>CM075862.1:33764831-34514831 GCA_037975125.1 Latrodectus hesperus
CCCATTATTAGCTATTGCAGTATGTGTGGACCATAAATACCATCCTTAATTTCAACCGTCTGACTTGCATTTTCCCCTTTCTCCAAGAAAAAATTAAAATGTACCGAATTTTCCTTTCTTTAACTTACAACTGAACGGATCAAACAAAAAAAAAAATAGCAAGAGAATTTTCAGTGCCACAAATGCCACTTTTTCAACGAGTATAAATCTGAAATTGTTTGATCGAGACTTTATATGATGTCAATCAAAACTGGCAACTACCAAAAAAAATGGATTTCTTTTCCCCCAAACTTATGTACAAATAATATTACAGGTATGTCTATTATAAAATTGAATATATTTTATTATTATGCGTGTATACTTAAACGTGTAAACCATATAATAAAGGAATGTTTTAAATAGAATAGTTTTTAAATAGTTTGTGAAGAAAAATTTAGTGTGGAGTGTATTTCAGTTGCATTATATACGTTATTTAAGATGACCGATGGCTGAGTGGTTAGCGGTCTTGACTCCTGAGCTGTGGGTACCGGGTTTGAATCCCGGTTCGGGCATGGATGTTACTTTCTTTCCCCCTGTTCTCTCTGTGTTTCTCTGTCCTTTCTTCTGTGATGATGTATGAATGTGGCCCACCCTATAAACGGGTTTGTGGTGGCATGACGCGGGTAACGCTACTCGCCTCTGTGACTTGGTTCACAGGTGCCTGCTGGGTGACGACAAATGAGTAGCAGTTTCTGGCCTTGTTGTGGCATAGGGTTCGTCACCCAAGTGCCCGCCATTGGAAAAAAATATATATGTTGTTTAATGGAACGTTTTAAATGTTTACTGTGCAGTATTTATGGATATTGTTATAATAGTTTTGTGATTTTATTCAACTATATTTATTTTTTAACAAATGCATTTTAAATGGCTTTCTATCTAGAGTTTTCGTTCTATGATCACTATTTTTTCTGTTATGATCCACTTTAAACATATCCACGATCGAAGCTGGACTCGAACCCATGAGTTTCTGAGTTAAAGTTTAGAGCGTTGACTAATCAATAATCACATAGTTTTAAATGTCGTGACATAGGTATGGAGATTAAGACAAAATCACAGATTTATAGTAAAAAATAATATTACAATTTCAAAAGCAATAAACGCATTTAATAACTTACATTTCAATCAAAATCTTGTTAATGTTAAAATAACAAAAATCCAAAGTATTTTTATCCTTTTATCCCCATCTGTTTTACTAGAATTTAATCAAAGAAATGTATTCGCTGTGAAATGAGATAATATTGATTTTTCAATTTTCCAGTCAGTTCCTTACCCAAATTAAAATATGAAATGTCAAAAAATTGAAAGTCATATTCTTCAAAATCCCATTTATTACGATAACGTTTTTCATTTGCAGTGAATCTCGATTTGTCTCACGTTATAGGTAAAAAAAGAAATTGCATCTAATAAAGTTAAATCATTTTCCTACGGTTGTAATTCTTTCTCACAATTACTTTCTTTTATGCAAAATTTCCAGTTTAAAATCTTAAGATTGTAACTTTTTTAAGCTAGTTATAGAGTAATGAGGTTCACAGTTCAATTGCTCTCATTTTATATACAAGTTATATGAAATAAAATTAAAAATTGTGTGATTGAAATATTAAAATCTATAACAAAAATAGTATTATTTCATTTCTCTATTTTTTACAAAATGCCTTTCGAGCTCATTATGTATAATGGAAATATTAAAATATTAACAGTTTGATTTGATGATGCGAAAAGATATTTTTGTGTAATTTTTTACATTAGTAATGAAAAGTAAAGTTTAGTAAGTTACTGACGCGGAACATTTTATGTTTGCGACTGCATATTGATATTAACCGGAAGTGTTAAGTACTGCCTGTTGCGTAGTATTTTTGAACTAGTGTCAAATAACAATGTCAAAATATCAGTTATCACTCCCATTTCCAAGCCATAACCTCTTCCGGAGATTACTATACTTTTAACGCATATAATTCCTCTCAACCCGACTATCTTCGATTATGATAGTATCGAACTCACTACCAACTGGATTCGAGAAGCTGTCTTACTTCACTGGGTTGCCATGACTACTTAATGATGTAAAAGCAATATAATGTCTAACGGTTTGGAGTTAAAAAGCTTATAAAACGACATGAGAATTTTTTTATGCGTCATTATGAGAAATATAATATTGATAGGCTTTTCCAGAGGATTTGAAACACCAAATGGGCAAAGCTTGACATTTAGCATTCTATGCGGATCTACAGTGGCCTAGTGGAAGAAGGTTGCTCTTGTATTAGAGAAATCATGTTCGATGCTTACCTCTGCCGAAGACCATTATATTAATAAGGCTTAATCACGTTTAAATTTTGTAGACCATAATGTCCTTTTGTTAGCGGGATTTGAAAGTTATTAGAAGAAGGTGCCAACACAGATGTTAACCTGGTGATTTGTCCACGGTTTAAAAATATAGTCATTCCTTGTGTTTAGCGGTACTGACTGCCAAAGCTTGAAATTTTGATATTAAAAAAAAATTTCCTTACTTACTCTAATTATGACAGATTGGAAAGATATTTTCTTTTTCAGGAAATATGCTTACTTCAAATAAAAATAAGTAAATATGTATATTTATTCTTTTTAGAATATGGATCCTAGCAGAGCCCACCACCCTTGGCGCGAATGATTTTGGTTGGCGATAATTGTGGCTTGCGCCAATCTTGATAACTTTACTTCGATACACTAGATATGGTAAACCAAACTATTTCTGAAATTTCATTTTGGCTTGGCTCTTTTTTCAGTTTGTCGCCAAGGGTGTGGGCTTTACTAGGATTTTGCTAAATTCCTTGTTCAGTACTATGTAATGATATTGAATTACAAGATTGTAAAAATTCGTTGTCTTAGTTAAAGAGGAGGGAGTAACAGATTATTAAATTAATTTAAAAGGATTCTTTTTTTTGAGGGCGATAAACGAATTCTTATTCTGTGAGTGTAACAACAAATTTCTGAAACAGTTATTTCTATTAGGGCCGTGGTTGTTCGCTGATAAAAAGCGCCATTTTCGTATCCAAAAATTCATGGGTTCAATACCTGATCCACATGAAGGCACGTATTAAGAGGAACTCTACATGTTAATCTTGGTTTAGTAGTTTGGAGAAGTGTTGTCTGGGATGTTGGTCATGTCACTTGCTTATGTTCAAAATTACGTCGGTTGGGTATATTTAATACTTTTGGTACACATAAATACTTAGTCATTCCTAGTGCAATAAACAAATTTATAATAGTTTTTTTTAAAAGCAAAACTATATAAAATAGATTTGATTATGTTCAATAATTTTCAGTTATACAATTACTTAAAAGCAGTTTCCTACTATGCAATCTTTTTTTTTAATTCCTTTGAAGTTGATCATATAGTAATTTCTGGTGTTTATAATAAATAGTGCGAAATTTTTTCCTCCAAAATAGCAACTATAAAAGATATTACTTAATATATATTTCTTAGGCTCTAAGTTGTATAAATATTTCGAAGGAAATAAATAATTTTATAACATACATGTAATTTGCTTTTACTTCATTAAATTTAGAAATAATCTCTTGCTTCAGACGTAGATTCCTGTATTAGCTTAATTGAAGTTTATTTTGCCTTTTAAATTCGTATTTTATTCCTATAAACGTAATAGAGCATTCTGCACAATTATGTAGCTCTTAAAAATATTTTTATGATGCATTATTTTTATATATCTACGCTTTACAATTACTTTTCCTTTTTCTTTACACTAACCTTTTAGGAGAAAAAAACACTTTTGTTTCCTTCGTAAATAACTTAATCATCAAAACATTTTCCAAAATGAGCTCAATTTAGAGAATTCGTGTATTTTTTTAAACTTTTTTTTCTTAAACACAACGTCGTATTGCAGTTACTGAAAGAAATTCTTATTTATTGAAATCCTGCTCACATCATTGAAACTAATTTTAACAAAATATTCACGTTCTAAAGTTTATTTTATTATTTCCCTCATTACCATATTGAAGATGAATTCAGCGCTTATTTATCTTTAAAATCCAGTTTTCTACACATAAATTATTTTTTGTTTTCATGATTTTATTTGCTTAAAATAAGTTTCGAAACTAAGATGCAATGAAAAAATTCTTATCTGCAAAATATCTTCTAATTTAAAATTTCATGATTTTTTAAATATTTGCTTAATATACTTGCTATTTTTCTTGAACTTTATTGCAAAAATGTTTCAGTATCTTTTACTTCAGTTTTATATATATATATATATATATATATATATATATATATATATATATATATATATATATATGCAAATGTATATGAGTATTTCATACAAATAATACCCTTGATATTTGTACATTTATGTATCATATAAGCATTTTGGAGTTTGTTAGATTAAATTCATTTTACTGTCATTTGTAGTTTACAATGACTAATTATCTGGAGGTATTCGGTTAAAAGAGGATTATAATCCTCTAAATATTTATATCTGTGGTCGGAATCAAACCCACGAACAACTGAAGTAAAGATCAGAGAGCTAATTATTCAGGCTAGGAAGAAGGGTATTTCTAACCATGCTTGCGAAATATTTAGGATATAACAAAAATATTACAGTAAAACTGGATCCAATTATAAAAGTCCAGATTTGAAAATTTCTAAAGGCATGAAATTTAGACTCCGTTCAGAAATTCTTATTCACAAATTGAAGCTCCGTACCCAACATAAATCCAGAGAAAATACCTCTACCTTCTTGACGAAACAATTAATTTGATGTCAAATAAAAGGAAAATGTTAGACATGACTAGGAAACGATTTTTTATAACCTGAAAAATTATCGTTCTTTAATTTGTAAGCACCGAATTAGCTTTAGCGTCTATTACCCAAACAAATGCAACTCCAACTGCAAGAAGTAAAATAATTTACATTTCTTTTTTCCTTGACCACACTTCCAGCTCTCCTTTCAAGGCTGTTCATTGTAGTATAAAAAAAAAGAAACATTGTTGCATGAGATCTATGTAACTGATTTATAAGTACTCTGAAATCTTCATATTCATAACAAAATTAATATGCTTCTTTATTAGTTTTTAACGTCAATAATATGCTTTTTACTTCAATGGCCTTAACAAGAAATATTTCTTGTAATTTGATCCGCCTTTTTGCTACTTTTTTTAAAAATTTTGTAGTAAACTTCGTACGTATCTCACTGGAAAATGTATGGGTATGTTCATCAAGACATAAAAATATTTTGAAAAAAAAACCTTATCTCAATCAGTTCACTTCAAATCTAAAGTGCTGGCAACTTGAAAATCAGGCTTGAATAGAACGATACCTGTCTTTTCAGTTTTCTTCTAGAATATCTTTTTAAAAATCGTTTTCAAACAACTAAAAATCTCCGAATAACAATACTATACCTATTATTCATTTAATTTTAAATTTATTTATTTCTATTTTACAGTATTAATAAAAGCTTGCTTCGAACATTTTACGAATATTCTTTTAGAAATTATCATTTTAAAATCTGTAATTTATCTCCTGTTCTTGGCTTCTAAAAGCAACCAACAATGAGTATTGCATATATGTAAACTGGAAACAATTATGAAATATTTCTGGACAGAAGATGTTGAAAGATCAGCAGCGAAAAGTTGCAGTTACTTATGACACATGGAGAAGCCAAGCTCGTTATGACTTTGTCTATGCGAATTTAAGTCCGTAGGGTGCGTCTTTCATTTTAGCCAGAGAACCAAGAAGGTAAAAATACGACTTTGCTCTAAACTCCTCCGATAGATGGCATTACCAGAAAATCCACTCTCACAATTTTGACATTGATCCGAAGGGGGAGGAAATGTTCTCCAGACCATTACACCCATGGTAACTGCTCAACGACCGACCACAGGACTTTCCATTCCACAGATTCACGAGCATGTTTTTCGCATGTACTCGGTAGGTCTATGGTGGCATTGGGAATCGAATCCCCCTTTCGAATGGAAGGTCGATGCCCTAACCAGACCTGGAGCGAAAAGTAACAAACAAAACTATGATAATGAATTATTTGGCAAAAGACCATTTATTTACATATAAAGTTGGTGCTTGAAAGCAATTTATTCTGAAGATCTTATTATCTACTTCAACTGCTATTCGAACCTGAATTACAAGTGCTTACTTGGTTTTTTTCTGGAGGCGGAAGAGAGAATCCATATTAAAAGAGATATATAACAGTTTCATTTTCATGCCATGAGGAACTTCTTCTAATTATGAAGTTTAATAATTTTATTATATGACCTTTTGTTTGGAACTGTATAGCACTTATGGAGGCAGTGTTGAACTCAAAACACTTTTGCGCTGGATTATCCGCCAAAATGTTTTTATTACCTTCAGTGTGATTGCATGCCTTGGTCAAGATATGATATTGTTCGAAAGACGTTATTGGCAGTCTCACATCATATTGTTTGCGATAGATAACTGCTATTTTTATGCCGTTAAAGTAAGAATATATATCCGCTTGTAATTACGTCAACTATCATATTTATTTTTTAAATTTTTCAATATTACCAAATTTATATATTTTATTTATCTTTTTTTAATGTATTTATAAAATTGTTACAATTTCCATAAAAAATATTTCTTATGTTTTTATTATTGGATATATTTACTTAGTATACATTTTATATAAATATATTTAATAATAAGAAAACGTTTATCATATTTTGTAACGTTTAATAACTAGCGGACCAAACTTGCCAACTTTTATGTGTCTTGTTTCCATTAGAAAATATGTACAAATAAAGATTCCAGAGAAATAATGCCATTCCGAAATTACTTTTTCTTTAGCTTTTATATTCAAAAATGTATTGTTCTACGAAATTAAGTATCAATTGAATATTTGAAAATTCTCTTCAATTACGAAATATTGAGATTGGAACTCATTTCACATCCGCGTTCCAATGCATTTCCTATCGGAAGCGTATTGGGAAAAGCGTAAACGCAAGCGCTGCAATAAGCAAAAACAAAAGTTTTTTCAAAAATCGAAAAAAAAAGTGAAAATTATTATCGTTAAAAAATATTAAACGTGGGAATCTAAAAAGAAAATGAGATTCGATATATGCCGTAAAAAGTTTTCTTTATTTCAAGCTCTAGCGTACATATGAGAATTTTTAAGATGAAAATAACGCTTGTTTCTTTCTTGAAATTTAAGGAGTTCCAAAGCGAAACATTGCATTGCTTAAATGTATTATTTCTCGACATGAGCTATTTTATACTGTGTTCAAATTCCTCTAAATTATGTTTTTAGTTAGTTACAAATATAGTGTCTAAACTATCGAACTGAAACATAATTTTGATTTTAATGTGATATCCTGATAAAAATTTCACTATATTTCGTGGAAAGTCGTTTTCAATTCAATCCCGAACTAAGATCTGGTGTATGTACAAACAGAATACGGATTTTATTAATATATTTTATTTATAAGGATTTTTTTATAATGTGTATAAAATAGTTGAGTCATAATTTTTCTTATTTAAACAGCGGATTTCACTTTTGTTTTTGAATATTTTTGAGTTTTGCATTAGAATATTTCATCAGTAAAAATAATTTATTAAAAAAATCATTTAGGAAAAAGATGTATGAACTTGCCTTTATATGTTCTGCAAATTAATGTCAAATACTTTGAACACTTCTGAGACCTCGGAGGCCTGGTTTGCTACGGAGTTCGTTCTCGTTATCGGAAGGTAGTGAGTTTGAATCCCGACCCAATCAAAGATCCATCGTATTCGTTAATGGCGGCTGGGGCACGTTATAAATATGTCGTGGTCGCAATGTCCTCCATGTGAAATGATACCTCTGGGGGTGGTACGCCGAGTCTGGAGATCTTCTGCTTGGTTCCTTCTTTTAAATTACCAAGACCACTTTCAGGTCTTCGACAGCACAGCCACTGCGTGCTCCACTCTATAAAGTACCGTCACTTTCAACCCATATAGAGCTGAAAGATGGAATTCCTAGTAGCCGGGCATTTCAATATCAACATTTTGTACACTTAATATTTTATGAAAATTTCCTCATTAATGAAATAAATGCGAAAGATTTTTATGGATGATTATTTCCTCGAGGAAAATTTTTATTTGAATCTTTTATAGCACAATAAAGTCACATTTTCGCCAGTAATCAATATTTATATATCCGTAGTGGATATGATAGAAAAAGATTAGGAATTTCACATTCTCTTCTCTCCAAAAAATAAATTAAGCGTATCCAGATTAAATTTCTAGATTTGCTCTATGGATTTTTCTAGATTTAGATCATATTTTTTAAAAAATACATTTGCTTTCCTTTTAACTATAATAATACAGATGCATATATTTCAGCTTTTTATTTAGAAGTATCTTATTAATTTATTAAAATTTTTGGTACTTTTCCATTTCGCCGGCGCAAATCTCGCCAAGCGAAAATTAAGTTGCCAATTGGCGACAGCACACAGTATACACATAAATTTTTTTAAATAATGTTGTTTTACATAAAATTTTTTAAATTTATTTATTTAATTGTTGTTTTCGTGTTCACGCTGTGCGTGGAATGATGGGTGCCAGAGCCTCAATTTATTTACTTATTATATTAGATTACAATTTATTGGGTGATGCATGTTTCAAAATCTTATTATTTTTTTAAATATTTTTATGTGAATTTGTTATGATTATTATTTTTTAAGATATATTTTCAAAATCTGATTTTGTCTGGAGAGATTTTATGAAATTATTAAATTTGTATGTATAGCAACATAGCATAAAATTATGAAATGGAAAAAAAAAAAAAAAAAGAGTCGAAATAAAGTCGTTGACAGTAAAAGGCCGTCACATGTTTTGGAAACGTAGAAGTAAAAGTTTACCAGCGGAGATATTCCCTCTAGCGCCGGTTGTATCATTTTTGGCGACTTTATCGCCTGCGCTGGCGAAATGGAAAAGTACCAAATTTTTTATTAATTTTATTTTATTTAGATCTTTAGTAGGTATCAGCGGAGAAAATATTAAACTTTTGGCAAAGTTTGTAAGTTATTCTGACAGTGGACATGTTGTATTACCTCGTTTTTCTATATGAAATGTACTAGATTCAATATTTGCTTTTGTATTGTATTTGAAATACAATACCCTTGCATTAGTATGACATGGTGTAGAGAGGAAAGTACCGACTCGAATGTAGTTCTTTTCATTTTATCGTGGTAAAAAATTTAAAGTTTATAACTTCTCTGATCAGAAGTTTCATTAGACTAAAATAAACGGCACAGATGCCGCATAATCCAGGATTATAAAATTTGAATTTTTTTGGCGATGAAGAAATATTACCATGACGTAAATAGTAGGGTTGCCAAAATAGTATTTTCTGCATAGTTATGTCCCCATGTCTATGACGTAATAAAAGACAGGTTGTCAGATACATAAGAAAATCAGCCAAAAAATCACCAAAATCGGAATTTGGCATCCTGGATTATACGGCATCTGTGCCGACTTTAATGCTGCTTTTCTGCTCTGATTGCTACAACAGTTAAAATCTAAAATCTGTGGATATAACAATTAAAATCTAAAATCTTGTAACATAAAAGACTGGTGACTTATCAGAGATTTGAAAAAGTAAAGTCCAATCACTTTGTTGGGTAAGTTATTAAAAACTGATTCAAATTAGATGATCCTTTCGAATAAAAATGAGTTCCAAACTTTGATTGTAGTTTTTAGTATAAACAATCGAGTGAAACGGATAAGATCTTATTTGTGCTCTGATTTTGCTCCATTTAGAGGGATATATAAGATTTGTCTCAGTTCTGAAAGTAGGATTGCTGACACTTATATATTTAATATAAAGGAATCGTCATTATTATTCTGATAAAAAAATTAAAATTCATGAAGTCGTCATTGATGTTTGATATAGATGACTAAATTGGTGAAAAAGATCATTAGTGAAGTTATGATTGTTTTGCAATCAAAAGATAATGGATATTTTGTAAAAATAACTTGTTACATATATTATCAAACGAACCCAATCATCCAGATGGCACAGATACCGTATAATCCAGGATTCCAAGCTCTGAATTTTTTTGGCGACGAAGAAATGTTGCCAAGATGACGTATTGTGACGTGTGCTAGGACGTAAATACTAGGGTTGTCAGTTTTCTGTATAATTCTCATATGTATCCATATCTATGACGTAATAGAAACCAGAATGCCACGTACATTAGAAAATCCGCCAAAAAATCATCAAACTCGGAATTTGACATCCTGGATTATCTGTGCCATCCAGATCCATGTATTATTTTGCGATGCTATTTTTGCAGGATTTTATTTTCGCGCAGACCATTTTCTTAACAGTTTTGTGGCTATGCAAAGAAAATATTCCCATGTTCAACCAACCATTTGTCATGCTGCTGTTGTGTTTGCAACACTCTGTTTTCAATTCAACATATTATGGGGTGGATTTTATTCTTCAGATTGGATGTCTGTGATTCAGAATCCCTTCTAAATCATAATGCGGTTCAAATTAGCTTCTGTGTGCAAACAATTAGTAAAGCTACTAATCATCACCAAACATACATTTCTTTTACATTATATATTGCTTAAATCAAATTTTCTAAGTCTGAATTATTGTGAGAAGAATATATTGTTCTGTGAAATCATAACATGTAAATATATTTTAACGAACAAATGTTATAAATTTAATACAAAATTTAGAATAAATTGATCGAGTAATTTAAAATATTTTCCAGAATATCATTTTGTTTTTGTTCAAAAAAAATTACAACAAACATCAAAGTGTACCACAACATTGTGCCTTTAGCTATATAAGAACCACGGTAGCTGTGAATTAGTTACTATACAGTGTGAAAAGATGCTTAATTTTTATATGAAGAATCTGTTCATAAAACTTCAATCTTTTCGAATCGTAAATTTGAATAACGAAAATCTGGAATTCTTGAAGTCTTTTTTGATAAATCTTTTGCTATTCTATGAAATTTAAATGATTTCAGTCCTTAACCATGGATATCGAAATATTTTCTCGGTCGCTGTCCGTACAACATTGAAAGGGAAAAAAAACGTCACATTTTCAGTAGATCAGAATTTTCATTTGCATTCATGCATAATTCATATCAAGAAATGTGTTTTCACGTTGTACTGTGGGACCGGTTTAGTTACCTTTCTCTGAACTTGAGTATGCTTCTTCCGAATGCAAATGACTGGCCAAGAAATCAATGGATTCTGTGTGAATTACCGCTACATATGATTTGTAAAGAATGCTCGTAAAAATACAAACATGAGGAGGATTTCATTTCTCTTTCTAGTACTGAAAAAATTTTCCTTTGTAACTTATTAAAGGCGAAGAGATTTTTATTTGAAGACATTCTAACAAAAAAAAATTTCACTTCTCCCTTACTCAATTTCAAAAATTTTCAGTGCAGATTATTTCTATACGAATAGAGATTCATTTTTTACGGTAAATTAGTGATATTCTTTTTTTTTGTAGATGACATGTATTTTTGTAATCATGCTCTTCTGTATAATGCAAGAATATTGGCAAATTGGTGGCTCGACGATCAACTATTTGGCTTTCACTTCAGCAGTCGTTGGCTCGATTTGCATGTTGGATGGCTAAGAATACAAATAAAATTATAGTTTTAGTAATGAGTCCCTAGCATGAAAAAGTAACAATAAAGCAATAAACAAAATTGAAAATGCATTGTGAAGAATATATATCTGTAATTTCTCAATGATTACATCCATCTGTCTTATATCCGTAATAAATTAATAAGGATTTTATACATACATAGGAAGAATATTTTCCTTTAATTTCCTCTTCAGTCTTTTTGGTCTTATTTCATCTTCAGATTTCAAATTTAAATGGATAATTAATGATCGAAATAAAAGAAGAGCATAAAGTGAAATTTTAATATATCATGACATAGATGATAAACTCTATTTCAAACTTATATACTTATTCCATATGTTTAAACAATGAATGGTGTTAAATAAATAGAAATAAACTCGCTATATTTTTATTTCATTTATTTCACATATGTTTTTAAACATGGTTGATACTGAATACATGAATTGTGCATGTTTACAATATAATAAATATAGAAAATAAGTGTTAAACTAGATATTATAATTTATATATATATATATATATATATATATATATATATATATATACTATATATATATATATATATATATGTATATATAATCGGAATAGATAGTAAAGTTTGCATATATTATTTGACGCATTACTGAATTATGATTAATACTAAATAAATAGTCAACTCCACTCTTTTGAAATATGATTGCATCTAAATCGACGCTTAAACTCTTTAGAATCTATCAATCTACGACCTTGCATCTTTATTACTTTGTAACTCTTCCGTTAGTCTGGCATGCATTTTGAAAAATCAATTTCATTATTTGCAGCATATAAATGAAACCTCTGAAGAAAAAAATAAACGTGTCTGTTCTCTTAGATGCAAAGAAAATGGTAAAGACGATATAAAAAGGGTGAGGTCAAATGGTTTTTTTCCGACCATTTTCATTTGACAGTCTGCCAGAGGGAGATAAAGCTGCTCATTATTCACGAATGCTATTAAATGAAAAGTCTTTTGTGTTGTTCCTTCTTCATGCAGAGCAGAGTAGACATTCGGTCTCCGGATGGTCTGGAATTCTTGCTCTGGAGCAGATGGAACAATGTTTATTGATTTCCTTTGCCAGGAGTATTCGTCTCTAATGGCATATACTTGAAAGTGTGGTGAAACCATTTGTTTTTTACATCTCTCCTTGGTGGTTGCTTGTTTTACCGTTTTATAGAAACAGAATCTTCATGCATTAAACATTGTTGTTTCCGGATGAAGACATTCAGAGGCATTGTAATCACAAATGTTGTAGTTAAATATCGGAATTTTTGGTTGCTTGTAATTAGATATCAATAACTGCTACAACAAATGATGTGTTATCACAATTGTCTTGATGGTCAATTTACTTGCACTAAGAATGTTTTTATTATAATTCATTTTCAAGATGATTTGCAACTTTATAGATCCTATATGAAGGGATATTATCGATATTTATCAGTTATAGATCACTGTATGCGAAATAAATAATGTCTCCTGAATTACGTCAAAATATTTTGAAAAAGAAAAATCAAACAGACGTTTGCTTAAAAGTTCTTAGAATATATTTAAAGCAAAAAAAAAATTTTTTTACTCAAATTAAATGAATCAGCTAAATTTTAAATAAGTAAAAGAAAATTTGCAAATGCTTAAATTATATTCGTTTGTATAAATTGGGAATTGACTTAAAATTATTAAATTTAACTCTCATCCGATTTTAAAACCACAATTATGCTGGTTGAGGAGAATTACTATCACGAATATTTTCGTTCTAATTTCAGAAGAGAAGCACAAATTTCGTTGTAGTATAGTATCATACTTTGTACTGATTTTAATTTGATAAATTTCGTAATATGCAAACTATGATAGCATTAATTGTATATAATACGATAGCATACAAAATGCAAAAATCGTAATCGTAGAGATATAAAATGATTCTTTAAAGTTGAAACTGTGCGTCTTAAAGCACAGACTTTAAAATAAATGGTGTTATACATGCACAAATGCGCTCATATAACTAGATTTGTGGCAAACTTATCATAAGACAGATTTATTCACAAATAAAGCATACTTCCGATTATAAAAAAATAAATCAAAGACTATGATTCCCTTATTTGTAAGCGCATTTCGCTGTTAGTAGATTACTAAAGCAGCAGTCTTATGCTAATGTGATCATTATATAACGTCTCCTATTGATTTACCATTGATATATTCTCGTTATAAATGTATAACATTAGTATAATAGTTACGATATCACATTCTAGTGTTTCCATCATCATTGTATATCATCCTACTGACCTATACTTGTAAATTTATGGCCTAGATTAGCATTAAATGATCAAGTGACCATGTTAACATCAATAATTTGTAATCAGTGTTTGGAGTTACAGAAGTAGAGGCTGTATTAATTAATTCATGTTTATGGTTAGGGATTAGTGACGATCGAATCTTTCTACAATTCGTTTATTCGATTCCTATACTTCTGAATTGAATATTTGTCGAGGTTCAAAATCCTCTTTAAGCTGTGGGTCCAGTTTGAATTAGTTTCCCTTAAGTAAAATATGATCATAGATTGGTTGACGAGAATAAAATCAATCTAACATTTTAATATCATAGAAGCGTGATTACACCATACCATTAAGATGCTCTTTTGAAGCCAGAACAAAGAAATACAGCTAAACATTATAAAAGACATTGGAAACAGTATCGGGGGATACATTCATTTACACTTTGATGATCGTAAAACAAATTCATAACAGTTCCTACAATATAAAGCCAATATATATATCGCTGATTTTGACTTTTTTAAATGGTCTTGTCACTCTACAGCTCGCGACTGGGACCTACACTTTAAATGGATGTCCTATTACAACCATCTAGTCTAAAATGAAAATATTTTTTTTATTATAATTCTGTGGGAAAATGTGAAGTTAAGTCCATATGTTAAAAGTAGAAAACTTACAATGTGAATATCACTTGCGCAGTATTATATAATAATCTAGCTATTTGTATTAATATACCTTAGCGATGTGATATTAATATTATCACTTAAGTTGACTTAAAAGCTATTCATATTAAAATTTTCGTTAGTTCAAGTATCCCTTTTTTGTCACGAGTGGAAAGGGGTGAGTTACTAACGTGCCAAGAGACGAAATCATCAATTAATAGGGGCTGGTGCAACTTTTGTGCTCGGAAGATGAACTTAATATTATTCAAGCTTAAGATCATCTTGCTTAGAAGCCAATGCACATTTAATATTCAATATATCTCCATCGGTATAAAATAGAAATTTGGAGAAGAGATGTCCTTACGGGTGTTGTTTTATCCACTTGACCGTGTTTCAAAATTACAAGGCTGTTGTTCGTGTTTAGTTATTTCAGTCGACATAAACAAGCAAATGAAAAATGTGTCGCAGTAGCCTAAGCGTAAAAACGCTTTATCTTTTATGACCTGAAATCACTTTAATAGTGCAATGTCAATCACGTACTTTTTAAAGCTTTTTACATACACTAAGAAAGTTGATTAGATAAGAGCTCATTTTAAGTTTATTTTCTGTATTAGTCACTTTTTGCACTGCCTCATTGTGTATAAAGCTGTTATCATTATACTAGAGCAACATCCATTTAAAAACTGTGTTCTGAATTTTTTATATTTTTTTCAGCTGATATCTAAAATGACATGTTATCCTACTTTATTTGTGTATCAGTTCTAAAGTATGCACATAATATATTTTAATTTTAAAAAATCTGTTAATAATAATAGTTAAATCACATCATACTTTAACCTTTTTTTAATATTCTTTTTCTATATAAATATTTTTCAAAAATAAAAATTACAATATAAATTTCTTTGTGTCTCATTACACAAGCATCAAATTTAAACTATTATTTATAATTCAATTATTTTGATACGCAGTTTTATGATTAGAACTCTACTAATTTTATGTTAATATTTGTTAGTTCATTAATATTATTTTTGAAGTGATTCTTCGAAAATGTGAAATATTGATCCTATATTTCATATCATATGAAACATTTTAATTTCACGTAACTTTTTATGTGCGTGGATTATAATTTAAAGTTAACTTTGAAGATTGCAAATGATTATTTAAATGTAAATTTCCTTATAATCACATTTTTGGTTTCAAATCGATATTCTTATAAAGGGATTATACAATTGTTTTAAAAATTAATCATAAGTAATAAATGATCGAAATAAAGCACAAATGAATAAGTATTTTGAATTTAATTCAGTGAAGTAGATTTAAACACATAAAATCCTATCATTATTCGGAAAAGGTTCTCTTTAAGAGCTACTTCTCCAATTTAAAAACCTGTAAACATAATTTCTCTTTCATCCTCTTCAAAAAAAGTATTTGTTTTTATATAGAAAATTAAAATTTGTTTCAAAATTCAAATCATGTAGTTTTATTTGCCATAAAACACTTCACGAATCATAAAATTTCTCAAAAATAAAAATTTTTTTCCTTACATGTCATAAAAACATTTAACACCATCGAGACAGTCATTCGAACTACGTTATAGATCAGAGCATAAAAAGTAAAATCATTATAAAATAAAATATCATCCAGATGTATAAAAGAAACTAAATTTAGTAACATTTCCGAAAAGAATTCTAAACTTGAAATTCAGCAGAATAAAGCTTTCAATGCATTAATTGCAATATCAGTCATTAAGAAGTTATTTTAAGCTTCAGATCCTGGATGGATTAGTCCTCATGTGTGACAAGAGTTAATGAAGAACCACAAACCATACTAATAAAGAGATTAACATCGTCATAATGCTCTAACGGAAAATCTATGAAATTAAACTTAAGAGAGTAATGTCTTGTCGACAGTATAGAGAAAATGACAACTCGAGTGTCACTTGCACTTGCTTATGATTCAAAAGTTTGAAAAATTATCGTTGGTAACTGAATACTTTGCACTTTAGTTTCCCGTTCAACTGATTGTGGGTTTCGATCTCCGTATCGTGAATACAAAGTTGTAGCTTCTCAGAAGCTACTTTAAATTGTATATAATAGAATTGTAGATAAATTGTATATTAGGATTATTCCTCATGTGTAAAAAATAGTCATAGAGCGACTAGTTGACCGATATCGTCAAATATACCCAACTGCCTCGTAACCAATTGTCAAATGATAAGGTTGACATTTGAACAGATGCTGTCAGACATAGGTTTACACATTAGAAGGAAAATACTTAACCCTATAAAAGTTTAATGAGTATGGACCACCTCAGAGAGACCTTTTGTGATAAAGTGTCAAACTTTAGAATCTCTCTGTCTCTCGGCAAACACAAGAATAAAGGATTTAATATAAAATTTATATTTTATATTAAATGACGATTTATCTATGCCTTTACATAGCTGTTCCATTTATAGAAGGCCACGATGGCCTAGTGAAAAAAAGATTGAATAGATTTTCTATGGTATATTTTAAATTAACTAAAACCGTACCAATTCACTCTCATATACACACTTTATTATTTATAAGAGAGAACATGACGAAAGCTGTGTGGCTTCACTCCAAGGGGGTACCCTGGGCTCTGTGGCATCTAAGGAAATGAACAAGCGGACTTCTTCACAAAGAGGAGCGCAGGATTTCTCCAGCCAAAACTCACAGAGATTTCCTACCACGCTATAAAGGTCCACCTAAAACAAGCTTTTAAAAGACTTCAAACTTTTAAAGTACAAGAAAGGATAAAAGCCAAGCGGTGAAAAGACTACCTTTTGAATATCCCTGATGGTCTAGGCCGTGAAGCTGTGGCACTGTTTTGACTCCTGACGGGTCACGACTGTCTGGCTGAACACTTGCACCGTATTAGCATCTTAAATTCCCCCGACTGTCCTCTCTGCAACTTGGCAGAGCCCATGAATAGGACCCACCTTTACCGCTGTGCTGCACTGCATGGCAGCTCTGAATCATCACCTTATTGTCAAGCCAGAGAACTTGGGGCAACGTCTATGTAATGTTTTTCACAAGTCCTGTCTTCGTCTCATGTCTATTTTGGGATTTTTCATGTATTTTATTTGTGTTTTTCCTTGTATTTGCTTTAACATTGGAAATAAAAAAAAATTATTTATATGACGTCTCATTTGTATCCGAAAGATAACGGGTTTGACTTGATTCAGTCGAAAGCTGTCCTGCTAAGAGGTTTCATAGAGCTCATTCTGCTGCTGTAACGTGACAGTCAAAGTAAGGTACCAGCTCAAGTGTCAACCTTCATCTCTTGATTACAATTCAAAATTAAGAGGCGATTGACTGTGTTAAAAATTTTGGTCGGCAGAAATAAGAGAGTGAGAAAGAAAAAGAGAGAAATAAGACGGAGTATTTATATCTCAGTAAATTATCCATTTATAAGCCATCGATAACCTGGTGGGAAAATGAGTCGTGCTCTTGGATAGAGAAATAATGGGTTTGATTATTAACCCCAGACAAACACCGTCATATGGTGTGAATGTTTTAGAGGTGTGGCACGGCATAAGATAAGATGCTAGTTTATGTGCCCATCTTTCTCCTGATTTAAAATTACAAAAGATGTAGTTATGTTTAGTAATTTCTGTTAACTGGAATAGACAGCCGGAAGTACTCTGCAAACATCTAAAGCTTAAAAAAGTATAGGCATTCTGTATAGTATACACTTTAACACATTTTCTACGACAAATCTAGAATAGTTTTAGTAGACAACCGTGCCGAGTATCGTAAAGCTATTTTAGACGCTCTGGCGCGTAATCTCAAAATGAATCCTTTAATGCACGAAGAAGCAAGTCGTTAATTTTACATCGAGTTTTCATTAAGTCTCCCACGGTGTTTTATTACCAAGCTGTGTTCTCATCACGCTGCTATGATAAGAGGAAGACGCTTTCACAAACCCCACGAGGGGCGCTTGAGTTCCATTAAAGGCTCTCTGTTTTTCCCAACCTCAACCTAAAAATAAACTAAAGCGTACACTTACTGGGAATGGCTTAGCATCGTAATTACCGGGTTCCTTCTAACCCAGTATTCTCTCATGTCATTTCTTTGGTATCATACTTTTCGACATCTTTTAGTAATTTAGCTTACTTTAAAACCAGAGTAAATTCGAATGATTTGCTAGTGTGTTTCTTTTTCATCTAACTGTTATTTTTCTAAATTAAAAATAACTTAAACTATAGGACAAAAGTTTTAGTTCGAGGCATATATTATAAAATGATGTAATACATCCAAAAAAAGACAACTAAAAGTGACGCATTCGTGTCCTCAAATATATTATCAGTTCTACAGTCACACTGATGAGGAACACCATGTTGAGAATACCTATACTCGTTAAACTTTCTTGCATGCTAATTATTCTCTATAAATGTGGTGATTTGTTTGTTTGTTTGTCGCTGTACGGTCATTTTTTGCACACGAGGGCTAATTAGACCGGGACCTACGGCTTAAAGTGGATTCCGAACCACTACAAACATCCATGCCCAAGGCGGGATTCGAACCAACGAACTGTTGAACCGAAGGCAAGAGCGCTAACCTTTCGGCTACCAGCTCGGCTATAAATGTGGTGAAGAAAGCATCTGCTTAAAATGTCAGCCTCATTACTTAACTGTGATTGAAGTTACGAGAAATATGTTTGTGATTAATAATTTTGGTTAGTAAAAATATGCACAGTGTATTAAAATAAAACAATATATTATATAATAAAAGACTCATTAGGCTTAATGATAAGCTCACACTCATTAGAAAAGTCATTTCCAATGAGAAAGAATTTCGATACTAGACACTGTCAAACAATGGATGAAAGAAGACACTGTTTCAGCTTTCTTCCTGTTCTTCTGTCTGAATATGCAGAAGCCGAAGCAGTGTAAGATAGGGGCGGGGCTTTTGACACTACATTGTGGACAGTTTAACGGCTTAAAACCGTTATAAGTTATTTTAAGATCCACCTCACGTTAATATTTTTCATAAATAGTGGGTCGAAGTCACGTGTCGCAGTAACGAAACCAAGAAAACTCCCAAGCTTTCACACCGACAGACGTACTTGCATAAGGCATAAGCACACCCAGCTCTCATGGTTCAACAATGGCTAGGATATCGAACTCGGGACTTTGTGCTCTGAGACAGCTCCGAAGTGTTGTCCTATCATTAAGCCACAGAGAAGCTTGAGAGTGGGTGCTTGAGAATTTTAAAATTCTCCCTCCGTGAAATACTTCAATATAGCTAATAATTGACGCAAAGGGCTCTCGGAAGTTAATATGCTATGGTTCTTCTAATAATTTTCAATGGATTTATAATGTTATGTTACACTATCTGCTTGGCAGTATGAATATCATTTCATTATTTTTCACTTCTACTGCAAGCAAAGCTTTTAAGATAATCATTTTAGATACATTCTTTTAACTAAATTTTTTTTGCTTTATTTGTAATAGTATTATGCACCAGAAAATGTGTTAAAAGCATATTAATTTTAATATTCGAGTTTTTTCTTTTCTCTCTCTATTTTTAAACAAAAATAAATGTCTGTGTTTTGGAATAGGATAAACTAATTGTGCGAAAAACTATGACTTTAATAATTAATTTAACAACTTCTAAAAGATTAATTTTTGCTTAAAGCTAAATCTTTATTGTAAAAACATCATAATTAGTAGTTTTTTTATATAGATTACGTAAATTAGATTTTTTGAAAAGTGCTATTTAATTTTCTGAGTTTATGATAGTTTTTTTTTCTTTTGCTAAAAATATTTTGAAGTAGCTCTTTTAAAATGCTTTCGAATGCATCTGAAGAAAATGTGCTCTTTTTTTCTAATTTTAACTCTCACTTTGTCGATATTGTGCTTTTAAAGAGCAACCAATTTCTTTCTGTGTATCAATATAAAATTTTTACACAGATTTCATGAAAGGCAAATTTAAATATTTATTATTTCTTTTTACTTATGTGTTATTTTTAAATTAGGTAACGATCCCGAGGGATTTTGAACATCAAATTATATTTTTTGGGACTTTTTAATTCATTTAACAACACATTTCAGTTTTTTAATTTCATAGAATTTTTATAAACATATGTAATTAAAAATTTAAAAAGATTTAAAATCTCATCAAATTTTACAAATGACAAAAACTTTAAAGCATTTCATAAAAGTTTGCCAAAATTTCGTCAATTTTCGTATGATTTTTTAATGATATAAAATTTTAACAGATTTCATTGAGAAATGCTTGTATTTTAAGATTGCAAGATTTTCAATTAAACTTTATAATTACAAATATTGCTTTTTTCTTACAATTCATTTTCTCTCTCTTGATGTCTTCAAAATTAACAGTACTAAAATATTTGTCAAAATATCAAGACATATCTCCAATTTTCATAACTTCAAACATATAAGCAAAATAGAGTTTTCAAATTCATGTTAAACAAGTTCATAAAAAAGGACTTTACTTAAATTTTCCTTTAATGATTATAAAATATTTCCGTTAAATTAAAAGCATTCTGTCAGAACAAAGCTGTTTATAATGCTAAAATTTTAAAATTTCACATCTTTAAACGACAAGGAAATTTGCTCGTAAACTGGAAAACATTTATAATATTGTGATAAAAAGGTATTCTTTCATAGAAATTTGCTAGTTAGTAACATTAGCAAAACTTCCAATTATTTATTCGCAAAAAACTTTATTATTATAAGGGAGGATGAATTATTAGAATAGAAAAATATATTTTTGAGTCGATTTTTCTAAGTTTACTTAAATATATTTAATATTTTCATACATAAACTCAATATGTATGAATCCGTGGGTTGGGGACGTGTCCACGTTAATCTGTGACGGCCAAAGTCCTTCCGCTGGTGTGGCGTGGATGTGGAGAGGAGGGTGCCAGCTCAGGTGTGGCCTCGTCACCTGACCGTGGTTCAACATGACGAGGCACCTTAACAGAGAAATGTCGTACTTTCACCTTCGTGGTGCTCTGGTTAAAACGAAAGACGCTCCCTATTGACTTAAATTCGCATAGCCAACGGCATAGCGAGCTTGGCTTGTCCAAGTGTCATAAGCTACAACAACAACATATGTATGAATATCTCGAAAACATTTGAAAAAAATATAAATAAAAAATTACTCATTTCAACAATTTTCCTTTTCCCCCATACACTAGTACTAAAAATTCACATTATAACTAAAAAATGATACTGAAAACAATTACTTTATCAAGAAATAAACTACACATAATTTCCCATCTGTATTTCTTTGGTTCATTTTATTTATTTTTCTTGTAAAACAAAACATGAAACATCCATTATTTATATTATAAAACATTTGTTCTTAGCTTATTGAGAAATGAAATACCATCGATGACTCATCATTTTGGTTTAAAATAATGAAGAGAAATATCTTTATTTATTTTTTTTCTAATCCCTAATGCCAAAAAAGCTTAATCTTTTTTTATTGGATGTATAATTAGATTAGAAAGCATGCGACCAATCGTTGAGGTTTTCCTTTCTTGGAGATTAATTCCCCTTATACGGTGCACAAGAGGGATTATCTTTAGATATTTTGTATATAAAAAGATGTATCATATAGAAAAATTGATATATATATATATATATATATATATATATATATATATATATATATATATATATATATATATATATATATATATATTAAAATAATGAAAATATATTAGTATTGTTTTAATATATACTAATATATTTTCTTAATATACATACTTTATATGTACTTAATACATTTTTTCATATTCAAAACGCTGATTTAAAAATAGTTTTTAAATGAAGTTTTTTAAAAAATCTTATCTTATCTTATATCATATAATAAAAGGAAATACAGTAAGATAAATATCTCAAATAAAGTAATGTGCAAAATTTTAGCATACAGAAAGAATTTTTTAATAATTACTTCTTTCCTACAGATTTTCAGAAACTAATTATTTTGCTTTGAATATTTTTTTAAAATTTTTATCGTAGAATGTAAACTTTTAAATTACTTTGATGCAAAAAAGTTAAAAAATAATATCACTTGACACATTTTTAAACATTTTTGTGCAAAAAAATTAAGAATTAACATGTGATGTGAAATTAAGTAAAAAAAATTTTTTTTAATCTTTAACATTTTTTACCATCAACATAATTTACTCCAAATTCTGTAAATTTCTAATGTTCATTTATTTCACACTTTTGGGAATATGCTGTATATGCAGCTTTACGCTATTCCAAGAAGACGATTGAAACAAAAATGGAAAATTATATCGAAACTCAAAAACATGCTTTTATATTCATACATTCTTAACATTTTTTTTCTTATTTCTAAGTATGAAAAAATTATATTCTTATTATTTTAAAATATTCTAAATAATGTTGTGTAAATTGTATTTAAAAGTATTTTAGAAATCTCTAAACTTTTAATAAAAAAAATTTATGTTTGAAAAAAATAACATTGTACCCAAGTTAATGTTTTATTTTGTAGTGCAATTTAAGAGTTAATTTTTTAAAAAGAAAAAAATATTTTAATGATTTAGAATAGACAAATTAAATAGATTAGAAAAATGTTCTAATTATAAGAAAAAGATATTAGTTTAAAATATTCTAAATATGTTAATTCTAAATAATGTTAGTTTGTAAATTGCATTTAAAAGTATTTTAGAAATCTCTAAATTTTTAATAATAAAAAATTGATGCTTGAAAAAATAACATTGTAACCAAGTTAATGTTTTATTTTTTAGTACAATTTAAGAATTATTTTTTTAAAAATAAAGCTATTTAAAAAGGAAAAGAAATTAAGATATTTTCCCACATTATTTCTTGCCACACGAATTTTTTCTATGGGAAAAGTTAAATTCTAAACAGGTTGTACAAAATTAAATTTCAAATTTTTTTTTGCATCAAAACCATAATCTTTCTACATGATAGAATTAAAAAGCTATCCGTAAGATGAGAGAATGTAAAAGCTACTGAGGAAAATATATCATTGATTAAAATGTTAATTTGTGTTTTATTACCCTATTAAAAATTTCTCCAAAATGATCTCGAACTTTTAAAGAAATATGTATATATAGTTCAAAAATTCGTGCTCTTTATATATAAGCTTTCCTTTCATCCACATTAAATGTTTTTTTTTTCAATGAAGCAGATTAAAGCTCTGGAAATTTTAGTTTCTTTTAAAATAAAAAACCAAATAAATCATAAACAATGAAAATTTACTTATTTAAAAATATCCATTAGAAATATTTATATGAAATTACTTATATATAAAATAGAAATTTATGAGAGAAACTGATTTTCTTATACCTTCTGATAACACGGTCCATGATAGTAAAGTCCGTGACACAAAATTTTCCTTTTGTACTTATGAAACCTTAAGTATGATCCTTATTTTACCCGGTGTATAAAATTATTTTGATATTTGAAGTTATTATTGTGTTTTAAATTTAAAATAAATTAAAATAAAAATTTAAAAACTACGAATTAAATTTTAACAGAATGTATGTGAGCTAGAATATGATTGTTTATATCTATTTCAATATTTATTTCCTCAAAAAGCCATTTATTTCTTGCATCAGAATATTTATTATGCAAAAAAAAAAGAAAAAATGAATCAGAATCTTAAACTTTATGTATCTCTTTTTATTTTCAAAAAATATAATGTCAGCATACCTTATTCTGATCAACAGAAATCGCTTTTTTGTTCTGGAAGCATTAACCGTGTCGCTCCTTTCATTTTGTATTTCTTTGTCAAATGTCACTTTGTCAAGGCACGTGAAAGATTATGTTGACTCGATTTTTGCCTCATAATACGTGACTCCTATTCTTGTCTTTCCTTTCAAATAAATCCCCTCGACGGACACAATATCGCAGATTCCCGTCAGATAAGCTCACAGCCTGAAGAAATAAATTTCGATAATCTTGGGAGAAAATGATATTTCTTCGCATGTGACAAACCCATGAACAAAAATGTATCCACTTGCATTAGGTGGATAGAATTATGACTACATTTTTACATATGTTTCCAATGAATTGCTAGATATTCAATTTTCAGCCGATAGCATATGCTGGCAAGGGTCTTTATTTTGACATCGAACTTATGTTTTATGCAACGCACCTGAAGCATTGAGTAGGACAAATTGCACGTTCTACAGAATGCTTATAGACGATTGGGCCTTACCAGCAAAACAGAATAAATGTCCTTACATGTTTCCCTTTGAATTATTCATGAATTTTTCTCTGGTGCGAAAGATAGCCCTGGAGAAATTTATAGTTGACCCATTTTTTCCATACATTTCTCTGCAGGAAACGTTTTCACATTGCTTGTGAAAATTTTCTTGAAATCTAATACCTTATAGATATTATCATTACTCAGATTACGTGTTTCCATTGATTTCGCAATCCCTAAATTGTAACTCATTTCCTTCATATTGTGCTGATAAAGGTGTTGACATGAATTTTTAGAAAAACATTTCCTATTTTGTCATTGTTATTGGTTTAATCGCGTAATATTAGTCTGTCTAACAACTTCTATATAAATATATATATATCTTATATTGATATTGCTAGATATGTTTTCGCTTTTGGGAGAACTTTTTCATAGATTGGGAGCTGCATTCACATGTCGCAAAGAAGCAAATTCGAAATATTCCTAATTGCAAACTCCTACAGATGTGCACACA
Organism: Latrodectus hesperus; assembly: GCA_037975125.1. NCBI lineage: Eukaryota > Metazoa > Arthropoda > Arachnida > Araneae > Theridiidae > Latrodectus > Latrodectus hesperus. The sequence continues at coordinate 33,790,135 of CM075862.1, forward strand.
GAATACAGAAATAAATTATATCTATCCTCGATGATTCAGCAATTATGGGAGCTATTCTGGACTTTTTTTCCTCTCCAGAGAATGTTATCCAACTTCTGAACCATAGGATCCTAGAAACCTTTGTACAATTTAATTTTTATTCGACGGAACATATTGACGTATGATTAGATCGCACTCTTTAGAATGGAAGATTCAAGAGTGAAAAATAGTATTAAAACTACATGGATTATCCCTCCAGAGCACTAATGGTATCAGTGTTCTCGTTTGGGAAGCTCACGGCTTTTAAAAGACTGCAACAAACCGCTTTCGAAGTGGTCACCTCAGCTCATTAAAATTTTCTGAGGGCACCAAAATTTTCGAGACCTGTACCAACTGTTTTGCTGAACAAGCTACGCCAGAACACATCCTTGAGTGCCTGGAGCTATCCAAGCATGATTTATATAACGATCCTTTGACGGTGCTAGATTTTTTGGGGTGTTCAAATTTATGGACTTGGTCTAGCGCTACTGGCCAAAGAAGGCATACAACAACAACAACAACAGAATAGAATTTTCTAGGTTCATTTCCAGCAACAGCTGAACAACAATAGATGGCTGTTGATCTTTTGTTTCCTGCATGCATGTTTATCTATGTGAGTGCTTGAGATTTTTCCAAGCTCTTTCCCTTGCAACATGAGAATTAGGCGATGAAATATCTCTGTGGAAGGTGAAACGCTTTGGGAACACAACTGCATTAATATCGTTTTCTGCTGTTTCGCTATCTACGCGATGAGTTGTTTAATTATTACTATAGTTACTTCCTTTATATCTAACATTACTGATATATGAAATCGAATATCTAACAGACATGCATTAACGAATGCTAGCTTCTTTTCAAATGCTTATAGGAACAGCTTTAGTTCTGTAATAGATTAACAGAAATATTATATGCAGTACGCGTAATTCGAGCGAAAATGTTTTTGCAGACGATAAAATCTTTTTTAAACCAGATTTAAAAAAAAAATCTTATTCCTGGAAGGAAAAATTTAAAAATTTGCTATTGATGATAATGATGACAAGAAACTGCTTTAAAGTATTAAGTGTTATTCTGATGACAATTTTTATTTAAAAGAAATAAACTTAATAATAATTAGAGTAACTGGAGAGGAATGGATTACGCACAAATTTGATATTATCTCAAGTTAATTAGGTCTGAAAAAATCGAAGGGCATATTGAAGTCAATGTAATTTAAAAGTGTGGTAGTATTAAATATTGCTGTGTATTATGACAATTTATTAAAAATAGATTTCTTCCTTATATTTTTCCCCTTTTATTAATTTTAACTAAATATATTAAAACTTGTTTTCGAGAAAGTTAGAATGAGTTCTTATTTTGTGTATATTTTTAGCACTTAAGAAATAATATATATTTGTTACAGAATATATCGTGTAAAATGAAAGTGTTAAAATGCGTACTCTTTTTAAAGTTTTTAGAAAGTTTTGTCATTTTAAAAAACAAAACAACAATCACAAAGGAAAACTTACATTTTTATAGTTATTAGAAATTTTTTAAAAAATATTTTCAAAACATGAATTATAAATTTTCTTTGAATTTTAAAATTTTATGAATAGAATTTATTTACGAAAATAAGTGTTCATATATATATTTCTCGGAACATTTTTATCATTTTGCAATCATAAACACCTCATGATCAAGCAAATTAATATATATATATATATATATATATATATATATATATATATATATATATATATATATATATATATAAGTGTGTGTGCTTGTTTGTTTATTAGATACATAAAATTTTTCAATATAACTAAGCAATGATATTTACTTTAAATATCATATTGTTCAACTTATAAATAATTCAGCTAAACGAAACTAAATTCCGTGGCACACAGCCTATGTGGGCCAAGGTCTATAGTGCCCATGACTGTTTTCATAACCGAGGACCCTGGGGTGTGAAGAATATTTTCCAATTAGGTGGTCAGCCTAACGTGAAACCCCCAATGTTTAGTTCTCAAGCATGCTTGGTACTCAATTGATCGACTTACTGAAGGGATGAAAGGCTGAGTCGACCTTTCCCAACCCGAGGATCGAATCTCGGACCTGTGCCTTGGGAGCGTGAATCGCTACCACTGAGCCACCAGGCTTCTTTAAATATTTCACTGTAGGGAAAATGTACCTGGAGATTATGTATCATATAAATTTATAAAATTATTTTAACTTTTACATCGCATGTAAGCAGAATAAAATCTAGAAGGTGTTGTCAGGCTTCTTCAAGAACCCTTCAAGTATTTTTTTTTTCCGAAAGGGTTTTTCACAGATAGTGAGTCATAATCATGTATCGTTTGAAGATAAGACTCTGACACTCCCATGCCGAAAAATGTCCATGCTTAAGGTTCAAGCGCAACATGTAATCTTCCGTTATACAACAGTGTCTGGACTTTGACTAGGTACCTTTCACCCCGAAGAAGATGGTCTTACCATTCGGCAAAAGTCACCTAGAAATCATTTTAATGTGACATCGCGTAGAGGACAAGCTAACAATCAAAGCTTTAAAGACATGTTAATAACCGGAGTCACATTGGTTCAATAGCTTCACGCCACTTCCCGTAAGACCAATAAATTGAAGCCTCGCAGCCTCCCTCACTGGCTTGCTGGAGCTCCATGGGTTGGGATGTGTCTATGTTAAATTGTGATGTCCAAAGTCCTTTCGCGGAGAAGAGGGTATCTGCTCAGGTGTCGATCTCGTCGCCTGACAGTGATTAAAAATTAAGAGAAGCTTAATGACACGCGAATATTCCGAACCCGTTAACCTTATGTGTAGTCCAGAGCTAGTCTGCATCGCTATCTGTCCATAGCCATAACTGCTTTTCTTGAAGAATTTTCATAGATTCTGAATCATATTCATGTGTCGCAAGGAGGGAAATCCGAAAATCTACCAGTCAGATATCTACCAAAAGACGTACATACGGGCGATCAAAGTGCAACGTCTCTATCTCTTTGTTAAACAGTGCTGGGATCAATCTCGACACCTTCCCTTCTGAAAAGCATTTTTCTACCTACACCAGGACATAGTGAATTATTTTTTTTAATTTTTTGGTGCATAGTTGTTGTTGCAACAGCATTCTTCCCTGTAAATCGCTCTGAGTTGGGCTCTGCCTGTTAGACAGAAGAGCAATCAGCTTCACTATTCTCTCTGACACTCCTCCACTCCACCTCCAACTTAAATACGAAGCTTTAAAGACAGCAATCCTCCAACTTAACGAACCAGTGAACATTGATGGAGAAATTCTTCATCCAGACCAAATAGAGGGCAAGGCTCATAAAGATCTGATTCACCCAGATAAACGCCATATAGGAATCAAAGTGATAATCAACAAAAATTCAATCTTACAGCCTACTCCCAACCACCCCAACTACTACACAGACGGGTCAAAAGTAGATGAATTAACTGGAGCAGCTTTTGTTTTACTAATCAATGACAGCATCATCACGGCAAGTAAGTTCTTACTAAATCCAAGGAATACAGTATTCCAGGCTGAGGCTCTCACCATGCTTGAAGCCATAAAGCACGCTTTAAACTCCAAATACCCAAAATCAACAATCTGGTCAGACAGCCAATCTACCCTTCTAGCCATCAACAACCCCTTACATCGCTCCCCCCTTATTCAACTAATTCAATCACTGATAACCGATGCAGCAAATTCATGTAAATTCACCCTCATCTGGACCAGAGCTCACATAGGCATCCAAGGCAATGAGCTCGCTGACGCAGCTGCGAAAGAATCAACCAAACTTCCAAAAGATGAACAATATCACCTCGCATGGTCCCAAGCATCCATAAAACACAACCTTAAATCTCAAAAATTAGCCTCGTGGCAAACCGCATGGACAATAGCACACCAGGAAAGAACAATTAACAAAATAATACCAAAAGTCTCCGAGCCACACCTACTGGATAACCCGTATGTAAATTACTTCGTAACAGATCATGGTCCATTCCCAACTTACGTTAAAAAAATAAATAGAACATCTTCATCTTTCTGTCTCTGTGGCAACGAAGGCAATCCTTTCCACTACATTACAGAATGCAGCTACACCGCACAGCATCATCTCAAATGCCCTCAAAACCTTAACTACACCGATTTTCTTCGATTCTGTTTTCGTTCAGCTCACCACAAGAAAAAATTAACACTAATCGCTAAGCTCCTCATAGAAAAAGGTCTCGATCTGTGAAAGGACTGGAATCCTCCTTCTATCAGCTCGCCAGACGATTCATCAGACTCAGACTTTTAACCTCCTAATTTAAGCAAACTTGAACTTTTAGTTAGAGAATTCAAAATTGAAATGACTGTTTTTCCCCTACCAATCATAGAATCAAAGACTTTGCCGCCACACAATAGTTTCATTCTTCATTTGTATATAACTTTTCATTGTCTCATTTACTAATACTTTTTAAATAATTTCTATCTTTAAATACTTTATTTTTTAATTTCAATCATTCATCCTTATGTTGTCATCCCTACCTGATATAGATCTGTAATGTTTTGGATACTGCGAGACCCAATATAAGGCTTTAAGGCCCCACCATTGTAAATCCTTCATTTTCAACAGCATGCTGGGTGACGGCACAGTTTGGAGACAAACTTTTAACCCCTGGATGGTGCTGCTTGCTCACGATGGTGATGAGTGGACTAAACCCGATAACCGATTGGTACAGAACGGGGTTCACTCCCATCTCTTATGTATGTATGTTAGACAGAAGCAGCTGTGTGGAGTCTTCGTGATTTTGAAGCAGCTGCCAAGTAGAAGACCCCAATACTTGGCTTGCCGCCCCCAACGGTATCATTTCACTTGGAGGACATTGTGACCACACCCAGTTTCAACATGCCTCAGCCACCTTTAGCGAACACGACATATCTTCGGTCGATCGGGATTCGAACTCACTGCCTTAAGATAATGAGAATGGCTCCCTAACCAACCAGGCCACCGCGGTCTCAGATAGTAGACACATAATGATACAAACCACCTTTGAAAAATGTGAGATGCATGCTACGTTTCTGCTTTCTACGTACACGTCTGTCAGTGATGGGGTAGCTGCTTGGGAAATTTCAGGATTCTTTTTTATGTCACATTTAAATTTTTACGAAAATTTCCCTCAGAAGGAATGGCACTGTGGACATTATAAAAACCCATACAACAGCTTTTGGATGTTAAGCTCTCAACTGAAAGAGGTTAAAAAATAATACAGACACATAACTCTTACGATAAAAGTTAATTTGGTTGTAATTTGTATAATAAGAATTATAAAGAAAATATTATATTCTAAGGATACCTGTTTTCGAATTTTTCAGTGAAATATCTCTCATAATATTGAATCACTGTTAAATAAAGAGGTCGACACTGTCGCACTCTTAAATCTATTCTATGTAATGTCTTTTAGATGACGTTTTTTAACACGATGTTAGGTGGCTGTGTTGGACATTGTAGCCACACACAAACGCAAGAACCATACCTCTCCTTATAAGACCAAACTGGACACTTATACGAAAAGAAAAATATTGTTATTAAAAACAGTTTTATGATACACTAATTCCAAATTAGTTGTTGCACCAGCGTGCTTCCCTGTACCTAACCCTAACTTGGGCTGTACCAGTCAGATAAGAGCAGCCGGGTGAAATCTTCGTGATTTTGAAGCAAGGACCAAGCAGAAAATTCCCAATACTTGGCTCAGAGGTATCACTTCACTTGGAGGACATTGCTACCACGCCCTGTTTTAATGTGCCCCAGCCGCCATTAGTGAACACGATGGATCTTCGGTTAAGCTGGGATTCGAACTCACTACCTTCAGATAATGAGTACCAACTAACCAACCAGACCACCGTGACCTTAATTCCGAATTTGTTGGTAACAATAATTCGTTTTATTTGTATAGGACAAATAGTTATTGTGTGTGTGCCAAAAATTTTGCTAACTAACTATTCTGATTTGAAAGAATTGCATAAATTGTGATTTAATTTAATTTTACTTACAGAGTTTGTTTATTAGATATTTTTACAAATGCAGTCATTTAATAAGAGTAATCACTTTTGATCTATAACAAATGCTACTTGCTCAGCTTTTAGAAAATTACACAAGAATTCAAAGTTTCATGTATCATTAATTAACGCAGCTCTGACATTATAAATCACGATAATTTACTTTTTGACTCATTTAATTTATTCTACAAAATGGTAACTTGAAACTAGTCTTTAATTAAATATGCGCTTTAAATAAGTCAATATTTTTCAAAACATCACGGAATATATGAATTTTATAAAAATTTATTTGCTAGTAATTTAAATATTATATTCGCAATGAGCAAAGATATTACAATATTTTATTTTCTTAATAACTCCCACACGATTTTCATATTTCAAAAGATTTTTCCAATACTATTTTCATATTTTTTAATTGAAATTTATGTGATAAAAATAATAAAAATATATGATATTTGTGTAATTTAATTACTTTTCTATACGTAAAAATTGTTTCATAAACAAAGTTTCAATACAAGATGAGTTTCTAAACACACTCTCAAGCGCAAAAATATCAAAATACATATATTTTTCCAAAAAAAAAAAAAAAAAAAAAAGAATCAATTTAAAATTTTAAATTCTGATCGCCTTTGTTATTTTGGGAAAATAACAACCTTTGAATATCAAACCCGAACTCAATAATTTAACATAATAATTTGCATTTATGTTTTTATCGTATATTTTGGTATTTTTATTTTATTAAAATAGACCTATGTCAAAATATATGTCAAAAATAACCTATATCAAAATATACGTCAAAAAGAGTCTATATAAAAATATACGTATATTTGATATAGTATATTTTGATATAGGTTATTTTTGGTGTCTGTTTAATTATTTTGTGCAATATTGTTGGAACTTCCAATCCTAACACCCGAATGCTTAGCGTACTTGCTTTCGACTTAATGGTTCATGGGTTCGCTACCCATTTTGCATTTGGACGGTAGAAATAATTCGAATTCCATTCAAATTCCAGGTCCTGGTCTAATTAGCCGCCGTGTGCAAAAAAATGACCTTTGAGCAATTAACCAAACCACAATTCCAACTGTGTTGATAAATTATCGGCCATTTTTGCTATTTGTAAGTTACATAAATAATTTTTAGATGAAAAGAAATACGTTTATGAACTTATCCTGATGACTTGATCTTCAATTTATGACATTTACAGTGATATATTAGCATAATTTCATTAAAACACTATGCAAAAAGCAATGCTCTAACATCTGCCATTGGTGAGGATTTGGAAGATGGCCAAGATCTGCATTTCGAGTTCTCGTGCCACCAAAAGAGCCAATCATACAAATGGATGGTAATAGAGATGCATCTTTCCGGAATGAAAAGTGGAAATTCTCGGACAACAGCTTCCGTTATTTATTTATATATATATTTTTTTAATCTTACGTGTGAACTGCGATATCAACAAAAAAAATTGCAAGCTGATTCCCAGTGTTGGAAGATGGTATCTTCCTCCAGTTTTTTAACGAACGTGACGCGAGTTCACAGTGGGAAGGTGAAGAAAAATCAAATTGGAGAGAAAAAGATTTTTTGGAAACAGATAACTTATTTTAAAAGATTTTAGGTTTTGCGAAAAGTAACTTCGAAGACGGTAACGATTGTTTTTTCTGTGTATTCATCATTTATTCATGATTTTTTTCCTTGATTTTTTTTTTGAAAAAAACTTATAAAAAATGTTATTAACTCGTTATATTTCTGTATAATTTTTTGCCGAAAGAGTTAAAAAATTTTTAATGTTGAAGACTGTTTTGTATCTCTTTAATTAAAATCTCGAAAATAATTTTTATTTTATTTATATATATTTGTATAGCAGTTTAACAGTAGCAGTGGAGGCTTGATTGGTTAAGGCGTTTGCTCTTGTTTTCTGAAGGTGGTGGGTTCGAATCCCGACTCAACCTAAGATCCGTCATGTTCGTAAATGGCGCTTAGGCCTCGTAAAATATGTCGGGGTCGCATTGTGTTATAATACCTCTGGGGGACAGTCCAAGTATAGGGGTCTTCTGCTTCTAAATTACGTTAACTTTCGGGACTACATCCAATGGGGCTTCACGTTATATAGTGCCATTATTTCCGCCACTTATAGGACAGGAAGATAGAAATCCTAATTGCTTGCGTTGTTTACATAAAATAGATTATATTTAATGACTATTTAACTTTATAAGAAAATATTTATATTTATTTCCTCATAAAATATTAATATTTTGTAGTAATTGAGAGTTTAGTTACTTTCTACATAAAGCTTCAATTCAAATAATTTTTAAATTTTTCAAAGAAATGAGGTACATTATTTGTAGGTATAAAAATATACATAAAAATAGTCCTGGGTAGTATGGTTGAATCTAAGAATTCTATCCGGATAAAATGAAAAAGCTCAAATTCCATGAAATGTTAAAATAAATGTAAATAGTACTCAAGAAAACAGCTTATAACAAAAAATTCTCAAAATTACCGAAAGTATGTTTATGGGACTATAAATTCGAATAGATAAAATGTAACAGTCGTTTTTAAAAATTTCGAATGATAGAAATAAATCAAATGTATTATTATACTCAAATGGATAAGAATCTGATAAAATCAAATTAATTTTTGTAAAAAAAAATTTATGGGTCTTCTAATTTAATATTTTATATAATTTTAAAAAATAAATTGTAATTTTCAATATTTTAACACAATTTTGTTAAATACTTGTATTTACACAATCAGTAAACTCGCATTTTATTTTTCACAAACTGTGAAAAAAATTTAATTTTATTGCACCTTTAAAAATTTGTCTTGATTCCCTTTTACCTTATTACATAATATATGTTTACTATAACCAAGAGTAAAAAAATTAAAAAAATACTTATTACTCAGAATAAATTATATATTTATGTCGCATCTTATATTGATCAGTAGATTAATTGTTGTAATATTTATTTTATTCGTTGTGTTTTATTATCTGAATGGATAGCTCTCTGCCTTTCAGTTCACTAGTTTGTAGGTTCGATTACTACTCCGGGGGCGTGGTTGTTGACGTTCGAAATTCACTTTTAACGGTTTGTCCTTGTCGTGCTCAGATATTTATCAAAGAACAGAAAAACTGTTCAAAATTATAGATAAATTGTGAAAAAAGGATTTTTTAAGAAATGTTTCGAGAGATTATATACCATTCTTATGTTATTTTCAAAAGTAAAATTTACGTATAAAATTAATAATTTAATTGTGGTTACATAATGTAACGTAGTACATCAAATTATAATAAAATAAAATTAATAACATCAAATAATTTAAGCAAACCATCATGTATTTTTGTGATTGAAATAAAGCTGCTAAATTGTACGAATAATGTAACAATTCTAGTTAACTAATATAATTAAGTTTTTTTTATTCATTGTATTCTTTGTATTTCATACCATTCTTGAAAAGAATTTTATTTGCGTCAAATTATATCTGTCTATACAATATTAACCATTCGTAATTTCATGGATCAACTGACATTTTTAGTCGTGAACCAAGCAAGATTTTTTTTCGCTTCCGGACTTTCTGAAAAAAAACTTGTTTTGCATTTTTCATTCCTAATTGCTTCTTTTTTATATTTTTTTGCAAGATGCGCAATTTTATTCTCCATTTTGTTCGAACACCTGCTTTCATCTTTATTTCCGCGTAATTAAAACGATTCCATCTGCAAAACCGTATGTTGCCATATTATTATTTGTAATTCGTTATAAATTTGTTTTTCTGTAAATAATTCAGTACCACGTACACTAATCTGCGAAAGATTTCTTTATTTTTTTATCTATTATTAAACTATTAATGGATTGATAATTTTAAAGCGATTTTACTTTAATTAACTACAGTAGAGTTGTGGTTCTTACAAAAAAGAACATGATATTTATGGTAAGATACACTCATATTTATTACCCTTAGTTAAAATTATTTAAATATTTTTTAGAATGATTATTATGAAGAAATTGAATAGATATAATAATATGTGCATTACTAATATAATTATTCACAATTTTAACAATTACTTTTTAAAATTCTAGACTGGTTCCATCTTTAAACTAATTTTTCAGTTAGATATTTAATAGATTCTTAATTTGGATACCCATATTCATACCAAATATTTATCTATTGTTTAGTATATATATTTTTAATGACGAAATAAATATGTAAATATTTTGGAGTACATTAATTATAAAATTAAATTTTTCTGTTTTATTTTACAACCCATTTGACCAATAATATATGCATGAATTCGTTATAAAAATAAAACATTTTATGAACACTGTTTAGTAAACATGTGTGTTTTGAACTTAATACCATTTTTTTATAATCATTCAGGTATATATCAATATATCACTCATCAAGCTGCATTATTATATCTAATTTAATTTGATTATTGTACTTAATGAAGAAATCATAAAACTGATTTTTCAAATTATTTTGAATAATTAAAAATGATATTTTAAAATATGGAAAAATATATGCATTGCACTGAAATTAATTTTTAACATCATGAGGCACAATTTAATAAATAAATCTCTTAATAAATAGAAAAATATGAACATTCATAACGAAATCTTCCACTTATTGGTTGTTTTTGAAGTCCAACGATATATCATTTATAATTGGTGATAACGTATATCACAAGATCTCCAATCTTTGATTAAGATGATGACATTAACGGAGTAGGATCGAATAAAACTACTCAAACATTAATTTAAGGATTATAACTAATTCAGTTAATGATTTTTATTAATGAAATTTCATTTAAATAATTAAAATAACGATACATATTTTAACTTTTCAAAAACTTGATCGTGACCGAAAGTAAAAACAGAACACCGTTGCTCAGTAGCCGGAGGGAATAAACTTGGGATTTTTCGTCCAATGATTGCAATTTTGTCACCAGATCATGGCGAACGTATAATTTAATTTGATACCTTGAAGACTATAACATAACAGAGCTGCAGATCGTTTGTTGCATAATGCCGAGATTTTTCCAGTCTGCTTAGTGTCTGAGAGGATTTTACAACATAGATTGTGTCACGTATTCATGCGTTACAGGGGAGAAAACCAAGAAAATTCTCTAACATATTAACAGATCTGAATTCAGAATCACAGCATCCATTTTCCGCTGCACAGTGGCTATAATCAATACAGAAAGATTTTTTTCCGGGGAGAACGAGTCTACCATTTGACTCCGATGAAGCCTAACCTATTTTTTAATTAAAAGGTTACATAGGTAACCTTTTAATTAAAAGTTATGATTTTCTCCTAGATTATAGAATCTAGGAGAAAATCATCAATACTTTTCTCATTGAAAAGAAATCTGAATTCTGTAAAGGAACGAAGACAGCTTCTTCAATCCAGTCAATTAGATATTAAAATTTCGAATACAATCAAATATTATTTCATTGACCGAATCGTATTATCTCGTTCTGCAGCCGGGAAGGAACGATCGATAGACTCTTATTGTTCTAGGGCATTTTATTTAAAAAATAAAAATAATTGTTTATCTTTAACTTCTTCCTTTCTCTCAAAAAAAAAAAAACAGTGAAAATGAATTACAACAATCAAATTGACTAGTGGTGTGAGAAAGAACGAATGAAATAAAAATTTTTCCTTTTTTGGAAGAAAACAGAAAATTCAGATTCTTTAGAGAAAAAAAAAAAGAAAAAAAGAGAGGGTATCGCGTAATTCCCAATAGCTGCCAGATTCTTGATTTCTTTCTGCTTTCATGTATTCCGTTTTTTTTTAATTCTATAAAAAAATCGTTTGTTTTTTAAAATATATTCGAGTGGCAACTCAATAAAAAATAACAAAATTTATCCTAGTGTTCTAAATCTCGACGTGAATTTCATTTTAGTTCTGAATAAAACAAGTAATTTTGTTGTTTCTTTTAAAATAGTTTATTTTATTGAATGTTTTTTATAATAAAAATCGACAGTATAGTTTTATTGAATGTTTTTTATAATGAAAGTTTTTGATGACTTCAAATTCACTAAATTTAGGATAATTATACTAAAATATGTTATATTGTACAATTTTTATTAAAAAAATTATTATAACTTTACAGGTGAATTTCATATTTTATTTTCTATCAACTTAATGTTAAGTTATAGTTACACAAAAATAAAATAAATATTCCTAGAGAAGATTTCATTTTAAGTAATATGGTTACAGTTTAAATGGTGGATACTAAGTTCTTTAAAACGCCCTCAAACCGTTATAAGCTGTCCTTCATGCAGTGTTAAATCATAAGGCATTTGCATTCAACATGGTCTAGTTATAAGACACAGTTCTTCTCAGTGAAAAGTATTAAGTTCGATCACACAACTGCAGTTAAAAAACGGGTGATAGTTGTTGTGCTTTAGACTTTTGCATGCACGTCCATTTAGGTGGGTGCTTGGGAGTTGTCCGAGATTACTCCTTTGTGATACTTGAATATGACTCATAACATAGGTAAAAATCAAACCAGAAAGCTGTAACGTGTGTTTTAAATATTAAAAATTTATCTTATTAAATTTATTAAAAATAATCGGTGTCAAAATTGCAGATCTCAATCCAATTAATCCTCGTGGGTGTAAGAAAGTGATGATCTAGTAAAAAGCATTGAAAAAATGCAATGTCAAAGACACTTTCCTTTTCATGGTTTTGCTTGCTTTATTAAAGCAGATATATTGCTCTTTTTAAATATGCACTTTTTACATACACTAATGCTTAGAAAATTAAGAAATGAAACGAAGTTCACTTCAACTGAAATAGTCCAAATCTGCGACTTTATGAAAGAATTATAAACTCAAGCAAAATGCAATGTTGTATCTAATTTCAAAAGAATGTTCTGCAAGGAGAAGCAATCTTGTTTAGTTCATCTTAATTTGCGTCTGCTCTCATGCGTATGTATCATAGCTCTTAAGAGGAAGAAGAAATCCGATTACGAAGGAAACTGCAGTTTCCGCCAACGGTAATTACTTTGTATATTGCAACGGAATCGAGCAAAGAAAGCGCTAAACATATGGCTAAAAAATGCCTGACTCATTTATAATTTTACTGTTTCCTTTCTATTCTTAAAGAATTATATGCCTAAAAATAGAAAATGGATAAGTAGTGCAAGTCATTCATCAGAATAAAAAATGGGCAATTTTTTAAATAAATTCCACTTATTCATTCAAATAAAAATAATTTGTGCTAAATGATTGAATAGTATTTTAAATGAAATTACTTAATTTTATAAAATAAGTTTAATTAAAATGTTCCTTAAAAATTAGCAATTTTTATGAAATATAATGAAATTCTAAATAAATTTCATGTTGAATTTTCATATTGCATATTAATCACCAGAAAGCAGACTTATGCATATCTCTTTTGAAACATATTTAATCAAATTATGAATATTATGAGAATCTATATTATAATAGAGGTCAAATATTTTTGGTTATTAATTATAGATCATTATAACTATTAAGAAATAATTCTTTTCTATGACTTAATAAATATCACATATTTCTCATCCAAGTACATACATACATACTAACATCATATATATATATATATATATATATATATATATATATATATATATATATATATATATATATATATATATATATATATATATATATATATATATATATGTATACTCTATAGTTAGAATAGTATTAGTATTTGGTAAAATAGTGCTTATGCTGTTACAAAAGCTTAGCAAATCTTTTAATTTACGTTTTAATATAGCAATAGTATTGTTTAAAAATGTAGCAATATATTTTAATAATTCTCTTCAATTGTCGAAAATATACATGTGCGTTGATGGTCCTTTATTTTCAGCAATGTTTACAATGTGATTTGTGTTCAAATTAAGAAAATAATAATTAACATTAGTTTAGGTAATTGAATTTTGCTAATTAAAATATCCAAGAATGTAAAAATAAAAAATATTTCAAATCAATTAATTTCGAGTATTCATAGAAAAATTACAGACTCTCATTATTATGAAAGTTGAAAATTACATTACAAATGTAAATTCTGAAAGAATATTTAGAAATGAAATTTATCTTTACCATATTTAGAATGAAAAATATTTTAATATTAAGATATTAATATTTTTAATGGATTATAAATTTTTAACTGATGTAAAAGTTTAGGGATTCCACCACATAAAAGCTGTAAATACTTAGTTTGAAATATATTTCTAAAATTATGACTCACACATCAAATATATTCTGATTTAGTTATTTTTTGATTATTTGAAAATTAAAAGTAATATTAACCATTAAATATTTCTTAAAAATTTTAATGTTTATCTGATAGAATTTTTCTAAATAAGGCGTAATTTTATTAAGCTGTATTAGAATTTATTTGCGCTTAAAACTAAGTATGTGAAAATTGAGCCTTATTTAGAGTTTATAACATTACTTAAGTTTCTTTATAAAACTATAAAAAAACACGTCTTACAAATTAAAATTAAAAAAATAAAAGGTTTTCTTATTACAACACGTTTTTGATTATGGACTGAATTTTCTAAGCACAAACAACTGACTAGGAATTTTTAATCACAATCAAACATTGTTCGTATTACACCAGGATATTATCCCATACCAGAGTTTGGTTCTACCACTGCAAGCAGCCGAGTGAAAGTTATCTTAATTTAGAAGCAGGGATCAAGCAGAAGACCCTCTGATACTTTACTTTCCAGCTCCAGAGGTATCATTTCACTTGGAGGATATTGAGACCAAGACCTATGAACTTTCTCGTAATTTAGAAGTAGGGATCAAGCAGAAAGCCCCCTGGTACTTGACTTGCTAGCCCCAGAGGTATCATTTCTCTTGGAGGACATTGAAACCACGACCCATGCAACGTTCTCGTAATTTAAAAGCAGGGATCAAGCAGAAGACCCCCAGATATTTGATTTCCCATCCCTAGAGATATCATTTCACTTGGAGGACATTGAGACCACGACTTATGTAACGTACTCCAGCCGCATTCAGTAAACGACGGATCCTCCTTTAAGCTGGGATTCGAACTCACTACCTTTCTATAATGAAAACGATATCTAACCAACCAGACCATCGTGGGCTTCATGGTCAAACGTCCAGATCGATACCTTAATTGGCTCTATTCTCTTAACGTTGTATTGACCACTAGAGGAACATTGGGCACTACGAAAACTTTCACATGCATTGGCTTTCTCTAGCAAGACTGTCCTAGATGAATAAGATATCGAACCCGTTACTTTTCAAGCACAAAAGGGATGTTTTTCCACACTAAGCTAACATTTTTTTATATTTTTTAAGGAAATTTGGATTATTTGGGTGTATAATAGTATACAGAAAAATAAGCATGGGATGTCGAATTGGTCTTTAATACCATACTGGGCGAGAACGAAAAAGTTCAAATTACATGGCATGGGGTCAGAAAAAATATACATTGTTCTTAAGAAACAGCTTCAAATCAATATTTCTTATCATCTAATTTTGAAAATAAATTTTATTAAACTCACAGCTTGAACTTTATTCGATGCTTTCAAAACTACTAAAAAAATGAATGTTTTCTAGACTGGAAGAATTTAATGCTTACGTTCTAAAGTTTTTTTCTTTAAAGAAATATTATAAATGAGACGTGAACGCAACAAATCCATTAATGAAAAGTGTTACTTTTAATAAATGTCACTGACTATAAAGAAGTAATTTAAAGACAAAACGATAGAGGATTAGTTTTTCTTAAAGAAGTATTGTGCAAACTGAAAACATCAAATGTTCATTCAGTGTCATGTAAATCAACTTGGACATCAGCCGTTTAATGACACGATAAGACATTTTCAAGGATTCGAATCTTCTCTGGAAGTGGCGAGGCCAAACGTCTAGAAAGAAGGCTTAAGTCATAAGGAAAATGCTTGTGCAACACAAACATGAGTTAAAACACTGAGGGTATTTGAAGCTTTTATATGCTAATCATCTCTAATTATTTATTTCTTCGAAAACAAATTTCGGATCTATTAGTGATTTATGTATTTTTTTCGTGTTTATGTTGTGGTAGGTTTTAATAGGTTCACCAAAGTCTAACAGTGTCGGTTTTTGTTATTATTTTGGTGGTGACCCGAAATTTCGATTGTTTCTAAATCGTGGGTAATGTGGTATCAATGTGAACCGGTTTGAATAAATGGATTCTAGTACATGAAATAGAATTTCATCATGATGTTCAAATATGTGTAATTGATGTAGTGCAATAAATGACCGCAATTTCACTTCTCGAACTTTTTTAAATTGATGATATATTTCAAGTCACCTCGCTTGGCAAAACACAGCAACTTTTAGTCCGTTAATGATATTATTTATGAAAATTAGCCATCATATTTATTCGATAATTGTGTATTGTTTTGAAAAGGAAGATACCGACTAGAATGTCGATCTCGACAATTCTTCGTATATATGATGCGATTTAAAATACATTATAAACTATATGTAATCAGCCTTGCTGATTGCAGAATAATTAATAATTTAGCCTTCAACTGTTGTTACTTATGACACTTGGACAAGCCAAGTTCGCTATGCCGTTGGCTATGCGAATTTAAGTCAGTGGGGTGGATCTTTCATTTTAACCAGAGCACCGCGAAGGTGAAAGTGCGACTTTGTTTTAAGTACTCCTCCGATAGATGGCACCACCAGAGGATCCTATGCCACAATTTTGATATTGATCTGAAGAGGGAGGAAATGTTCTCCAGACCATTGCACCCATGGTAACTGCTCAACATCCGATTACAGGATTTTCACAGATTTAACGATCACGTATATCGCATGTGGTCTTAGACGGCATTGGGAATCGAACCCCACCCTTCCGGACGGAAAGCCGATACCCTAACCACTAGGCTACAGTGGTCCTTAGTCTTCAAGTAAACATTTGGATGATTAGACTCTCTGATCTCGTAAATTGCTACTCTTAGTGGTTCGGAATGTATTTTAAATAAAAGATTCCGATGGAATCTACTTGTTTGCAAACAGGGAACATAAAATGAAAAAAAAAATTTTGATTTTAAGAATTGTTCCATTAATACTTAGCGGTAAAGAGCCTAATATCCTTTTTTTCAACCTCCACTAGCTAATAAGCTTTCGAGAGCATCTTACTTAAAGAGAGATTTGCATTCATGTGTCGCAAGGAAGAAAACCAGGAAAAAGTCCTAAATAAATTATTATGACCGATGAATATGTAGAAATCAGAAATGAAACACTCAAACAGTGGCTGGTATTGAACTCGAGAACTTCAATTAAGAACAGTTACAAATAAAAAAGTTTATTAAACAAAAATTTGTTTAATTCTTCATTATGTAAGACATTATCTGTCGAAACTAAAGGTATGTTGATTGATACACCGCATATATTTAACCTAAAAAAGAATGTGAAGATCACTAAAAAGTTGTACTAATTGATTTCATTAAAAATACGGAAAGAATCGCATTTCTGATTCTAGGTACCTTAAAAATTTAATTACAAAGTTAGAAAAGAATTTGTTTCAGATCAAATAATAAGAAACAGCGAATACTATTTTGATGCTAAAGAGAGACATCAGTTTTATTTAAATCACGGGAGTTATATTCCTTTTCAAATACAAACACTATAAATGGAAATGAATCGAATAAAATATACCGCTAGATTTAGTAAACACACAATACGCTTTCTTAGAGATAAAAATAATCTCAGTTGTAGATAAGGTTTTGAGCAATTGTTGGTTGCCTAGCAACATAGGAAATGCTTAACGGCGCAAGTCATTTTTCTATTTAAAGCTATATGAGCTGGTAGCTTTTCATATAAGATCATTATATACTATGATTTTAAAAACATAAGTTTAAAAAAAGTTATTTTTGGCAGCTTTTTAAAAGAAAATCAAAGCACATTATTTATTACTTCAAAATTTTCTTGTATGCCATCTTAGAGAAAATTGTTTTTACCACAAATTATTTATTAATTTGTATTAATATAAATTCATTTATTTAAAAACGTAGATAATTTTAAGTAATAGTAGCATATTTGGATATTTTTAATTTTATATGAGAAATAAATCTTGGAAAAAAACTTCACCATTCATTTTTGCAATAATCTAAATGAAATAATTCGATAGTTAATTTACATTTAATGTTTAAATTCCATACTCTATGCTAATTATTTTGGACAGTCATTGTGAATCCAAATATAGTCTCAAGATGTTTTTCCATATTTTAAAAATAATGTTAATCGTAAAATCTGTTTTTATACAAAGTCTGTCGAAAAAAAAAATGTTTTCTAATCTTTTTGAAGGGTTATTTTAATTCATTTCAGAATATTTATAAGGATTTAAATCAACTTCTAGTTGACTTAAATATTACATGATCAGGAAAAGCGTCGCTTACATGACGAGTTCTACATCCGACCTTAACAGTTGGGCTGAGCAACCATATGCACATTTAAGAGTTTAGAAATAATACCTCTCAGCTGGTGTGATTTGGCGTGGAGAGTTCAATGGCAATTCAAATTTGGCTGCTTTCAGTGGCTTTGTGCGACAGAAATAAGCCGCCAAAAATATTCCACAGTAACCCAATTTAAATCCTTAATGTAGCCAGGCCAATTATTTATTTTTACACGATAAGTGTAGTAGTAAAATTTTTTACTACAACTGGAAGCTAAATAGTATGTCCTCTGACTGGCATTTTAACAATTTATTTATTCAATTCCTACCGTGATGATTGTGATTTTAGTTGTTGTGAATCCACTTTGCACTACATTAAATAAGTCCCGTTTAGTTTTGTATGTGAATAAAAAATATCCGTAGATCGACCAACTGTGCCTGATAATATATGTTAGAAAAATGCTAGAGCTCCAGTGGCTCAGTAGCTTCACGCCGGTTCCCGTAAGCTCAGCAAAGTGAAGCATCATTTGCCGCGGGCAGTGGTTGGGAGGGTGACCACGGTGCACTGTCCTTCACTGGGTTGCTGGAACTCCGTGGGTTGGGGACGTGTCCACGTTAATCTGTGACGTCCAAAGTCCTTCCGCTGGTGTGGCGTGGATGTGGAGAGGAGGGTGCCAGCTCAGGTGTGGCCTCGTCACCTGACCGTGGTTCAAAATTACGAGGCACCTTAATGGAGCAAAGTCGTACTTTCACCTTCGTGGTGCTCTGATCCAAACGAAAGACGCTCCCTATTGACTTAATTCGCACTGCCAAAGGCAAAAGTGAGCTTGGCTTGTCCAAGTGTCATAAGCAACAACAACAAGAAAAATGCTATCACATATTGTAGTTTCTATTTTATATAAAACCTTTAACAGTGAAAGATTAATAATATTGAAAATGGACTCAAGATAGTTTGATTTCGAGATGAAATCATTTTTTTACACATGAATATATATAATTACATATATATATATATATATATATATATATATATATATATATATATATATATATATATATATATATATATCTTTGAAGTGGAAGATCGAGAGTTAAAATCCACTGCTATTGAAAAACAAAGATAGGCTGTTGCTTTCTTGCATCTTGGATATTTCTAGATTTTCTCCTGTCGACACATGAATATGGCTCATTATTTATGAAAAGTCCTTCAAGAAGACAAACCACTAAGTAAGGACCATTGATGTCACTATTATCATTTTTTTAATGAAATAAAAATATCAGTCTTCAACTACAAAATGCTGAACAGATTGATTAACTGAAATTGAATATGATTGATTAATTGATATTGATTGTATAAGAGTTTGATTTCAATTTTTTTTATAATACTACCCAAAACTACCTTGACTTTGATAACAAACTTAATTTATGTTCTGAAGAATTTTAATATTAAAAAGTCAAAAGATGTTAGTCAATATTTTCTTTGAGAAAAATTTTTATTTTTAAATTAATATGACTGATTTTTAACAAACATTAATATATTTAATATCTCATTTTTTACTTTAAATATTATCGTAATTTAAGTACTCTTGGTAAAACAAATTACCCAGACCTATCTAAAAGCTCATTCAAAAAGGAATGTAAAGTGTGGTTACTTTTGGAGTTCGCAACTGGTTATTCTCTTCCTTCGATAAATATAGCAAAATGTTGAAAGGAAGCTTGAAACATTTTGTTGTGAAGCGTTGAATGCTTTCAAAAAAAAGTCTCTTCAATTTTGACTAATTACCCTTTCCTTTCCTCGTTCCCCTCTCTCACACAAAAACATAAACAAGCATTCTGTTTTTGAATTTTATGCGATCTGTTTGTCTGGCTGAATATATAATAGTAAACAACTCTATATTATTACTATGTTAATTTTTGTACTTTATATATGGCCATTTATACGATTTGAAAGGTCGAAACTTTTGCTCTGAGCGATTAATCTATTCAAACGTATATTTGTCCAAATATTTTTAATAAAAATAACGCATGTCAATATTATTTTTATGATTAAATTAATAATAATAAGTTTTCTCTCTAAGAAAAACACCAAAAACCATTCTTTTCATTCTGAGAGCAAGTTCCAGTATTTATATATATATATATATATATATATATATATATATATATATATATATATATATATATATATATATATATATATATATATATATATATATATATATATATATATATATATATATATATATATATATATATATATATATATATATATATAGTGTGTGTGTGGGTCGAAGTGAGAGCTTGGGATATTTTTAAGTTTACTTCCTTATGGTACACAAATATGACCTCATCATCCATAAAATAGTAATCCTTTAAGTCAAAACCCTTTGAATGGTACGAATTAAGAAAGATCGTTATCTAATCACTTTACGAAGTCAAATTAATTCTTTTCTGTAAAATTTACTATTAATAAATTTTTAAAATATTATTGTAAAGTATCAGTTTTTTAATAATTTTGTTTTTTACATAAATAAAATACTATTTTGAAAAAAATGGATTTCTGTATTATTTACCATTGCAAACTTGCTATTTGCCATGCGGTTTTATTTAGTGAAACCTAGGAAATTTATTAAATCTTGATTTGCTGCTTCAATTTAAAAAGTCTCGTGAAACGGTTGTTTGTAAAATATTTGTTGTTGATTTTATTTATGACTTGGACAAGCCAAGCTCGCGATGCCATTGGATATGCGAATTTAAGTCAATAAGGAGCGTCTTTCGTTTAACTAGAGCACCACAAAGAATAAAGTACCACTTTGCTCTAAATTCCTCCAATAGATGGCACCACTAGTGGATCCACTCCCTTAATTTTGACATTGATCTGGAGGTTGAAGAAATTTTCTCCAGATCTCATTACACCCATGGTAACTGCTCAACGACCAACCACAGGGCTTTCGATTCCACAGATTTAACGAGCATGTATATCGCATGTACTCAGTGAGTTTTTGGTGGTATTGGTAATCGAACCCAACCCTTCCAGACTGAAGGTAGAAGCCCTAACCACTAGGGCTTCTACCTTCAGTACCACTAGGCTACCACAGCCCCAAAAGGTACTATTACATTTTTAGAATTAACAAATGAATTTCAGAAACATTTATTGAATTAACAAATGAATTTAGAAATCACTCAAAGTAACTTGGTTTTCTATTTAGAAAATAAAGCCAAATGTTTGTACTTTATAATATGCAGAGTAAAACTTGAACAAGGTTGTGATTAGACTTAAATCAGTTGATGGTTGATTTAAAAATCAACATCCATTTTCTGCCATGAAGGAACAATCAAACAGGAATGTACAATTTAAAGTAGACTATTACAAATTATTATGCAAATATAAAACCCTAAGTAGGAATTGAACTCATGAACAGTTGAACCGAAATTCAGAAGACTAATAATTCTGTTGCTTGCTCGGCCCAATTGAACTCATATCTGATGAGAGTTCAAGAATATTATATCAGGCCTTATAAATCAATATTACCAAAAAGTTATTTGTTAATACGTTGAAACATGTTTTTCATGACTTATTTAATTCCTCTTTTCCTTTTGCTAAAAACATTGCAATTCGGCTTGAGTGATCTAACGCCGTCAATGCACATGAATGAACTATCTGTATGAATAAACATTTGGTACCGCGAAAATTTAAAAAATATGTTTAAATTCGACTATAGCCACAAATCTAGTCATAAAATGTAGACTTAATAAGTGTCTTATAAGTTAAAATCTTTATTGACTGTTCATTCATATCATTTTATTATGTCATTACTTTATTAACATATCATTGGAAATTTTTTGTGTCGAAAAGTATTGGGTTTATGAAACTTAACACTCGCAAAATTTCTAGCATTTTATTTCTATAATAAAAGTATAAGGAATGAAATAACATTTTAAATCAATTTTCTCACTTCGATTACAAACTTCTACGTATAAATTAAAGTTATAATATTCGTTTTCATATAAAGATACTAAATTTGCAAAATATTTAATTTTTTTTTAAAATCGAATAAATTTAAGATTTTTTGAGTTTTTTTATATATAAGTACAATTTAGAGTATTAATGCAAAAGATGTACAAATGTGCATTTATAAAATAATAAAAAATTCCATACAGAGTGCCTTAAATACGAGATTTTATGTGGATGTATAATTTATTTTCTTCGTTTATTTCTTCAAATATTTTCGATCATTATTCAGTAATAAAGTTGAAAATATATGAATCACACGAAAACCAGCAATTTATTTAATTACATCCTCGCAAAGTGTGAATTACCCGACTCGTGCAGAAAAAGGGGGGGGAGGAAGAGTAAAATGAGTTACGTGTATAAATGATGTTTGCGACACTTTTTTTTCCTAGTTCTATTAAAGTTGACAGAATGTCGGTAACCATGGTGAGGGGAAAAAGAGATGATTCATCTGGCGAAGTTATTTTGCTACTGTGAAAGTTAAGTGGAGTAATTGGTTTTCTATTCACTTAAAAAATAAATGCGATCACTTTCCTAAAAAAATGCTTCTAAAGAAAATCTTTTTCAATAATAATTTCAAGCTAAATCTTCCGAAGAATTTTGGTGACAAAATTATCTTATATATATATTATTGCTGTTGTTGTTGCTTATGACACTTGGACAAGCCAAGCTCGCTATGGCTTTGGCAGAGCGAATTAAGTCTAGAGAGCGTCTTTCGTTTGGAACAGAGCACCACGAAGGTGAAAGTACGACTTTGCTCTAACGTGCCTCGTAATTTTGAACCAAGGTCAGGTGACGAGGCCACACCTGAGCTGGCACCCTCCTCTCCACATCCACGCCACACCAGCGGAAAGACTTTGGTCGTCGTCACATATTAACGTGGACACGTCCCCAACCCACGGAGCTCCAGCAAGCCAGTGAAGGAGAGTACACCGTGGTCACCCTCGCAACCACTGCCCGCGGCAAATGATGCTTCACTTTGCTGAGCTTACGGGAAGCGGCGTGAAGCTACTGAGCCACTGGAGCTCATATATATTATACACATTGCTTGTAATTTATAATTACGAAATAAATTATTTTACTCAATTTTTGATAATTTTTAAAGCACAACACACTGAAAATTAATAAGCAATGCATCATTATTAACTAAATTTATAAAATGTTAAGTATTGGTTAGTTCTAACCTCTTTCCCAATTTATCATTAGATAATAGCTTATTCACATTTATTCTATAAGTCCACAGAGTTTAAATTAGTTTAAAGTCATTTTCCACTTTTTTCAGTTAGCTATTCATAATACATAAATACACATTTGAAGTGTCTACAGGAGAATAATCGAATTTTAATTTTTCGCTGTTCACCACGAGTGTCCTCTTTTTAAATCCTGATAAGGGTATATCTGAAAGAATAACGCATCCCTCTTGAATGGAATTCTTGACGGATTTGGTTATCTTGTTTTAAATTACCGATCGCTTCATTTTATTACAGTGGTCTTCAATTTTTTTTGGTCGCGAGAAAAATCTTTTCAATAAAAGTGAATTTTTATTTTCGAAAAGAATAATCGTGACTCCATTCAATGGTAATGTTGAAGTGCTTTTTTTTTATCCAAATAAGATTATTAATGATCCTTTCAATATTTGTTACCATTAAATTTGATTTAATGTTAGCTATTTTACATTAAACATATTGTAAGTGAAATTGATTTCTATAGTTTACTTTTATACTGTTTGAGAACATTTATCTTTATTTTTTACGTAATACCTTTCATAAGAAAAGTCGAGCTGACGGTAAATGGTTAACTTTTTTTTTTCTCCAATTCAATAGTTCTTTGATCCGATTACCAAATTGGGAGTTTGTAAGGATTCCTAGAGAATTTTAAACAGTAGTCTTCGATCGAACTAGCTCTATTTAAAGCAAAAAATTTCTTGGAATTATAATATCCCAATTATAATAAGATGCATTGTGCATTACTTTTCAAAAGATGTATTATTGAGAAATCTTAAATTTACTTATATAAAAAATAAAGTACAAAATAAATGTTCTCATTATTAATTTTCATGTAAAATTGGAAATATTTTAAGACTCT
Organism: Latrodectus hesperus; assembly: GCA_037975125.1. Taxonomy (NCBI): domain Eukaryota; kingdom Metazoa; phylum Arthropoda; class Arachnida; order Araneae; family Theridiidae; genus Latrodectus; species Latrodectus hesperus. The sequence continues at coordinate 33,814,687 of CM075862.1, forward strand.
TGTGTTATTAAAAGGTAAAAAAAAAAATACAAAAATATGTCAATTTTGCATTAAATTATGAATAAAACGTTGATTAAGGGATACTTTGTATAAAGTAGCAAAGAAACTATGTTTAAGTAAGTTAATTCAGTTGTAATAACTATCATTAGAATAAAAAATTTATAAAATATTAAAGTTTTAACATGTTAAAACAACTAGTTAACAAGGACGTTTCATTCTAAGCTTATTTTTGAAGAAAATCTCTATTATTTCGTTACTTCCTTGTATCATTTATGTTGATTCTACAAAAAACTAGAAAATATTCATCAACTGTAATCCTTTTTGTCAGAACCTAATTTAAAATGCTATATTGTCAGACATGTGAGAACTTTAAAAGCAATGCATTTGGAACAAGTCATTAACTAGCTTTAAAAGCATGATACAAGTAAAATACTTACAAGCTAGCTTGTGAATATTTTACTTTTCCTTTTCCATACGTAAAGTCTTTTATCTCTAACACGAAACTCAAAGCTTTCGCCATTTCACATGAAAGTTATTTTCTTTAAACAAATTGCGCATTTCAAAAGTAACGATTTGCTGCTTCATCGCGAGCATAAGCTACGATATATTTCATTTCTTTTTTTATCAATTCTGATGTATTTGGACATGAGGAGCTATATATGTAAATATATAGCTTTGAGAGTATTGATTTATTGCGAGAAGCAGAAGTGTAATTCTGTAGTAAGGAAGATTTATGAACTGAAGTTATGAAATGCATTAAACACTATTGTGTGTGTGTGTGTTTGGAATAGGAAAATATATTCACTAATAATGAGACTATAGATCTCAACTAGAAATACACCTTTCAAGTAAAAAGGCACTTATTTTTGGAAGTTTATAAGTGCAAGCTTAAAAGATCTGTTATGTTGGATATGCATTTTAATTATTTTAAAAAAGATAAATATTTACGGAAAATATACTCTCCATTACTTCTGTCTTGCATATTTTATATCACAAATTTATTGAAGAATTACTAAATTATTAAAAAAGTTACATTAATCTTATACATTAGAAATAAGTATTGATTTATGTATTATGTGATATAGTAAATATTTTGATGTTATAGTTTTTTTTAAAAATCAATTCTTCATTCTTTACTTCACTGATAATAAATGTTGATACATTCACAGCAGCTAAAATACAAAGAAAATAAATTTTGTGATTTTATTTCGGTTAAATAACATTAAACAAGAAAAAGTTTATAATTTGCATGAAATTTAAGTTGTATTGGATAATTTTCGAATTTATGATTTTCAATGATACCAGCTACTACACACAGTATTCTAATAATAGAAGTCAAATATTTGCTAAAATTGTTTTCCTTAATAGCTTTCTTTTTTTGGAGATGCCGTATTTATTGGGAAAGATATAATTCTGTTTTGCCGTAGAAAAAAATAGAAAAGATTTTTATTATTTTATCGTTCTAGTTGTTCATCTTGTAGCGATATTGATGAAGATTTCTAATTGTATAAAATCGTTTAAACCGCATTGGACCATTTTAAATTGTAGAGAAGTTTGCCAAATTTTAAAAACGAAATAAACAAGTGAAAAACTAACCTTTTTAATCCCAAATAAATTTGCAATAAAATATTAAACCTATTTCAAAACATTTTTTATTCTAAGCATTCATTTAAAAACTGAAATAACTATAAATTATCAATTATTAACATTTTAAAGTTTTTCTGTGTGTACTAAATTTAATAAAGCTCTCTATAAATTTAATCAAAACAATATTTCAATATCATATTTGGCTTTAAAATATAAATCCACGTATGATTATTTTATAGTTAATGTAACAAAATTGAACAATATTAAAACTAGATTAAATTTTTATGATTATCAAAGAGATTTCCAGAGTTTGTTGTTTGCATAAAAAAAACTTTCATTTTCCTATATCTGAATTAAAACATAATAAAAAATTGTATTTTTTATATTTAATTCATATTTAAGTAGGGGCAATTAATAGATTTTTTCCTTATTTTTGAATTATAATATTTTCTTATCGTTGAGAAATTTGTGAAAAATCATAAACATTGGTCATAAAATATTTCATAGAAAATTTCAACATTAAAATTGAACTCGTTTTATCTCATTTTAAAATTATTTCATTTTTGAAAAATTAATGTAAAATCTTTCATTATTTTATTTATCATTCATTAAAAATAAAAATTAATCATTCATTATTTTATTAATAATCAATCCCCATATAAACACAGAGAATTTTTCAAGGAAATAAAACTCACATACAAAATACATTCAAAGTCTTTTTTGTTTATTTTTGAAGTTTTAATTAGCATTATTTGTTCATTATAGCTTACTTCTTTGATTTCTCTCATGATAAAGGAATTTAATGATATTTTAGCTCCTATTTTATTAAGTTAAAAGAATATGGAAGTAAAAAAAGTAATTTCCACATATCATTTGCTCTGAAATTAATAGGTAGATAGGCTTCCTTTTAAATTCTCAGAGCGCTAATTATTAATAGATAATTTCTTAAATTTTGCAATCCACATCAACAAATATACCCATTTTTACATCCCATTTCGATTTTCTTCAAGGTTGGCTGGATTGTTTCCCAATCCATCTACTTTGTGCCTCACCTGGTGCTTTTCCTTTTGTAAAGCACTTCTCGGATGGGAATAAAACTTAAGTTCTTTGCATATATGAGCTCACGCAACTGAGAGAAAATCGTTTATTTTTTTACCCTTCTGCTTCTCAGTATGAAGTAAAAGGGAGCCAAATTTTATGTCTTTGTATTATGGAGGAAATCGATTAACGCTTCGTGTGGTTTCCAATTTCACGAGAAAATGAGTTTCTTCAGAGGCAGTTTCCATTCTGTTAACTTAAGCGTTTTCTCCTTTTTAGGATCTTAATAATAGGGTTCGATAGAGTTTATATAGAAATGAAGTGAGTTTTAATGTTCAAAATGTTTTTTCTGATTTCCCTAAATGAGACTTACACTGTTTTTTTCGTGAAATTATAATGATTGAATGTATAATTTTAGTATTATATCTCGAACTTATTCTATATTTTTAGAGTAAAATTAAATGTGGGTTACGTAAAATTAAACTCGAATTTTAATAAATATTTTGGTTCATTTTACCGACAATTCTGTTAGAAAAAAAAGCATATTATATAAATTTTATATTATGTATGTGGATCAGTCCAAATCATAAATTTTTGAATATTTAATTCAGATTACTTTTTAAACTAAATAAATGCTGTAAATATTAAACATGTGACCCACATGTACATGCAGGTCGCAATATCCTCCTAGTGAAATGATAACTCTGGGGGTGGCAAGCCAAGTATTGGGGGTCTTCTGCTTGGTCCTTGCTTCAAAATCACGAAGACTCCATCCGGCTGCTTGTATCTAACTGGTAGAGCCCAGCTCAGGGTTAAGCACAGGGAAGCATGCTGGTGCAACAACAACAACATGTACATGCACAGAGCATTAAATTTCTTTCGAATTAGTAAAAGTAAAAAGTAAGCTAAAATTTGTTTTTACCAACATAAAGAAGGCATGGAAAACTATCTTTTGATGCACCCATAATAACTTAAACTTCAGTCAAAAGCTAAGCACACATTTTAAAATGCCGAGTGGTAGAACTATATTTTGTAGTGAGGAAGGTCATGTATCTCTCTATATGCATTGCTTATTTTTGCATTCTATATGCCTTTTCGTAGAATCTGTTCTTTTCAGTTTCCGGGTTTCCTCCTTTTCCAGTTGCGAATGACGTTCATTATCTATGAAAAGACTTCCCAAAAGACAATATGATACGAAAATTCGAAAATAGCAATTTCAATGATAAAGTGGTTCATTTTTGTTTTTATAAATAAATACATCCCGATCTATTTATCTATCTATATATATATATATATATATATATAAATAAGGCATATATATAGATAGATATATTGATTGATAGATAGTGGAGGAACTACTCAATAGCCGACGTCATTACTTCAAGTGTCCATTCCGGAAGGGGTTCGAGATGTACGATAACTTTTCCAGCGAGCGGCAGTTAGCTAAGAGATTAAGATACTGTACGGCTTCTCCTTCCCTTATCTAAACTTCATTTTATTTTGATATGATTAAGACGATCAATTGTAAACATCTTAAAAATGTATATATTTGTAAATACATGTTAATTGAATATTAGTCTAGATAATTTTTTAATTAAAATACACCTCTACCACTCTACCTTTTCGCCTATATATACATATATATATATATATATATATATATATATATATATATATATATATATATATATATATATATATATATATATATATATATATATATATATATATATATATATATATATATATATATATATATTGACAATCATTGCAACAACGGATACTCACTTTTAACGGAAATTCACTTTAAATGTTCATAGAGACAGAACTAATCATTTTATAGAGAAAAATCAACCAATCATAGAAATAACTTTTTAGTTTTCAATGAATTTCCATATATGTAGTAGCACGATAAATTATTATGTTCTGCATTACGCGCGCGTGAAAATGAGTAAAAAGATTTCAAATTAATATCAAGTTGATATTATACAATATTTAATTCTGAAGAATGAGAAACGAACTTAATTCATTTTTAATTTCCTTTAATTTTCCACTAATCTTTTAACATGCGTTTTGTAAAGTTTAAAACTTGTAAAAAAAAATGGAAGAAAAAACTTTCAAAGATGTTGATAAGAAAAGGAGATGTGTGATAAAAATATGAAACTTTTTTTCAACGGATAACATTTTTACTTACACCATTCATTTATTTAATGAAACATGCATTGCTTGAATTATCTTTAAGTCCAGCATCCATTAAGGATAACCTTAATTGATAACGACTTCCACCAGGTGTTTCAATTTTGTCTTATTCATTTTATATTTCTATAAGTAAACTGTTATTACAAAACTACCAGTGTGCATTATTTCATAATAGAATAAAATTTTAGAATTCTTCAAAGATTTTTGTGATTAGATCAACAATAAAGTGTTCCTTGCTGCAAACTTTACATATACTTTCATGTCGAGTTTGAAATTTTTTGCTTTAATTCTTATCTTGTGTTGGTAATTTTTATCACTATTACGTACGTTTTTCACTTTCGCTTACGATAATCTCTTCTGTGCAGAAAAATGAAAAACTATTTAGTAATTCTTAAAGGATAGATTGAAATAAACTTCCGTTATAATATTTCATCTCTTTCATTATTTAGATGCAAACTATGTAAGTTTTCATTTGGTTTCTTTTTTTTTGTATTTGTAATAGTTATACCGATTTATGATATTGAGAGATATTCTCCTTTTTATGCTGTATTGTTTCAGGTTTTTAACTTTTAGCCAGCACCACTTTAAAACAATTGATTATAAATAGTTTTGTGTATAAATTATGATTTTATAAATCTTTGAATATTTATATATATGAAGTTCGATTTGTTTAAAAGAAGTAAGTACATTTTTGAAGTGTTTGTTGAATAATCTTGTGGCACTTTAATGTTAATTTATTTTAATTTTTATGCTCATGTCTGATATTTATCATGCTACTAATTTATTAAATTAATTTATGAATTCATTGTTTCGAAAAGTAAAATAAAATTATTGAAGAGAAACATAACGCTGCACTGTTTATTTTTAAAAATATTGTAAAAATTCTGTAATTTTGAGTTAGAATTCATTAAACTCATTGTTTATATTTCTTATTAATTTATGAAATCTAGTTAACATTGTTATTAAGTCAATTTTAAACAGTAATATTTCCCAATAAATCAAAAAAATTACATCTTGTGGATTTGTTTGTATTTTTCATCCTTTTAGAATTTTACGACTTAAATATGTCATCTAATTTTGCATCAAACTACTAAAACCTATCACTTTGAGTATAAAATATTACTGTTTGTGTGATCTCGGTATACATACCATAAAAAATTAAAATTACAATTGTATTTAAAAATTTATTTCTTGATAAACAATTAATTTTAATGACGTAGTTTGTAATTATTAGAACCTACTTTTAAAACTTCGAATTTTAGTAATTTTAGTAAATTCTTTATGTTAAATATATTATATTTCTTTCTTGCCATTATGAAATCAAATTTCTTATCTCTAAATTCTGATTTATCTTCAACAGGCGGCTCGGATCGCAGCCCTCCTGACGATGGAGTTCGAAAACGCAGAAAGTTCTTCCGCCCGAAAGCTAAAAGCCAGACCGATCTAAGCCACAGGACATCGGAGGACGGGGATTCGGAAGACCCCTCTTCTCACCCACCCTCCCCACAGCCTCCCTCCACGGAACCGCCCTCTCCCTATAAGAAGATACTCGGCTTCAAGTCTGGTAAAAAATTCCAGAGTGTGATCACCACCTTGAGGAAGTTTGCTCCTCACAAACTGCGCCATCAACGATCCAAGAATTTTTCACCTTCCCATAGGTATGAATGGAAAACTATTTAATTATATTGCAAAATCTAATTTTTCTATTAATAACAATTTAGTTTACATATTTATTATGATAAAATTATTTGAAATGTTACGGGAAATATATTTGCACACATTTTCTGGTATGTAGCTTCCATTACTTCATCATTCTATTTTGCATGAGAATCATTCGACATTATATTTATGGTGTAACTGAAAATTAGAAAGTTAATATTAATCATCCAGAGAAACGTAATTCTGTCATGGAGCAGTTTCATAAACCACTTTCAGATAATTAAAATACTTATGAAGACAGTGATCAAAAGTATTTATGAAAAGAGTGGTTTTTTTTTAAAATTCTCTTTCCTCATATTTCTTTAAAAATTTCATTTGCTATAATTATGTTATTCTGAGAAATGGCGACGAAGCTAGAAGAGCTGCAAGAAGACTTGGTATCGAGATGTACAAAATCTGCTAATTAATGTGGAAAACTACTAATAAAGAATGGCATCCCCAAACAGAAAGGTCAATAACACATAGAAATAATATTTTTGGCAACATGATTACAACACAGCTTGTGGCACGCAAAATGCATAAACCTTCTATACTTGACACCATCATTAAATACAACTTTTGCTTATCATGCTGTGTCAAGATAATGGTTCGAGTGCTTACATTTATAATTTTTGTCGTAAATATTCTATTCTATTTTTCACGTGGTAGAAACTGGTGTATAATTATGCTGTCAAGGAATGGTTTATCTAAGTATTGTTGGCTTTTTTACCCATTTTTAGTCATACATGGCAAAGGTATTGAGATTTTCCCCGAATAAATGTGTAGTTTATTGTATCATGCTCTTTTTTTTATATAATTTCTCTGAATTTATAGAGACAGGCAATAGCTTGTTCAACTATTAGAAAGGATCTTACTTTTTTTATGAGAATTGATACTTAAATAAGGAGAAAATATAATTTATATATTTGCTACGAATTATGAAAAAAAGGGATTTACTGTTTTGCCTCTACCTAAGTTCAAACTTAACGGATATAAATGGTTGTTAGATGTTGTTGTTCCTTATGACACTTGGACAAGCCAAGCTCGCTTTGGCTGTGCGAATTAAGTCAATAGAGAGCGGCTTTCGTTTGGATCAGAGCACCACGAAGGTGAAAGTACGACTTTGCTCTTTTTTAAGGTGTCTCGTCATTTTGAACCATGGTCAGGTGACGAGTCCACACCTGAGCTGGCACCCTCCTCTCCACATCCACGCCACACCAGTGGAAATACTTTGGACGTCAGATATTAACGTGGACACGTCCCCAACCCACGGAGCTCCAGCAACCCAATGAAGGAGAGTACACCGTGGTCACCCTCCCAACCACTGCCCGAGGCAAATGATGCTTCACTTTGCTGAGCTTACGGGAAGCGGCGTGAAGCTATTGAGCCACTGGAGTTCGGTTGTTAGATTTTCAACAAGATCATGGAAAATCTTTTTAAGTATACTCTGATCGATACAAGTCTAGAGAGAATAAACAGATAATTCTATATACTTATTTTTTCCAAAAGAAGAATGTATATATACAAAATATATAATGTACTAGAATCACTACATATATTAAAATATACTATTTCGTGACATTTATTCTAACAAAACAATAAAGAATTGAAGATATTTTCGAATCAAATTAAATAAATCACACAATTAACTTTACAAAACTTTTAAAAATCTCATTGTGTGCATATAAATTGAAATAAAGATTTTGAAATTTAATGAATTTATAATTGATAATATTTTGATGTTCTTGAAAGGTGATTAGTTGGAAAGCTTACTTTTAAAATAAAATCATACATAATAAAGTCATTTGCATAGTGATTCTTGTCAAGCTGGTAACTGAGTGGTTCACGCTCTAGCCTTCAATTCAGCAGCTCACAGGTTCGATTCTCACCATGAGTATGAATATTTGTAGTGGTTCGAAATCCACTTTTAAACAAAATTTCCAGTTGAATGAACCCTCGTAAGCCAAAAAATGACTGCTGAAGGGAAACAAAACAACGTAAAAGAAAAATTGGATAATAAATATTGTCTATAAACTATTCATTCAACCGTTCTATTTTCCATATTTTTATTTTATTTCAAATTTTAAATTTTATCCAAAAAAACAAATAATGTAGAAAGTTAGGCAATTTTTTCTAGCAAAATAAGTTATCGGATATCGCATATATTTTGTGAATCGCTATTTTTCACCCACATTTCCGGTAAATAAAAACGGAAATATATTTCTAAATTTTCCTTTACTTAAGGAATATAAAATAGAAACTGCCTCAAGTCCCAGAATACATTTTACCGGAAAAAAAAAGTTTTCACATTCAAGAAGTCGTTAGTAGAGATCATGAAATCTCTAAAGAAGTAAAAAATGACTATCAATAAAATAAATGACGTGGCTTTGAATTTTGTACGAAAAGAAAGTTTTAAAAAGTTTGAAAGTAAATATAAAACTTCATATCGCATTTTATATATTTTTTCTTATTTGCAATTCCTGTATGGTCGACTACACACCTCATTTGCGTCTGTTTGTTATATGGATTTAAAAAAAATATATAATAATATTGTTTAGGAATTTCTCAGTAACTTTTTCTCTGAATAAAGACAATGAAATCCAATGCAAATCTTATTATATACAATTAGAATATCAAAAGTTTTTTCATCCCTTTTGGAGTGGGAAGTTTCTTTAAATTTCAGTCATTTTAAAAATTGATCGCGAATTGAAAATAATGATCTTCTGAAAAATATTCAATTTTATCACTTTTTTTTCTTGAGACCACATCACGATTCCTGTCAATAAATCTGATCTTGAGTCTTTCAATCCCTTTTGGTATATGAATGTTTGTAGAGGTTTGAAATCTACTTTAAAAAAGTAGATCCTCTGTTGAATCTGTTTTAATGTGAAAAAGTGACCGTATAATGGCAAATCATTAAATTAATGAAGGCAATAATAAAATAATTTTATTAATATTAAAATACATGCTTTCTATTGAATTATTGAAAATATTTACGATGTAACTTCATTATCATTTCAAAAGTTCCCCTAATCTAAAGAAACAAAAAAAACTATTTTAACACTATTATCTTCATTACCATCATTAGCATTCCAGAAGTTCGCCCTATCTAAAGAAACAAAAAACACTATTTTAACACTATTATCTTCATTACCATCATTAGCATTCCAGAAGTTCACCCTATCTAAAGAAACAAAAAACACTATTTTAACACTACTATCTTCATTACCATCATTATCATCCCAAAAGTTCACCTAATCTAAAGAAACAAAAAACACTATTTTAACACTATTATCTTCATTAGCATTCCAGAAGTTTACCCTATCTGAAGAAACAAAAGACACTATTTTAACTCAAACTCTGTTAATTATAAATTTGACTTGGGTCTGTAAAAACTCGTTTTACAGATACATTTTATTCAAAATTTTGTGGGGATTTTTGCATTTTCTTACTTAGACCTTTTTTATGTTAGGTAAATATCTTCATATTGAAATTTATGAGACACGAATTTTAGATTCTTGAAGAATATTTAAATCATCTTAGCGCCTTAAATTCTTTAATATTGATTATAAAATGCATTTTTTATTGTTTTATGTAAATATAGTTTTATCTAAGTGCAATTCTTTGGAATTTTAGCTTATAAATATTTACACTCAAAACGTTCTGCTCTTAAACGAAATTTTACGAGATCACGATGTACTGTAATATGCATTCGGCTTGAATTATTTATGAAATTTCAAATAAACCTCAGTGTTTACGAAAAATAATGTTCTTTAAATGGTTGTAAATTAAAAAAAAAGTACTGGAATTTTTTCATGGCCATTTCCTTTTAATATAAAAAATGAGAGAATTTTCCTTTAAAAAGTCGTGTTTTTACCATTACTTAGATTTATACCATAAATAAATGAAGTATTTTTATAAAAGAGTTATTCAACATATGCACCCAAATGCACACAATTTAAACAGCAAAATTTTAATATTTACTTTAACATGAGAATTTTTCAAATTATATGTGATAATAATATGCAAGGATTATTAAAGACGCGAAAATATTTGGTTAATTCTTAAGGAATCGTTTACAAAGAAATTATAATTTATATTTCCTTTTTTCCAAAATTTATAAAATCATGGTCTAAAAATCAAGAGTTTCAAGAGAATCAAGACACTTGATTTTTATATGAGATTTAAATTTATTAATTTACACTATTAACATATTCAATTTCACATTTTAATTACAATTTATTGAATGATTTGCGGAATTAACATTGAAAATTACAATTTAATGGTGTGCAATGCATTGCTGTAATAAAAAGAATATGAAATTATCTAACAAGATTAACATTGCGGTTAAAATAATGGTATTATACAAACATTACTATAGTAACAAATTCGAACCAGATTAACATTCGAACTAGATGAAAATATATAACATTAGAATAAACATTATGGTACTTAATTTCAATCTTGTTAAGATACATAAAAATTCATTATAAGTTTATCTACTATATTTTTCTCTAAAATCAACTATAATTTTATCAATTTCTTTATAATTTTATTTCTTCCAATTTAACTTAAAATAACTTTTTTTAGAGAAAAGAAAGTTTTTAAGTGTTTCGGAATATTAAATTTACAAGTATTTTCGAAATATTTATAAATTATAGCTCACAGAAAATTGAACAAATTCATTATTACTATTTCCTACAGAATATTATACATTAAATTGTCTTATTATCCTGCAAAATATTTTATATTAAATTCATTTTATGAAATATACAAATTTACTTTGGATATTTTTATGTTAATGTTAAAAAATTAATACCATAATAACAAATAATACATTATTGTTCTACCATTTTAATACACTGTTGGTTATTAAAATTCCCTTACTAAGAAGGCGATACGCTGCATACATGAAATTAACACGTTAAAAAGATGCTTGTGATATAGCTTTTTAAAGCATTCATGTAAAATAAATGGTAGTTGTGACACAAACAATGTATTTATAATGAAGGAATAGTATATTCAGCAGGTTTCTCATATAAAATTACACTTCGGTATATTGCAAAAGTGCTGCTGTGCCTCGTGTAAGAAGGAGCTTATTTTGCACATTTCTGACTTTGGTAACAGTCGAATTATAGCCTATAGGGATTGCGATTTATTGCATGCTATATGTAATGGGTTTCGGTAGTCAGCTATCATACACAGCCAAACATTATACCATGAGTTATATTTATGAACTTAATGGACTATATAGAGCTCCATCACGAACTCTGAATGAAGAATTGGGGTCATTTTTCAGAACATGTGCTCCACGAACAGATGGATTGTCAGTTATGCGACCATATTTTTGGAGTGAAATATTCCAAGCTCTGTCACAACCACTATTGAACAAATAGAAACACAAGCTGAACTTTCGATGTCTGTATGCCAGATTACTTCGCTTTCACCTGAAACGCACATAGATGTTCAAATACCTTATAATGAACTTTAACTACGCCACGTCCAATAAAGCAATATAAAGTTTACCATGGTTTAATTGTAAGACCTCTTCTTTGAAGTAAAAGCTCCCAGGTTCGATTATCATAATTAGTGAAGCAAAAGGAACTGAATGTTAAAATTTCAGCTTTCTAAATGCACGTCTGAAGAATTGAATGTTTGGAAGATTATCAGAGTGACCATTGTGACACATAAATATAAAATCTTTGAACTAAACCTTCTGGAAGGTAAATATCAAGCTTCTGAATTATTGTGACAGGTGTATTTTAAAAAAAAATTAATTTTCGTCTTCAAATGTGTTATTTTTTTTATCTAAATGAGATTTTAAATTTTTATTTTAATTCAAATATTTTTGTCTTAACTATATACTACCCTACTCTGTTATTTCTAATTTAACTTAAAGGGTTCCGTGAATGTCAATCACTCGAAATATTTTTAAAATCTGATCCAAATGAAAATGCCTTATAATTCCTTCAGCTTTTTATGGAAATCAAATGTTCAAAAAGTGTATATCTTGTATTTTTGCAAAGTGACACACTCTTTTTAATATGCAAAACATGTTCGATCATACTGAGTTTTACGTGTTATAACAAAACATTTTAAAGTTGCGTGTTTGAAATTTTTATATGTTCTTCCTCTAAAGAAGTTTTTCTTCTGTTAGTAAGAGTTCGATAAAAAGTGTGATTTTTTGTGAAAGTGAGCTACTGATTCATTCTTTCAGATACCTGTAGACTTGCGATTCATATTTTTTCAATTTTTTAGCTATTCATAATAGTTTAACACGCTTTCACAAGTTCAAAAAGTTTTAAAAATAATTTAAGAAATATATTATTTTAGAACAGAAATATACTCTTAAGTAATTAATAATTCAACAGGTTAGAATAAATTGTTTCCTAGAGACAAAACACTTAATCTTATGTAGAGAATACATTGAAAAAAAATGAAACGGTATTGGGAAGAAAACATTATTTGCTTTATAATGAAACATTTTAAAAAATTATTTATTTTATTAGAAAATATAAAATTATTTAAATCAAATGTCAAACAAAGTATGTTAAAAAATTAAAGTAAATTTAACATCATTAAAACCTATTTGTTAGTGTTTAAATGTTTAGAAATGATTTACTACTACTCTAATTTCACCATACGTTGTGACATTAATAAATATGTATACATAAATCACAAATCAAACAATCGTATAAAAGTTATTGAATGACATATTAAATGTAACTAAATTTTTTACCAGTATGTGTCTTATACATTCTCAAATGGTTTTCAAAAACATATTTTCGAACTGTCTCAAAGTTTTATCTATAAATTAAAATTTAAAAAATGTATTTATTTCAAATTGAAATTAAAATTTTTATAGGCTATAGTATAATTTAATAATATAATAAAAAATAGAGTATATGTATAGTATAGTAAAATATAGTATACTATAATATTTTTTATAATATAATATATAATATAGTATAGTATAGTATACTATAATGTACTATACTATAAAATATACTATTATAAAGTGTAATATATAATAATATAATATAATATAAATTATTTTAAGTTTAATTCCTAATTTAGTTTGGGAATTTAACAAATAGCCATTTATTTTGAATAATTAAATTTTGTTTATTTATAAAATTTTGTACTAATTTTTGTAATATAGATTTACTTTTAACGTTAGTTCAATCAAATGTTATTATTGTGGTTTAATTCCTTGAATTTTAAATTTTACTATCACTTGAAACATTAGAAAATTATTTGACTCTTGAGAGAGATTTATAATTTGAGCTGAAATTTATATAGATTCTTCAAAACTTTGCAGTCCCTTTATTCCCCTCTCTATTTAAACTGATATCTGAATGATTAGCTCTCTTAGTTTCAGTTCAGCATTTTGTGAATTAGATTTCCATTTCAGGTATAGTTTGTAATCGCTTAGATTCATTGGTAAAATCCTATGAGAGCCCACACCCTTGGCGACAAACTTAAGCAAAGCGCCAAGTCAGAGAGAAATTCCAGAAATAGTTTGGTTTACCATATCTAGTGTATCGAAATAGGGTTACCAAGATTGCCCAAACCTCAATTATTGCCAACCAAAAGAATTCGCGATGAGGGTGTAGGTGCTGCTAGTATCCAACCGATTCATCTTTAAATAGTATAACCAGAAGAATTATCTCGTGTGAGATAACATCATGTGTTATTTCATGCGTCAAAAAAATAAATGTAAAATGATAAAGAAACTAATCATCGTTATTTCAGTCAATAGTTAGTCCGCTTCAAAAATTAGTCCTACAGATACAAAAAAGAACCAAACTGCATTCATCACAAATTTTGCCTATTTTTAGAACAAATAATACGAAGAATAAAAGTAGAACCCCTAAATTGTCTTATATATTCAATTGCTTTTCTGAAGAGCACTTTCTAAATGAATTAATTTATCGCGTCACTTAAAATATGCTTCGTATAAATCAAAGGCACTTAATTTAAGTTATAGACAGAAAAAAATTGAACAACCTATACAGCCATGAAAGTAAGTTCGAAAGTCTTAAAGCTGGAATTATCATCTGGTCTCACGTATTAGGAATTTATTTGAACTCTCTGATCCTCGGCACGTTCGTTCCGGTTTGTGTGCGTAATAAATAAGTAATTTCCGAAAGGCTGAGGAATTGTTCCGAGTAGCTATTCTCCCTGCGTGCTGGCTTCCCTGCAATGTGTGTAGAAATGCTGAGAAAGAGCCCTTACAAAGAGCTTTCTAAAATAATCCGTAGGGAGACATAGCAGTTCGCTTTTCACAGCCACGGTATTTTTATCTTATAGTCATAAGTTAGGGTTTATTTTTTTAACATCGAAAATGTTTTTAGGCTGAGTGTAAAAAGCACGATAAATTATCTGTCACGTGGGTTTAGGCAGCTAAAATGTCACAACTAGTATTTCTTATACGATCATTAATCAAACATACTATACAGTTACCATCAAAAAGATTTCATTTCCAAAAAAACATTTCTTAAATGAGATAAAAACACATCTCATTTCAAAAATGATGTACCTAATAGTTTTATATTACATGTTAATGATATTTAAATATCATTAAAAATAATATATTAATAGTAACAGGTCTATAAATTTCTTAATTTAAACTAATTGCAAACGTAACAGGTGAACATATATATATATATATATATATATATATATATATATATATATATATATATATATATATATATATATAAAATATATATATATATATGATATATATATATATATAAAATTATGTGATGGATTAATTGTTTTAGTCATGGGTTAAATATTTTAGAGTATTAAACAGTAATATTCATATAACGATGTCTATCATAATGTATATTAGTGTTTTAAAATAACGAGCTCAGATGTTCTGAGCATATCCTCTTAAAACAAAATGCTTCTTAAGCATTTATTAACTAATCATCAGTATACAACACACTTTCAGTTAAAAATTAAAAAAGGATTAACCATTTAATTCGATTTTATGAACTAATGTAAACAAATTTAAAAAAAAAAAACTTAGCCGTGCAATAAAATTTTGTGAACCAGCAAAAGCCTAAACTTAAAGAACAAATCAAAATATACTAAGAATCTGAGAACAAGACATATGAAAAGGAAAGAAAAGAATTAGATAAAAAAAATAATATGAAATACGAAAGAGAACTTGAATAATAATAAAATTAAAAGAAAAGAGAAACTCTGTAAAATTGCAAAATAATAATAGTAATGCATATACAATTCATTGTTAAAATCGTATAGTCTTTATTGAATAAATGACACGCGTTTCTCTAAATTTTATATATAACTAATAGCTTAAGATATATTTTTTCAAAATTTTTAAAGGAAATCGCGCCAGAAATTCTTTATAAATTTATAAATCTTTAGTACCAGAGTTACTTAGGCAAATTTAATGCTGTATCTAGTTATATGTTTCAATCACGAAAATAATTATTCACTCATATTTTCATCATTCTCATGCTATAATGATGCTACATTTTCCTGCACTAATTGAACTAAATTGATATTTTAACGACCAGTGTCCTAGTTTTCAACAGTTTGTAGCTTCGATTTCTATTTCTATCGTAGAAGTTATCTTCGTTATACTATACTTATTATCCAATTTAAGCTGTTCGTATAAATCATATTAGACATTGTGAACACAAATTTTATTGTAAAGGAGGAGATTATACAGTTTTAAGGGAACTTTTTTTATGGGAATTAAACACTTTTTTTTCATCGAATCCATTAAAATATCAGGCTACCTGATAGTTGATTAGTTAAGGTTTTGGTTCAACTGTTCGTGGGTTATATTTGCACCTAGGGCTTGGATTTTTGTAATATTTCGGAATCTACTTCAATTGTGTGATTTACTTTAAATGTGAGCAAACAATTACTGTAGAGTGATATAATCAAACCAATAAAATATCGATATAATAAATTATTTTACACATCTCTATAGCAATTTTTCGCTTTGATCTGATACTTAAATAAACCATTATTTTAAGCAGCACTGAATCCTAAAAGTAGTAAAGATGCCTTTATCGTTCGTAGTTGTAAAACGCATTTTTAAAAAATAATTCTAAATTTCAAGGTAGTTACAGAAATTGTATTTAAAAAAATATAGTTTGTGTAACTGTTTTGAAATTTAGAAGTAAATCCAAATGGTTTTGTTTCTGTGATATCTCTTTTATATTTTATTGGGATTTTTTACTATACTGATTTCTTATCATATTATTCTGAGGTATAATACTGAAATATTGATCTCCTTTTTATGACATATACTGTTCACAACTATTAAAATTTTTTACAGTCGATAGCATTTTTTCTCGACAATTTCCTTTTCAATATTTATGAATGGCACTAATTTAAGTATTATCAAAATACAAATAATAATTTTCATTTAATATAAATATAGTTTATTTTACTAAAAATAAATAACTTGTGTCTATTGAAACTCGATTGTAAATTTAATTGTAAGCTTTTCAATAACTGTACAGTATATTCATTTCCTTTTTCATAGCTTAGCATAATATTTTTGGAAATTACATTTTTACACATTTTTATTTTATAAAGTTTTAAAATTCTTTTACTTTTCCTTGATCGTAAGCAAATATTATCATAATTTTCAAAAATTATTCAAGACCTAAATTTAAGGAATAAAATTTTCATCTCATTTCTGATAAAGATATTTGTGTCCGGCGAAATATGAATTATTTTCAGAATTTTAGCATCAAAATTTACAAATGTCATTACTGTCAAAATTTTAAAAAAATCAATTTATTTAACCTTACACTATATATAAAAAATAAAGTAGACAATGTAGTTAAAAATTGAAATTTCTTAATTGAAATCTTTTGTTTTAATTAAATGGTTGGCAACACATATATGCTTTTCAAATGAAGTGAAATCAGCTAAGCAGTTTTCTAACTCATTATGTATTCCAAAAGAATATTTCCGCACCGTCGGCACTCCTTGTTTTGCTCCTTCTTTTAGTAAAGGGATGTTGAAAAAGTCAATTTATTTTCCAGCTGCAATTTACAGAGAACAAATATACCTTAGACTTACTTGAAAAAGCGTTTTCTAGTATCTCGCCAAGTCGTTCGCTACACTACCCCCTTTCCCAATTTATTTGGAAGAAAGGAGAACGGAAAACATTTGGAACATTGGAGTAATTGTCGTAGCGTGTTAAAAGTCTCCACCTACTGAGCCATTACCTGAAATTCTCTATGAATAATAAAAGTGTTTTAAAGCTTTCTCTTGTGTGAAAGAAAACCTTATTTTCGTAATATGTTAAGCGAGAGAGAAATATTTTAATAGCCGAAGAAGTTCAAAAGTGTGTGCTTTATCTCTCTTGCTCGTTTGGTTGTTTTTTAAACTTGCGCCATTTTAATAATCCTTAACGATAACAATTGTGGTACTGCTTAAATGATAGCCTTACAATTGGAGTCTTTCGCAAATTTCTGCCTTTCATTACATTTTGCCTTGCTGCAGGAATTTTCCGTAGATTATTGTCTGCATTCACAGGTTTCAATGGAAAACAACTAAACATCCATCCTCTTAGTGGTCTTATCATACCTTAGTGATAGAACTGTTGCTTTCGGATGGGTAGCCTCTGAGTTCAATTCTAACCACTGTTGAACGATAGAAGATGGTTGCTATTATTTTCCGTATGAATGTCTGTTACAGCGAGTACTTAGGAGTATTCCGTGTTCCCTTGTGACACAAGAAGCAAATTACCTTTTAAATGTTGTTGTTACTTATGACACTTGGACAAGCCAAGCTCGCTATGCCATTGGCTATGTGAATTTTTAAGTCAGTAGGAGCCTCTTTCATTTTAACCAGAGCACCACGAAGGTGAAAGTACGACTTTGTTTTAAGCACTCCTCCGATAGATGGCATCACCAGAGGATCCACTTCCACAATTTTGACAATGATCTGAAGGGGGAGGAAATTTTTCCAGACCATTACACCCACGGTAACTGCTCAACGACCGACCACAGGATTTTCGATTCCACAGATGTAACGAGCACATATATCGCATGTACTTGGTGGGTCTTTTAGCGGCATTAGGAATCGAACCCCGCACTTTCGGTTGGAAGGACGATGTCTTAACCATTAAACTACTATTACCCTTTAAATGCTTTTTTGGGTGATAAATATTCAGTAGATGCTTGAAAGAAGCCTGGCAATATCTTAAGTAGTCAAAGCACCAGATAGATACAATAAAAGAAGAAACGTCGAATTCTCATCTGTTGTCCGAGATGATAACTGAGTGGTCAGAACTTTGATTTTCACACATTTCAATAGTTCATCAACTCTTTCGCCTCTGGAGTGCTTCGGAATCGTCTTAACTGAAGATTCTTGTCAAATTAACTCTCGTGTGGTGAAAATCTCGTGTGTTGCTGTAGATGGCCCAAACAACCAAACCGTTCTTCATCATTTGAATCTTAGTAATTTCACTTCAAAGTGTACAATCCTACTAGTTGCCCTGGAAGAACCGAATGATTAAGATTTAAATTTGAATGCTTAGAGTATAATGGAAGAAATAAACTTTTATATATAGTCCTTTTTACTCTAAAAAACTAAAATGCTTGACGCATTAATTATATTTCACATAGGTCAGAAACATACTTTTACAAATATCATTTTCAATTGTGAATAAATTATTATAAGTTGAAAGAGCATTCTAATGCATTTATTTGTATGAGGCATTAATGTCCAGTGTAATTGTTCGCATTATTGAATGTGTACGAATTTAAGAGTGAGAGTAATTCAACTTTAAAACTCTGTTTTTAAAATATAAATAAAGCTCAAATTAAGAAGTAATTCAAATTTTAATAGAATTCCCAAACTAACTTTTTTAGTCATTAAGTTAACAAATAATATGGTCTTATGAGTGAGAAATACCAAGTGTATCTTACACATAGGTATCATATTTATAGTTCAGCTTTAAGAATATTGTTATTTCTGCGCAGGAGGATAAAAAGCAAATTCGATTTTAAAAAATTAGATATACATCGAAACATGAATATACTTTGAAATATAATAAATTTGTATTTTCTGGTGCATTAATTGAATTTTATGTAATTCACGATTTATTATCTATTCATCCTTGCTTCGCCATCAGAAATGTTCTTGGCAATCTGCCAAGAAGTACACTCGCTTTCACAAATAAACAGTTAGATTCAATGTTAACTGTTAATAAATACTTTCAACATTATTTATATACACTATATTTTAAAACATCTTATTATTATATTCCTAAAGTATATGTTAACGTTTAAAATAGATTAAATTCGTGTGAATTTGTGTAGTTTATTAATTGCCATCGTAAATTAAAAAAACAAAGGAACCTGTCGTATGTTTCTTCAGATTATTATCAATTATTATAAAACTGTACAAGAAAAGTTAGTCTTTAAAAATTTCATTCAAGTCTGAATTTTTTGAATGCATAGTTATAACTGATCTTTAAATTATTTTTCAGTATGCCATCTCACAATACTATTTTAAAATTATTTTTTATAAATTTTATAATTGGATTCGACATCTATTTATTAGTTTTCCTATATTATTATAAATAAAATATATACAATGTATACAAAATATATGCAAAATAAAATATATACAAAATATTCCAAAATTTATTTAAAAAGTGAATTTTTCTCTTATTTGAGTAATATCCTTACAAAAATTTAATTTATATTGTAAAGAAATATGTGTGCTTAGTTGTAATTTTTAAAAAAATGCCATATTTTATAAGTAAAAAAAACAAATAACATTTCAGTCAATAGAGAAAATAAAAATATGTTGTCGATAGTGCTGAAATTTTATCTTTAGTTAGATATTCATATCAAAACACAAAAATTACTTAATCCCTTTTTACGATCAACGATAAAAAAAAAGACATCGAAGAAAATGTGTATTAATAAATAAATGCAGAAAACAGATATTGATAGAATAAATGGAGGGATTTTTATGATTATTATTTTATTTATTTTCTTTGGATTAAAAAATATGCTTTTTATATGTTGCCACATTTTTCTTTTAACTTGGTATCCTTCGGGAATATTTTTTTGTTTTCGTTAGATTTGGATTTGGTTTTTGTAATCTCTTCTAGTAAATCTTGGATGTTCAATTTGCATAAGATACAAATGGTTTCCTTGTTCTGTGTTCTACACTATAAATTTTATCTTTTACTTGGAAAACATATTTACGTGACATGAAAGTTTTTTATTCTTATTTGGATGAAATTTTCGGGTAAAGCTACAAACAGGAAAAAAATTCAAAAATTATTATAATTTTTGTTTCCTTTACGAATTTAGCCCGTTAAGTTCAGTTCTATTAACTCGAATATAAAGAAATATATGAAACTTGTTCTTCGAATTTCCTACAAATTCTTATAGTTAAAGTGTGTTTGAAATTATTTATTTTTTAAATCTGATAAGAAAAATTAATTACTATATGCTCATTACCTCAACGTATATTGTTGACATAAAAATTGTACAGATATTTTAGTTTTCGTTTTTCACTCATATTTTACTTTCTTTTATTAATGTTAACCTATTAGAGAAATCTAATATCTTAATTTTACTGCTGTAGCCACTAGAAAATAACCGTTTGTCTTAGATCCATTTTCTAAAAATCTATAATGAAATTCTATTGGGTTTAGTTGATTCAATTAAGTATAGTAACAATATTTAGCATAATATTTATACACACTGTTGTGTAGAAATATTAAAATAAAGCATTTATTCAGTTTAGTAATGATAGTTCAGATCACAATTTTATAATTCTTATTATAATATTTTTCGAAATATTTAAAAAAGTTTATTTTTTTAATTAGAAATAAAAAAGTATTCCTCACGTCTTAAATTTTTCTGGACTCTAAAATTTTTTAGCAAAACCGATAATATGATATACTTTAAGCTAAGAATTCATTTTTTATTTCTTCGTTTTTGAAAAAAAATTTTACAATCCACTATATTGTTTTCGAAAAACTCTTAGGATATTTTTGCACTGAATGATTATTTCTTGAAAATAGAATGATTTTATATTTTTAAAACCCATATTTCGACGCCGCAGGCGGACAGCCTACTCGCGAAGCGAGTGTGAGGCTGTTGATGTCCGCTGCGATTAAAACCCATATTTGAAAATATTTTTACTATGCGAAAAGTGATAAATTATTTTTAAAATAATAAATAAAAACATTAAAATATGCAATTCATGATTCAAAGCTGACGAAATCATTAATAATTTAAATTTGAGAAAAAGTTTGTATATTATTATTTTCTCAATTTTAACTAGTAATTTCATCACTTATTCTCTTTGTGCTTTATATTTGAAATACTAGGCTTTATAAAGGAAAAATTTAATTCTGCTAATTGGAGTACTTTAATTGTGGAGATTTTTGCCAATTCTAATGTCTTGTGTTCTCTTGTGTATTAATTATCATACTTAATACTGCACGATACGATATATATGTACGTCATACTATATAATAATCATATTACTCGTAAAAAAATGCTAATTTTTTATGTTGCCATAATGGCAAGAATAACTGAGATATAATGATAAAATTTTAATTTTTATATTTCTTTCCAAACTTTTGAAAACGTGAAATTATATTTTGCTCTTAAAGTATTAGTACTGAGCTGGTTGTCAAATAGTGAGAATTTCATTCTTCAGGATTCTACTACTTCAAGATTTGTTGTAATGATTTTGAAGAGATTTTAGATCTTGGTTGAAATATTTATATATTTGAACAAAATAACCAGTAAATTTGCATATAGTCATTTTAAATTAATCGCGGGAGTTATTAAAATTAAATACAGTCAAAATTTATTTTAATCAAAGAAAAAAATTATATGAAACAATGCGTTTCTTTTATAAATTTTTACAGGTTAAATATAATAAATAAAAATATTCATTTACACTAACGGATTATTATCGTATCTCTTTACCTTTTCCCAATTTAATACACCAGTGTAACGAACATTAATACATTTCAGGAGAAAAAATATTATTCCCAGGTAATGCATCTGAAAATTTAATACCTACGTTCCTTTTTCACAAAAACTCTATTCTGTGAATTAATTATTGTGACTTATTCTTTGCTGGCACTATTCCAAAAGAAAGTTGAACGTAACTTATTAATTATATTTACTTTAAATTTTATTATATCCAGTATTAATTTAAAAAAAGCAAATATACATTAAAAAATTTTTTACATGATATTTTATATGTGGTGTTAATTGGAAAAATAAAATATCCCAATTAAGATACAAATACATTTTAGACTAATTTAAATAACGTAACAAATCTGAATTCTTTTGCAAATGCTTAGGTAATTTTTAAAAGATGCTTCTAAATTTGATTGGGAATCTTGATAGTTTATCTTTTATCTTCTAATTATTTTTAAATTTTAGGAAGAAATTAGAATTCATTACATTTCGTGAATATTTTAAGCAATATATATACAGGGTTAGTAAGAAATAAGTTTCCCACTTCAGAGGGCTGTAGAATACGTTCTATTTGTCCAAATGAGATGAAATTTGAACTACAGATAATTCGAATAATGCGCTTGACATTTATTAAAAAAATAGTACAAAATATCACCGATAGATGGCGCTATAATACACATAAAAACATTTGATATGCTTTATAAATGTTAAATAATAATAATAAAAAAGTAGCATTACAATTCAATATGCTCCCCTTCATTTTCAACAATGTGCCCTAATCCCAGAACCATATTTTCGACAGCAGACCGGAGTGAGTCTGTCGGAATATCAAGAATATGGCGCTGAATGCTGTCCTTCAGATCTGGTACAGATGCTGGCCTTTTACGGTAGACATTGTCCTTCAAAGAACCCCACAATCAAAAGTCGCAGGGTGTGATATCCGGCGAACGAGGAGGCCATGCCGTATTGAAATGACGGCTGATAACATGTGCCTCAGTAAAATGTTGTGTTAACAGTTGCTTTACACGACGATCAATATGAGGAGGTGCGCCATCCTGCATGAAAACGATGTCCTGAAGTCATCCACGTTGCTGAAGTTGTGGGATTACAAGATCCCTCAACATATCTTGGTACCGTTGTCCTGTGATCGAACAGGTTTTGATTCCATTTGCAGTTATCTCTTCAAAAAATATGGTCCAATCACAAAAGTAGCCGTAAACCCACACTATACTGTCACTTTTTCAGGACGCAAGGGTTTTTTCTGGATAGCGCGAGGGTTTTCCGCTGCCCAAATTCCACAATTGTGAGTGTTGACTTGCCCATTAAGTTAAAAGTGAGCTTCATCAGTCCACAGAATATTCCATAGCCAAGTGACGTCAACCACCATTCAAGCAAGAAACTAAGTGCAAAAGTTTTACGAACCTCTGAGTCCCCGTCCTGCAACAAGTGCAGAGGCTTGATTTTTTAAGGATAAAAATACAAAATCCACCGTAAGATTTTTCGTTCAGTGGAATACGGCATATCCAATACACGGGAAACAACTGGTACTCTCACACTACCATCCGGCGACTGACTGATGGCTTCAACAACCGCGGTAGCCATCTTTTCCGACACTAGAAGACTGGATTGGCTTTCGTCCTCTACCGGGAAGAATTGCAAGCTGTCCAGTTCTTTCAAATTTCTGCATCATCTTGCGTAACGCATATGGAGACATTGGACCTCTTCGTATCTGCTTCATACGGCGAAATTCTTTTACGGCTGCAACGGAGTTCTGCTGGTTCTGGTAGAACAATTTTACAAGTAGCGCTTTTTCTTGCAAAGAAGGCATGATGTACAGAGAAGTAACTAATGCTTGCTCAGAATCCGCCTTCATTTTACCCAAAGATAATGCTAATAGGCATGCGCTGTATAGCAAATGACTTTTCATATTTTCAGTATATGCAAACAAGTACTATTAGTGTTATAGCGCCATCTATCGGCGAAATTTTGTACTATTGTTTTTTAAATAAATGTCAAGCGCATCATTTGAATTATCTGTAGTTCAAATTTTATCTCATTTGGACAAATAGAACGTATTCTACAGCCCTCTGAAGTGGGAAACTTATTTCTTGCTAACCCTGTATATATATATATATATATATATATATATATATATATATATATATATATATATATATATATATATATATATATATATAATAATATATATATATATATATATATATATATAATAATATATATATATATATATATATATATATATATATATATATATATATATATATATATATATATATATATATATATATATATATATATATATTGCATTAATTTTTATAAATGTTTGATTTATGATAAGACAGTTCATTAAATAAAATTAATTTATCATTTTGATTTTGCCTTCTTATCATTTTATCTCTTTATTTTCACAAAATATCATCTGTAGTTATTAAACGAAATCTCTAAGATAGAGAATTGCTTTCAACTTTATTAAATGTATCCAAGAACATTTATAATCTTAAATTAGTGCATTTTGTTCGATATTAAATATTAATAGTTTACATGGGTAGTTAGTAAAAAATTGTTCATTTTAAATTTATTTTTGATTTTTACTGAAATAAAGCTTTTTTATGCATAACTTTAATTGAATAAATAAAATTTATTCCTTGTTATATACATATATATACCGAAAGGAATCGTTAATGATGTTTATAACTGGTATTCATTGTTAGATGGGAAATGCAGTTTTGATGGAGAAATACTTATTAAAAATGTATTTAAGTAATATATCAATAAAAATGCACTGTAGTTTTTATAATTTCATGAATATTTTAAGCAATGCAAATTCTTATCTCACCTAAACTACTTTTTTGAGACATGAAATGTGTATAAATATTTCATGTTATTTTAAGTATGCAATTTCTACTGATTAATTGAAGAAATAAATTGATATTATTGCAAAAAGAGTGGTTTTTTTAAGCTTCTAGAAATATCTTTGTCGGAGGTTAATAATACAAGCATTCGTCAACTTTCGTACATAATCGTTTTCCTGAGAGTTCAGGCAAATTTTTATTCAATTATAAATGGAATGTTAGAAGATGTGAACCACATAAATTGCATTTTAAATATTTATTTCTCAATATATGTGTGCATGACATGTAGTTAACAAGGC
This sequence comes from Latrodectus hesperus, assembly GCA_037975125.1. NCBI lineage: Eukaryota > Metazoa > Arthropoda > Arachnida > Araneae > Theridiidae > Latrodectus > Latrodectus hesperus. Next base: position 33,840,358 of record CM075862.1, read on the forward strand.
ATATTTAAAAGCATTCAAATAGTTCCTTTATAAACTTCCCTAGAATAAAAGGAATATCACCTTTTTTCCTTTCTTTCATAAAAATAATTACCAACTGTTTTTTTATCTTAATTACTTTACTTATTTGCAACTGTCAGAAATTGGTCAAGATGCATGAAAGCCTCATTCTGATTACCAAAGTTTGAGTTTTTTATCATTTTCTCCTTCCTTATTTCCATTGATAATTCATTATTATTCGATATTGTATACACTTAAAAACTTACTTTGGGATATTCAATCAATTCATCAATATCTTTATTTTTAGTTTTCTAAAGTTCAGTTTATCCATCAATTTACTTATTCTGTTCGGGGAAGTTCCCGATGTTTTTCACTCTTGCCTTCGCTTCGCTTCAATGGTTCGTGGTTTCGAATCCCACCTCGGTTACGGATGTTTGTACTGGTTCGGAATCCACTTTAAACTATAGGTTCTGATCAAATTAGCCCTCATATGCAAAAGATGACTGTTTAGAGACAAACACAAATCCGATGCTCGTCAAAATTTATAAAATCACCCATCAGATATTAAAAAGTTTCTACCTAGTGGTTCAATAAATTGTGTTTGGATTGACCTTTGTCCAATTTGCAAATTGTTTTGATTTTCGAATGCTCGATTGTGTGTCCTACAATCTCTCAGATAGACAGTTTACAGAATCAATCATAAGGGTTGCCACTATCTTACTTAGTAGAGTATGAAGACTTCTCTATGGCGCAGCATGTCCAATTTTGGGCTTTGCGCCATAAAACCAAGACTTTTCTATGGACGCATATTTTTTATCATCGATAAAGACATCTAAGAAAATATGTTCAAACTTAGAATGTATTCAAATACATCCGCATTTCTTTTGTTGAAATCTTTAACAGGAAGAATTTGCATATTTGCATATTTGAAACAGTTATATTAAAACACAATATAACTATTTCTGTGAATTGACACTAATGGCAATATGTTAGGGACTGGTTCATTGTGCGGTGTGTTTAGGACTTCCTTTTGAAATGAAAAATTTAATCTCGAACATGTGTACATTTGTATTTTCGGTATGCATATCTTTCGGATAAGTACTTGGGTGTTTTATGCATATCCTCCTTTTGCGATCTGTAAATACGATCGACGAAAAAGTCCTTCCAGCTCGCGCAACACGTTGGAAATGAATTACAATGATTTTAGCTGTAAGGCTATCCGCTATACGGTGTCATAATTCTTAGACAAAATGAACTATTTATTTATGTATTATCCTTTTCTATAAATTCATAGTACTGAAAATTAAACATAAATGTTACAGTAATTAAAATTCCTACCATTTTATAATCATAGATCTTAATATTTTTTTCTCGCTATAGCAGGTAGGAATTTTATACCTCCTCTATAAAAATCATATTTTACTTTTTTCATGTTTCAACACATTTATTTTTTTATTAATTTATGTCAACAGTTTTATTTTCTATTCAATTTTATAGTTAAATTTTTCAGAAAAATGTGTCTGTATAGAAGAAATGCTTTTAAAGTATTTAAATTAGTTTAAATGTCCGATAATGAATTCACATGTGAAAATAAATAATTGTTTTATACAACTTTTATACATTTTATTATTTATTACTTTTTAACGAAATTTTTCCCTTTATTGTATAGATATTTCACAAACTTTCGAATGCTGCCAATGTAAATTAGGAAGAAATTAGTAAAGAAATTATTGCATATATATATATATATATATATATATATATATATATATATATATATATATATATATATATATATATATATATATATATATATATATATATATATATACTGTAGCGTAATAACTGACTCCCGGCATTAAAGTCCATGATGGACAATGCACTTCCTATAATAATTCTATTCCAAAATAATCTGTCATAAACTTTAGTTTGCCAATTACTGACTTTAGTGAATTTAAATTTTTTTATACATCTTCTTTTCAGTTTTCCATGTTTTCGTTGCCCTTGGCATAGATCTTCAAAAATATTTTTCATGCATCAGTTATCTTTTCTCTTCATGTGTCTCAATCATTGAATTATTTTTGACATAATTTAGTTCTTTCGGTTTCAAGAGTTTTTAAATTTCGTGGTTTCATTGTTTTTTTCCAAGAATCATAATTTCCGATTAGTCCAAGAATAGTTCTTAAGATCTTAAGAAAAGAATATAACTTTTCCCATCTAAAGAAATTCAATGAGATTTTCTCTATTGCCATAAAAAAGAGAGGAAAGCAATAAATTTTCTAAAATTCTGCGCGCAAACTCAACAAAACCATAACTGTATGGAACTGTTATGCATAAATAGGATTTGTTAGAAAATCGCCTAAAAAGGATTTTATAATCTGATTCTTATTAAGAAAATAATTATTTAAGATAGAATTTGATTTAGAGATTTATTAAATAAAATTGAAGCTCATTTAATCACATTAAAAAAGGTCAATAATTTTTAAAAATGCAATTTGAAGCTTCTGTAAACGAAATCATGCATAAAACGTTTATAAAATTGGAATTATATTTGTCCGTTAAAAAACGAAGTATATCTATGTTAATATATATATATATATATATATATATATATATATATATATATATATATATATATATATATATATATATATATATATATATAAATACTGCGTGTGTGTGTGTGATTTGAGAATGTTTAATTTAATATCTTTAAAAACAATGAAACCGTGTTTTATCTATAAATCCGATTTTGATATTTTTTCATTAAGTACAATGTTACTTTATCATAATTATTACTTTTATTATAATTTCATATCATTACAACTTATGAATATTTACTAAGATTTAATAACATTTTGTCAAAATAAACTTTTCATTTTAAAAGTGATAATTTATTTTTTTCGATTATTTTGTCCCCATCAAGAACCCATAAATTTATAAAGTTATTCAAAAAAATGTCGCAAAAATAAATACTGCCTCATTATAAATTAACGCGTACACATTTCCATTTCACTTAATGTCGTTTTTTAATTTCCGTATAAGTTGCATGAATATTCTTTTTTTCACTTAGAATCTTCACTATTTTTTATAATATCTTGAAAGTCTTAAGCAATGAAGTATTTTGACTGCTCAATTATTCCTTTGAATAATTAAGTACTTTTTAAGATTTTTTTATCATTTGAGACATCTTAATTCTAAAAATTCATTTTAAAACAGCGTTGATACTAAATAACTCTCAACATTAAAGTTTCAGTACAAACGTTCCGTTTCCTTATAAAAATAATCGTTTTTCAGGTATGTGAATTCAACATTTTACATCTGATATAAAAAACATTTTATACTTTGTTATGGTTGAGCAAACTATCTCTTTAATAGGCCTAGAATTAATAACTACTTTTTTCCTTTTTCTGTACGAATTTCAACTTTCTTTCCTCTTTCGTTGAGTTTTCTAAAGAACTCTTTATATCTATTCTGAACTTTTGAAAGATCAAAAGTAACTAGATATCTTGTACCGATTCTTATCGATTTCATTACGTTTTATATCCCAGTAACAGAGATATCTATTGCACAAATAATAAGAAAACAATTTAATTCTATGAACAAATAGTAAACCTTTGTTTCTTTATATCAATCGATGTCACGTGTTTTTCCCATTCATTAGAAATATATGAATTTCATGTGTTTCCACAAATATTTATCTTACTTTATTAACTCGTATAGAAAAAGCAATAGAAGTTTAATTTGAAATCATTTTAAAATAGAATAGCTGGTTAAAAGGAAGTAGTCAAAGACTGAATGTGCTTAGTTTTTCTCACTCTTTAAATTTGAAACCTTTATAAACTATCATCGTAAAAATAGTGTTGATGTTTGAAAAAAAATTTGTCATACGTTTCAAGACAAGTAACTTGGCAGTGTCTCTATTAATAAAATCCGAAGATTATCTGTCTCTGATTTTGAAAACGAATAGAAATTTGCGGTTAAAATCTATTACAAAGTTGTAGAGTAACAATAATTTTGTACTAAATGACACTTTTTGCACAGAAACGCAAAGAGCTTGTGCGTAAGTTGAAACACGTAACGTCATTCATTGTGTGCGTCAATAAATAAATAAATAATTTCCCATTCAACAAGACACAAGAACGAATAATACTATATCTTTAAAAGGCTGCTGTGTTTGTTGCTTAAAGAGTCGTTCTCATTATCGGAATGTAGTGAGCTCAAATCCCGGCTTAACCGATGATTTGTCGTGATCACTAACGAAGGCTGGGACATATTATAATTGGGCGTGGTCGCAATGTCCTCCAAGTGAAATGATACCTCTGGGAGTGGCAGGCCAAGTATTAGGTGTCTTCTGCTGGATCTCTGCTTCAAAATCATGAAGACTCCACCACGATGCTTCTATCTAACTAGTAGAATGCAACTGAGGGCTAGGTACGGGAAAGCATACTGGGGCAACAACAACCATATCTTTAAAAATCATGTGCATAAAACTTTTCTAGCAATATTACTAATACTAATTAGAAGTCTAATAAGCTAACACTTGCATTATAGCCTGTCACGTGACATGTTGTGAAATGTATAGCGAGGGATTAAATCCAAATTTAGGTGTGGATCCTGTTTGAAGAAAAGTAGAGTGATTATCAATTATAAATGTAGTTTATAAGATCTAGTTGCTCCTTTTTTGCGAGTTTTAAGGTGTACCAAAATTGGAACTCATGCGCAAACCAAAAAGTGTTATACATGTTCTTTTCCTTGCGTGTCTGCGCCAAGGTGTTATTTAGTATCAAATAATTGCTCTTTCGCAACTTTGTAATAATTTTTTTTACCACACCTTGCTTAATATTTTAAATTAAACCGTTGACTTTTTTTCGGAATTTTATTACTAGATGTGATTGGAATTTATCTCGTCTTGTAAAGCTTAGGCATATTTTTATGGTTATAAGTCTTGTGGCTTCAAGAAATAAGTAGTTCCAAAACTCATTTTCATCATTCATGGCGCGCCAGCCCAGGATGGGCCAAGGGCTTCTGAACAAGTTCCTTCGAGCTCTCTCTGCTAGCCGCCAAACTACTCCGATTTCTAGTCCCAAGGACCCTATAGTCTTCCTTGACAGCATCCACCTATGTCAGCTTGGGTTTTCCTATTATTCTTGTGCTGATGGGTTTTGCTAAGAAAATTTCCTCAAGGGTTTTATTGTCTTTCATTTTGATAACATGCCCAATCCAATTAAAGCTTGCCTATTTTAATATGATGTATAATGTATGGCTCCTTATACAATTGGTAGATTTCTGTGTTGTATCTTCTGCGCCAGACACCGTTTTCTTTTGTACTTCCGAAGACAATTCTTAAGAGCCTGTGTTCAAACAGGACCAACAGCCTCTCCTCTTTTACTGTCCATGTCCAGGTCTCCGAAGCATAGGTCAGAACAGGACAAATAAGCGTCTTATACATCAGTAACTTTGTTTTTCGTGATAAAAAGTTAGTTTAGTTCCAAAACTTCCCGAGATTAAATGCTGTATAGAATAAAGAAATCATATTCTTTGAGACATATACTTTTTTAAAAATTTCAATTATTTTCAAGTTTTGAATCGGTTTTTTAAGACAAGAGCTCTTATTTTAAACATTGCTGTACATAGAAAATAAAATTATTTGGACATTAATTAAAATTTATATGCTAAAAATTTCTTGGTGGTATACACACATTAACCCTGATTTGCTATCTTAATTAATTAAGCTTAGTAAAAATAATAACGAATAAAACAGCCAAAAGGAAATGAATATGTTCGATTCTAAACGAAAATCTACACAAAATTTTAAAGCACATTAAAAAGTTTACTACTGAAGCTCAATAATAAAAAATATAGTAAAAAGCACCTTTAAGTGTTTTTAAGACATCATAAAAGCATCTTAAAAGCTAAAATTTCTTTAAAAACATCTTATAAACTGCCATTATATATATTTTCGTCTCAAAACAAAAGCAGATTTAAAGCAGTTTTCTAATTGAGCTTAATTTTCGAAATGGCAACTAATATCAGGAATTATAATAATGCAGAGAGCTATCTGTAAAAATGCTTTAATTTTTCTGTTGAAATATGAATTTTTCTTGTTAAAAAGAATTAACATAATGAAATAGAAATTTTCAATTTTTTTTTAGAAAAGACTTTTATTTAAAAAAATGCAAAAGATAGTTATTGGTACCTTTTTGCTAATAATTTTTATGAAACTTAAATTTTATAAAAATTTGTAATTATTAAGAATCCTATTTGAAAGTATACTATTTTTGAGGAGAAATATAGTTCTAAATCTATATTTAAAATTTTTATATCTTTACTAATATTTTTTCATTTTATTCAAATTAGAAATATATGAGTGATTTCGATTTACTTTAATCATCTGCTGAATATGTTTTATGAATTTCATTGAATGCTTTTATTTAGCAGTTATATTTCGCTGAAAATACGCAGTTTTAGTGTTAATACAGCTTTCAAGTTTGACTTACCATTTCCTATTGGTAGGATTGTACTCATCGAGGAAAAATGACCACTTTTGGGAAGAAAGTTATGAATATCATGTTTCTGAGTCTACACTTGTCAGTGTAAACGTTGACAATTTTCAAAGCTATTTTTTTCAAGACTTGAGGATTGTACATTTACTTTAAAAAATCTTTCCGGGATGTAAAAAGAGCCTTACAACAACTTTAATCTATTATGTTGTCAACTACGACACGTCAAGTATTCAGTGTTATTCATCAACCAAGCGATATGTTGGTTAAGGTTTCACTCGCGGTAATGATTCAACATTAAAATTCGTTGAGAAAAATAATTTTTACGAAGTATATTGCATTTTCGATTATGTCTTTAAATCTTTCTCTAAAAAATACATACAAATATGTAGAAGATTTTTTAGAATTCACAATAGACTTTTATTTAAATGGTAGATGAATAGCCAGTGTTCTGTTCTTGTATTAAATATATGGGTACGGTGTAGAATCGGGTACCACTTGGCTTGGCGATCCATTTTGGCGATAAACTTCAATTTCTGGTAATCCTAGTAATCTTTCAAAAGCTTTTGTGTATTGCCCTTTTGTTAGTCATATCTTAGCACCAAAATAATCGCCAAAGAATCAAGAGGTACCCGATTGTAAACTTTTACTAAATATATCAGACTCGACTCCCATCTTGAATACATGCAGTAATTCTGATTCCACTTTATTTAGAAGTTCCGATCAAAAAGCAGTGCTGTCACTCAAAAAGTGGTCGTAGAATAAAACAAAAATCAAATTTAGATCGTTTACCTAAATGACTTATACGAAATTAATGAGCACTTTAAAATCGCTTCATTGAAGATAACTTTTAGCAGCTACAGCATTCTGAAGATGTAGTTTTGCACGAGCCTTGTTGATTAAACAATCTGATATTCCTATATAATTATCTTATTTCGTGCACAGCTCAACTTTTATAGTTTGAATTTATTTTCTTCTCACGGATAGAATAAATCAAACTGTCACGCACACGTGAAGAAACTGCTTGCTTAATCGTAATAATTACCTCGATCAATAGTTATGTTAATATTTTCCTGCATACAAACTGCAGATACTTGTTAAATGTTTAAAATATATATGTTACTGAGCCCCTATACTTATCAACATTCAACCTTTGAATTTATCTTTTGAATGTATATTTTGAACAGTATTTTCAGTTAATGATTCATACTAACCTCTGCCAGATCATTGTGTACCATAAAAGCAATGTCTGAAAAATAAAAAGTAAATGCAAATGTATGCACTGAATTCAAATTTGAATACAAAATTTGTTTATTATATTTGGTTAATTTATTTATTTTGTTTTAAAGTTAGTTGCTGCTACTAACTTTGAAAAAAAATAAATAATCAACTTGAAATGCAAGATCTAAAAATATTGAAAGTTCAATTTCAAATTTATTCCCTTCAACCACGTCAGATTAAAACATTATATTCTGAACAAGCATTAATTTTAATTTACTATGAGAAGGTTACCAATGTATTTATGCATTGTTATCTATTGAAGTGGTGTAGAAATTGGAGAGAAATATTCCAAGTATGAACGTTGCCATTCCAGCTAACCTCAAAACTACTAGGAATTTACCGGCTTCGATCTGTAGAAATAAACAATCGGACTGTTGCACAATAATATATAGCTGTCAAGATTGTTTCTGTCACTGATAACATAATTTTTTTTAATCAAAATCTGCAAATCCTAAAAAGCCATGTTTTAATAAAAAAAAAATTTAAGACTAGCTATCTACTTATGATAATATTAGCATAATCCCCAAAACTTTTTTAAAAAAAAATTTATTCTAGTCTAGACAAAAACTTTACCCAAATTGCCTCTATGAAATCGTACAAATGTAATTGCTAATTTATTTTCATTATCTTCATAAAAAAATCAAATTCGTTCATCAATGTTAAAATCTAAGTACTTCTAAAAATATCTCCTACAACTTGTACCAAAAATTAGAGAAGTTTCTCCAGAAGTTTGTAAGCTGTCAAGATTACATTCCTGACTTTTTTTACCTTTTTGTCGTTGTTACAACTCAACGCCTTTTATATTGCCTTCCATTTGCTTCTAAACCTTTTCTATGATATTTGTTGATTAGCCGAAATTTCTTTAGTGTCACTTAGTTGATTATTTCCCTTTGAAGATCGTTCCCTTTTTTTCTCTAATCGACTCTGCATGGGGATTTAAGGTAAAAAAGTTTGTTTCGGCGAAGTGGAATTCCGTCATTGGATGAACAATTCCTTCTTCTTTACTGCAAACTTTGTCAATTGAATTATTTCGTTTTGTGTAATTATATATACAGGTAACCCTCCTATAACACGGTAGTTAGGTTCCTAGAAAATGCCGTGTTGTGTGAAATCGTGTTGTATGAGACCCAGAACTAGTACAAAAAGGGGTGTTACGTTCCAAAAACTTATTAAAAACAAATATTTTTTTAATTCGACATAAACAACTTAATTTTTATTAAATAATAAATGTATATCCAACACAAAGTAAGAAAAAAATATTTTAATCTAACGCAACCCTAATTTAATGAATTTATTCATCGTCACTGCTCAGTACAATCAACCGAGTACGTTTTTTGGGTGGAACGATATTGCCTTCACTTTCAGAACTTTTTTCTCTATTTAAAGTTTTTGTATGTTTTCCCCTCTTAAAAAAATCTGTAATCGAACTTTGCTGACTAGTTCTTACTAGGTCATTGTAAATTTCGAGATATGGAGTTAAACAGTTTTGCAGCTCCCTTTTGAATTTTCGACTTCTTTCCGTGGAAGGGTCTGTTTTCAAGAAAAATGACTCGAGATTTTCCGCTAAGCATAGGCCTTCTTGTAATTCTTTTAATGTTAAATTCTTAACTGCTCAATGCCTTTTTATAGGATCCAAATGGAAAGGCACGCTGAGTGCCTTTTCCATTTCTTCAATTATTGGCGCTCTGGGGCGAGCTGAACATTTTGCGGATGTCGAAGATCCTGCGGCAACTGCACTTCTGATTTCTTTTTCATTTTTCTTGATGGTCCTGACTGTTGCTTCATTCAAATTAAGGCTTTTCCCAATGTGGGATGCTTTTTCTCCTTTCAATAAACGATCCAAGATTTGTATCTTTGCTTCTAAAGAAATAAATTTCCTCTTGAATGGTGTTTTAACTTTATTTGACATTGCTTGGGGCTGAATGTCTTAAAGATGAAAAAATTATTCTTTAACACACTGTGGCTAAACGTAGACTACCAACTAGCAGTGTGAGACACTTGTTTTCAGGTCACAGGGATGAAAGTTAAATAACGTAGGTAAAACCAAAAGCTCTAACATTGGAACAAAACCGTGTTATAGGATGACGTGTTGTAGGAATTTTCCCGCAATTTACGAATCGTGTTATAGCGAAACCGTGTTATAAGATACCGTGTTATAGGAGGGTACCTGTATTTCAAAGTAATCTGAGGTTCATTTGTAGAGTGTTCGGGTCAAAATAATTTCATAAAATTCTCTTACATCTACTTTTCAAATCATATGTTCTAAAATTAATTTTTTGAGACGAATAAAGCTAGTCAACAGAAGTTCTGAGGCAATTTGCATAAATTTAATTACAGCACTTATACAACATTTATTATTTAATTTTATATAAAACTTAAATTAAAATTCGTTGAATTCATAAAAGAAATGAATTCAACGAATTTTATTCTACGAAAAGTATTTTTTAAATGTCTTGTTACTTGTCATTAAATTAATTAAAAAGTCCTTATAAGTCCTATCCTACTAAGTCCTTATAAACTTGTTCTATTTTTAAATTTTTAACTGTAAGTTTATTTTTACAAATCTTAATGATGAAAACAAATCTATTTTAAAATACAGAATAAATAGAAGCGGATGTCCTCATTCACATCCGCTTCTATAGAATAAATAGCCTTTTGCCGAGATTTCTATAATATGTGGTCACAAGTAAAATATATATTTATTTTGTTACACAATTGTATGTAATAAATAATTACTACTTTCAAAAATAAGCTGCAAACATCCAAATGAATAAATTAATACTGATTAAAAAATCAGTACATGAAAAATATGAAGTATTTTACATGTTTTTATTTTTAATTAAAAAGAAATAGGAAAATTGACTTCGAATAATACGGCAAAGATAACAAACTAACATAAACACAAATTTCAAATTGTAAATAAAATTTATTTTAATTAATTGGATGAAAATGAGTGCTGAAACTTATTATTATAATATTTAAATATATAAGTTTTAAAAAATATTATAACAATTTATACTTCGGAAAACTCATTATAGTAACTTAGAAAATATGGGAAGAAATTGATATATATACAGAAATAAAGAAAATACATAAAAAATGAATAAAAACTTAGAAAAAGAAACTGTACAATTCGAATAAAAAGTATCTTATTAAGTCACAAGAAATTAATTTAAATTACTCTAGAAAAATTCAAGTAAAAATGAAGTGCTAAATAAAAGAAGGCATTTGAAAGAACTCTTCGGCTATTAAGGTTGACTTAATAAAGTATTCTATAAAAATTTTCCGAGACATCTGGATCATTTTGGGATCAAGATTCCAAAGAAATGAAAAAAAAAGTCCTAAAATATTCATTAAAAATAAAATCCCGCCAAATGGCTTATATGACATCCATCTTCTTCTTCTTCTTCTTCTTAGAATTGGGTTTGTATGTCATTGGGCACCTCTGCTTTTATCAGCATTTTGTACCATTAACTCCAAACCCAATGTTTCCTAGTTCCAGTTGCTCGGGTCTCCCACTTTATTAATAAAGTCCGATAACCCTTTAATGGAATCTAGGTGTAACTCTCTAGTATGGATGATGCCTAAAGAGGTTAATCTAGGGAGGGCAAGAGCCTCGCATTCATAAATGATATGCTCTGCCGTTTCCTCTTGCGTATGACATTTCCAGCAGATAGGATCTTGCTGAAATAATCCCATCTGGTCAGAAAGTCAGTCATACTAGGGATAGCTTCCTGGCTTTCACCAGAAGATGGTTTGGAGGTCATTTCTACCTCAAGTGAAGGATTCATTACTGCCCCTTTACAAGACAGCCTCTGAGTTCACTTGTCTTTTTCAGCAAGGTCAACTTCAGAGGCATCACCTGTGGATGCAGAAAGGCTTGTTATTTCTTGTGTCTTTTCAGCCACAAGATAACAATTTATAAACTCAGGTAATATAAGTCCACCCAGCATTGCCTGAGATACTGGGCAAGGCAAATTACTCTAGAAGTTTGCCAGGCAACTAGAGGCTCCGTTAAGACACCAATACCGCGGTGCCAATTAGCCCTAGGCACGGAACGCATAACACCAGGGTTTACGGGAGCTGGTTCGCGGCCTCTGATTCTATATTCAAGGCTATCCTGTCATTCCTACAGGACGTTCGGTGATCCACCGCCTACCGACGCGCCTGGTAGCTGCTCAGGCCCCAGGTATGACATCCATACTGTGTAAATATTAATCGTTCCTTAAATATAGTTTGTGGGTCTATCTCTCTTTACTGGCCTGGATGTTTGGATACCGCAGGTTGCCCAGGTTGCCCACCACAGTTACATACAATATGGTCAAAATAAAAGAAGCGCTATGTTTATTCACTCAATAGAACACAGAGTCTCCTTTGGTTTGACCACTTTGTATTATAAAAACCTTGAAAAGGTAAAAATAATAACAGTTTAATTTTGAGCCATTAGTTTCATTATATCCGTTACTACGTACCTTCCGTTCATTTCCTTATGCGGATTATTAAATAATATGAATTAATGTTCCAATACTTTATAAAAAATCATATTGCAGGATAATTGAAATTGACCATTTTTACATTAAAAGATATACAAATTTTTAACGCACACATTTGTAATTGAAGAATAAGTTTCAAAAATTGTTTTTCCAGAACGAGGTTTGTTATATTTACATCAAGATATCTCTTTTGAAATAAATTGTTAACAAAAATAGTTCAAACTCTTTTTTTTTATAAATTTAACTATGAAAATTCTTCTGAAGTATTCTAAAATTTCTGATTAACTTTTTGAAAAATGAAAATACTCTATAATTTTTATAGAATATTAAGGTAACTAAAGAACAAATTGTATTTTTCAAAAGTTTGAAGTAAAATAAAACAACGATTGATATCGATTGATTATCGACAACAGGTAACAGCCAATCAGTGTACAGCTTTCTTCCAGTATTTTCGGTGGCACTTCATTAATCCAAAAATCCCATCTCTTTTTTTTAAAAAAAGATTGTTTTATTCTTCACAAAACTAGTTTTCAGTTCTTAAATAGAAATTAAGTTACATTGGCAAACTAAGTAATTGTAAGTTTTTATTTATTTATTTTTTTTAATTTAACAGCAACTTTCATAATTATATTGGAAATAATATTTTTTAAAACTTCGCCTATATTTCACTTTATTTTTTATGCATACTAAATATAATAAATTTCATATACCGTTTTCTTAAATAAGTTATATTCATAAATAAAATGTGTTTGTGTGTCTCCAGCAAAAAATTTCAACATTTATCTTGAAATGATAGATTAATACAACTTTAAATTTAAAAAATAGCATTTACATGAATAATTTTTATACCTGCTTTCTTTCTAACACACACTCACACACACTTTATTCTGTAAGAATTTTATAATTCTCATAGTATTGTTACTCATATAATTTTGTAGATTGTTATTTAGCTCTTTTTTTAAAGAACCATAAATTATAGATTTGACAAACAGGAAAATAATTTACTGAAAATAAAATCTCAAAAAAATAGATGTTTTAAACTTATCAAATTTAATTCTCCGTTCAGATTTAAGATAAATAAGTTAATGAAAATGGGGCTTTATTGCAAAATGATTACCAAAAAATGAGTTATGTTAAAAAACCTTTATTTCTATATACTACTTTTCAGTAAGCATTATATTACTTATGAGTTCATGTACCTTAAGTTTTCTTGCGGAAAGAAAGTCAACCCATATTTAAAAATAAAATTTCTAAAATTATACAGTGTTGCAAATTATGTTAAATTTTACAGAAAACAAAAATTTCAAAATTAACTTCCAAACGTTACTAACACAAAAAATTTCTTTTCATTTTTAAAACTTTCATTTGATTATTTTATAATATTATTAATTAGTTAATTTAAAAATTACGTTTTATTTTGATGTGTATACCAATAATATTACTCATAAATTATATTACGCATTAACTGATTGGTATTCAGAAAAATTATGGCAAAGAAACAATTAAATAGTATATTTAATTGTTAAATGCCATGTCATTAAGTCAGTAATGCAAAGATTGAAAAGTCGTTTAAAAAGCTAACGCAATAAATATTTTTGTAAATAAATTTATTTGTGTAAAATCTTCGATTTTACTTAAATATATTTGATTTTCATTTACATAAATGGACCAAAGTTTTCGGTGTTTGTACACATTTAGAGTGACGTATTACTCATGATGCTGAATTTTAATAAAGAGCATAAATTAAAGCAAAATATTTTGTGTCGCACAGACAAGATTATGCAAAATGCCACAAAAATTTAAATCCTTCCTAAAAATTCACGCTTCAGCAAGAAGTTATCGCCTACTCATTCATAAAAATTCATTTGTTTCCATTGTAACTAATGTAAATAATCCATTTATTTATATCAGCTATGTCTTCTCATGCTTCAGCGAGAATCCTTATGATCAATTTATACATAAATTTAGATTTCATTTTTGGATTCTGAAATGTAATAAAAAGCAAAAACTATGTAAAATATTTGGCAATGTAATGATCAAAATTACATAAAATACCAAAAATCATGAAATTACAACAAAAAGTGAAAACATTACCATATGAGCATGCTTAAAAATTAGTTTCTTTCCTTTCATCAATCCATTCAATTTCTCGAATGCTTTAAATAAAGAAGCGTGATCATGAATTTATTCATAATGATTAAATTTATAATGCCAAACATTAAAGAATAAAAATAATATGTAAAAGATATTTTGCTATACATATATCAAAACCTTGCAAAATAACAAAAAGTGGGTACTTTACAAAAATAAATAATTAAATGAAAAATCTTCATGCGCATATTTAAAAGTGCATCATTAGTTGTAACTCTGGAATGCTTGTGTTAAGAATAATACAATTTATTACTAAAAATTGGGACATATTATTTACAAGGATTTATTAATTTAATGAAAGTAAAAATAATTTTTAAAGTATATTGCACTATGAGATACCAAAATTTTGGTATTGCATTGAAACAATCCACTTTAATCGAGAAAGCTCTAGCACATATGCATTCTTAAATATCCATTTTACTAATATTTAGCAGTAGCTTCTCAAATGTTCTTCAAATAATTGATCATCAACTTATTTGTAAAAAATTCTCTTAAATTGAAATTAAATAGCATTTAATTGAATAACTAATCATTAAAAAGTGAAAACAATAGGTGTGTGTGTATGTGTTCAGTAATTTTTTTCCCTTTTTTTCTTATAGAAGTACCGCCCTGCACAATCAACGTTTATGCGCGAGTCATCCAAATGTCTCCACTAGCGATTTAGCAGCAGTGGCAGCATGTGGAACACGCGACGATTCCGACGTTTACAGTAGAGGGGTGCACCTCCCCAGCGGGGTCTTGATGGCAGATGGTGTCAGTTACAGTGATCCTACCATTCACCGCAATTCTTCGTCCTCATCGTCTCCAGCCAGAGTTACGCGTGGTAGACCAGACCTCGATGAAGACGATAACATGAGGGACAGTGGCATCACAATGGACGTCGCTGCACCAGGAATTGTGGTCAGTATTCTTTTTAATTTCATATTGCAAAGTGTTTTGCTTGGCTTCTTATTTATTGCAAAGTGTTTTGATTTGCACTTTATGGCAAAGCATTTAGGTCTGCATCTTATTTCAAAGTGTTTTTGATCTGTACCTTATTAAAAGTGTGCAATAAAAAGCTAGCTGGCCACTAAGAACACAGCATGACACCAAAGAAGTAAGCCCTGATTCGATATGAGCATAGCCACTTGAAATAATTAAGGCTATTGAATAAAATTACGAAATGTAAATAACATTTAAAGAAACAAATGATAAAGAGTATTTAAGAATATTAAAGTAAAAATAAAAGCATATTGTGAGATTAGTTAATACAAATATTCACTATGTTAAGATACTAAGTATCTTTAAAAAACTTTCATTAAAAAATATGGAAAAGAATTTGAATATCTGCTTAAGTATATCTCCTGGATTTCATTTTAAACTTTTATATTTTAACATTTAAAGAAGTTTCTTTTCGAATCATTTAGATTTATGATTATGAACATATAAAAAAAGAACAGTCAACGAAAGCAAAAGGTTTCGGATAAAGTCAGGAAATACAAATGTTACCTGTGCCCAAACATTATAGGTCTTCAAAAAACTCAAGAAATATGAAAAAGTTGAGTATTTTATTAAATACCGAATTTAGAGATTTGATTTTATATTTTCATATTATTAATCTTAAGGAATATTTTTTTGTTTTTCGAATCCCTGAAGCTTATGAATGATATTTCCAAAATCGAAACAATCCTAGTTAAATATCAGCATATGCAGAAAACATATGTTAAGCATGCCATGTTTTGATTCCATCGCATTTCCTTGTTTCATGGTATGGATATTTCCTCCACAGTATTTCCTAATCTCATGATATGGAAATCTATAATCTTAAAGTGTATTCCAAGAACCAGACGACGATAAATGCAAAATACTCAACAGAATGTAAAGAACGAAAATCGCCCGAGTGATTCATTGGCAAATGTTAAGCCTAAAGAATAAGTTAGTAAATTGCTTGACCAAACTAATATACTTGATTATTTAGAAATATTGTGTAAGACAATGAAGTGCCTGTATATTTTTGCTCTTTAAATATGTTTTCCGCTAAACTGGATTCAATAATGAGAAAGTTTATGAATACGCATAACAAACGCGTATCACAGTTGATTAAGATACTATTGAAAATTCGAAACGCTGCACAACGTATTACTGAAAATACATATCATAGGGTTAAAAACAGGAAATAATAATAGAGTTCTATTATAATAGATTTTTATTTTGAAAGCTCTGATGGCATGTTTTGAATCTCTGTAATTCCTTTTTGAAGGAATATTAAAATATTTTGCAAAAATAATACATTTTGAATGTTGACATCATGATGTTAAATGAAGAAAACTTGTCGAAATATGCTACATCTCAAAGGAATGTTTTCTCAATGAGGATAAAATTAAAGCAATCAAATCTCATTTAAACGCTTCCTGTGCTCATAGATTTTCTCGTCTATATTGCTATATTTGTGTTGTGGTAAATCATATTAATTATGCTTTATTATTTCTGTATGTCTCAATAATATGTTCACGAAGAAATAAAAAAAATCACACGCTATATGTGTTTATTGCTCTGATTTGCTCAAGATCTGTTTTCCTTTTTCAAGAAAACTTTTCGACCCTCTTAACAATTTTTTTTTGTGCTGTTTACGAAAATTATTTGTAGTTATTAAAAAATTGATTTTCTCTTTATCTAAAAGGAGATTTCCGATCTTCTATGGCAATTTAGTTAGCAGTTTCAATAAAATTTCAAATTTCGTTTCATCGGTGAGTGGAAAAGCTAAACTAAATCACGTACAACAAACATTCTTTTTTTTTCCCCCCTGCTGATATTTCACGAGAATTCACTCTTTGGATTAATGTATGATCTAGTTAACAAAGTTCTGCTGTTTTTTCTCTCTTAGTTTGAAAATTATTAAGATCAATTTTCGAATATAGTATGTAGTAGATACAGTTAACTACTTCATAGTTTCGAATCATGTTCAGGTGACGATGTTGTCACTTTAGCGGTCTATTTCCTCTCCACACCTCGTTATATTACAGGAAGAATATTAGAACTTAAGGAATTCTGAATGTGAATTGACACTTTTCCAAGATAATCTTTGATTAGGTTAGATATCAAAATTGCTCTCTACTAGTTACGAAAAAGATGCTTTCTCTTCAATAGATCTTAAAACTCTTTATGAGTTTGATTTAACTATTTCTAGAACTTTCTTCTAAAATTGTACATTTTGAAACCCTAAAAAAAACTTTTAACAAAAGAAAATTATTTTTCTTGAAAAAAAAATTATAAAATTGCGTTATAGTGGTAAATACGGCGAAAAATGATTTTAATTATGTTTCATTAGAAACAGACTATTTTGGGCGGTCTTCATAAAATATGTAAATGAAGCTTTATAGTGTGTATATATTGACATGAATTGTGGCAATAGAAACAGAACTAGAAATGGAACTAGTAAAATAGAGTATTTGTTGTAAAATTCAAGATGGTTGTTTAACTCATGTGTGTCTCCACCGTTACTTTTGAATTTGAGAGTTAACTCGATGAGGACTTGTGGTACAAAATGGGTTCTGAACCATCTGAAGCCATGATTTGCTAAACTGAAAACTAAAATCCTGACCTATGTGAGTTACAAATATAACTTCTACACAATTTAAATTGTCTCTCTCATATAATTATTTCCTCGTTTAATTCAAGAATTTTTAGATATCCAAAGTAGGACTGAATACTTTAAACTAGGTCGCTATATTTTACTTGGAGATAAATTAAATTGTGAAATTAGTCACTGGTAAGGTCTCGCTGAGGCATTTCGCTTTTTTAAGACTCATGTCTTCAAAAACTAAAAACTAGAAAAACCATTGAACTCATAGATCTTGACCATATCGGTTTATCTTTCTTTGGACCCGATGAATACACAAAGCTAATCAAATGAATATGGTCAAAATTGCATTTAAATCATCGTTCTCAAATGATTCAAACATATGAGTATTAAGAGCAATAGATAAACTAGGTTGTTGTTCAGTTTGTGTATGAATGCAGGCTGTTGAACGCGATGTTCAATAAAATTGCTTACAAACTGAATGAATACACAAAATAAAATATTTATTAAAGCTGCTGTAAGGTATACAAAGATTACATTTCTCAAGATTTCCTTCTTTATTTTCAAACTGTATAAATATATACGACATGATAGGAGTTGTAAATTTATTGGGATGGTGCTCAATTTATATTTGAATTCGGACATTTAAACATAAATTTCAAGACAAATTGAATATTTAATAACCCGAAACAAAGCAATCCGTTTGGGATTATGCAATTAGTACAAATTTAGAGAGAATAGGTATTTAGTGACTTAAATATCCTTTTGAATTACACAGAAGGAACTATTACGGTATAAAATGTGATAAGAAAATACTTGAAGCAAATTTTCTGTTCTTTCAGAAGTAAGTCATACACATCGACATTCATGCTATTTTATTAGATTTCCAGCCTCATAGAAAGTTAATTCGTACGAATATAATTTAATGTTTAAATCATATTATTAGTCTTCGGTTAACCAAGTTTTCTTCGTTGTTTAATCGTATCATTCGTTCCCTTATTTTTACAAAATAATATTTATCTTATTATATTAGTACTTTTAATTTTGAAATCTTCATTTCTTCCATTATTTTTTGAAGTAATATGATTTAATTTAACTACTGTATTTTTGTGAGATTTTATTGAAGCAAATTATTTCGTTTCGATTTTTCTGTGTCTGAATGTGAGAATTATTTTCTTTGGGTGGATTACTTGAAATCCGTGTTTCAAAATAAATTGGATAGGTGCATAACTACTTGAAACTCTTTTTTCAAATAATTGTGTACTTGTCTAATTTATTTTTATGAGATCAAAAATACTAAGAGCTACACAGATTAAACTTTATTAAGTACCATGTGCATCACTATTGTATCTAAAATATTCTTTAATTTGTCAAGTGTAACATTGTTTGCTTATATATAATTTTTGTCTGTCAATAGATTCGAATTGATGTTTATCTGTCAATTGATTTTCATTTATCCTTGATCTGTCAAATAATTTTTATATGTCAATTGATTCTAACTGGCAATAAATTTAACACTATATATGTGCACATATGGGATAGCAAGTTTTGAATTGTTGCTGCTGTTTTAAAGCTATTTTTTGAGAAACTATTTCATATTTGCTTTCTAGAAAATCTCTTAATAAACTATTGTAACAGGGTATATTATATATTATGGTGTTGCAAGAGAAATTACAAAAGAATTACATCTGTTAAAACAGTTTCACAATTATGGATACTTCAGCTGTATAGGATTATTTGTCTTGGATTAAGCTACATTAAAATAACTTATATTTTACCAGATAAAAAATTCCATTAAGAAACAATGTTTTTGTTTGATTTTAACTGTCATTCATAAAAATATAAAACACGTCATAAAATTGTTGTTTATTAAACTTGTAAATTTCTAATAAAATGTCCATCATAAGTTAACACCTTTACTATTCTCATTTATGTTGTTATCAAACAGCACTTAAAGAGATGGCTATTTATATTTGATGCTTGGTCATTATAGAATGCACTGCAGCCTCACAATTAATATCGACATGCATAGTTATTGAATCGTGATTTATGATACAGAACTTTAGAAAAAGTTTGATAGATAAGTAATAAATAAAAAAACAATTAGAATAGTCACGAACCTGGCCTTGAAATAACAAATCGATTTGTTGCTTTCCGTAAACAGTCCCTTGTCTCATTAACTAAATAAATACATCAAGGGGCGGTGTCTCAAATCGAACTTTCCTCTTTACGCTCTTTATCATTCAGAAGAACACCGACAACAGGATGGGTCGCAAAGAAATAAAGACACCGCTGCTGGAGGTAAGAGATCATTACAGGCATAAACATTTGTTTCCTTCCAATTAAAATGACATACCTAGTTTGTTGTACTTGCTAGTTTTTGTTTCGAAAAAAAATTTAGAATGTCCCTCACTCTTAAATTTAAGGAGTTAAGAATTATATTTTCTGCAAACAATTATGCTAAGACTGAACTCATTTATTACAGCAAGCATTCCTCGTGTATTGTTAACTGCTCTTTAAGAGAATTATAATACTACAAACTTATAAAATAAAGATAATAATTATTCTTCAAACTCACAAGTAATTGAAATTTCTCTGAGATGTTAGAACACAATCAATCAACAAGATGATAATGATTTATTTGTTGATGTCTAAGAGGAGATTATCCAACGTTTTGTTCGTTACTAAGTATACCGTGACTCAAATAAATCGCGACTTTCGAAAGAGATATCCATATCTCTAATGTAGGCTAAGTGATTATAATTCTGACAAGGTAATTGTTGGCCAGAGTCTCCATAAGTGGTTGTGCAAGTACCCCACCTCTAAAAATTCAGTAAATCATTTTGAATGTTTGACATTTCGTATTTTTATCTTGGATCTGTTAAAGATTTCCTCTCAGTGTCTGTTAAAAGTCCAACTGAGACCATTGGTGTTCTTGTCTTGTTTTCTATTCCTATCTTGTTCTTTTCATCTTTGCCTTAGTGTTTGTTAGTGCTCAATTACACCATATGAGTCCTTCTTTCGAATCTACTTGACACTATTAGAATCCTATCCTTAGTATCCATTGTTGTCCTACTTTTGATTCTAATAATGTCCAACTGTCACCATTGGGGTCTTTAACTTGCTTCCTATTGGCACCCAACTGTCCTAATAATGTTTCTGTCTTACATCTGTTGCCGAATCGTCACCATATGCGCTCTTCTTTTGGCGTCTATGAAGGCCTAATGGACCGGTCCAGAAACCTTGGTCATCCCTTTCCCAAGATATGATGATCCTTGAAGGATATTCTTCGAAATGAGATTGGCTGACTACGATTATATTTCCTATGCGTGGGCTAGTTGCACCTGAATTTGTAGTATAAAATAAATTTTGTACCGTTACAAACATCCGCATTCGAAATGGGACTGAAACGGTTATTCCTTCAGTGAAAATATCATAAGCCCTATTTGCTTTATTATTTCTACTACAAAACAAATAGGTATTAATCTGGAAATCAAGCTCAGATGAATGTTCCAAATTATTTTTTCCGTTTTCGTTTAAATATCTTCAAGAAGAATAAAAAATCAGTTTTTAGATTTTCAAAAGTTCAGCAATGAAAACAGAACTAATTTTTAAACTTAGTGAGTTTTGTTGTATTGAAACGTTATTCTTGTTTATAAAAAGTAATATTTAATTATTTTAACAAAATGCTTTCCAGTCATTATTTAAAAATAAATTCTTAAATAAACTTAGTAATATGCATGCTCCATTAGTAAATTTTTATTCTTTAACTCAAAGAAAATATAGACAAATTTAACTAAACTCTAAATAAAATCTCTTCAAATGAAAATACTTGTTGCTTTCTGTATGCTTGTTTATCATGAGACTGTACTTAGTAATATGCATGGTTTTCTTCTGTGTTATCTGAGAGCATAGACCTTTATGAAAAATTCCCTTGTAAGATAAAAGCTGTGAATGTTGAAGTAAAGCCTTCATATCATTTCAGCCATCAAGCAGAGTTCGATTTTCATTACTGTAATAATACTTAAAATTATAGAAATGTTTTGAATATTGTGTATATACATTTAAATGTAATAAAAGTTCTGTTAAATGTTTGATGTAAAATTTCATTGCAATTATTTGTTTGATTAAAATAATATTTTTCTCAAAAAAGAAAACCAAATTTATACAACTATAAAAAAACTATAAATTTAAATTCTTATGAACTGAAAATAAACGATTATTGGGACGAAATAAAATCTAGAATTATGCATAAAATTATTAAATCTTTGAAAAGTGATAAAGTTTGTGCACCTGCAGTAAATAAAACTGCTTGCTAAACCATTTAAAAAAAATACTTATGATCAAATTTAGTTAATTATTGGAATTTTGCTCAATTCAATAAAACAAACTGAAGTCAGTCGTATGGAATGGAGAGTCAAAAAACATCTAAAAAAGGAAGAACTAAGAATATATTTTATTTTGTCGTTTTTCTTATCTTCATTAGACGAGAAATTGACATGTTATACTTGTTAATAATTAGTAAAAGAAAATACAATAATTCATTTTATTGATTTCGATATTCAAACGATGACGATAAAGCTGAAATGAAAGCATCGAAGGCTTAAATTTTCTTAATCGGTACAGATGAATTGGAATAGTTGTAAATGAGTGATTGAAATTATCAATTACAAAATTTGATTGTAGTTAGAAATATCAATAATCTTTGTTGATTGTCTATTGCGTAGCTTTTGTGTACTGAGATTTAATTTCGCGTTTAGTCATGTACGCCAAAGCTTAGAATAAGCATCCCTAGTTTATAATCGAATTTACAAAGCATTTTTAAAATGTTAATATAATTGAAGAACTCAACAGGTAGTTATTTTGAAAACTAACTATTAAAAGACTATATTGCTGCCATTTCTTTCGATCCTGCTGTAGAAACAGACTGATTTACAATAGAAAACCGAATTACTGTACTGGACAAAAACGAAATGCACTTCTTAGGCACATCCCTATTAAATATGCAGCTTCATAACAGATGTATTCATTCGTAGAAACACCAAAGATCAGGAGTAATGCTTACTTCTATTTGCCATTGTTACAAGCAGGTGTTTTAATTGATGTGATGGTCTGAACCATCATTGGATATTTTAAATGATAATATAGGATCTGGAATTATATATTTCTGATATGTTAAGACTCATTATTGCTCTTATTTTAAAACCTACTTGATATCAGATTTCAAAATGACAGTGCACAACTGCTTACCTGAGCTGTTCCTAAATTACTTTTATAATGTGAAAGGGGACAGTTGCACTGAATTATACGCTTTTGATGCTCTGATTACCTTGAGAGATTGTCGCATCACTCCTTAAATACTGCATTTGGTAAAATGTGTTATAATGGAATTGAATAATACATTTGGAATGGAGTTCCATTTAAATCCACCCAAATTCTATTTGACTTTGTGTCTAGTCGGACTGCAGGTAAACCATCAACAAATTCAACATTGTCTTTTTTCTATTGAAATATATATTCACACAACACAAATAACTTTTAAATTTTCTTTCCTTTCTAATATAGAAATATTAATGGCTAACCATGTCTGTTAGTCAATTTTTTTCCATATTTAGTAATCTAAGTAAATCCTTGGCCATATAAATACTTAATGGGGCTATTTTCTAAGAATGTCATTCAAAAATCAAAGTATTTAAGAAAATTTTCTAAATATAATCGTAAATAAGAGATTAGTGTATAAAATTTGTATTAGAAATTTATCGTTTTAATAATTCTTTTAACTACACAACAGGTAATATTTAAATATATTTGCATAAATAGTATGTATAGATAATTTTTAAAAAACAGTAGGCTTTTCCTTGACTTTGTTAATGTTTTGCAAATAACAATTTATTCTTCAAAAAAGTCTGCTTACAATTTGAAGATAAATCATAAAAATGAAATGAATTACTTTAAAGTATTCTGGACTTTAATTAATCACTGTGAATATTATTTTATAAATGTAAAAATTAATAATTTAATTCTTTAATATTTAATAGCCTTCAATATGAAGTGAAGTATACAGCTCATTAAATCACCCATGTTCTTATGTGTTATATTTTGTAAGGGATTATGTGACTAATTTGAAAGTAATGTGGGATCATAGTATTTACTTTCACAACATGTCCTAAAATACTATTTAGACAAATGTATATAGAGCCTAGGATGCTCCTGGGAATTTGTTTTCTGAAAAAGACTGCTCATTACTCCTGGTAAACAATTTTGTGAGTCTTTACGACATATTCGTATATATTAATGCAGTGTTTCCCAACGTGTGGTCCGCGGATCCTTTAGGGGTCCGTGGCCACCTTTGAACAGGTAGTTTAGTGCTTATGGATGTGGCTCCCTGCTCGATTTTCTGTAAACTCCGGGGGTCACGTATGCGTCGGCTTACGGCGCTCGATGCGTAGAAACCTTTTACGCATGATCTTCGGAAATAGCGTGAGCTCAGCCGACCAATCAGAGGGCTCACTGTCTTGTAAGCTTTCCTCGATTTGTGTGCGGCGGACGATCACCCTCTGTTTTCCCGATTTTCTCGAGACATCATTCAATGTTTAACTTAATTCATGAGTGCACCATTTGCTTTTTACACAGTTTATTACTTACACCATGGATCGGTGGCTCAAGTCGGGATCATTGAAGAAGCTAGCAGTTCATCACCTTCACAGCAAGGAAAGCTCCCGGCTGAAATTAATGATGAAGGAGGATGGTCAAATGAAGAACAGTCACATGAAGCACCCCAGCAGGATTTATCATGCGAAAACTCTGCAGTTTTTCGATTAATTGCAGTACCCTGCGGAAGTGGAATAACTAAAAAGCTTAAGTACAGCGAAAATTATTTAAAGATAGGTTTTATCGAGACAACGGAGGGTAAAACTCAGTGTGTAATTTGCGTGCGAGTCTTTCCGAACAGTTCGATGGTTCCAGTTAAATTGCGTCGTCATTTTGAGAGTACTCACCCGGACCTCCATACTAAAGTGATTGATTTTTTCAAGAGAAAGAGCACTGAATTAGCTGTTTCTCAACACTAAAAACTCATGCAAAAACAATTAAAGAAAAGTCACAAAAAGCTTCTTTCTTGGTAAGCTATCGGATGGCAAAGACAGAAAAAGCTCATACCATTGCCAAAACCTTCATAAAACCAGGTGTTAGCGATATTGTTTCGTGTATGTTAGACGAAACGGCAGTAAAACCTCTTCAGTGCCACTATCAAACAATTTAGTTTGAAAATGGCACTGAAGATATAAGTTTTACTGTTTTTCCGTCTAACATAGAGACAAAAAGGCAGTAAAACAAAGAGACAAATAGTTCACATGTTAAATGAGGTGAAAGAATTTCTAGTTTCTCACATCCAACACAATTCATTTTCTCTCCTAATAGATGAATCTACTGATGTTGCGGTATTAGCGATTTTATTGATTTTTGTTCGTTGTGCATACTCAGGATGTTTCGAAGAGAACCTCTTATTGTGCAAGCCACTACCAGCCCATACAACTGGTGCTGAAATATTCCGTTTGTTGGACGATTTCTTAAGAACCAATGAAATTCCATGGTCTAATTGCATCAATGTGTGCATAGATGATGGCTGGAGCGGTAACAAAAATAAAAGAGAGCTCGAAGGATTGGACTAATAGTCATTGTGTTCTCAACAGACATGCTTTAGCTACAAAAAATGTCTGCATCCTCAAGAAAGTTTTAGATGAATCTGATTAATTACATAAAATTACGGCCTTTGGAGTCAAGACTTTTCAAAATACTGTGTAAAGATATGGGAAGCCTTCATCATTCTCTGTTCTCCATACAGAAGTAAGATGGCTGTCACGTGAGAATGCACTCTCTCGATTATATGAATTACGTTTAGTAGTCCTAGCTTTACTTTTAGACTACCATAATACCAAATTACTCAGAGATTACTGATGACGAAAACTGTGACAATGTATACTTGCTCATTTGGCAGATATTTTCTCCAAATTTAAAGAAATGAATACTTTATTGCAAGGGAAAACTATAACAATGGTTACAGCAAACGATGAAGTTCGAACGTTGAAAAGGAAAATTAATTTTTTGGGAGAATGTTGAGGAGGGGGAGATCGAGTGTTTTCCTCTTCTCAGCAATTTTTTGAAAGTCAAGACATTGCAGCGTGGGAACAATTTGTTTCATGAAATCCTCGAACTCCTCCAAAGCTTGCTGTCATCGTTGGAGCATTATTTCCCAACAGCTCAAGATGAGAAACTGTAGGAATACGAATGGAAGGTCAACCCATTCGCTGTATCCAAAAAGCCGAACATTCTATCGTCGAATGAATAAGAGTTGTTGACAGAAATTTCCACAGACTCAACCTTGAAATTTACTTTCGATAGTGATGGTTACTCACACTTTTGGATACGTTTGGAAAATAAAAAATTCTACCCCCTTGTTAAAAAAGCAAATCGTATTCTACTTCCATTTGCCACAACATACATGTGCGAATCCAGATCAGATTCTAAATCTATTCCGGCACCAAAACGAAGTACCGAAGCTGTCTAGATGCTGAACTTGACATCCGTCTCCAGTTGTCAAGTATTGAGCTTGATTTTTCCAAATTATGTCATCAGAAGAACCTCTCAACTTTCACATTAAGATTCCATTATTATTCCTACAGACTCTAGTAAAGAAGAACACACTGTATTTCATCGACGGGCAGTGAATGTTCCTATACTATAACTTCTGTTGATATTTGTTTGTATTTTCTATAAATTAACAATTAATTGAATTCTAATTGTATTGATATTTTTGTTCTGAAAATTAAAATGCTATTTTCTTTGCAATATATTCCCCAACACTCAATTAGAAATATCGCCTGCTTAGTGTGAATAAATCTAACAACAAGTATCTGAATATAGTGTGGGAATTCAAACTAATGGAAACGTAGTTTAAAGTTGTTTCCATTCATTATTAAATCAAAGATTCTTGATTCGACGTGTGGTCATTAAAAAAAATGACACTTGCATTATGAAGTATTCAATCTCGATGATCTTCGAGCTTAATTTTTTTAGTTACTGTGGGTTTTTGCCTGAAAAAGGGGTCCGCCAGCTAAAAAGGTTGGGAAGCTCTTTATTAATGTTATCAACCATTTTTATAATTACTTTGGTATTTTATCAACTATGAGGCTACTGTACATGACGACTAAATCATTTGATTATTTCAAAGTCCTTATCATTCGAAATTATTTTCCAGTTATGTAATTTCCTGAATTTCCGCTTATATTTGTTCTACATAGTTTGAGTAGGCATTAAAATATATTATTGGTACTAGTAATTAATTACACGACCTAGACTGCAATTTTAAGTCTCATGAGCATATAATTCTTCTCATCATCAGAACAAAAATTTACATGCAAATTTACCGTGATTTAATGAGATAATTTTGAAATGAATTATAATAAATTATCTTTTTCATGAAATATAAATTAATAAAGTAAAATAATAATAATCAATTAATTATACAAAATAATTTCTATAAAAAGTTAGAGTTAGTAGGAATTGGTCATCAATGCTGCAAAGATTGAAAATTTGTAAAATTAAAAAAAAATGTCAAAAGTTAAAAATCTGCTATATACGAGAATTATGTATTTTTAGTTACCATTAATTGGCAGTTTTAAATTAGTAATAAATTATTCATTCGCTTTTTCTTAAAAAAAATTAAAAGCCCTGTAAGAAATTCATAATTACTTTGAAAATTATAGATTTTTTGGATGCACGTGTTTTGATTTTTTTTTTCTCGATTAGACACAATTATTATTTTTAAGTTGCTGCTATTTTTGCTTTAAAGAATCCGTTTGTTCGACTTTTGTCGAGCAGAAATACATTGTTTATTTTACTAAATAATATTTTTAGGTTTTCATTGATAAAAATGAATAACATTGGCAAAACCTAAGTAAAATGCAAACAAAAATAACACAAAATAATATCATTTTATTATATGTTCATATCTACTAAAATGTATGAGCTTTTATATTTAAATCACCTTTATTGGAAGAAATTCACATTTTCACTATATTTTTTACGAAAGTTTTAAAAGAAAATAAATCGTCAGTAAATTACAATACAGGAAATACCGCACTTTAAGTAATCATTTTATAAAATGCTAAAATAAGAGAGGACATTGTTGAGCTGAGAAAAAGTCTAAACTTAATATGGTGAAAGTTAAATTTCTGCTTGCTTATTTCTTCAGAACAAAATTGTAAAACGTTGCCAAGCGCCTCGTAGTTTTGAATCTTGGTAATTTAAAAT
This sequence comes from Latrodectus hesperus, assembly GCA_037975125.1. Taxonomy (NCBI): domain Eukaryota; kingdom Metazoa; phylum Arthropoda; class Arachnida; order Araneae; family Theridiidae; genus Latrodectus; species Latrodectus hesperus. The sequence goes on from CM075862.1 coordinate 33,868,653, forward strand.
ATTTCTGGAAGGGCACTCTCTTTACAAGAACAACTCTACATCAGAAAAGGATATTGGGTTCAATGTAACTTTTGACAATTATAAGTTTTTTCATCTCAATAGTTTTCGATTACGTTAGATAAAAAGTTCGATTTTTTTGACGCTCATTAGAACAAAGCATTCTCCTACCATGCCACCAACGTTTCACAGGAAATTTAATTATTCTTCATATGAGTAGTATTGTAAAAGTAGGAAAAAACAAGTTTATTTTCAGGAATAAATCTAGTTCATTCAATTGGGAATTTTGAGTGTCCTAGAGAGTTTTGAAATTTTTCAGTTGCTTTAGAAATTTTTGGATTTTTTTTTTATCAGAAATTTTTTAAAGGAAATAGAAATCCTCTGATTTTATGATTACTACTACTTACACTAATAAAAAGTTTTCCAGGAAAAGAAAAACAATTTTGCGTTAGACTAATTTAGAATAACTTCAAAAATTAAAGTTGAGAAAATGCTTTTCCTTTCTTTCTCAGCCTGAATATATGGATTTATAACTAAAGAATCGTAGAAATACGAATGTTTAATTCTGACATTTCTGAGAAATATATCTTGTTATTTTTATTAAATATTAATTTATTATTTTTATTATTTTGACAGGTATCTTTTTTCATAACGAAACAAGAATTTATTTTCCTTAAAAAACAAAAGATATTTTTTTTATATATTTACATAGTTTACTTCACTTCTCTTCATATATGTAAAATAATCCATGAAACGAAAGATATTGGTTGAGTTTATTTCTTCAAAATTTCCAATATTCCTCAACATTCCCTGTTTATTAGCAAATTACTGAGTAAATTCCGGTGGTTCAAAATTCCCGAAATTATTGCGATATGATTTAAAGTATCTATTTCTCGTTACCAAAATTTTTCATCATAGACAGCCACCTTGTAATTTTTAAACAAAGTCAAATGTCCGGATCTACACTTTAACTGACATCGTTATCTTCATTTACCCCATACCAAAAGTAGTATAATAAATCCAACGGAACTTCTATACGTATGGATTTCTGAATTCAAAAGTTTTAAGTTGTTCAGATATAAAGTGCATTTCATTCCGCTTGCATGGAAGAAAGAAAGCCTTTTCTTTTGATGACTGCAGCTCTGAAACAATGATACAGCAAAAAAAAAAAAAAAAAAAGAAGAAGAAGAAGAAGAAAAAGGTAATAAAATTTAAATTTAACATCGCTAAACATCAGTAAAAAATTTTTAGAACTTTTTGAAAAAAAAAATATATAAATAGCTTTTTTTCTTTTTTGGCCGATTAAACCCGTTTCGTGATTGTTTCAAATGCGCAATTTGAGTTAACATCAGATTTTTTTAAACATTAACACCTTTGTTTTTAATCCCATATGAATTTAATTGAAATGAAATTATAGCTAATGAAAGAATAAATTTCCTATCTGGATTGAGCATGTAAATAAAAGGATGAAATTCCCATATGCTTTGAAAAATATTTAGTAGTTTCATAGTAAATTCATAAAGCCACTATTACATTAGAGTTTTCATTCAGATTTCAGTTTGAGCAACTCTCGTAGACTTAACATTATGTGACGTCACAGCTTAAAATTTGAGCAACTCGTTTTTTTCGTCCAATCAATACTTGAGATTGTTTTCAGGTTTGCTGTAAGAAAATAATAGCTTTACTAGATTTAATAATAGATCCCTTTTTTGGCTAGCATTTTTAAGGTTGCCATATTTTACTCAGAAGGTGTCCACATTTCATAATGAATTCTTATTTGGGAATTTAATTTGTAGCCAAATTTTATTTACTATACGCCATCTTGTTTCGTGTGAACCTTTACTTTTAAGATGGAGAAAGATAATCTTTGCCGACGTGAAAATCAATGCTAGTACATAAGTAACGCATTTTTGTGTGCATAATTTATTCTTAAATAAAAAGACTAAGAATTTGAAAGAAAAAATAATTTCAGATTGAAGCTTCAATTTAAACATAAAATTCTACAAACACCACACAAAATTGTATATATTGTATTGTAAGATTTTCCTATACAAAAATAATTTTTTAACAACAATGTTAAACGATTAACTATTGATATATTAAAAAAAGAAACTCTTAATTGCTATTTTAAAAGTTGAGGAAATGCACAAAAATTATATTTTTTAAAAAATATATATATATTAGTTATGAATTTTAATTTATAATTTATTTTTAAAATGAAAAAATCAATTATTTCTCTTTTTTATTAAAGTAAATATTGTGGCATATTAAAATAAGATGCATTTTTAAACTAATTATTTATTACATTTGAACAAACACCACATAAAAGCAGAGATTCTTTACACTATCTTTATTTACATGCAGTTTCTTAAACTATAATCTGCAATAAAATGACAAGTATATTTTGAATGAATATATATATATTTAAGTTTTGTGGGAAAAAAATGAAGAAAAGAAATAATTGATAGCATTTTGTGATGACATTATATGAATAGTTTGTTTCATATTACATTTTCAAATTGAAAAAAATGTTATGAAATTTGTATGAAACTAAAAGAATGAAGTGTTATTTAGCCCCTCATAGCTGATAATCTTGCAATTGAAGGTCGAGGTGAGGCATTTGAATATCTACAGTGAATTTTCTTTTAGAAAGAGTTCACATAAGTTGTGGGTCATATTCATTTATTGCACTTGTTATTGCTCATTGTAAAACTCTCAAGCACTCGATGATAGCACTCGAAATATTGTATTTAATTTCATTATTAAAATTGTAACTTTTTAACACATAAAGTTGTAACACAGCCCTTTTTTAAATTTGATTTTTAACTAGTTTTACTATAATCTATAATATGTTAAAAATGCTTCATCATAAAAACAATTGAAAAAGGCTTTAAATTATTAAAATTTTATTTGTATTTATAACAATTTAATACATAATATATACAGGAATAATATTTTAATGTTTATTTAAATAGAAATTTTTGCTTACATTAAAATCATTTCACTATTTTATTTGTACACTCCAGTATTTTCATCAATAACAATCAAAATCTTTCTTAGAATAGTTCATCTTTAGCTTGAAATGTAGAAACAACTTAATAATTTTTTGAGTAAAAAACTACAGACAAATATCTCCGTTAAATACCTGTACTATAAAAACAAAATCATTTTTCAATATGAAATGACATAACAATAATAAGGAAACACTAGAGGAAGTTTTTTAAGAAACATTTTTTTAGATACTTTTGATTGATTGATTTAAAACTTTGCTTCTTATTTTACTCTATGCAGCGCCATCCATTAGAAATATACTTAATATGTTTATTTTATCTTTTAGTAGACCGCAAAAATTTGTCAATTTATTTATAATATAAAAAATGCATGTGTCAAGACAAATTTTTAAACATAAATTTAAAGTGCATATTTTTAATTTAATATTTATTTAAAAATTATAGAATATCGATTAGCATAAAAAATCGATTGCGATGTATTTTTCGTGTTAGACATCCAGACTCCAGACATCTCAACTCGTTATATCAGCTCTCAGTCGTGAATGATGTTTTGCTAGTTTAAGCGTGTTATTTGAATTAAGATTTTTGTAAGGATTTTAATTAACTGAAATATTATTTCTGCATCCTATCAAGATTTGTTTTTCCCCGTTTATACTAATTATTCATTTGTTTTGTATTTTTTCCACGTGTTAAGAATTTTTTCATGAGATAAGAAAATACTTTTTATTTTCTACGTTGAAGATAATACAAACGTATGTCGTAAAATAATTTGCCGAAATATGCATAACTTTACCGTATTTCAGTGTATTGGAAGTAATTATTGAAGTCTATTATATATCAGGTGTGCATCTCGGTGTTGTGTTAATCTGTAAATTCGTCATGGGTAATAACAAACTTCGAAATCATAAAACCAGGAACTCACGCAGTTGTATATTTTGTGGAGGTGATGAAAATGATGAAATAATGTTTGGAACATTTTTTCACAGACGTACTATCTCAGTTCACCAATATTGTATGTTTTTTGCAAGTGGTCTTGTACAGCATGGAAAAAGAAATCGTGATGGCATAATGCGATTTTTAATGGCTGATCTGAAAGAAGAAGCTGCACGTGGAAACAAGCTAAAATGTTGTTATTGTAAAACAAATGGCGCCACGATTGGATGCATTGTAAACAACTGCCGCAAATCATTTCATTTCCCTTGTGGAGTGGAGCATCATGTAGTGAATCAACATTTTGGCAACTTTGCATCATATTGCCATGTTCATAAGCCAAAGCAAAAGAAAGTAAAAGTTAATAATGAACCTTATTGCCACATTTGTTGCATTTCAGTGTCTGAATCTGAATTAGAAGATTGTGTGTACTCCCCATGCTGCAAGAATAACTGGTTCCATCGGCATTGCATTCAGAAATATGCTGTCAGTGCTGGGCAGCATTTCTTTAAGTGTCCATTATGTAATAATAAAACAGATTTTTTGAAAGAAATGATGGAGCTTGGTATCTGTATCCCAGATAAAGATGCTGCTTGGGAGTTGGAAAATGATGCTTATCATGACCTCCTATACCGGCCACCCTGTGGTGCTACAACTTGTAAGTGCCAGCATGGAAGGAAGCACAACGACCAAGGTGTTTGGACTCTATTGCCTTGTTTTGTTTGTGGTGCTGATGCTAGGCACAAACAGTGTGAAAATTTAACTTACAATGCAAGTTCTTGGAAATGTGACAATTGTAAGTCAATGGAAGCTGCAATCGAGAAAAGGAAACTTGTGAGATCTTCAGCACAGGAAGAAAATGAGCAAGATGAAAATTCTATTCCTGAATTGATTAACATTGTGGACGATACACTATTGCTATCATGTGGTGATTTGGCAGTGAAAGAAAATGAGCAATGTGAAAATTCAATTCTTGATACTACTGACTTTGCTGAAGACAAATCAGTGTCACTTAGTAGTGGTTTAGCAGTGGACAAATGTGATGATATATGTGTAGATGCTAGTAAAGAATATAGTGTACTGTCTGAGGATGTAGTTATTCCTAATTGTATTAAAAGTGAATGTTTGATATCTGATTCTGCTGAAGAGTCTTGTGTACCTATTAGAATAGCAGAAAACACCTCTGTTTACTCAACTGAACGTGATTTTAATAATTGTTTACAAGAACTGAATATTATAAAAGTAGAATCATTGAATAATTCTGTGTCTTTTATGAGCCGTGTTTCTCAAAAACGAAAAGCTGTTGACTCTTGCAAAAGATCTAGATCAAAACAGCGTAAAATTAAGTCTGTTAAATGTTGTTATCAGCGCTCCAATCGTTGCATTAGAGAAATGCTTGGTTTAAAATGTTTTAATAAAGTGTGTTAAGTCTCAAATTATTTTATGTGCAAACCTTTATGTGATTCCAGTGAAAGGTATGGAAATAATAGCTGTCAATACATATTGATAATGTGATTGCAAATTTTGATGTGAAAAATTTATAATATTTGTATATTATGAATAATATACTTTTTCTGTACAGTTAATTGGCTGTATAAGGAATTAATCTGATCATGTTTTAACTGTTGTTATTTATATAAAGTATAACATTTAACGATCTTTATATTCAATCTTTTAAATATACTAGAACAGTATTTTAATTAAAAAATATTGTTTTTTGGAAAGCTTAATTCTTTCAAAATAGGAATTATATATTCTCATTTCTTTTAATTTTGAACTAAAGATTGTGAATTTGGATCAAAAAGTAGCGAAATCTCAAAACTTTTTTTAATTAGGCTTTGATATTATGATTCAATATATTGTTTTATCAATCAATTTGAATCTTAGATTTCATTCGTAAGTAAAATTTCTCATTTATAATTGCTTTAAAGTGTATGCACAACAATTTATTAGGTATATGTACCTAAATATGAATAAGCCTTTTGTTTATGAATTTTGCTTTAAATGTAAATGTTTCGTTACTACAAAATTGCAAAAAAAGTTATATTTCAGCATTATACAATAATTGATTTTTTTAATCATGTCCAAACAAAGTAGTAACTTTATTGTAAGAATTTTAGACTTGTATAATCTCAAAACTGTATTAGTTATAAAAATCAATGGGATAAGAAGCATATTCACAAATGTACTGCATGTGTATGCTATATATAATCTTGTTCTTAAATATTGGAAAGTAAGATCAAAATTAATGACTTTTTAGCCTAATATATGGAATTTTTATTAATAAATATGATTCCATTTTTAATTCTGTGATAATTTTGACAGTGATAGTATAGAAAGGAAGAAATATTCTAATATTTTTGTTTTCAGTGAAATATTAGGTTATTAAAATTTTCATCTAATTTCAAGTGTGATAATTTGTATTTTGTGTGTTGGAACAATTGTTCTTGAGGTATAATAATGAGTTTTGCAAAATTATTTTGTAATTAAAATGTAAAAAACTGTTGATAGCTGTACAGCTATATGTTTATGCAATTTTCATTGACTAAACCATTTAGACTTTAATAGGTAAATAAACCTTATCATGTTTAGCTTTGCAAATGTATTGCAATATTTGTTTTCAAAATTTTCTTATTTTGACATATTTATCCTTATAAGGTATTTCTTTCTTTATTTGCGCCGAGCTGGCAGCCGAATGGTTAGCGCTCTTACCTTCGGTTCAACAGTTAGTGGGTTCGAATCCCACCTTGGGCATGGATGTTTGTAGTGATTCGGAATCCACTTTAAACCGTAAGTCCCGGTCTAATTAGCCCTCGTGTGCAAAAAATGACCGTTGAGCGACAAACAAACTAAACTTTCTTTATTTGCCATAAATATTAATTGTATATGTTAGCATGTAAGAGAAAATTATTCTTTATGGATAAAATAATTAGCTGGTATGCAAACTTGTGTGATATTACTGTTGAATTGGATATGGTTAGTACTCTGGCCTTCAGTTCAACAATTTGAGTGATTTCCTCATATAGCTTGGATTTGGAATATGTTGATCCTGGTTATAATAAATCTGTATGTGTAAGAAATTGTATTTGAATGACAAACCATGTGATATTAAAAATATGTAAATGAAATGACTCAAATTATATGATATTCATGATTCAATATTAGTTTAAAAAAAATGCTTATATTCAATAAATTGTAAATCTGAATCTATTATGTTGTGATATTACATTTGTAAAATTTTGTATTAAACTAATATTTCATTTGACTTGTAAATAAAGATATTTTTTTTATACCTCAATTGTTTTTTTTGTCTTTCCAAGAACATACTATGCTACTTTTTTTCCCTTTAAATTGTCAACTGTATATACTTTAAGTAATAAAATATACATAACACATTTGATGTTAAACTTGGAAGTAATATATTTGTTGTTAAGATATAAATTAAGTTATATAGTTTAAGTAACACAAAAGTTAATATTGATTAATTGATTTTATTATTTCAAATATTAAAATTTATATTTTATTGGGAAATTTTTTACTGCAAAAACTAAATATTTGATTGAAATATCTAATGAATGATCATCTAAAAATATTTTACGTGTTTTACTATATAAGAACTACCTGAAGCAATATTTTTATTTCAATTTATCAAATGTACTCAATTTAAAATGTTAATAATAAAGTAAATAGGTTTTCCTTATTAATAAATATTAATGCAAAATTATATGTGTGGATAATATAAATTAGAAAAATCACAAGATAAATTTACACACACACAAACCAAAAACTTTAACTCTATTATAAGATTTGTATATATAAATAGTCAATATATATATTTTCAAATATCCATTAATGAAGTTCATTTTGATATGGAATTTTTACATCTTGGGATCTTTTTGGGATTCAAATCAATGTTTATATATCTTTCCTCATCAACTAATTTTTACGTATGCGTAAAAATTTTCAAAAGGATGATGAAAAAGAAAATTACATTTTGTTATGTAATCACAGAAGTGTTGACTGTACTTGTAAAATAACTTGGCATTCTGATCTCTGTTCTGGAAAAATGCAAAAAGTAATGATATTTTTATTGAATTAATATGGAAATTTTTTCATTGTATCCACTGGTTGATATATATAATACAACTGAAAATCTTACTAAACCGTTTTCATGTGTATTGTTTAATATCTAAATTCATACAACTCCTGGAATTCGAAAAAAAATTTTAAAGGGCCCTTGAAACTCCTGGAATTTTTTTTACCTTGATGCATTTATTTTTTGTTTCTAATATTTTTATTTATTTTTTGAATTGCTATAATATTTTTAATTTTTCACTGAAATTATCCAAAAATCTAATTGAGTATTAGCTCTTAATTTTACCACTAGATGACGGCATGATCTATATTAGATTGTTTTTTGTATCCTTAACTGTTGATTAAAATAAAGGTCCAGTTCAGTCACAAATTGATGCAGTATTTTGATTTATGTGTGAAATGAAGTGTAATTACAGTCACAAGATTGGCATTTGGTGCAATTCGGCGAATGAATTTAATTGATTTTTTTGTTTTATTTAATATTATAAAATTTACTGAATATTAATACATAAATATAAAATTTTTGTATTAAAATATACTTTTCATATCTTCCTTTGTAAACACTGCATATAATTTCAATGAATCAGAATAAGTTTAATTGTTTATCAAAATGGTTGATTTTTTAAAAAATGAACACACACACAGCATTTAAATATGCTTTTGATTTTGTACAAGAGATGTTCTTTTTTCTGCTAAATGCAATTTTTTTATATTTATTGTTCAGAAAGTAGAACCTTTCCTGGCACTTTATCAAATTCATAAATCGATGTTGACATTCATTAGGGTTATTATGCATTGTTGAAAACAATGCATTGCAATGTTAAAAATTAATGCATTTCTTTTGCTTTGTTCTTCTTTTAAACTTGTTATTATTGATTTAACAGATAAAGAAAAGAAAATATATGTAAGTCGCAATTCGATGTTAGGTTTGTTACCAAAAAATCCTGAGAATTTACAAAAATAAAACTTTGACAGATAAACAGAAAATGTAATTTCTTTAATTCATTTTTAGTATCAATGACAAAGTTAATAGAAAACTGTCCTTTGTAATATTCTGTTGCACAAAACCTTTCATAATTAGATTTTCTAATTCTGATATGTAATGAATCAAGTAATTTAAATAAAATGCAGACATTTCGCCTTATGAGTCTAAAGTAAATGTGTTAGGATATGATTATATTTTAAAAGAAATTTATAATTTTGTAGAAAAGTTTAAATCATAACAATACCAACTATAAGATTTCAAGATTTTATTGATTAGAAACTTGATCCTCTAAAGGGTACAATAGTTATTTTTTAACTAAGTCTCAACTAGACAAAATTACTGTCACTTATAGAAAGTTATTAATTTGCTTTTACTACTCTTATGGTCAAGCATCTCTTGAATGTGAATGGAAATTTGATGTTAAAAATTAAATTAACAATCAATAGTGGATAAGTGCATCATTGATGATCACATCTGACAGGAGGTTTCAACAATCTAATAATTTAACCTATGTGCTTAGTTTTGCTGCGGGTGTGAGGCAGAAGTATATATTATATTCAATGAACTAAGCAGCTAAAAAGGAGCTGAAAACTGGAAAGCGAAAAGCACATCTTGAAATTGATGAATTGAAAATCAAAAAGAAGTGTTTGGAAGGTGATGTAAATGAACTTGAAAAATCTATAATAAAGTATGCTGAGGAAACTGAAAAAAGTGGGAAATTAACATTAATTGTAAAATCAAACATGTGACAAACAGTAATATTTTGTTTATTTAAATAAACAAATGTGAAATTGAGTAGTTTGAAAATAAGAATTTTGAAGAATTACTAAATAATAATTGGGAAAAGTGGCACCCTGGAAATTTTATGTAATAGTTGTATTTATTTTGTTTTGAATAAGTATATTTATTTGAAAAGAGATTGTTATACATATCTTAAAATATTCAATAAATTAATTCATAGAAATGTATAATTTTATATCTAATGAAGATGTTTAAAATCTCTAAAATTATTTTATACAATATATAATCCAGTAATGTAAAGAATATTGACTATTTAAATAAAAAAATTTCTACTTGGAAGGGTTTTTAAGTAATCATTAAAAATATAATTCCAACTTGAATGAAAAAAAGAAGTCACATTAATTTTTACAATTATTTATTTCTATTATTTACAAATATAGTTGAAATATGTTGCATATTTGGTGAAGAACAATTAATAAAATAAAAATTATTAAACATGAATGCTGATACCTCCAGAAAATTTTTGATTTGATTCTTGGAAATCTGTATGAATCCTGTCATATAAACAGTCACAAAGTTTCATATGCACTGTTAATATAAATTTTTACTAACATGCATCTTTTTTATCTTTCTTTATAAAGCTTAAAATGAAATTGCTGGATATGTTTAGCTATGAAATTTGTTTTCTCAAAGCTATCTTAACTCACTTTCTTAAAACATTAATTTATTGCATCAATTTATTTATTTTAAAAAAAGTAATACACAATATTCAGTTTGTTTCTTGGTTTTGTGTGTGTCTTTTTTTATTTAAAAAGCATCTTGAAACTGATTATGTGTTAAATTATGTGTACATATATATATATATATATATATATATATATATATATATATATAATATGTATAGATATCGTGAGTAAATAATAGGAGCAAGTTACCTTTTAAGTTCTGCAATTTGATTGATATTGATAATATAAGAAAATTAGTACTGAAATATTTGGCACAGAAACATCTGATGATAAAAGATGTATACATATTACTATAAAGTATTATCAAATATTATTTTACTTAAAATTTAATAAAAAAATTTGTTATTAGTACATTATTATAAATTGAAGCATTTTCGATCCATGAATTAAATAAACTTATATTATAACTATAAAAAAATTTAAATAACTTGACATTCTGATTTCTCTTTTGGAATAATGAAAAAAATGTATAGATACTGATCCTCATTTTATTCTCTTATCTATGTTTTATTGAATTAATGGAGAAAAATTTTCATTTGATAGTGATTAATAAGTGCACACCCAATTGATAACCTATTAGAAAATCCCACTAAGCCATTTTTATATGTATTGTTTTTTAAGCAATTAACCAGAAAGTTTTACATGCACTGTCCTTGAACATAAATTTTTAATAAAATATGCCTCTCTTTCCAAAGAAATGTGCACTTAATTATGATACATTGTGAAAGTATTTATAGGATGCTTAAAAAGCACTGTATCCTGTTGAAAAAACATTCATTTTGAAATGTTCATAAAAAATATTTTTAGCTTATATTATTATGTAGGAAAAAATATGTAAAATTGTTAGTTATAAAATATTAACTTTTACCAATAAAATAAGTAAAAACTAGTACATAATCTAATATATTTTGTAATATAATTTTTTGTTCATTTTTAAAAATTTTGAGTTTTATATAAAAAAAAAGAATTTTATTAATTTAATGATCTTACAAGCATTTTTTATTTTTGATAAATTTAAAAAATATTTTTTCTAGGAGGATGGTCTTATCAAACAGAAACATGTCGCCCTGCGTCAGCATGCATTTTATTTATTAGAAGTTCACCTCCGATTCGGCAAAGACCTTCAAGCACGAGATGCTTGTGGTAAACTATTATGCCACCTTATTATAAAGTTTTTATAAGATTAAGTATTTACTAATATATTTAATTTCTAATCAGTTATTTTACATTTATCTAATTATTAGTTATTATTTATTAAATAAATAACTATAATTTTTGAAGTAGAATTTCTAGTGGTAGTGCCTTGCACTCCCAAGGCACTGGTGACAGAGTATGTCCAATTTTGGACCTTGCCCCATAAAAGCCAACCAATCCAAGTCACTGGTACAAGGTTCGATCCTCGGCCTGGGCAAGGTCAACTAAGCCTTTAATCTTTTCATTGGGTCAATAAACTGGGTACCAAACAAGCTTGGGAAGTTTACACTTGGAATTTTACCTTAGGCTGACCACCAGGACATTTGTTAAGCATCCCAAAGCCCGTTGTCATGAAAACAGATTATGGGCACTGTAGTCCTTGGTACCCATGTGAGCTGTCAGGCCATTTAGTTTTTAGAATTTCATTTATTATGAGGTAGAAAATGTAGTAAACAGTTAAATTGTTAAATAATGGTTATAGATGATTTTGTAAGATAACAGATAAGCTTTTAGTGATCAATTATATCTGTACTAATAATTAAAAGTGAAAGAAAATAAGATAATAGTAAACAATAAAGAAAGCAAAAATAAATAAAGCAATGTGTCAATTATGAATTAAAATGAGGAAGAATAATTACATTAAGATTTCTTATTTAGATGCAAGTTTTTGTTGACTAGAACTTCTTTAAAGCTTGAATTACATATATATCAATTACTACACACAATATATAGAAAAAACATATTTATTAAGTATACATTTTGCTTTTGCTAGATTAAAAGTCATGTATGTATGTATAATTTGTAATAAGTTAACTTAAATTAATTTATAATTAATATTAATTCAAAAATGATGCTGATTCAAATATTTATTTTTATCTATTAAGAAATTAAAATATTTTTTATAGTTAAAATCCAAATTCTCTCTATTAAAACAATTATTATCTAAGTTATTCATGGTTTCATTTTGCTAATTTATTTTAAGTTCTCTTTTTAATTGAAATGAAAATTTCCTTTTAATTATGCCCTTCTAAAAATACTTTACAGGGTGTTAAACCAATTATAATTGAATATAGTTTTTTAAAAAATGTATTACTTAAAAAATCTAAAAGATTGCCTATTGTGCATTATCTGAAAATGAGTGTATTGCTGTAGTTTCAGTTACAAATATAATTCAGAAAACAAGTTGCAAAAAATTCATTCACTTGTTTTTTAAATTCTGTTTAGCAAAGTGTAAATTAAAACTACTGATTTTTATATTAATTCTAAATGATTTAAAAAATACTTTTTATCATTAAAACTACATTTAACTATGAAGTTCTAAGTTAAAAATATTAAACATATGAATAATATAAAATGCTTGATAGTTCAAAGAATCAGTTCGTACACATTATATGCCCTAATTGCAACTGATTGGTTAGCAGACTGGACTTCTTAACAGTTTGTAGATTTGATATTTAACTGGGGCATAAATATTTGTAGGGGTTTAAAAGTCACTTTAACATATAGGTCCTGACTGTGTGTGCTTTAGTACTCATGTATAAAATGTGACTGCTTGATTAGGCTTGAAAATCAAGTGGTGCACCACATGGTTCTTTAAAATATTTAACTTTATTAGTTGATTCAACAGTTCCAATTTGATAAAAAATAACTGGATGTTCATGTTATATTTGATTGGATAGATTATTTCTTTTCTTAGGTACAAGTGATCCCTACGTTAAATTTAAAATCAGTGGCAAACAACTTTACAAAAGTCGTACAGTTAACAGAACACTGGAACCATACTGGGATGAATTTTTTACAATACCCATTGAAGATGTATTTGAACCATTGCACATTAGAGTTTATGACTATGATTTTGCTTTTCAAGATGATTACATGGGAGCTGCACAGATTGACCTTACACAACTAGAAATCAATAGGTATATTTTTATATGATGATATAAATTTAATACAATAAATTTATTAGCATCTTGGAAATTATTTGCTTTATAATTTTAATATGTTTAACATAACAAGCTCAAAACAGTTTTCAAATAATTGATGTTGGAAAGAATATTTTTAATTTAAATTACCCTATGAAAATAAAAGAAAATTTATGTAAAAAATAATATATAAATGCTGATCAATATTGTTATATACCATATACATAATCAATACTGCTGTACTGAAGTGTCTTGATTTTCCATTTATTTAATAGTAAAATGCATTTTGTGTGTCGTGTTTAAAAATAACTAATAAAAATTTCTAAATAAATTTTTAATTAAATAATTGTTCATACATTTACCATAGGCATGGAAAGTGAAATTGACTTTAATTTTGTTTATGTACTAAAAAATTTATAGGAATTAAGTTTATTAGTAAATTATATTTATCAGTATATTATATTACCAAGAGAAAAATAATTTGTAATATTTAGTACTACTGGTTTCTCATTGGTGCCTATCAAAACAATGATTATTGAAAATGTGTTTTATGTTTTAGTAAAACTGTTATCTGTTAAATAACTTCAACTTCTGTGCAGTAAACAAATAAAAGCATTGAAACATTAAATACTAATAAAATTAAGTATTAAAATAAAAAGGTTTACTAAAAATATACTTGTATTTTCTTAAATTTATTTGCAGTTCAGAAGTTTTAACATAAGATAAAATTTTAAAAAATTTGTTAACATGAAACTATACTCTAGCACAAATTACTGTATACATAACTATTGTATATACATAATATTCTTTCATGGAAGGTTATCAAAGTAAAAAGGAGAATATAATTTTAAATGTGTTTGCATATTCTTTCAGACCTACAGATTTGGCAGTAACTCTCACTGAATCCGGGAAACCTGATGTTACTAGTCCATCGTGGGGCCAAATATTTCTTACTCTTACTCTTGTACCAAAAACTCAGGAAGAAAAAGAGCAGGTTAAGATTTAATTTTATAGCATTGATTTCTATAAATATTATATGATACTTAATTTTTTAAATCTGGGTTTATTTTATAATCATTACACTATTTGATATTGCAGTGCAATAAAATTTCTCTATTATTTATTTTTTCAAAGTTATTAAAACTACCAATGTAAATTCTGTTTTGTGATTATATGAATGAAATAATACAAATATTAAATCTAAAATTATTTTATTCTATATTAACTTTTTTGTTTTGCTTAAATTAGAAAATTTTCATCAATAATAAATATAAATATTTTTTGTAATGTGTCAAAATTTATCATTGAAAATTCTCCAAATGCTTTAACGAGTAACATAATATCAGATAGTATTGCTCGTCACTTGTTTTTAATCTTGTAAAAAATATTCTTTTTGTAATATTAACAAGTATTTTATGTATGGAGATTTTGCATATGAAATAAAAAGTAATTATGTAAAAATGTAAGTACACCTACAAAAAGTATAAAATAAAATGAAAAGATCCATATTATAAATATTCCAATATGAAACTATTAATTTCAAAAGTTTGTGATAAAATAGTCATTTTTAATTAATATAGAATATATTGTAGTGAATTTTTCTTAAAAATAATATATTGTATTAAATTAAGATTAGATCTGTAAACTATATTGGTTTCATGAAAACAAAAATAAATCAGTTAATTTTCCCATTAATGAAGAAATTTCAATTATTTAAAAATTATTTTGTTTCAATTCAGAAGGTCATAGATGTATTTAAATAAAATTTTATTGCATTTATAATAAGATTTAATTATTTTTTAAAGGTATTAAAAATTAGATTTAATAAAGTTCATAAATGTATTTAAATAAAATTTCATCATCAGACATTTATTAAGCCATTAAACTGTAGAAGTTATTGCAACTGTTCTTATTTTTAGGATGGGAAGAAGTTTTTAATAATCTCCATTCTTTAGAGATAATAATTGAGTTCTAAAAAATGTCTTTTTTACCAACCTCATCCATTTTACTGATATAAATAAGCTATCAACCAATTTACTGATTAATTAACTAAACAAGCTTCATAAGCAAATTAAAAAATTGGCCATCATAACATTATAATTGTATTCATAATATATTATAGGGAAGAAAAAAGTTCAATGTGGACATATTTTGAGTTGAAAAATATATAAAAATTTAATGGAAATTTTAATTATAACTAGAAATTTTAATTTCTGACATCCATTTTTTATTAGAAAACATTAATTTCATGAGTGTTTCATTTTGATTTTTAAAATTTTCATTGTAATGGACCAAAAATAATTGAAATATTAATTTTTCATGTTTCATATGCAAGATTGGTGTAAATTGCATATGAAAAATGAAATAAAATTTTAAAAATGAATGAGAAACAAGATGGAATTTATTTAAACTGTAAATTCCTTTTACAAGCAATTTAAGTGAAATGTAGAAGATTCTTTTGTCATTATTTAAAATATTTTAAATTAACAAATCAGAATAATATTCCTTTCTAAAAGAAATTTGTAGCTTTTTATAAAAAGTTCTTGCTATATTAATTTAACATTTGTTTATAAGAAAATGTGCATCATGATCAAGCTCACTGAATGCATATTTTCAATAAACATTAATTTGATATTAGAAAATTAGAACATATCAATTGTTTGTGTCTACATTTGTCACTGACATCACACCTGAAATATAAATGTGAACATTATAATTAGTAAAAACCTACTTTGTTCTTCTGATACCATTTCTATTTCAATGACTAAAAACAGTTCGAAGATAGCATATAATAATGGAAAAGGTTATATCACTGTTAAAAAATTGAGGTATTTAAGATCAAAAGATTTAAATGCTCAAAAATGATATAAATTAATTTGAAAATCCATGATAAATCATGTCATAGAAATTGAAATAACATTAGCAATAATTATGAATAAAATCACTAGTTGTCATGAAACTTCAAAGAAGAAAACTGTCCTTCATGCATATATATATTAAATCATTTTTTTAAATGTAATCCATAATAATATACATTCATATACACACACCTTTAACAATTAAACTAATAAAAATCCTCATAAAAATATTACTGAAACTGTAAAAATTTATTTCACATGCAAGTCTAACCACCATGAATTCCAATCTTCACTGATTTAAATATTAACTTATTGAAGAGAAATTAAATAAGGCATGTATGTCATATTTTAAATTATATATCATTTGTGGTTTCAAATTGAGAATAGAGATTTGTGTTTCCACAATAAAAAGTTAAAATAGAAAAATAAGTAAATTAAAATAAAAGCTTTATTAAAGAATATGTGTTAGTACTAAAATCATTAGCTTTCAATCCACTTTCTCAGCTCTTTTTTTACATCAGTTATGAAAATTAAACTTTTATTAAAATTCATGGTTTAAAGTCAAATTTTCATTTTAATAAGAATAAATTCTAATTTTATTTTTTCAAAATTACGCAGAATACAACGCTAGAAAATTTAAGGCAAATATCAAGAATATATTATCAATCAGCTTAAGTAGTGTCTAAAAATATTCAAAATTTTGTTTTATATAATAAAATTAAATGTTTAACATTTAGTTTTACTTTTTTAAGCAGTTTTATGTGAAGAATAATTATTGTTATGAATTACTTTTTATTGATAGCACAAAATGACAAAAGGAAATTTGATTAAGTGCTGAGCATTAATTTTGTGGATAGAGTTTTATTTAAAGATAATTCCTTATTAATCTTAGATTTAATTATGTTCTTGTGATGAACTTACAAAAATATAATATGGTTAATGTAAATAATAATTTCAATTTGTAATATTTGGTAGATATATTGAAACAATTGAAATATCAATGATAATAAAAATAACATTGTTTTGAAAAATCATAACAGCAAATTTAAGTAAATTATAAAATTACCAACACACTGAAAATTTCTAAATTAATTGTTAAAAAATTTAATGAAAAAATAACTAACATGCATTTTGTGATAATATTTTTAAATGACTTAAAAAAGATAATAGAATTTTATTAGATAATGAATTCTGAAATTTATCATTTAAGGTAATTTTTAAATATGTGCACATGCAAAAATTACATCAAAAGTAATATTTTCTAATTGATAATTCAATAAGTTTAATATGTGAGAGAGAAAAGAAAAGATATTTAGTTAGCTTAGTTAATTTAATTAACAGAAAAGAATATCATGATATTAGATAAATAGCTTTAATGAGGCTTCTCAAAGATATACTAGGTCCAGGGATTCATTGTGCAGCACCTACAACATACCCTATTTATATATTCTTCATTTTTTTTACTATTTTTGAAACTTTTTGCATTCAGGTTATATGAACATCTTGTATGCATCTACTGGGAATTAAAAACTATAATTTTTTCCATCTATCAATAGAAATTTTAAAAAAGCAAAATAAACCGTACAAAGGGAAATTAATTTTTTTAAGTCCAATTAAAATAAAAAGTTTAAAATGTAATTATTTTGAATAAGTTCTATATATTTGTCTGCTATCAGGATCTTATTTTGTATCTTAGGTTGAATACTAATTGCTTTCAATCTGAAAGTTTTAATCCCAAGGGTTTAACATGCATTATTCAAGCAATATTTTAGGAATATTAGGTAGAATATACCTTATATATTATTGACCATATAATGCATAGTAACAATGTATTTTTGAGACTATATTATTTTTACAGATAAGTTTATTGAATGCAATAAATGATAATTATTGTTATGTTATCTAAATGACTAAACTGTTTCATTACATTATTTAATAATATGTTTATCAAACAGCTATTTTATATGAGGAATGTGTCCATTCCCAACTTTAGAAGTTAATTTATGAAATATTTGCATTTTTGCATTATAAACTGAATGTTAAAATTCTTTTCACTTGTTCTATTTTTAAAAATAAAAGTGAAAATACTATCTTGTGTAAAATAGTAATAAATAAAAATTCATACAGAAGAATTTTTTAAATATTAGCTTAAATTTCTTCTTGTACTACATTTTTTCTCATTTTAATACAATATATTTAACATATTTCTTAAATTTCATACAACTTTCTTCATCAGTAAGATAACCTTTCCTGAATTAAAATTTATTACTAAAGCTTTCCCATATAGAAATTAAGGGTGGTATAGATTTTAAATTATACTATCATGAAAACAGAATTCAGTATTTTACAACTTTTTATTTTATTTTAATACAGCATAATCATTATCATTATTAAAAACTATGAGAGTTAAATTTGGTAGATATAATTTATTTTTCACCCAATATATTTTTATGACATAGTAATCTATTACTTTATTAATTTATCCAATGAGGCTAAATATCTTAAAGGTATAAACTTGTAATTTTTCACCAATACATGCAAATTTCAAAGCATTTTTTCCATAAATAAAATAAGTTTTCAATTAAAGATATTTAATAAAATTTTGGATACACATAACTAAGTTTGTATGCTTTTTATACATAAAATGATTCAGAAATAGTTCTCTATAAAAATAATATATTTTTCATAAATTTTGTTTCATTTCTTATTTTCATCTTTTGTAATATTTTTATTTTTATATATTTAATAGCTTTTTAAATCTTGTTTTTTTATGAGGTAAATTTGTATATTTAAAATTTCATTTTTGCTAAAAACTAATAAGGATCAAAAGTAAAGTGCACAAATTAAAATTTTTTACTCACCTCATTCACAAGTCTTTTCTTTCGCTTATTATAGCCCATTTTCGTTTATTTTTTGACTAATGTAAAATCAATATCTACTGAGAATTTATTTGTTAACATCACTCAGCAAATAGTGAGTCTTACCAAGAAATTTAGAACATAACTGTATTAAAACTAATGTTCTTATTTCTTAAATAAAAGTTCTCTTTTTTAACATTTTCTGCCAGATAGAAATGTGTTTCATGAAAATCAAACTATTTAAATTTATCAATTTTGAAATGGAACACAATTTCTACTGAATTTTAATGGATCAAGTAAATTTTATAATTTAAGTGTTTTTTACTTAAAGGTAACAGCTTTAAACCTGAGCAAAATTTTCTGTTGCACTCAATGTTCCTTTTTATTGTGTGAGACTGATTAATATTGCTGTAATTGACAAATAATTAACTATGTGTTAATGACGGAAATTAGATTTAACACTGCCAGTTATTTTTATATTTTATTGTCACATAAAAAATGAGTTTGAAGTTCATTCATGACCCCATAAATAGCTGTTAAGACTTTGTGATCACACATGTATGTGATATCTCATTTTTATCAGATGCTTTTCCTTGTTTCCTTTTAGTCATTCACATTTTTCTACATGTGAACAAGAAACAATGACTTAAAGTCTTAATTTAAAAATAAAATTATATACAGAGATAAGTTTTAAATTAATTTCCAGATGGCTACTGGTTGGGTAATGTTCAATAATTATTAAACAGTATTTAATTGGACTGATATCAAATTTCATATGTAAATTCTGTGTGCTTAAATTTTTTATTTATTTTGAAAGAAAAGAATTAATTTTTTTAGTTTACTTTCTTTAATTTGAATGAAATAAAAAGTTATTAACCTTTAAAAAATACTTTTTTGAGGATAATTGTATTGACAATAAAAAAAAACTGATTTTGTTGACATTTTCAGTTTTTTTCTTACATTTTTATGTTACTGCCTATAAAAACTTTGTTCACTTCAAGTTTAAGAAAACATTTAAATTACTCTCTTTGATGTGACCACATGTAATATAGAATCCACTTACACCAGCTTCCAATCCGTTTTCACAATTTTATATATTTCAGATTAATTTTTTTACAATATAAAATAACTGTAGAATTATTTTTAAAATATTACTGAAAAACTAAACATTTACAATAATTTACTCATAACTAAATATCTAAATTTAGATAAATAATTTACAGTAAATAATGTTTTAAATTAAAAATTTTTGAATGAGGATTAATTTGTTAAATGTTTTGCTTAAGTTATTAGTGTTCATAAAACAATTATTTTATTGAAGCATATTTTTCTATCATTTATAATAAATTTGAACTATTACTTGTTTAATTTATAGAGCTTTTCTTGCAAGATAAAATCTGGGCTTGGAAAATTTAAAGTCACGCACATAATCATAAAAAATAATCAATATTCAAAATAACTTTTTGACAATAAGTTTCTCAAAAATTATATCATTAAGAATAATAAATAGAAAAACTTTGAATAAACTCCTTGTTAATTGAAACAGTTTATGAACTACTTTTACAAACTATTTATTCAAAATATTATTATTTTTCCTGGTGTTATTAAGAGTTCTTTGAGCAATAATTTTAGAACTTGCAAAAATAGAGAATTTTGTATAGGGACAAGAGGGTATACCAAATATTCCGGTGTTTGCAAAATAAGATACAATATTTAATAGCACTGGTACATTTTTAAAAGCCAAAGTAGTCAAATACCAATTATAATTTTCAAAATATATGTTATACTTTGTAATGTAACATTTTTAACTATCATAAATTACATGAAATATCACACATATTTCATATTGTTCATTACACAATTAGATTTTTTTATAAAAGCAGAGAGATCGCTTGAAAGTTGATAAAAAATGTAATCATTTATGCACTTATTTATTAAATCTTTTTCTTAATTGTAATCATTATTTTTTGTAACATTATATTTTTATTTTATATCCTATGAATATATATAGATTAAAAAATCAATTATATGCCTTTATAATTATAGTAACATTAAAACAATATAAGAAATTAATGTTTAAGAAATTGTTAACAATCCTATTTTCTGTTTTTTAACCTGCCAGTAAAATGATAACATACTTCTATAAGTCAGTTTTGAATAAGAAATGATAAATTTGAAAGCACAATAGCTTAAAAATACCATGCTAGTATTAAGTGAAAATACACATTCTTAATTATCTTAGAGATAAAATTGTTCTTCTTTAACCTCTAATTATTTGTCTATTTATTGTAATTTTATTTGTGTTCTGTTATGTCTTTCATCAGAATTGTATCTGTGATGTCTTTAAATTTCTTTGTATTAATGAAAATTTGCAGATTTAAAATATATTAAAGTTCATCATTCTAGTTCTTCAATAAAGGATCATTATTGCGTCTTGGTTTCAATACTCCTTCAGCAAGTCCAGCTGTGAGACGACAGAAGACTCAAATGTGGGACTCTGTCATTACAATAGTACTCGTTGAGGGGAAAAATCTTCTTGCCATGGATGAAAATGGGACAAGTGACCCATATGTTAAATTTAGTTTAGGAAATGAAAGGTATAAATCAAAGGTAATTGTTTTAAATCTTTTTGAAGAAATCCAAGTATCTTTAAATATAACTTATATCCAGTAAATATTCAGTCTCAATATTAAAAATAATGTAAAAAATTTACTCCAGAAAAATAACAAATTATAATTTTTTATTCACTGATGGTTTAAAAAGTCAGGTTTTCCTATATTACACTATGAAATGTTAAAATTATTTCCAAATCTATATGATCAACTTTTAATTGCAGATGCTCACATATTGATGATTTTTTTTCAATAAAAATATTTCTGACGAATTAAATTATCTATCAGAACTATACATTAGCAACTTATAAATTCAATAGCCATAATTTATCCATTGCTATGGGAAACAAATTGATATACATAATTTAAATAGCAATAAACCAAACTTCACTTTTTTATTCAAGTAATAAACATCTCAATAATTATACTTTTTCTTATGACATGGTTTTATCTTAAAACTATTATTTCTAAGTAAAAAAAAAAGGTTTCGCAATTTATCAATAAGTGATCCATATATAACAATAAAATTTGAAATTCATTTTGATTTTTCAGCATATTTGTTGATTGCTAATCTCTATATTTAGATACAAATATAGATCAGTGATTAAAAATTAAAAAAAATACCTGAAATTTCCAATATTTTTTGTAATAAACTTTGTTTAAAAATCATTTAAAATGTAAATAGTATTTAAAATCAAAAATTATAATCTGATTAAATTTACGTCCAATGTGGATATTCCTTGATATTCCCATAAGTACACTCCAAATAAGATTCAACTATAATTTCTAACTTTCACTTTCTATCTAGTCTCTTAGGGCATTTTTTCATTGAATATCATTACCCCAATTTGATTTTTTTTCTGAAAATGTTACAATTTTTATTGCTTAGAAAAGCTGCAGTCATTTTAAATTTTGGATTTAATAGTTTTATTTTTTACTAATCTATTACTAAAAAATAATATAAAGTTCTAATTAGTAAACATATTTCTTTCCAACTTTTCTATCAACAGTTACTTTTAAATATTGAAAATTTATGTTATTTTTTCAAATATATACAATTATTTTTCCAAAAATTATAAAATTTTAGTAAATTTTTTTGTACAAAATTTTTAGATTTTATTTTTATCTTTATTTTATCCTTAAAACATATTTTCAACCAATAATTTTATAGGTGATGTTTAAAACACTAGACCCACAGTGGTTAGAACAATTCAACTTACACATGTATGCAGATCAACCAAAAGTACTTGAAATATCCGTCTATGATAAAGATTTTCATGGAAAAGATGATTTTATGGGAAGGTAAGTAATGTAGAATATAATACTGTTATTGATAACATAGCAATAAAATTAATTAACACTGAAAAACATTAAATTTCTGCTAATTTTCACTCATCATTCTAGCTTTAAGTATGAAGTGGGAAAATGTCTTAATCATTCACAAAACAAACTTTCTGCGAATTGTTTTGCAAACAATAAAGCTTTAATAGTTGTTAAATTAATACAAAGATAAAAATGTTAAATTAACTCTGCATCACATGAAGGCATATTTACTTTATATTATTAATTTATCATTTGCTATAAAGACAAAGTAAAATGTCAATAATATTGATTTAGGAATTTATAAAATTGTAACTCTGGTGCATCTGAAATTCAATATAAATGACAAAGAAAATCATGATGCTTAAAGATAAAAAAGTTTATTTGAAATTAATATTCTAATTTGTGTATCACCAATTACATTTGCTTGCTTAATACTCAGAGTTAACTTTCATTTTCTGTAATATAAATTATAATAAGAATGTGGATTTTATTATGCATATTTTTTGTTTAGCATTCATATATCTTAAACATCCTTTGCTAATACTTCAGAATTATTAATTTAAATTATTCAGATTTGAAAACTAAAACATTATAGTATTTCAGAATTATATAAAATTATGCTCAGTAAGCTGTGGTGATAAATTCTGTATTATTGATCACATTGTTGAAATAATTTAACCTTGTAATTTAGGTGCACCATTGACTTAAGTGGGTTTGAAGAAGAAAAAACTCATTCAGTGTGGAAAGATTTAGAAGATGGAGCTGGATCTCTTTTTCTTCTAATCACCATTTCTGGCACAATGGGCACTGAAACTATTTCTGATCTTTCTTCTTATTCATTTGACACAGCAACTCAAAGAGCTCTCATGCACAAATATGTAATACATTTTTTTCTATTATATTTATATATATATATTTTAATCAAATCCAAATTCAAAAATATATCTTTGTTGCATTTGAAATTTAATATTTATATAAATAATGCATTTAGAAAGTTAAGTTATATAATTATAAGCATACAATTTTAACTGTTTCATGACATCTATAACAGTTTAATGTGGAAAAGGTAGAATTATATAGAAAGAAATTTAGATACACGTCAATTATGTCAATTTTTAAGAGAGTGCTTTAAAGTTCAGATCACTTTATTTTTGAATATTTCAAAGATGAAATAATGATCTTAAAAGCTTTACTGAACTGAATTAGATCTAACTACTGTAATTGAATGATGCCAATCTACTGTTATCAATTTTTGAAAATTGTCATAATAATATTTAAGTATCCTTTTTGTATATTATTTATTTCAGCAGATGATATAATCAGGTTAATTTGTTATTAATATCTTATGTAATAAGAATCAATTAAGATAATTTTTTATTTGCTCAGAAGCCAATATCAGTAATAATCAAAATATATGTTAAAGATATAAAATGTCATGTTTTTTAATTAATTTAAGTTTCAATTTGAATTTTCTTCTTTAATTTAAATATCTTACTAAGAATGAAAGAAATTGCAGTTTAATGTTAAAGTTTGTATTTCACACAGTATTTTCTTATTTTCATTTAATATTAAATATTCTAAAATTATATCACTATTGTTTTAATGTAACATCATTGTTTTGGAAGACTTAAAATACTCTTGAAATTTAGTAAAAATTAAAATCAATTATACATATAAGTAGAAAACTTTATATACATATATATATATATATATATATATATATATATATATATATATATATATATATATATATATATATATATATATATATATATATATATATATATATATATATATATGCACACACACATTTTTTTATTTTTTGTTACAAGGCACTTATTTCAAAATCAATGGTGATTTGAATCAATTTTGAATTTGTAAACTATTTCTTAAAAAATTTACTAATTGTGTATTAAAATATTTTTAAGTATAAAATAAAAGATTTTTAACAAGCAAATTTTTAATTTAGAACTTGTTCCAAACTTTTAAAGAGCCTTATGACATTGGACATCTACTTGTCAAAGGTATGAATTTTTGTAATTTGTTAAGAAGTGATTATTCCTTAATGACTCGTTTTATTTCAATCAATTTATTAAAAATACATCCTTTATACACTAATATTAATTATTTTTCATGTTCAATTAAAATTTAATGATACATTAATTTTAATAAATTCAAATATTTTTCAGTATTTAAAGCTCAGGGGTTGGCTGCTGCAGATTTATGTGGGAAAAGTGATCCTTTCTGTGTGGTTGAGTTGGTTAATGCTAGACTTCAAACTCATACAGAATATAAAACATTAACACCTGAATGGAACAAAGTATTCACATTGTAAGTAATTTAGATTCAGAAAAGAAAGTGTTTTGTTGTTATGTAAATATGAAACAAAATTCTCTGATATTCATTATTAATACTGATATGAGTCTCATTTTGAGTTTTCAATATTTAAATAAATGTGATTTTGGAACCAATAAAAAATATTGCTTACAATGAATAAAATTCATTCAATTATATGATAAACTTTTGACTATTTATTACAATATATATATATATATATATATATATATATATATATATATATATATGCACACACACTTCAAAGAAATTGTAATTAATTATGTTATTATTTATTTTGGATACAGAATATTTTTAAATTTAAACAGTTGTATTTTATTATGTGAGTAATTTAATGATAATTTATATATTTATTGGTGTGAATTTCAAATTTTTAAATATAAATATATATTAAATATATTTTCAGTAATATTAAGTAATAGTAATTAGATTTCCATTTGCAATTGTTAAAAAAAATATTTTCCTCGTGAGATAGCTTTAATCATAAAAATGTTATGATAAATTTTAGTAAATTTTAAATTGAAGGAAATAAAAATGGTCTTTACATATAAAATATTAATCTTATACACAATACAAAATTTTGACTGAATAAAATTCTGTAAATTATATGGAAAACAATCGCAAGATACTTTTGGTAAACAAATATAAATTCATTTTAAAATTAAATCATCAAAAGCATACATAAATTATTTTGAGCAAGAATAATTTTTACCAAATGGCATTATCTCATTTTCATAGATTTCACTACACTTCAAAATTGTGCATAAGGTTTTTTTATTTGATATGGGTATTTTGCAAAAAATTTTGGAAAAAAGGTAAAAAACAAATGTTTTTTACCTTTTTTGTCAAATTGCCATTAAAGCCAGACTTTCAAACCAAGAATATTAAGGTAGTCAGTAACTTTGAATTAATTTTTTCTACATCTTCTAAATTTTTATCCATTTTTTCCCAATATTACATTGTTTAGCTTTTAAATACACTTTACATTTTGAACATTCTGAAACTATTCATATGATAACCTCTTGCATCCAAAACAAATAACAGTTAATTGATATAATATTTATAATGTATAATGTAGCTGAATAGCAACAACTATACCAGTAAAATTTATACATACTCAAATCATTTTCAATAAATATTAAACTAATATAATTATTAAATCATAGTTTCTAGGAACTATGTAATCATTCCTAAGACATTATCTTGCATTAACCTTTTAAATTATATGATTATTTATAATAAATTTATGTTTTATACTTATAAAAAAATGAGAAAAATACCACAAATAAATATTTAGTATATCAATAAATTTAAATTTATTCAAAAATACGAAGATAGAGTATTGAAAGTTAATACTTCATAATTTGATTTTGACAAATATTACAAAAGTAGAGAAAAAGCCTAGAAATTTATTATATGAATTAGTAAATGACATATTCCTTTGCCACCACCCATGTGTAGAATTTCAAAATGTAATAATTTTGAATGTAATAATTGTAATAATGTAATAATTTTGAATAAATAATGTAATAATTTTGAAATATCTACAATATGAGTTTCAATTATTATGTTTACTTTAGTCTTATATTTTCAAATTATTTCATTATACTTATATATATCTTTACATTTTAAAAGCATTTGTTATATAAAATGCGACATTTTTAAAGCATCATGCTCGTAAGTCTAAAATTTGTAAATAAATTTCTAAGGTAATTTAATCTGTATAAAAATGCAAGCAAAAAAAATTATTGCCTTATGAGTCAACCTCATAAAGGAAAATTTTTTAGTATTTGAAATATATAAATAATTTAACTTTATCTATTTCAATTCAAATTGAGAAAAGTAAAACCTGTTTCTTCTACTTAATTGGTTGTTATATTTATAGCCAAGTAACAGATATTCATTCCGTGCTTGAGGTAACTGTGTACGATGAAGATCGTGACAAAAGATGTGAGTTTTTGGGAAAAGTAGAAATTCCACTTTTGAAGGTATTTTTAAATATTTTTCATTTTTGTTTTTCTTATTCTGTTAATTTAAACTTTACTGTTCTAAGTCTTCCCATTTTAAATGGAAAGATAATTTAATTTTCAAGCAAAAATAAGATTAATAATAAATTTAATATTGTGTTTGTGTCATACATAATATAATTATAGCTATTACATTGCAACTGTCATAATTAAATGAAGTCAACAACTTTCAAAATTACATTGCAGTATTATTTATTCTTATTATTAATTTATAATGATGTTCAAAAAAATTATCATTTATTTTAATTATTACCATATTTCAGATTCGAAATGGAGAAAAAAAGTGGTATGTTTTGAAAGACAAAAAACTGAAAGCAAGAGCTAAGGGTCAAATTCTATTAGAAATTTATGTATTTTTTAATCCAGTAAGTTATTTTAGTTTTTCTGAAAATGAATTATTACTGAATAAGTTTATTGATATTCAAAGTTAATCATTAAAACATTTAAAGATGGAATGTTTTAGTTTTTAATAATTTATTTAAAAAAGTTTGGAGAATTACTATGCCAAAATAAATTTCAACATCAGCCGCCATTTTCATACTATCTATTTCTAATCACATACATGTGATTTATATATATATATATATATATATATATATATATATATATATATATATATATATATATATATATATATGTATCTGTGTGTGTGAGAGAGACAGAGATATTGTTCAGTAAAAATTGTATAAAAATTTGATGCATTTAAGCTATAAAATTATTATTATACAAATAGTAAATATCAACCCAAGTTCAGAAAAATTAAAAAAACTGTCTCTTTTTCTGAACTTTTATCATTAAAACTATTTATTTTAGAGCATTCAATAAGTATTAATTTAAAATTATTTTAAGTTCAAAATAGATTGTGCGTAATAAAAATCAAATTTATAAAAAATATCTAAGACTTCAGTAAATTTTAATAAATATATATTTTTTCATTTCTGTAAAATACACAATCCTAACTTTAATAATTATTTTTAAATGCTTATAATGTGTTTTTTGTATTATTTTAGATTAGAGCTAGTTTCATTACCTTCACGCCAAAGGAATCAAAATACATGCAACAAGATCAAAAGTTCAAAAGAGCTGTAAGTAATATTCAATGAAAATTCACTTCATACCTTATATACTTTACTTGGTTCTTTATTTATTAAAAAAATTTTTTCCAGATATTTGTAAAGAATGTAAATAGAGTTAAATCGATGCTACTTGGTGTTGTTGAACTACTAAGATTTCTTAATAGTTGCTTCTTATGGGAGTCTACTTTGCGTAGCATAACAGCTTTTGTTGTGAGTATAAATAATTTTTGTTTTGATTCAACTTATTAAAAATAAGTTTAAATTATTCATATTGAAATAATAATGTAGTTTAAGCTGAATATCATATTTAAATTGTATTTCTTGTCACTCTGTGGTTACTATCAATACATTGTAAATTGATCAAAAACAAGCATGATTTAAAATGAATTCCGAACAACAATTAACATCCTTTCTCAAGGAGGTAAACGAACTGTTGAACAGAAGGCTAACATGCTTATCACTCAACTAATAATTTAGCTAATTATTTTTAAATAGGTTGAATAAAGAGCTCAAATTATTAAAATATTTTTGTTCAAAGGAAGAATCGTTTTTATGATATTCTTGTTATCTTATTGATCATTATATCATTGTTGTATATAATTAAAATTGTAATATTAATAAAATTGCATGTTTTACAAATCAAAATTAGTTTTCAAAAATTATAAATATTTCATATAATCATATTTATAGATTTTTAAATCTTTTCGTTTTCATAGGTGTTTCTTGTGATAACTTATACTTTTGAATTCTATATGTTGCCAGTTGCTTTGTTAATACTTTATGTAAAAAATTATGTGATTTATGCTCTTACTGGTCGACAACTTGCCACAAGAGATGAAGATGAAGTGAGCAAAATTTTTTTCTATTAATTTCTAGCAGATCAGCATTTTATTATAAATCATCATTATTTACAGTATATTATTTCAAATCAAAGCCAATCAATTATTATAATACATAGTAAAATAATTGTTTATATATTTGTTTATAACTGTATTTATTTAGAAATGATATGTAATATATTATTATTTAAATTAATATATTATTTCAATATTAATTAAGAAATGAATACAATAAAAATAACCATTCTTTTAACTATTCTAGTACAAAATATGATCACTCAAGTACATTTTAAAAAAATATGTCTTAATTTTAAATTTACATTAATTTAAAAGTAGCCTAATGCTTACAAAAATTATTTTATAATTTTGTAATAACTTCTGTTGTTGTAATAGTTTACATTTTCATCTCACATAGTCATTTTGAAAGCTTTTTTTATCTATAATGTAAGAAATGTATTAAATATCATATAAAAATTTGTAAAAAAAAATTGCACCTAGTTTGAAAAATAAGCAAATTGAAATAAATGAATAAAAAATTAAATGATAAAACGTACTATTTCTTACATAAGTAGTGATTCAATTAACAAAACTGTAGGTAATTATTTGCTCAATATTTCTAAAAGTACATAAAAATATTTAAAAGATATAAAAGTATATTTGTTCAGTAAAGATATAATTAACATTATCTTTAGGGATAAATGGTAACAAATTTTAAAGATTTAAAAATCATTTACTTAGCAATTTTCTCAAATATTTGTTTTTACAAATGAAACTGTGTTTTTATATTCACGAATTTCAATAGCTACCCCTTCATAACAGTTTATGCAATTTAACTATTGTGAGATATTGTGTGATAGAGATATTCATTGATGCAATACATAGTAAATATTTGAGATCAATTTAATACTTTGTTTAGTTTTAAAATATTATGGTTTGGAAATCTTTTTCATACTTATTAATTTGCATTACATATTTTATAATTGATTACAGATTAATTTTACGTTAATTAATTATTTAATTTAAAAGACCACAGAGTAGCATTTTTTTCTAAAAAATTATGAAAGAATATTAAATTCTTGAATAATTTTGCAGAAAAAAGAACTGTTGTCAAATTAAGATTTTTCTGTAAAAAACAGACACCAAAGAAAACACTTAAGATAGTATAGTCATTTTACAATATTTAATAAGAAAATTTATATAAAATTTCTTTTATAGTTAGAAGAAATTGAAGATGATGATGATGATGAAGATAAAGAAGATAGAGTTGTAAGTAAAACATTAAAAACCAGTTCAAACATACATATTTAACTTCACGCATATTAAAAAATTTTTTAATTTAAAAACTTTATTATTTTTTACTGAAATTATTTTGTTTTGCATTTTAGGAGGAGAAAAAATCTTTAAAAGAAAAATTACAAGCTGTTCAAGATGCAACTTCAATGATTCAGAATATCCTAGGAGAAGTTGCTTCTTTTGGTGAACGATGTAAAAAGTAATTTGTAATTTTCTTTTTATATAAAAAAATTCAAATAAGCACAAATTAATAATTTACAGAGAAATTTATAAGTGCAGTTAAAAGTTTTTTTATAGTTTTATTAAATGTTTTTTACAAAATATCCAGATTCAAAATTTGTAGGAAATATTTTTATACATTATAAAAGAAACATTTTTCATTAAATAAATATTATATTTAGCAATATGTGATGGACAATATTTTTCCTACATTATAAGTATTGATTCAAGGTTACAGTTTTATTTTTCTCACACTAAAAATTTTTAATTCTTCATTCAAATATTTTAATAAAAATATATAATAAAAGAAATGAATAAATTAATGATAAGTTTAAATGGTTTGCTCTATAATGTTAAAATAGAAACATATACTGAATTAATAAAAGTATCAAGTGATGATTTTAACTCTAATTATATTTCATTATGAGTTTATGTTATCAAAATATAACATAAATTAATAGTAAAACATATAAAATAATTTTAACACAAACAATCATTCACGTTTGACTTCATTAATTTTCTTCACCTCAAAATTAATGAACTTTTATTTTTATTAGATCTTCAGTAGCATCTCACTATAATCCATACCTAATTATTTTGTTTTATCTGTCACTTAAGCATACTTAATCTGTTTATGTAGGATTCTGAATAAGAAAAGTCATTAGCTACACAGAGTTAAATTCAACTTCAAAATAATTAATTTTTTTCAATTATCTCCTTTTCTTGAATGATAAATTGATTTTATTAGGAAAATTAATTTTTATGTGTTTTCTTTTTGTGGCAAATAGGAACTAGTGTTAAAGCAGTTTCAAAGGCGTTTGAGGATTGTATTTTTTATGTTAATACTAATTGTGAATTTTGACATTTTTATTGGAAATATTCTATGATTTTAGGGCATGTCAGATGTTTTATGCATATAAATTATGTTGTACAAAAATAAACGCCAGTTTATTTATGATGTGGAAGCATCTTCAACAGGGCAGTTAAATTTAATACTGAAGCACAATCACGCAGTATTGTTCTAAAATATTCAATTTAATTTCTTTTCCTACAAATTTAAGCATGTGTATATATTAGTATCATGAGGATATGGAATACATCAGTCTTATTTGTAAATGAACATGTAAACAAGTTTTATAATTTTTGCTATTGAAATTATTTAAATCTAATTAAATTTTTTTAGAAGCAAAAATCTATTATCTGGAAAAGTGTTTGACATCTTTGTAATTAATTTCTGCAAATGTTTAACTAATAAATCAAAACAAAGTAAAAATTTCTTTGTGTACTTTGATTTTTAACTCATAATTCCATTAATTTTCCCTTTTAAATATTTATATATAAATCATACGTAATATTATCCATATAAGTATTAATAACAATGTCTTCAAATTAAACTGTTTATTTTTATAAAATATTTTTTGTTTTTGACATACATTACAAGAATTATTGGATAAGATTAATTTAAAAAACCCAATAAACTAAAAAAAATTACTTTTACAGTCTTATGCCCTATTTTCTTGTTTCATTTTCCATACAACTGTGCAACAACTGAAAATTATTTTTAAGCAGATACACAAATATGGAAATATAAACATCATTTGAATTATATCTTTCTTAAATACTTTCATTTTCAAAGTTGGCTAATTTTTAATAATAGTTTGAATCATTTCGATAATTTTATCTTATCTATTAGCTAACTTCATTATAAAATTATATAAATGTTTTCAAAATTCCTTAATCAATTTGTCAATTCTTAGAGAATGCCTTTTCAGGCATTATTCTGCATTCTTTTCACTTTTATATTAAATTGAACAATAAAAGACATAAATATGTAATAATAAGTGTACAAAAAATGAAAAATATTGCCTTGTCAAATCCTTTTAACCGAATCATAAAAAATATTGATTTATCACCATATATCACCTGACCTATATTCAATTTTAGCTTCTCTCTATTTTTATTTAATATTCTTTTCATCCACACTGAAAAAGTTGGATTTCAAATTTTCAATTTTTTTTCGACCTTTTAAATGTTAGATTGTAATAAAAATTTCTTTTTAATAACTCTTATTATTATTATTAAACACCTATTGTATCATGTTAAAATATAATTAAATATATTTCTTCATATTTCATATATGGAAAAATAAATAGTTATACTTTTCAAAATAAGTTTAAAACTATATATCTATCTCTTTGCATATACTTTTACACATTGCTTTTAATTAAAACTATGATATGAAGTAATGTGTTCAAATCTGAAAAAGATTACTTTTTTTTGGTCAAGAATTAACTTGCTCCAAAGAAGTTACATTTTTAGGAGTATTTTTTGACATGAACTTAAGTTGGAACAAGCACTTCAACTTTTGTATTGAAAGAGCAAAAAAAGCTTTCTGGTCTTGTAGAAATGCATTTGGAAAAACTTGGGACCTAAATCCCAAAGTTATTCATTGGATTTACACTATGATTATTTGTCCCATTATTACCTATGGTTCAGTGGTCTGGTGGCTTAAAATCAGAAACGAAACTGCTAAAGCAGAATTAACAAAATTTCAAAGGATGCTTTGTGTAGGGTGTCAAAAGATGCTCAAAGGATGCTCTGGGTGTATTCGTACAACTCCCACATCTACACTGGAGCTTCTGCTTGGTATGCATCCTCTTTATATGCATATCGAAGCAGAAGCAGTACTTAGCATGAAAAGACTTAAAAATACAGGTCAGTGGAAGGAATACTCTAGATTTTTATCCTGAGGAAGTCTCAATGCTGACGTAACTAGTCATCCTTTTATAAGTATGCCTACTGATTACACGATTGTTAAGCATGCTTTTGATAAGCCTTATACAATCAAATTCCCCTTGAGAGAAGACTGGAATAATGTTGCTATCAGTGAAAGCTGTATTTACTGGTATACTGATGGCTCAAAAATGAATTCCAATACTGGGGCTGGTATTTGTTGTCCAGCTGATGGCACTAAGTTATCATTTCCTTTGGGTAAATATACAACTGTATTTCAAGCAGAAGTCTTTGCCATTCTTATGTGCAGTAGAATATGCTTGGACAGAAACTATTCTCGTAAAAGAATAATCATCTGCTCTGACAGTCAAGCTGCATTACTAGCTCTACAGAAGTCTACTATAACTTCTGTTCTTGTCTGGGAATGTTATATCACTCTGTGTAAATTAGCTAATAATCACCCCACCACTTTAGTGTGGGTGCCTGGGCACTCTGGTGTTCCTGGCAATGAATTAGCTGATGAGCTAGCAAGGACTGGATCAACAACTGACTTTTTTGGTCCTGAACCAGGCTAGGTATTTCAAAAGAATTGATCAGAAAGAATGTCTTTGATCTCTTCAGAAAACAACAGTTTATGAATTGGCACAATGCCAGTGATCAAAGACAAGCAAGGCTATTAAATAGCACGTGTCCTAGCAAAAGGCAACAAGAATTATTAAAGCTCAATAGAGACAGTCTAAGGAAAGCAGTGGGACTACTTACAGGACACTGCCACCTTAAAAGACATGTCACGATAATGGGAGTTTCAGATGATCCCACTTGTAGAGGTTGTTATTATATAGAAGAAACTTCAATACATATCTTATGTGAATGTGAAACCTTTTCTGCACATAGATTTGAACACCTGGGTCAGCATTTGATTGAACCTAGGATGTTACAGGAAATTCCTGTAAAATGTCTGCTGAACTTTGCTTCAGCCACTGGTCTCTTCAAATAGGGCTTTCTGAGGGGTATAGTACAATAGACCTATGGTCGCGGTGCTAGGTTCTTTTGGACCACCCTAATTTTAAATCTAAATCTAAAATCTAATGTGTTCAAATGTATTTAGTTAAGAGTTTAAATTTATTATCATTTGTGTAATAGGGTTTTTATTAAAACATTATTTGATTTTTAATTACTAAAAATGTGAATTTTTGTATTTAACACTAATTTTTTTATTGCAGTACTTTTAACTACTCAGTGCCCTTTCTTTCCTGGTTGGCATTCCTTGTACTAGTAATGGCAACTATAGTTCTTTACTTCATTCCAGTTCGTTACCTCATCATGGGTTGGGGTAAGTTTTATACTATGCTATTGAATTCAGTTATTTCATAGAATTGTAAATTTTATCTCCTTATAAAAAAATCTGAATAAAATGGTAATAACTTTTTAGTTTAACAACAAAAAATTTAGTATTGAGATAGTTTGGCAAGAGAGAAATTTAATTGTTGATAATAATGTGTTATTGTAAATATTTTAAAATAAAATCATTATATATATATATATATATATATATATATATATATATATATATATATATATATATATATATATATATATATATATTCTTCATATAAATGATAGAAAACATTTTACTATTTTTATTTTCTATAATTAATTAAAAATATGTTTGTAAATCAATATAATTTATTACACAAGATTCTGATTACTAGAGATAATTATACAACCATTTCCTAAATAATTATTATTGCTATAATTATTGTGTAATATCCATTTAAACTTAAAATGAACCTTTAAAATAATATATTTCAAAATTAAAAGATATTATCAAACTATGAAATACAATTTCTTTAATTCTAACCAAGACCTTTTGTAAATATAACCATAATTTATTTTAGTATAAAATTAAATTATTTCATTGATGATAATCATAAAAAAAGTTGTCCTAATTTAGTAATTTATTCAAGCAACATATTGCTTTAATGTTTAAATAACATTAAAACATTTAAAAAATTATTTTTTCTCATATTTTTTAAAAGACAATGCAAAATAGTCCCTAATTTTATTTTTCCAGAATAGCATATTTTTCCAAATAAAATGGAAATTAGAATTATTTGACAAATTATGCATTGATTCCAGAATGTCTGAACAAAAAAGGAAAATTTGAAAATAAAATGCCTACATAAAAACATCTAATTAATTTTAAGTATTATACAAAATTAAAATAATTGAGTATTATATATTATTACATATACTGTTTAAAATGTGGTATTACATAAAATTCAGAGTCATTTATTTTCTAATTGAAATATTGGTTTTCAATATATTTTTCTATTCTAGGAATCAACAAGTTCACCAAAAAACTAAGAAACCCACATGCAGTGCCTAACAATGAGCTTCTCGACTTTATATCGAGAGTTCCAGATGATGAGGAGAAGGTGTGTTAAATTTTGTTCAGTTTTTTCATAATATGAAGAAAACTATTAAAATTAGTGTTTCTAAAAAACACTTAATTTTTTAAAAGTTGTAGTAAAAATATTATTTCATATTTATCTCCTTGGCCATTTTAAACATTTATCCTTTGAATGTACTTGAAATGATTCATGATCAATAACCTTTAGTGAAAAAAAAAAGCTCATGGTACATGTTATTGATTTGATTTACATAGTTTATAAATTATGTTTTAATATCATATTAATCCAGCTGGAAATAAATAAAAATATTACAAGGTAAGAAACCACTACATCAAGTATAAAAAATATGAATAAAAAATGATTTATTCATATGTTTGGAGATATAAAATGGAATACATTATATTAATTCTTGTAAATCTGTAACATATTGTTTATTTTTTTACATCAAAAAGCTGAAATAATGTATGATTTGAATTATAGATTTGTAAATGCCTTTTTATCAACTTTGTTTTCATTATAAAGATAGTAATAATAGACTAGATGTAATATTTAATCCTAAAATTTTCCTTTCTCTGCAGATGAAAAAATTTTCTTTTCATAACGATTTTACTACATTCCCTAGGCAATGTATAGAGAGTTGAAGCCAATGTTTGTCGACTTAACAGACAATGAGAAGAAAAAGAAGAAGAAACGAATCTGAATTATGAACTCATTACACAAGAAATCGAAACCAGTGGGCCTTCTGAAAACAAACGAATTGCCAAAGGAATTTCTACATCTGCAGTACTGTGATGAAAAGATAATTATCATAGGCGTCATGAAAAAATTTTCACTTGCCATTTATCAAAGTCATTGTTTGTTGCTCTTTAGCAATTTCTCTAATGTTGTTGTTTTGTTTGCTCATTGGTGTCTCATATCTATAATATTTTAACTATGATATTCTAGTCAATTGTTGAGCTCTTTATATCTAGTCACTTATGTAGCTTACAAAAGTTGACTAGTTTATACTATTTTTGTACGATATGTCGTCCTCTTCATTACTGAGAATTCTTGATGAAGTTCCAGTCTCCTTCACAAGAGGGTACACATGAAATTCCACTATTCAATTAGCTTTACCTGGCTGTCTTTAAGTAAAACAGTCTACATAGCACTAAATATACAGTTGTTGTGGACAAGATTTTTTATTGTTATGTAAAAAAATTTTCTTTGTCCCACTTTGATTTTGTTATCTAAATGATGATTTTGGAATATTTCCAATTTGTGGTATCATATTTGTTATTTCTAATTAATGTTTTCATTTCATCTTAATTATTTTCATCATATCTTTATAATCTTTATTGTGATATTGAATTTTATATATTTTTTATCACATCAGATTACAAATGTTAGAAATTTGGTGACTAAACAATAAATCCACATCTATATAAAAATATGTGGAATTCATTTTCCCAAAGGACCCTTGTTAATCCTAAAAGTATGGTGATAAAATATTGGATTTCAAATTTCTTGTTAAACCTAGAAAAGTAGTAATTGTTACTATTATTTTTAATGAAATGTATTGACTTAAATATTTTTATCTTACCTCCAGCAGCAAAAATTTTTAAGCATTTACTGACTCAATTCTGTAAATTTTTGCTCATCCTTAAAAATTCAGCCTTGTATTCTCATAAACATTGTTTGAAGGAGCAAATTAATTTATAGCAACATGAAGTTTACATAGATAAAAGGAATAAACTTATTTGCTAAATTTCTTCTATGGTGCTATACTTAGGCCAGAATTCTCCTAGAAATATATTTATATAATTTATATTTGTTGCAATGAAGACCTAACATTTTTTTAAAAAGTTAATAATTGCATTTTCTAAAATATTCTGTGCTTCTTCAATAAATTGAGAAACATTAATTTAAAATCTATCTGAATACATTAACAAATAAAAAAAAAGTATTATTATATAAAATATAAGATTTATGCAATAAAAAGTTATAGTACTGCTGTAGAGCAGAATAATATTTATTTATCTAACTGAGCTATTTCTTAATATAGAAAAGGTAGCAGCAATTCTTAGTCTATTTGCTTTCAGCATTTTGGTTATTTTAATGACACACAAGGATTAGAAATAAAGAAAAAAAAGGCAGGGAGCTAATTACTGCACAAAATTTATATATTACAACTTTAAATAGATTACTGGTACTTTTTACTATCTTATACCCTAAGCAAAATGCTGAAAAATTTTAATTGCATGCACAAATTTCTATAAATTATTACTGAAATAATATAAATGCTGTGAATAAGGCTAATTTAAACAGAATTTTCGATTTTTTTGTATTCAGTAAATAATTCTGCACTTTTTATTTATAGGTTATGTAAAAAAATGTTAAATTGTCATACTGTGTAATTTTTAAAACTCATTGACACTTTGCTTATGTATATAGTATTTCATGCATTTCTTTTGGCAACATATATATCATAAAATTTCTCTAATTTTTACAATCATTTGAGAAGAACTTTATAGCATGAAGTAAAATGTATTTTCTTTTTATCATCTCTTGTACTTTAGATATCATTAATCATATTTTTATTTAATTTTTTATCTTGAACAATTCATGTTTTGTGTATATTCCTCTTTCCATTTCCCTTTTTAAATATTTCTATTGAATTTTAAATATATTTTCATTTACATAATATTTGTGTGGTTTCTTATTTTTACAAACAGCATTTTTAAACTTTTAAATGATATGCTGTTTGAATTAATGATCTTACAACCTAATGAAGTAATAATTAATGAAGTTTATTTGTTCTTAAAAGCACATACACAACAGCAAGAAACATAATATTTGAAATATTATGAGATAGAACCAAAAGTGAAAAATATTTTTAACATAATTTTATTTACTCAAGGGAAAAACTTGACATTAATTTTATGCAATGTAAAATTATATGATTTGATGAAAAGAATATATAAAAGAGCATTAATTAATATAGAACTATACACACATAATAATTGAAAAAACTAATATATGATAGTAAAAGATTGTAATTTTTTAAAAACTGAAATCTTCTAATATCTTATGTATAAACATCTGATATACATATAATTATGATTCACACAGTATATTAAAATTCGTAGCAATAAACAGCAATTAATATAAATTTTTTTTAATAAATTGGAAATTAAATCCAAATATCACACAAATAACCATTAAATGCTCCAATGTCTATTACTACAAAACACAACTTTCAGAAGTTAAAATACAAATAAAATAGTGGTTTACAGCAAATTTAGTTAAATTTCCATTTTAAAGAAGCAACAATAATTCTTAAACCAGTGATTTTTAATGTGGACTTTTGAAATAAAAAGAAGTAATCATGAAATGAAAATGGTATAACTTCGCATTACAAAAACAATTTTTTAAGGAACGCTTTTATCAAGAAATAACCAATCAGTGCATGTGTTATTTGTGAATTTTACAAGTAAGATTATGCCTAAAAAATTATTTGAGTTAATATAATTGCCTAGTATAAACCAACAAATGATTTAACTGTTTTACATTTTATTTGAAAAACTTGGTTTTTATTGTACATTGTAATAGATTTATCTAAATGACACCAGCCAAGTTTAAAACTGGTTTATAAGAGAAATGTAATCAAAAAGCACAAACATTAACTCATTATTAATTTAAGTAGATAGATTGAATTTTTTTTTTTTTGAGTTTTTATAGGCAACAATATATTTATTTATTTTATTACATTACATATATTCAGACTTGTATGCTTGATTCTTGAGATCCGCTTGTAAGTCTTCGTCGATAATA
Organism: Latrodectus hesperus; assembly: GCA_037975125.1. Taxonomy (NCBI): domain Eukaryota; kingdom Metazoa; phylum Arthropoda; class Arachnida; order Araneae; family Theridiidae; genus Latrodectus; species Latrodectus hesperus. Next base: position 33,908,694 of record CM075862.1, read on the forward strand.
GGACAAATAGCACAATGACAGATGTACAACCACAGAAGAATAACGAAGAAAACACCCAGAGCCATGGTGGGAATCGAACCCACACTCCTACGCTCTCAAGCGATTAGCGGTGATGCTTTAGACCACTCAGCCACGGAGCGCCCGCAACAATATATCGATCATTTTTCACCCCAACCATATAATAATTTAAACCAATAAATGTGAACCATAATATAAATATGAACCACTCTAAAAGTAAGCAATACTCTTGAAGAATTTATATTAAAAGAGAATTTCTTTTATCATGAAGTGTGTTTTAATGGAACAATAAAAACATAGAATGAGAGAACATTTTTCATACAGTTAGGAATATTTTTTTCAGAAAATTATTATAAATTAAATATAGTGTTTCATGCAATATATAGATTATGATGTTGCTATAAGATGTTATTTTGTTTTTAAATAGTTTTTTCCATTGCTATTTCAAAATATGAACAATTGGTATCATTCTACTATAAGTAATGTCTTTGTAAGGTTTTTAACTTTTTTACTGTTATGGAAAGTTTAATCTGTAATATTTATGAGCTTTTAAAAAAACAATTCTTAGATGCTGGAGGAATTTATCAAGCTATTTATACAACTGGATAAAAGGTTACGATATTTTGATCGATCTAGCATTCGAAGCAAAACAAGTTTGATAAATGCCTATCAAACAGTAACTATCTGACAGAAAAATCAATATTAATTTATAACTTTTACAATGGATAAATAAAATAAGAAAGTAAGAACAATATTTATTTCTTGTAATTAAACTCTAAATAAAGGATTAAGTTCTAAAACTCACAATCAAAGAAAAGTAGGAAGATTACCTTATTTTATACTGTGAAAATTTAAAGATCGTTTCAAATATTTCAGAACTTGTTTTAAAATATAAATTAATTCACATGAAAAATTAAAAGATATTATAAAAATTGATTAAAATACCAATGTAATTACCCTGAATTAATGAAAGATACAATATTGTTAATTTTCTTTATATTTTCCTAATTAAGAAGTATTTGTGTTTCATTATTTTCTATGAAATAGGAATAAACTGCATTTCAATTGAATATATTAGTTACTGATGGACACGGTTATTAGATTTCACAGCAATATGTATTATATTAAATCTGGATATATTAGATATAAAAACAGATATATACAAATTTAAAATATTCATCAAAATATATAAAGTGATTCAAATGCCCATATTTAAATTATCAGAGCATATTTGATTAATTTCACTTTATTAAGGATTGAAGATCATGCAATTCTATATTCAAAAAAGGTGGTTTGATTTTATAGCTTACAATTTGACAATGTACATAAGAGTCAAAATCAAATAAAATATTTGTGTTAGCATATTCGTATTTTTAAAAAAAACACTTTATTATCTTAAGAGTCAAATATTACGGAACTTCTATCAAAAGTAATGCTTAAATATAGGATTAATTATTTCATTCAAGAAACGATTCTAATAACTGTGACTTTACAACAAAAAAAATATATCTTTTTTCTAGTTACCATGTAAAATTATATTTAAACATAAAAATAAGTATCTTTTAATTTTCAGAAATTCGAAGTGTATCTCTCCATCTTCTTGAAGTACCAAGAATTTGTCTTATTATATGATAAATATTTAAAATTATAAAGATCCAATATTATTTAGATCATGTTTTGGGATATCCATATTATGAACTAAAAATATATATATCCAATATTTGATCATATTGGGTGGATGTCTCAAAACATACTAACCGGAAAAAAAGTTATTGTTTAAATAAACATATAGAAAGCAAGTGCTTACCAGGGATGTTGGGCATCATTTACTATATAGGTCATCCAGAATAGAAAATTGACCAGTCTCCTTCAAATTATTCCTTCTTTTCCATGATACCTCAGTTTATTAAAATATGAAGGAACAAAAAAACAACATTAATGCATCAATATTATAAAAGTTAAAGAAATTTTGTACATATGTTAAAAAAATCACTCTGAAATTGCATATTTATATTTTATATAAATTTTTAGATAAATAACATCCCAAAACCTTTAAATTTACATAGTATGTAAAAAAACTTCATTAGTAATTGATCTAAAAATCATTTTGCCATTTTAACTTAGTAAAGCTAAATTAAAAAAAGATATTGTACTTTCTTTTAAAATTCCTAAAGCTATGAATATTAAAATAGTCGATCCTAGAGTTCTAATTCAATTAAAATAGTGTTACTGTCAGAATAATAAAGAAATTAGCCACAATAATCATATTTCGTCTACATATAATCATCAATAGTAAAAAAAGAGTTATTGTTTCTTATAATAGAAATTTATTTTGAAATGAATTTATTAGCAGGTTTTTGTGGATATATTTAGTAAAACTTTCATATTTGGTGAACGCTTATTTTACTCATTCTGAACTTTCAATTATTCAGAACATCTTTGAATTAGTGATGTAGGCATATTGCAATCCATTAAAAAAGATGTTTAAGAAGGTTATGTTACAGCATGTATCAAAGTAGTGGTATCAATATGAATATATGTCACAATTAACCACAAAACTGAAGAGAAATCAGTTCAAAAAAAATTTATTCCTATAAACCTATTAATATTTTCATTTTCCACCCATTAAAAACAATGCTTATTTCCTTGTCTTATATAAAGTGCAAAAAATCATAATGCTGATTTCTTGATAAAATTCCTTGTTAAATTAGTCATTACACACAAATGACTTACAAATTCAGTAATTTTTTACTATGAAACAAGTAATGAATTTAAAAATATTATTGAAATGTTAAAAAAATATATCTGTATTTATTCCTCAGAAACTTTGATATGTTACTTAACTACTAAAATCATATTAATGATTTTTATGTAAACTAGCTAATGTATGCATTATAAATTATTTCACTAAAAAGGCAATTACAAATTTTCTAATTTTTTTAATTAAATATTCATACATGATTCTCAAGGATTATTAAAATTATCTTTCCATATTTTTAAGCTTCCCATTGCAAGAGAGCCTTGTTTAAACTTAATTGCATAACATTCAGTTTAATATGCATGTGTAAAAATTCAGTTGCACAAAAATCAATCTAAAATATAACCATTTTAACTCATTTTAAACTTTATATTTTTGAATAAATATATTTTAAAACTTTGAATGTAATAAATTATATTAAAATATGTTTTGATTTTTAATGTTAATTAAAAAAGTTAATATAGTTATTTCAATTAAAGCAACTAGAGGCATGTGAATCAAAATTTTTTAAGACATGAACTTTTTCAAAGTATGTTTTCAAACTATCCCCATAAAAAAAATCAAGATTAATTATTTTTCTTTTTTAAAGATGTAAAACAAAATATATAACACTTGAAAATAAACATATTAAGTAGGAAATGTGGTTATTACAAAACTAAACCACTTATTATGCAAGTCTTTTACTGAACAAAAGTGAAGATAATCGTTGAAAAACTCTTGTAATATGTATCAGCAATCCACTTAAAATATATAATATTTAATATAATAGAATTCAAATTATGAACCATTAATAAGTGAAGCACATTCACTATAAAGTTCATTAGCAAAAAGATAGATGTGAAGGATATAATTCAGTTTTGGTTGTTAGAGCGATGTGCATGAGATACAAAGATCTCTTCAAAGCATATACGTGAACAAACTTCACATTGAAGGATATAGATACAAAACAGTTATTATGTATAGTGGTTAAAAGCATGATATCTGTAGCTGTAATATTTGAATAATATATCCTCAAGTTCTAAATTTCTATGAAATAATAAAAAAAAAATTGTTATTGATGACAAAATGAAAACACCATAAATCGTAATATCATATTTTCCAAAAGACAATCGTGCAGAAATTGTACCTGTGTTACAAGAGTCATAATAAGTAAATTGGTCTGAAACAATCCAGAAACCTGCTTGAGTGTTGTACCAATTATGAAAGCAAAGAAGGATCCCTAGTGAGATCTGGAGTATATTTCAGACCTATATTTACTTGTTATCTTAAATGGAAAAATGAAGACAAATTATTATAATATTTTATGGGGGATCAATAACATCATTTAAACCAAATTTTATAGTGTGGAGAAATTTAAACAGTGTTCCAGAATAGTTTGAAAAATATTACAAAACAAGACATCTTGTTTGGCTTCCATATTTAGAAAAACAAAACAAAAAAAGACTCAAAACTTCACGGTGAACCACGATTAAAAATAGTTTTTTATGCAAAATTGCTTCAAAATTTCCCTATTTTTTTAAGACATCTATGCATGCATCATATTAAGGGCACTTAATTAAAAGAGAATCCAACACAGAACAAATTTTTCAGTATTTTTAAGATTTATAGTATTTGACAACCTTCTACGCACTGAGGTATTTAAGCAAATGTTTAAACAGTTAAGCTAAGCAGGTAACAATTTAAACGAATATTTTTCAAAAAGATTTCTTTTAAAGAAAATTTTTGACCTCATTTTAAAACATAGCTGTGGTAGCCTGGTTGGTTAGAGTATAGTTCTCACTGTCAGAAGGTAGTGAGTTCAAATCCTGACTTAATCAAATATCTGTTTATACTAAATGAAACACTAAAGCTGGCAGATGCATGTTAAATATGTTATAGTCAATATATCCTCCAAGTGAAATATTTCTCAGTGTGGCGAGTCAAATATTAGGGATCTTTCTGCTTGATCCCTATTTCTAAATTATGAAGATTTCCTGTTGATTGCTCTTATCAAACAGGTAAAGCTCAAATCTAGGCTAGGGACAGACAAGAATGCTGGTGCCACAACTCTTCCACATACAGCAAAATCAATTAATATGCCATGAATAGACACACAACACAACACTACTCAGAAATTTAAATAATCTCATTAAAATATTTTATACAAGTAAATGAATATTGTTAATGTATTGGGTTGTTTCAATTTTTTCCCGACAGAGGAATTGATTGTATTTCTTAGAACCTAACTTCACACTTAAGCTGTATAATCATTATATGTTTAGAGAGCTGATATAGCAAAACTTGAGTGTGAAAAAGTTCATTTAATTCTACGGAGTAGTTTTTTATGAAGAGCAATAAGCAGAATTTTCATTATATTTTACTTATTGCTATAGAAAAAGTAAAAATGATGTTCAAGCCAGAAGGAAATTAACCGATTTGTATGGAGAAGATGTGTTGGCAGTATGCCAGTGCCAGAACTGGTTTGCAAAATTTCGATCCAACAATTTTGATGTTGAAAATGCACCCCATTCCGGAAGGCCAGTTGAAGCTGATAAAGACACAATAAAGGTATTAGTTGATGCAAATTGGTGAATAATGAGACATGTGAGAGGTTAAATTTATTGAATTCAATTAATCCTGGATTTAACCTCGAAAATCGATGTATGGCTTCTCCAAGTTCTCACGAAGAGAAATTTGTGTTCTCGCGTAGATGTCTGTGATTTGCTTCTCAAACGATCGATTTTTGAAGTGCATTATTATTGAGGACAAAAGATGAAATGTATATAAAAATGTCAAATGCAAGAGATCATGAAGCAGAAAAGATGAACCGTCTCAAAGCATTTCGAAAACCAATATCTATCAAAAAAGGTTATTCATTATCCGAAAGTTATCTTTCATTCCCCCCTCCAAAAATTACTTTTTGAGCAACCCAATAATTTGCTATATCATGAATTAAACAACAAAATTATTTTTATAAAAGATGCATACGATAATTTGAAATATTAAAAATTTTCTGTAAATAATATGCACAAATATTTTTAGCAATGAAATTTTTTGCTTGATGTTTTAATAAATCCTTAAACATTTTCTTAATTGTAATTTCAGAAATACAACAAATTGTTCTTTTTTCCTCTAAACTATATATAAATATATATATATATACACACACACAAGAATATAGCACATTTAGGCTTTGTTATTAAATCAATAAAGCAGTTTAAAGCTCTATTGATAAGCAATAATTTTTCCAATACATTTACTCGTCAACTGGTAGAATACATTTATGTGGAGAATGAATGATGTATACTACTATTTTTGCCAAGAATGCTTTACTAAATGATCATTAAAATTTATAGAAAAATATATGAGCTTTATATTAATATTTAAATAAAAATCAATTGAACTCTATATTGTGTTTATATTGGGAAAATTTAATGTTCTTTTCTTGAATAATGTAAAAAGTTCAAAAAAAGAATTAGTTTATAGATTTTTCCACAACTATAAACGAAATATGTCTCCTAACTTTAGTTCTTAAATGAAATGTAGACTTGATAGAAATGAAGGTAATTGATTCTAAATTTAAGTAACATTGAATTAAATGACTCAGATGAAAAATATTCAAGTTGGATTAATCATTTGCCATACTCCAAACAATCAATTCTAGAAGATATTTTCATATTTGTAATTTTTTTATTTACAAATGATTATTTTACAAATTTAGGTCCATACATGACATTTGGGGCTTAATATGATTTGATTGATTGTTTGTTTTAATGGTACAAAATCCAGAAGAGGACAAGCTGTACCAGACTAAGACATTCACTCCTAAATTTTCTGAACAAATCTATTAAACAGTAAAAAGTAAATGTGGAAGTTTATTTAATAAAAATAAGGAAATGTATAAGAGATGCCTAAAATTATAAATATTAAAGGATTAGTAAACATTCAAATTTTAAAAATTCAGATAGCATATAAAAATAGAAAACAAATTGCATATAAAAATGCGAAAAGATTGGAATGGGCATGACATTCAGGGAGAGGTATAATAAAAATTAACTTTTTTAAATTGAAGAAATTTCATTCATTTAGAATAGCAATGTCATTTAAAAGTCTAAAGTGCTGTTGAAATTCTGAAGCATTTTGGCATATATGCTTCAACAAAATAAGTACAAATGGTAGCACTTTATCAATACTTGCCTATAAAGTTTCCCTAAGTTATAAATCTAAGATTATTTTTTGTACACTAAAGGTCTAAATTGGACTTGATGATTAAAAATGGATTCCCGAACCATGATATCCCCACTTAAGATGCAAGTTAAGTGCACAAATTAAAATGCACTTGCATTGATTATTTAAATGCAAGTTTAGCACAAAGTACGCATACACAAATAATTCCCGTTTTTTATGATTTTTAAGATTATATTTAAAAAATTTTAGTCTAATTAAATGTTATAACTACAATTATAGCAAGCCAGACGTTGTACATCACATTAAAGTAAGCCGTTTCAATTGGGTTGGACATGTTATTAGAATGAAGGACAATAAAACACTAAGTGAAATTTTTTTTTTTGCAAAACCCATCAGCATAAGAAGAGGAAGACCAAAGCTGAGATGGGTGGATGCAGTCGAAGAAGACTGTAGGGTCCTTGGAACAAAAAATTGGTAGAGTTTGGCTGCCAGTAGAGGTGGCTGGAAGAAACTTGTTCAGAAGGCCTTGGCCCATCCTGGGCTGGCGCGCCATGAATGATGATGACAATTACAGCAATCAACTGCTTTGTTAAAAAAAATAAATTATTAATGTTGCTTGACAACAAAATATTAACATCTGGTTAAGAAAAATATTTATTCAAAAAAGGTAATAAATTTTTTAACATGTGAAAAATATAAACAAAAAGATCTTTAAATTGATGCATAATGAAACTATTACAAAGTAACCAATAAAGCTGTTATTTTTGTTCTACCATGAATGAGATGAGAATAGGTATGCAAATTAATGTATCACATATAAAACCAGTTGTTATATAAAGTAGTTAAATATGCATTCCCCTCAATTAAAATTTTTACAGTAATAAAATCAAACGGAAGTATTCAAGGAGCTTATTTAGTGTTGTGTGCTTTACTACTCAAAACAGATTTACAAGCAATTGCATGTTTTATTATATCAAGTTTTTAAAGATAGTGGTGAAAATAAACATTCTGCAGAGCATCCATTAAGAAGATTCTGGTCGAGAGAAGAGAATTATATCTCTGCAATATACCTCACTGCAGGCAACCACAGATCTTGGATAATGGAGCCCTGAAGATGACTACTGAAAAGGACAGTATAATGTGTAGTTAACTAGCAAGGCAGTCTAACTTTCCTAATGAAACAGATTATCTCCCTGCTTAGGTAAGACTGAGCAAGTAGGTTCCACATATACATTGAAAATCTACAAGGAACAAGAAGTGGAAGACTATGTTGTTGCTTTCTCACCAGCATATTGAATTCATGTTTAATCGAGTGCTTACCATTGACAAAAAGTGGGTTCTGTATAACACTCTATTAAGCATTCTAAACAATAGTTGTAACCCCAGAAAATGTAAGTCAAGGCAGAAGATCATTTATCAACATGTTTATATTCTTTCTAGTGGACTGGTCTTCAATTAATTCACTATGAACTACTAACAGTGCACCAAATAGTTACTGTGGCTTTTACAGTACTTAGAACACATGGCCAATAGAAGAACCAGCACTGGTGAATTGCAAAGGTGTATTTTTCATGCATGACAATGTCCAGCTGCATGATATACAAGAGACAAAGAATATCAAATAACACTTTTGTTAAGAGTCCTGCTGCTATCCTCTTGATTATCTTATTTTGCAGCATCATAAAACCATTTCTCCCATGGGCTATAAAGCAATTTTCAAGGAAAATCTTACACTCATAAAAACTGGTACTAAATACAGAATACTTCATACACAAAATCATCTAATTTTACTTTACAAGGAATGCACACCTGGAAATTGGTTGAAATAAAATGCGGTTTGCTGATGGAGATATTTTTGAGAACAAATAGAATACAATTTCTGTAAATTTTTTTAATGTGAATAAAAGATTGCAAAAATTTTATAATCTTGTTAATTGCATGGACTTTTGGCAAAATATTTTTTGAGGAACTACAAATGACTAATTTAAACTCGATATTTTTTGTGTGAATAGTTTAATAAAGCAAGGGTATTTTATGAACAAGAACTTTGAACTAAACTTTGACAATATACTCAGATAAAAAGAAATTTTCAATAAAAAGTTATTATTTTATTAATTTCACAATGGTCAATTTAATTCCTATTTTGGCTTCCTAATTTCCTGTTAAACATTTTAAAATAGAGCAAAACACAAAAAAACAATCACAAAATACATTTACTATGCCAGATAAATGAAATTCAAATTGAGAGTAAAATTTAAAAGCATTACAGAACTTATGGAATGAACAGAATAAAAATAAAAGTAGAAAAACTAAAAATTCACACTGGAACTATAAAAAACAGCAATTTTGAATTATTTAAAATATGAATTACCATTTAAATTAAGCTTCAAGTAATTCAAGAATAGTTGATATATTAAACATGAAACTACTTTTAAAAGCTTGTATATTCATACTAGTTTCTTCTTATATTTAAAATTAAAAAGCACTACTTTGGTTGCAACCAGTAAATTAAAAATTACATAATTTTAATCAGGCAAATTTTATAAATTCAAACACAGGTAAATTGGTATAAGCATATATATGCAAATGTAGAAGTATGCAATCAGTCAGTGATGTGATATAATAGATATGGCTTAATTAAAACATCTGCACAGATGATATTGGTTATTGCTGCTACAGTGTCAAATTATCAAGCTTTAAGGGATTTTAAACATGGTGTTAATCTGCATGCAAGAGACAGGACACAGTAACACCAAAGTAGCAATGAGAGAGAAATTTTGCTTTTTGTATATGATCATTGCACATTGTACTGTAAATCAACCAACTGCCTTTGTGATATAGGAAGTGTGCAGTTGATGTAATACTTAGTGGAATATGACTGATATTTCAACATCCTTTAGGCTATATTTGATAACTTGAACTTTTTCATCTCCATTGTGCATTTTGAGACCTGGACAATTCTAGCAGAACAAAGTACATCCAAAATGTTGAGTCACTTTTAAGGGGCTTCAATTCCTTCTTCAGGTTTTAGACAATTCCACAGGTCATCTAAATCACTAAGCATGAACATTATTGAACTTATCTAGGTTGCCTTTCAGTAAAAATGTCCACAACAGTATATTTCAATAGATTTGTTGACTTGTAAGATCGATAATGGAAATATTACTAAATTTGGTACTTTTCCGTTTCGCCGGCGTAAATCTCGCCAAGCGAAAATTAAATCGCCAATTGGCGACAACACAGTAAACACATAAAAAAATTTTAATAATTTTCTTTTACATAAAATTTTTTAAATTTATTTAATTGTTGTTCTTGTGTTCACGCTATGCGTGGAATGATGGGTGCCAGAGCCTCCATTTATTTACTTATTATATTAGATTACAGTTTATCGGGTGATGCATATTTCAAAAACTTATTATTTAAATATTTTTTTATGTGAATTTGTTACGATTATTATTTTTTAAGATATATTTTTAAAATCCGATTTTTTTCTAAAGAGATTTTATGAAATTATTAAATTTGTATATATAGCAACATAGCATAAAATTATGAAATGGAAAAAAAAGAGTCGAAATAAAGTCGTTGACAGTAAAAGGCCGTCACATGTTTTGGAAACATAGCAGTAAAAGGTTACCAGCTGATATTCCCTCTAGCGCCGGTTGTGTCATTTTTGGCTACTTTATCGCCTGCACCAGCGAAACGGAAAAGTACCCTAAATTTTTTAGGATTTCTACAGACATTAGTCTAATCTATTCCACCTGATTTCACAAAAATTCTGCATACTTATCAAATATGCAGAAATTTTGCAACATATGCAATCGCCAGGATAGAAAATATCACATGACTATGATGAGAGAAAATATCAATAATAACACTATTTGAATTCATAATTTCTACTTAGCAATGAAGTTCAGTGAAAGATTTGTCCCGACACCTCTATAAGAATATCATAAACTTCAAGAGTTCACAAATTCCAAGTGATTTCCTAAGCACACAATGAATTAAATAAGATTATAAGCCACATTTCTCAGGTGCTCATTGAACTGTTAAATTATAGAACCGAAGGTCAAAACTCTGCCAGTCAACCAGCACAGCCCAGTTTCCAAATCAGATACCATACAAATATGTTGAAATCATAAGTTGTATGTTATCAGATTACACAATAAACATTTTTACGGCAATAAGAAAATATATAATGCTTCTAATCAGAATGTAACATTTATGTATACTACAAACAATTTATAAGTTAAGCTAGTTAAAAACAGTGAATAAAGGGGTTTCAGCAGAGAGCATTCAATTTCCAACATATATGGTACAAGCGAAAACAAAACAAGGATAGGAAAAGTTAGTTAAAATCATAAAAAAGAAAAAAGGCTTTCCATGGCAAAGTAACAAATACTTTCATTAGCATGAAAAAAATTTTTTAAGCAATCTATAAATGAATTGAAATTAAATTCAATAGCATTAAATTAATAAGAAAATCAACTTGATATTAAGACAAACATAAAAAAATTAGTCATAAAATTTTTAAAAAGTAGGTATACATTTTTCACATTAAAAATTTTAAAAATGGGCCATAAAAAATATATAGAAATATAGACAAGGCAAAAAATTTTCTATGAAGTCTATTCTAAAATTCATTAAATTAAATGATAAAGCAAAAGAGATCTAGAAAAAAATAAACACCAGGAAAAATTAAAAATTTATGATTCAATAGGAATTTTAAAACTTTATTTTAGAATTCAAAGTTAATCTTGTATATAATTCAAAGTTAATCTTGTATATAATATCTTGTAATAAAAGTCAGAAAAATCATCCAAAATGAAAAATAAAGAGCATGTTCTGCAAGAAAATACAAGCATGTTTATTTTCCAGAAATAGCATCATTACATTGGCTTCATATGCAAAACAATTTCACATATCTTTTAAGACTTAAATATAGGTAAAATAGAAATTAAAGGCACCACTGTCCGTAAGTTAAGAGATAATTATTTATGAGAAAGAGGCATTTCAATTTTTCACAACTACAAGATTACAAATTTCTTATACATTAAGCAAGTAACGATTTTAAAAATTCTGCTTAAAATTTATGAAACTAGTTATAAATCCTTAAAAACATTGCGTTGTAAAACATTGTTAATTTGGTGTTCACTTTATGAAAATTCTTAGTCCATTAGAATTAATAACTAAGTGTTAAAACCGTTTAGCAAGTTAGAAAAAATAATTTATTAAATTAATACATAAGATAATTTGAAGTTGAATCGATGCAGTATAAATTTATAAACAAATTACATTAGCCTGCAGTAAGATGATACACACTGAGAAAAAATTAACTTATATTCATACTTAAGAATGAAATTGAATAAAATATTCAAAATATCAAATAAACAAAAATATATTTATCTTTTGTACTGCAGTATGAAACTAAGAATAAATAAAATAAATATCTGGTTGAACTAATACTTTATACAAATATTTTTTTTCTTTAATATTAACAAAAAGCTTTTAAATTTAAAAAATGGGCCACTTAATTTAAAAAAAATTTTTTTTTATAAAATATACTATTACTAAATAAATAATTTATTAAATTTTATTAAGTCTGGAATTCATAGAAAATATTTATTACTATTATTTCTTAACTCTCTCTGATACAGAAACTTTATATAAAAATTACCAGCCATTATACACTGCAATTAGATATTTTATTCTATACAAAAAACAATTCTATTTGACATTTTTTAAATTTAAAACATGTTCTATATAAAAGTAAAGTTAATTTCTAACTATTTACTGTATTAATGTGAAATTTGTTAACCCTAAAATACACAAGTATCATTTCTCAAAGTGAAGATTTGGTAAAGTTTCTTCTGCAAAATGATTAAAGTCATTCATTCCTTTCTTTGCAGATGTTGTAAAATCTTCAACAACGGATATACCTTTTTTAGCAGTGTGGGTTATCTCATCCATTCCTTTGACAGTTTTGTGTGTTAGTTCATGAACTTCATCATTAATTTTACTTATCACCCACTCCATGGCTTGTCTACCTTTATTAGCATTAGAAGATATTGTTTTAGTTAAATAGTCTTCTATGTAACTACTAAGTGGTACATTTTTTATGGTCACTACAGCTTCTTGTTTCAGAAGAGTACAATCCTGTTTGGATGGATGAGGGCTATAGGTTACTTTTTCAAGCACAGACACTTCATTGCAGAATGTCAGGTTCTTAGTTAACATTGTCATCACTTTCTGTTGTGGGTTGACTTCAGAATGTTCACTGGCATAGCAAGTCTTATCAGCACCAAGGAGTTTGGATGCCCAAGAGGGAAGTCCCCATTTTGAGCTGATGAGGCGGTGAGTCTTCAGAACGCCGTTGCAAACTTTTCGATCCACAATATCGGTAGCTTGAACAGCAGGGTTAATTGGATTAGGATATTTTCTAAAAGCAGCTTGGGTGACAGTTTCCCAAGGGTGCTCAAACACGTGTTCAGAGGTCCAAATTTTCATTTTCTCAAAAATATATAGTCACAAATAGATATAAATATTATGTTATTGAATGTTCAATTCAGCTGACAGGCTCTGACCATAATCAGAGTAAGCAAAATAAATAGAGGCGATAAAACTTCTGAATATACTAAATTCTTTTGTCCTTCAAGTTTAAGACAGAGAAGTAATTTGAATAAAAACACAAGTAGTAATTGAATAAAACTCCAAGATGATCTCAAGGCGGCAGCCTTGTACATTCCCTCCAGGTACTGGCGGATGAAGACGATGACGCAAAAGTAGGCGTTAAGTCCGTCACAAATGAAAAGTGGGACGAAAGTTGACCACCAAGACATCACAATAAAATTTTCCAGCTTGAAAGTTGTCATTACTGTAAATATTGTCACTGCTATAAGATTGAGATGAATTTCTATCATAGTTAAACCGAGCCATCTTACCAATTCTCGCAAGGTAAAGATCATAACTTTGCATTCTAATTTAATTTTGAAAACATTGATTGGCGATATATATTCTACCTATATTGAATTTGTATTCATTTAAACCTTAAAAAATCAGAAATAGTTTTGACCTTCTTGAGAAAGTTCAAAACACACTGCAGGCATGAATGCCAAAAGGGAAAAGAACGAGAAATTATGAAGGCTACAATAGTCACAGTTAACATTCTTTGATTAAAATTGCATTCAAATATCGATTTTTGGATGTTTCTGGAAAGTTTCGATTTTACGAATTTGATAAAACATGCAAAGAAAATAAAATATGTGTAACTTCCCGATTTTATTAAAAACTAACTTAATTTAAAAATTTCTGAACAACGAAAATTTTTATATATATCTCCATTTTTAAGAATACCATTTCCCCCATAAAAAGACAAATTTCAGTCTTCCGTGCTTCTCGAGAGCACAATGAGAGCATTGGACATTTTTCGTAGTTAAAATGTTCGCTGACTCCGAATCTAATTCCATCGAATTAATAGGACATATTTTACTTTTAATTCATACAGCCTAATATCATAAAAATTATGAAGGATACTATTTATTATAATGGTGGGACAAATAAAATGATAGTAATGATGCAGATATCGACCTCGCACTTAACTTTAACTTCAAATTACGAGGCAATGTTTCTGTATATGTGTTTTTGCATACTTCTTATTATATATACATATATATTACCTAATTACTATCACTATCTCCCGTTTGGTGTTTTTTTATGGTTACGATGTAAATATACAAATAAATTTATTTGAATATCGATGTTTATAATGTTAACATCATAAGCATTTTAGCAAAATTTTAATCATCCAACAGCAATTTATTCCATAAAATGTTGTAAAAAGCTATATTTAAATTAATTCTGATTTTATCTAAAGTTCTTACGTTCCTGTAAGAGTTTTAGAGTCATTATAGACTTTAACAGCGTTTAAATGAGCCACTATATATATATTTTTAATATGATGCTTGAGCACTGGAGAAAAGCGTGACTAGTAAAGGAATCAATACTGTTAACCATAACTGTTTTAATAAGGACGATTGCAGGGTTGATACACATTAAATACCAATAAGATTGAGAACCCATTAATGCGAACTATGTTACCAATAGAGGTAAACCTCATAATTTCCCATTCAACCACACACGTCTATTGACGTCTTTTAAAGATCCATGGAGTCCAAAAGACGTCCTGGATACTTTTTGGATGTCATAAAGACGTCCATGATAAGATATGAACTGGATGGTCTTCTGTCGACTACATCTGAACGTCGGATTGACATCCACGATGGATGAGTTTTGGAGTATTAACATTTGGATCTGTAATAGACGTAATTTATATGTCCATGATAGATGTAATTTGGACGTCCAGAGTGGATGTACATTCATAATAGATGTTATCTGGGCATTGGATCAGTTTTACTGTACGGTCACCCTTGGCGCGTTCTTTTTTGGCACCAAATTTGGCGAACATTTTTACTGGAAACCCGGCAAATTAGTATTTTGGCAACCCTATTTGTCATTAATTTCTAATGAATATTTTACCGATTTAAATTCGTTAATATAAAATTTAATCAAAAGATTTTATGATAATTTAAACTTTATTATTTTAGCATTGATGTTTGAAATCTATAAATCTGTGTTTTTTGTTAATTTTATAAAATTAGTTGAGCATATTGATGGATACCAACAATGTATGAATTATTTGTCACTATTTCAGCCATTTTCATATCGCCGTTTTTCCCGATCGGGCTTACGTCATACGGCCTTGGCGACTTTTCGAAAATTTCACCAAGGGTGACCGTACGGTAAAATTTTACCAAGTAGGTAATTAATTGCAATTGTAATTATTTTTGTTTATTGCTTCCATAATTTTAAAATATCGTTTACCTCACAGTCTACAGTCGTTTATTGCTACATTACGAAGTGTTTAACGAAATAAGTTAAAAAATAATTGCTTTTCTTTTATAGATTCATATTTTAGTATTTTTAAATAACTTATTTTTATTCCAAAGAAGTCATAATAGAAATAAAGTTTAAAAACTGAATAGTGTTATTTTTAAGAGTAGAAAACCTAGCATGTTTAAGTGTATTTTTACTTCAAAAAATTACATTTGTAACTATTTTAAATTAACGTTAAAAGATACATATTGCTTTTATTTATAAAATGTGCTAAATTGCAAACCACCATTACCAGGCTCATTACTGGACATACTCGCACCCTTACATTCGTTCAGGGTCAGAAAGTGTTCCCTGTGTGCCTCAGGTGTAATTTCCACCAAGCTTCTCCGGACCATCTGCTCTCCTGTCTGGGTTTGGAGAAGAGAGATCTTTTTGATAACCCTGCGCTGGTTTGGGACTTTCTCTGGGCGAACGATCTACTGGACTTGGTCTAGATTGTACTAGATCAAGTGGAATAAGGAACAACAACAATAAAATGTGCTTGATAGCAGAATGTAATGATTTTTTTATATCATTAAATTTTCCAGTTATTTTTAGGCTGAAAAATCAAACATTGCGATTAGGATGAAAACTGCTGGAAGAAAATTTATTATACCACAAAATAATTTTCTTAGATAAAAACCATTTCTATGACCAGTGATTCAAAATATTTTACTCTCCAAAATCATTTATATTTATTATTTTGTCAGACAAAGACTTATGTATTTATCTCTTCATTTCAGCAAGATAAATATTAATCAATATTAGTATTTGATTCAAATTTATTTTTAGGATAGTCTTAATTCTAATATTTAATGTTTAATTAAAATACTTTTTACTGTTGAATTAAAAATCTGACTTTTTTTCAATTGAATATCAAATTTTAAATCCATAATTCAGGATTTTGCTACTGAGCAAGAAAAGTTATATCACCCAATTATTTTAATGTATACTGGACTAATATTTCAAATAAAGAGTTATTAAAATGTATACTTCAAAATTTATTTCAATATTTTGTAGTTAAATGGAAGATATGTTTATTTCCTATATTAGATTTCGAATTCTTACTTTCCTGGAGAATCTTCAGGAAGATTTAAATTTGTTGCCTACTAAAAGTTCTAGAATTTGAAGTATTGATTCATGGTAAGCATTTTTTTATTTTGATAAAAAAAAGATGTTTAAGATTATGTAAAATGATTTAGTATGAATTGTGTACATCTTCAGTGATTTAGCATTCAGAATGTGACTGTGTGATCTGTGAATAGGATTTTCTATAAGATTTTATGTTCACTTAATTTGGAAGCAAAATTTCCTACTCCTATAATGCTTGTAATGCTCGATATTTTGTATATTCTTATTTTGTATTATTTGTTGTATACTCTTACAAAAACCATCTCATCATAATATCTTCAAAATAAATTATTTTTTAATTACACTTTATATCTAAGTAAATTAATATAAGAATGCTCATTTTCAGGAAAAAATCATAAATTATAACAGCAAATGAAACTCTTAATACATTGATTTCGTTTCTACTAAAGTTATTTTTAAGTCAATATAGTTAAAACCTTTTTGTATGAGAAAAATTTAGTTTATTGTAAAAAATGAAATTAGTAACTAACTGAAATTTCTGAAATTCAAACCATTTGCTTGTATGTGTATACTCTGAAAGGAAATTAAGAAGCATGCTGTCAGTGAAATTAAAAACAAAATGCTTACGTAAACAGAACAACAAAGTTTCTGGAATGAATATTATGTGTATTATGTTATAAAAATTTTGTTGATTAATTTGATTTAATAAATGATGCTCTGACTTAGTTTTAAACAAAAATATCAATATTCTATTTTTAATTGTATTTCTTTAAAGTTGTTTTGTAGTAATTCACTTTTCTACAGACTTCAAAGACTTTACGGGCAAAAATAAACTGAATGGCATCTACGTTTCACACTATAATCTGATGTTCAGTTCTATTAAATATTTGTCTTCTTTATTGATCTAATTTGAATATTATTTTTAAAAAAAATTTACACATATCATCACAGTAAGTATCATTTATTTATTAAATGTTGATTGGAAATTCATTTTTTCTATAGTAAATGTTTCGTATTCTGCTCTGCTAGGCATAAAAAATTACTTATGATGGGCTAAACCTAGTTTCAAATAAATTGAAAAAAATATTTGTTTTATAAATAGTTAGCTTTTTATATTTATAATTTTAAATATTTTTATTGTGTTATGCTTTAATTACTTTGATAAAGTTGAATTGTATTTTAAGAGATAAAATGTATCTCATTTAAATATTCTAAATTTTGTTTTCCTTTTCAGTTAAATGAGAATAACAAATTTATATAACTGCGGATGAGATTAAATTTAAAATAAACAAATTAAAAAAATTAATTTTTCTGTATTATTTAAGCTCATTTGGAACTAATGTAGAGCAAGAGAAAATAAATCCTTTAAAGGATTAAAAACATGTCAATTTGTTTCTACTGAGTGCAAATTGTAAATAAACATTTCACGTATTAAATTTTATTAAGAGTTTACTGTTGTAAAAATGATAAAAATGTTTAATCAGAACATTTAATATATCCCTTAGGAAATAACATTTCTGTTTACATTGAGCACTACTATGTAATTTCAGTTCTCTATTTTATTATTTAAGTTCTGTTCTTTTAATGGTAATGTTAAATTTTACCTATTAATCTAGCTCTTGTTTTGGTAATTTGAAGATTCATTACAAATTTGAAACATTTTGTAATTTCAGTTATTTAATTAATTCCAAAGGGTAAAAAATTAAATAGTATAATTTTCCCAGAAATTATAGTCCCTTAGGTTTAGCATATATGTAATTAAAAAGATAAACATTGCTAAAATTGGTATTATGATGACGTGCCATGGATCTAAACTGGACCAAAATGAGACGTCTACTGGACAAAATTGTGTCGTATGGGACTGTTATTATACTAAAATTGATATGATTTTGTGTTGTTTAAATAGTTATTTTTTATAAATGCTTTTTTAAAAGTAGGAATATATTACAGATTTATTTTCTAAAACTTATGTGAATTTTATGCTGTAAATAATAATTATTATTATGAGTATATAATGTAAGCATGTGGCTAAAATTCATACAATAATTTCAATTTTAAATTATAAAATCTTTTTAATTATAAAATATTTGTATTTTTATTTGTTTTGTTTCAGTGCCACTTCTTAAGCTTGTCTCGGAGAACTTCTTCCGGGAATTGCACCATAAGCATCATGAAAAAATTATTGACCAATGAACTTGCATCTGAGTTCAGTTATTTTGGTGCTAGGGATAAGAAATCCTTTAATGAATTAAATATGAAGCAGTTAGTTTTTAGTATGTGCAATGTTTGAATAAGCGTGTGTGTCCGGTGGTTGTGGGTTTAATCAAAACAGCCTTTAGTGTAACAATAATTTAATTATTCAAAGTTAAGTTACTCACAATAACAAACAGAAACACTAAATTAAAAAGATGATTAAAACATATCTCAAGAGTTCGAAATCAAAAGCCTAACTAACTGCCTTTCCTTCTCCCCGCCAGGGGTGCTCTCGGAAAGGAAGAGAGAGAGTGAAGTGTCACAGACTCCCCCTCTGGTTGCGAAGTCGTCTCGACGAGTAGCCAGGTGAAAAGTTTGAAGATTGTTCACTTCTTGGCAAGTTGTTTATTTGAGGTGTCTTTGGAGGTCGACTCCTTCTTTTAATATGATTTGTTGTCACATTTGAGGTTTTGTTGACTTGTAGGCATGGACGTAGAGCAGATGTGTGATAGGCTCCAAGAGAAATATTGGGTTGGTTCAGGCTGGCAATTTCGTAGCTTGTTGGGGAATGTTGTGCAAGTATAATATCTTGACGAGGTGCAAATTTGGCTGTTATCTTTTTTTCTTTGTTGCTGTGAGGATGCAAGGTTACCCATACTTGGATCTCCAGGTTTAAACTGGTGACCTTTTCTTCTATCCTGATCAGCATATGTCTTCCTTTGATCTTGTTTTTGTTCAACAATGTCTTTGATCTCTTTCGAAATATTTGCAAATTTTCTCAAATATGGAGTTATTTCCGATACGAAGTAGTCATTGTAAATAACTGTGCGCAAATCATGTTGGATATCATCAGGGGTTCTAAGTTCCCTTCCGAATTGTAGAAATGCAGCTGTGTGTTCGGTTGAGTCACATACAGCTATGTTCAATGCAAAACGTATTGTCGGAAGTTTTTGTACCCATTCAGTGTTCTTGTCTCCAACCAAAATTGCCAATCTCGGTTTGAGAT
Organism: Latrodectus hesperus; assembly: GCA_037975125.1. Lineage (NCBI taxonomy): Eukaryota > Metazoa > Arthropoda > Arachnida > Araneae > Theridiidae > Latrodectus > Latrodectus hesperus. The sequence continues at coordinate 33,928,856 of CM075862.1, forward strand.
CTCTATTCTTATGTTCAATAAGATTAGCTTGTGGGCAATAAACTGGAGAAAGTAATTGTTTTATGTCAAGATGACAAATCTGTTGAAGAACTGCACTGACAAATTGTGAAACATTGTCACTTATCAGTCTTCTTAGAATTTCGAAACGCAGGAATACTTCTTCCATCAACACAGTAGCACACTCTCCCGCGGTAGCCTTTTTCAGTGCGAAAAGTTCTACCCATTTTGTTGCAGTATCTTCCACAATGAAAATCCATTTTTTCCCTTCTGTGGACTCAGGCAAGGGACCAAACAAGTCGATGGCCAAAGTTTCAAAACGTTGTGAGTAGATTGGGGTTCTCAATAAGCCTGCAGGTTCTTGATTTGATGGTTTGAACCTATTACAATCAAAACAATTTGCAACATAGTTTGTAATATATTTTCGCAAATCTGGAAAATAATATTTCTTAAAAACTCTTTGATATGTACCATCTGTCCCATAATGGCCTGCTGTTGGAGCATCATGATGTTCTTTCAGTACTCTTTCACGCTCATGATTGGGAACCACTAATTATGCCTCCTCCGAATCAGATTCTTCGGAATAATGATATAATACGCCTTGATTCATGATATAGCCTCTTTGAGCCCAATTTGCAAAATTTTTATCGTTTGAATCACTTTCAAAACTATCTATTATTTTCTTTAAATCGCCAATCTTCATTTGTTCTTCACGCAGATCACTTGCTGCTGTGGAGAGCAAATCAACGATAACTGTGCAGATTTCGCAGGTTGCTCTTTCATGTACATAATTTGGGCGGGAAAGCATATCAGCAATGGCATTTGCTTTACCCGGAATATATTCTATTTTAAGGTTGTAAGATTGTAATTGCAATGCCCATCTTACAAGACGACCTGTGGCAGATTTGAGGCTTAAGAGCCATTTTAGAGGTTGGTGGTCAGGTGCTACAGTAACTTCTGAACCTTCGATATATCCTTTAAACTTTTCAAGGGCCCAGATCATTGCAAGCGCTTTTCTTTCGGTTGTGGAATAATTACGTTCAGCCGACGTCAATAAACGGCTTGCATATTCTATCGGGTGCTCTTCAGGACCTTGCCCTTGAAGTAAAACAGCTCCCAAAGCATAATTTGACGCATCTGATCTTATTACAAAAGGTTTTGATTCATCTATTTGTTTTAAAATTGGTGGTGAAATCAAACATTTCATAAGAAATTCAAATGCACTTTGCTCTTTTTCACCTCACTACCAAGTAGTTTGCTTTGTAGTGATATTGTTTAAGGGATAAAAAATCTCAGCAAATTGAGGAATGTAGCGTCTATACCAGCTACATGTTTGTAAAAATGATTGCATCTGTTTTACATTCTTTGGGGAAGGAATACTAATAATTGCTTCCACTTTAGCTGGGTCTACTTTAATACCGGGGTTGGTTATATAATACCCAAGGTATTTAACTTTGGCACAAGAAAAATTGCATTTCTCACGATTAGCTCGTAAATTAAAATGCTGGAGTCTTTCAAATACTAAACGTAAGTCTTGGATGTGACTCTCGAAAGTGAGAGATAATACTATGATATCATCTAAGTAAGCAAGCGTATTAACCTTTTGTCCATTTCGAAAAATGTCCATTAGACGCTGGAATGTATCTGGTGCTGTTTTAAGTCCGAAAGGCATTCTGATGAACCTATAGACACCAAGTTGGCATACAAAAGCAGTCTTGTCTTTGTCCGTCGGAAGTACATTAATTTGATAATAACCAGATAGCATATCTATAGTGGTCATAAAAGAGGTTTGTTTAGCATTGTGCGGAAGATCATCCATTCGTGGTAACGGATATGGATCTGATTTGGTGATCGCATTGCGCTTGCGGTAGTCGATGCAAAGTCTAAATTCACCATTTAGTTTAGGTATGAGCACTACTGTTGATGCGTATGCTGAATCACTTTCTCCTATTATCCCTGAGGCCAGAAGCTTTTCAGTTTCCTTTCTTAAGATATCTTTTCTGGCAGGAGAGAGTCGATAGGGAGGTGAAACAATTGGAGTTGAATTCCCTGTATCCATTCGGTGTTCGATATAAGTTGTTGCTTCTCCCCTTGTTGGAAAATATTTTCATACAACAAAGCATCAAGTTGTCTCCTCTGATTTGAGTTGAGATTTTCCCCTTCATCTGATCGAAGGAGCGTTGAGCTTTCATCACTTTTAGTCCCAATGAAATTAGAACATTATTTTGAAAATTCTGTTTGAAGAATAAAAGAATTTTCTGGAAGAGTGGTACTTAAGTCTATGAAAGAATTATCTTTAAATAGATATACCCACTGTTTTGTTGGGTTAGTATTTTTTCCAATTTCAGAGGAATGATCTTGAAAATCTGGTTGGAGTGAATCACAATTCACTGGAACATCGAGTTTTGCAAATGAGAAAGTTTTATGTGGTCTATCACTAAAGTGCCACCATTGTTCTTTAAGATTTAGAACGATCCCTGTTTACTCTATAAAGTCGATTCCAAGTTGAGTATTATTTCTCTGTGCGCCTGGAATAGCAAAAATTGGAACTGAAAATCTTCACTGTATCCAGATCTTAACGAAAGCTTTATGTATTTCCTTTTTTGTATGGTAGCCAACCTCTAAAGTTATGTCAAGGATTGATTTTTAGAAATGAATTCCTTGTTCTCTAAGAAGGTGGTAGAGAGTTTCACCAGCTATAGTATGAATTGCAGCCGTGTCCACATAGGCTGTACTCCACATTCCATTGATGTTTATATTTAATATTGCCATTTGGTTGGATGTTGACAGACTGTTCAACTTTATACTGTGGAAACGAGTGGAATTTTTTTCAGATTTGGATCAATTCGGACAATTTGATTTAATATAGCCAGGCGTACGACAATTATAGCAAAAAACGGAAGAGAGTTTATCCTGCTTAAGCTGGTCGAATTTTCCGCCTTGAACTTTCTTTTCAACAGAATTGAATTTGGGGTATTCTTCTCTGGATTTTGGTGATTGCTTCGTATCGATGACTGATGGTCCTTCTTCATTAGCTTTGTGGCGAAGATTGTCATATGCATCGAGTTTTTCTACCAAATCAGTTGAAGAAGTGATGCCACCCCATTCATCCAAAAAGTGTTCCTTCAATTCTGGTGGGCATTTTTTCTTGATCTGATAGGTTATCATAAGGTCTTTCAATTTTTCAAACGTGTCTACTTTTCCTTCCTTTATCCAATTTTCAAAATAGCTACGAATTTCAAAATAAAAGTCATTCCATGTACTATCCGGATTGTTTTTATGTGTCACAAATAGGTGACGAAAATGTTCAGCGCTTAATTTGAATCTTTTTAGCAAGATCTCTTTTATATAGCTGTAATTTTCAGCTTTTTCTTCTGACTCGCGGACAATTATTTTTGCCACATCACTTGGAAGAACTTCAACTAGGTAAGCGATCCATTGATTTTCAGGAACCTTTAAAAACTTTAACTGTCTCTCAAAAAGATTGAGAAATAAAGAGATATCGTCTTCTTTGTGTTAGAGTTAGGAATTAACTTTTCAACTCAAGTTTTGGTGGATCATTTGATTGAATGGGTAATACCGGCGATAGCGAAGACAACTTTTGGATTTCAAGTTATATCTTGAGAACTTCATGTTCATGGGTTCTTTCTTTTTCTATTCTGGCTTCTTCTATTTGTTTTTCTTGTGTTATACGTTCACTTGCTAGTCTCCTGTTCTTCTTTGGATACTATTTCTTCAATAACACTCGATAATAAGTTTTTCGTTAGTTCCTCATCCTATTTGTCAGATTTGACGATTAAATCCTTTAGCTGGATTACTTTCATGTTGTTCCCAATATCCATGCCCAATTCCTCAGCCAACAATATCAAATCTTCTTTTCGACCTTTTGCGAGGTATGCCATCTTAAGTCTATCATAGAAAGGTCACCAATTTGGAAAGTCTTAAATGTCTATTAAAGTTTGAGGATAAATGAAAACATAATAGTTCATGTAAATATCTTACAATTCCTAACGAAATTTACACTCACCGTACTAAATTGATTAAAATAATTTTACTTAGTTTATTTTCATTATAGAATAAAATTATAGTTCAAAGTAATTTTAACATATTAATCATTGACACATTTTTAAAATTGTAAAAGTCACTAGAAATGTTTAATGTAAAACTCATTTAAACCAACTGTTGTGATGACAAATGCAAATAGAATAATTAATAAGTGAAAACCAAATTCACAAGTTATAAGTCTAACACATCAATTATGAAAATTTACCCAGAAATCATATTTCAATCATTAAAATAATAACTATGTAAAAATCTTATTTAATTATCGAAAAAACAAAAATTACTTATGACAAATATTACTTATGATAACATAATTTTACACATATACGTATCAATAAACTTAGTGAACACTTTCGATTTCATTTTTAATTGCAAACACAATTTACTATAGTTTAGAACTCTTGTACTATTTATTCTCTGCTACAGTATATAGCAAACAATAAAATATAATTTGAACTCAATTTATATAAGTATTCACAAACAACAAATAACACCTATGAGTATTGTTCTCTGCTAATTCTCTACTACTACATGTTTCGGATAAATTCGATTTCTTCATTGAACTAGCCATAATAAGATATTCTAAAAAATATATATATTTTAATAATATTGTTATACAATAAATAATTTATTCTGCAGTTTGCAAGAACATATTTCGTCACATATTAAAGTACTAAAAATATTAGTTACACAAGAAAATAATAAATAATATATTAATTCTTGTTAGTTTTAATAATTATTTCTATATTTTAACTAATTTAATGATAAAATAATTTTTCATAATATTAAAATATATTTTATTGTTCAAAAATAAGCAAAATAAATTATAAGTTTAGTAACTTTTAATATCTTAAGGTTGTTAAAACTTCAGTCGTGACGCAATATGTTCTTGCAAACGAATGCAGAATATGAAATATGAAATAATAAGTAAAAATATTTACCTAAAAATAACACTGTATCTATTTACGGTTATATTTTTTAACAAGTCACTGTGTGTGAAGTTTCAAAGACGACGGTTTACTAAAAATGAGACTAATGCAGTCTGTCATCTGATTCGGATAACGGCAACAATATGCAATAATATTAGAAGGCGAAACTGGATACGCAAAAATTTTATCTAATGCGCATCTTTATATATTTCGAGAGAATTAATGTTATATTTTAATGATAATATGTATAATTTGACGGTTCTAGTTAACATACTAAGATAGGTTTTCATTACTACAAATTTATATCATAAATTATAAATTAAGAGGGTAGATTAATAATTTTTAATTCAGTTCTATCAAAGAAGATAACTTATAAAAAAAATAATGTTTTTGTGCGTGCCATCAAAATTTTCAAACGTGCCACTTGTGGCACTCGTGCTGTTGGTTCGCCATCCCTGCTCTATGCAAAACTGGTGACAGAATTATAATGGTCTTTGCATGGCATACAATTCAACCTCTAATCAAACTGAGCTAAGCATTGATTAGCTATGTTTATGTTCAGCCATACGTAAGGTTCATGGATTTTATATGCCCAAAGAACGACTTTCTAGAATGAAAACGTGAAATATCATAATTTCAAAATCATTCACTAGTTATTTGAAAATTCGAAATTCGTCTTAGCGATTGAGATATTTGGACATTAATTCTCTCAAAATACATGAGAAATGATAAAGATGGTTAATTCTTGCAAAAAATATTATGTCATTAATATATTCACATATATTATAAATGACTGCAGAATCAGAACGATTAAATATTTTCCAGAGGTTTTTGGACGAAATTGTTGAGTCGAACTAATGTCATGTTGCTGCTATACATTACCCAGTAAAAGAAGGCGATATTAGGATTTATTTGAGGACGTCTTGTATTTCGGTATGCATACATTGAATTAATTTGATTTTCATTGATCTCATCTAATTCAAAATTTTCTAAATTTCATAAAATACATAGCATGATTTAGTTTTGTAGATATATTATTCCAAAGAGAAAAGAAAATAAATTTCCTGTAATAATTAATCGTTTTCTATGTAAAGTTGTCAATTCACCGAATGTCCCATAATTATGTTTATTAGAAATTCTCGGCTAAATTAAAAAAAATTAATAATAAATAAGGTAAACACATGTGAGAAATAGAAAAAAATAGTTTGTTTGCTGAAAAAAAAGCTCAAAATAGATTGAAGGAAAGATAATATCATGATATTTAAGAAAATAAAATTGTAATTACATGATATAAGTGCATTAAAAGTAAGTATTTAAAATCCTATATATATTATTTGATATTGAGATAAATTTGAAAATAATAAAAAAAAATATTTATAAAGGCAAATTTCTTTAGAAAAAAACTTTTTTAAATGACAGTTATGTTTTATTGCAGTTCTCTTGTATTATTTTAAATACTTCACACACAATCAAAAACAAAAATGTGTTTATTATTACTTGTAACATTTGATTCTAGAGAGGACATGTTATGACGAAAAAACGATGAAACATTATCCATAATCTAAACTATTTGCCAAAAAGAAAGATTTTAATTCTCTCATTGCTGATTTCATAAAATATTTAATTTTGGACACTTTTTAAAAAAGCGAAATTATTATTTAAAATTTAAATATTCTATTTTATACGATGTATGAAACAGTATATAAAACAGTTTAAAATATGTTTTAGAAATTCATAATATTATTTTTATTTCAAAGAATTATAATTTCTTGATTGTTGGAAACTGATTAAATGGACACTGAATCTTATTTTAAATCTTCTTTGCTGGTCTGATGTAGAGAGAAGGATAACAATTTAGGTCATTCGCGCGTGACCATGGTTTGCATATACTATGTAAAAACTATAATAGAAAGAGACAAAACGTTCGGGTTAAAATAAAAAAAGACATGCATGGTTTTAAAATAATGGTACATGCTACGATCCAAATATGAGATAATGATAAAAATTCAATTATATTTTTAATAACTATAATCACCTTGAAATTATTATTGTAAATGCTTTTTCTGTCATAGAAATAAATTACTGCGATGAAAGTAAATAATTACCGGTCTTGTTATTTAACCATGGTGAATGTTTGAATAAAATTTTCTGAAAATAATATTTGAAGCAAAATAACAAGACTCAGTGACTCTTGAAAATAATGAATAAACTTCTTTATACTCAAAATGCAGTTAGTAATTTCCCAATTTAATATACACACTCTCAGCAGGTGTTCACCAAAAATTATGAAAATATTTTTATTTTTGTAACGATTCTCACACACACACACACTTAGTCAGTTTGATCACGCTTTTTTTATCGCTTTGAAAATTAGCTTTTGACTTTTGTTTACAATCACTTTTTGTTCTAAAATTTATAATTAGTCAATTATTAATTTAGTTTAAGGGGTATAAAAATTCATTTTACTTATGCACTTTTAAATGCAGTAACAGTTATAAAAAAGATTCAGAGTAAAATTTTAATTTGACTTATTTTTCTATTTCGAAATTAATCATCATTTTATATGCATTCATGTATTTACAATTAAATTTAAACTATGATAGTATATTTTGAGATTCAAAGTCAAAAAAATTCAAGGACAATCCTGAATTTTTTTATAAATTTGAATCTCAAAATACCTTCGAATCTTTTGATCATCCCGCATCTTTTAATTAAAATAGTGATTAAAATGCATAACATATATATGTAAGTAAAATCCTGATTCTATTTACCTGCCGAATTTTCGATCGAGGTTAAGATGTCAAAGGCTTTACATAATGAAATGAAATTTAAATCGTGATTCTTATTCTGGATAATTTTAAAATGAAATCTATTTCACATTTTGAAATTTTAATTGCAGCTTTTGTAATTAATTTAAAAACTAATCAGTTCTGATTTGACCTCCCAGTAAAGTTGATTACGCCACAATGTAGCATTCCGCAAGAAGGTTGGCCACGATGCAACATTCCGTAAATAAGGTTCTTATCCTCCTTTTAAAATTGTTATCATTGCACAATTATTGGAAAAGATAACTATATTTACAACAATGGACCTTTTTTCTTCTTAGAGTAACACATAATTTTCTTTAAAAAAAACAAAACAATATTTGCTATTTTATTTGATATTTAAAAATTCTTTTCATCCTGGACAACGAACATGTTTACGTTTAATACACCGTCAACAAGAATAAAATTTAATGATTTCGTAACTCAAAGTAATTTTCGAACATTCAACACGATATTCGATTTGTTTTTAAGTGATCTATTCATGAAAACTGGTTTCTGTAGCAAAGTAGCGCTTCGAACAAAGCAATATAAGACACTACTATATCTACCGTGGAGGAAGGAACATAAGTGGAGCCACCTTTTTGGTCAACGCTTGACGTATGTGCCATAATCCCTCTGTTTTCCAAAACATTACGCTAAAACCTGTTCTTTACTATTAAGCCTCTTCTTGAATTGAAATATTTGAAAGAAAATATACTTATTTAAATTTCGTTGTGTTTAAACAGAAATTATTTTAATGAATGTTTATTGAATAATGATTATAAAAGAAAAATTTCATCTCTAAAAAATTAATTTAGAGGAGATTAATTTTATAAGTTTAAGAATACATTTAATTACTTTGCTAGTGAATAAATTCCAATTTTTTAAAACAAAGGTTTAAAAAAATTGAGTTAAAAAAATTTAAAATTTTGAGTTTTTAACGTTACATTAATATTAAAATATCATACTTATTGAGAAGATATTTTTATCTTATATAAATCTTATTAAATATAATAAATCAAGATTTAATGAAATTCAAATTTAGAAAAAAATACTTTATTTAGTTTCTAGTTTTCATACAGTTATATACAATATAAAGTTATATTAAAATTTTTTTTTTTTACTTTACGTTAATCAACGAAATTTATTTACAAATTATACATAATAAAAACTTTTTTTCTAATATTGGACTAAAAATACACCAAAGAAAAAATACTTTTACTATATAGATATAAATAAATTTATATACAGAAGCATAATTCTTCCTTATAAAGTGAAAAATTATAACCAAATAGCACAGTATTTCATGCATAGATAAAATCACAGGGAATAACATGGGCAGGAAACTTTGCCACTAAATATCAATACAGAAAAGAAAAATAGACATTTTTCATGATTATAAATATAATATCATATTTAATTCATAATATTCAAGTGTTTATCTCGAAGTCAATAAGGTGAATAATACGCCTAAAATTTCTTTATTGAAATACATAATATTAATAATTAGCAAAAATACGAAATAAGCACTTAACTATCAATAAAAATAACTCTTTTGAAAATAGTAAATAAATTAGATCTCTTTTATTTCGTTGTGTGCAATTGAAATGAAAATAATGCTTGCTTATTCTGTGTCCGCAATTAGAAAGTATTGTTTCTCTTGAAAGACAGAGTGGGCGTGGTATCGTCTGCTAGCTCTACTTCATCGGCACTCATGATATTTCGCGGTTAGAACTTATATTCCTTCCTCCATGATATCTAAGTACTGCTATTTTTCCAAATCGTAAATTTTCTTCAAAAGCTATGTACACTTTTCCCAATGGAACTTAAGACCTACCTTAGCTGGCGAGGTTGATCTGCTAATATTAATATTAATATCGAAAATCGTAATAAAAATATAATTTCAAAACTGCTTTAAAATGAACGAAGAATGCAGTTTTATAAAATAAAATGCTATATAAATGTAATTAATGAATACAATAGTAAAATTTAAAAGCTAAATAGATTAAATTTTAAAGTGACGATATTAATTTTCTTTTACCAGAATAAATGAAAAATTATTTTTGATTTTTTTCTTTCCATTTTCGGGTACAGCATAGTGAGAGCTGACTGACCGTTGGAAGCTTTTGTAGGTTTTTTCTTTAAGTATACGTTTCATATTGACCCTCCTTATTTTTTTAATAATGGCGCCACTTGAGTGATTAACCCTTTATCACCACAAGCCGGAAACTGCTACTCATTTGTCGTGAGCACCTGTGAACCAAGTCACGAAGGGAGTAGCATTATCCACGCCACACCTTCACAAACCTGTTTGTAGGGTGAACCGCATTCATACATCATCTCAGTACAAAGGACTGAAAAACACGCAGAGAAAGTAACATCCATGTCTGAACCGGGATTCGAACCCGGGACCCACACCTTAGCTGTCAGGAACGCTAACCACTCAGCCATCGGTCGGCATACAAACCTTCATAGATAATGAGTTACCCCAACTAGCTTGTGATCACTTTAAACCAGCCATCACTATTATTTTATTAGCTCAAAATATTGAACTTATTTTAAATAAACACAAATGCCAATAAAGCTAAACTTACTGGAATTCTGTGTTTGAATAATATTTAAAAGCTGCTCATTTGGCGATGTTAGACATTCGAACTGTAAAAAAAAAATATCAAGGATTGAAGTTCCCAAATCTCGGATCTTTTTTATTCAAGATTTTGATTATTGGAATGTTCCCTTTCTATGTATACAATAAACATATACCAAAAGTATGCAGGGTGCCCACTGAAGTCCCTTGTCACCTTCTTCATTTCGGAACGGCTGGTGCTATTTTTATAAACCTGGTATAGTAAATCAAACATGCGCTACCGAATGAGACCACAGCGCCATCTGGTGGCAAACCACGGAACTAGCTTTCGTATCTCGAAAATGGTATGAGACAGGGGAAAAAAGTGGATTACAAAGTTGCCAAGTTGTAAATTATCGCTTTAGTACAAAAAGACACTTCGTTGACATGGAAGTGAAGAATAGAACGGTTAAAACGTGCATTTGTGTTTTATAAAATGCTCTGTGTAAAATGCAAAGTGTATTATATACCTTAAGGGTCTTGCCGAGCAGACAGTCAATTGGTTAGCGTTCTTGCAGTTCGTGAGTTCAAATCTCACTTTTGGCAACGATGTTTGTAGTGGTTCGGACTCCACTTTAAACTGCAGGTCTCGGTTTGATTAGGAGGTGAGCAAAAATGACAGTCGCGCGACAAAATCTCAGGGTCCTATAATGTTGAATTCAGGGCAAATGAGTATTTTTTTAGAATTTTATTTTCGTATTTATCTTAATTTTCGAATGAAATTTTTTTATAAAAACGATATTACATATTCAAATTATTTTGAAATATTACCCAAGTATATATTTGTATATTGTTGTAAAAGGAAAAATACTGTAAAAATTTAATAATAAAAGTACATTTAAATCTTTTTTACATGGTTTTTTAGAAATTAAATACAATACCAATACGAATACACTTTTATTTCATAAATTGCATAAAATGTAGGAAATTTCATATTTCTGCTAGTTTGCAATTGATTGATGCATTTTAACTTTGTGATTGAATATTTGATCTTGCTACGCAAATTGACAAATGATACAAAATAATAGGATTTCTGAAACTGATGATCTTGGTCTCTTTACGGTCAACAGTCTCCTTCTATTTTTGAAATAGTAATATAACCAAACGATAAAAAATTATATCACAAAAGTTATTTTATTCTTTATTTTTTAGAATAATTTTTTCAAGCCTTCCACTTTTAATTAAAGACAACATAAACGAGAGAGTAAAATAGAAAAAAAATCATCGATCAAAGTTTTTGTTTAATTCGAAATCTACATCAAAGAAAATGAGCAAAAACAGCTGGTTTCTCTTTTATCGAAAAAAGAAATGTTCAAAGTCGATGTTAATGCGTTCTCTTTTAGAAATGCACCCCTATCTCCTGTGTCGCAGGCGAATGACGTTGGCTTGCGTCACTGCAACTGCATCTAAATATACGTGCATTACACAACCCATAAGGAACTTTAAATCGTGACCCTTGTAAAGATTTTATTATCATTTCTGTAAATGGGGGAAATTTTAATCGCTTTCATTTTATATTAATTGAATTTTAAAAATCAGACAATTTAGAAATATTTTTTATAAATATTTGATTTGATTTTAAGCGGAGTGGTAAAATTATATAAATAAGGGCAAACAGCGCGAGAGTAATGTCATTGTCAGTTAAATCAGAGGTATGTATAAACATTTAATCTTCGATTTCAAGGTCTTCGAAAATAAAATAGGTTGGTAGGGTGAAATAGAATTTGATAATTTATTTCGTGTCTGTTTTTCTTTCCCATTTCAAAAAGCAGGAGAAGAGAATTACGTAACAGATTTGGCAGAACGATACACATAGCTCTACCGAGTTTAAAATAAACATCATTGTGTGATAAATTTAAAGAGATACTTGACGCTTCTTATTTTATTTCAATGATATTAAAGATTGTTTAAAGTCAGGTGTGCATTAGATTTAGAATATCAAATAAATTTTTAAAATATCATTCCAAATAGTTTTAAGGTAGAAGGTTCAAGCTCTAAAATTAGCTTTTTTCCCATCTAGGCTGTAATTTTGTGCTATATTTAGAGTCTTGACTCTGCAATTTACAATTCAAATTGTGAATTTTTAATAAATATAAATCCGGTTCAGGCAGAAGAAAATGCGTCTCATTTCTAAATTAAAATAATCTCTTTCTTTTTTGAATCTCTCAATTTTATAGTGTATGTATGTATAATTATTATTTAAGATGGAAAATATAGATTTCAAAATTCCCCAAAAAATAAACTATTTTAAAAAATAATTGTATTTATTAAAATTTTATGTGTATTTAAAAGGAAAAATATACATCTTTATATAGAAAATATAAATTTTCTATATAAAGATGTTTCTATATAAAGATATGAGTTTTATACATTTTACACTATAGATATAAACAGATCCATTAAAGATGCACAATTATAAAATTCTTTGAAATATATCAGTTTTCATTATGATATTTTTTCATGGCACCTTGATTTCTGAACTTACCTTAAATATTAGGTAGATGCTATAATAAATGAAGTTTTGCGTGGTGATATAAATAATATCGACGCTGTTTAAGAATTGAACTGAAGAGCAATTAAATTTCGTTTCCATGTGAATTAAAATAACTTTTGTGAATGTAACATTTTTTATCTTAATAATAATATATTATGAAATATGTTTTGAGGTTACTTCTGAATGTCTTGGTGATCGTTATTAAAGAAGCAGGTTTTTCAATTATATTTTTTTTAGTATTAAAAAAGAGAGAACATGTTAGCGTGTTTAAAAAATGTTAAGACCAGATTTCTGCAGCACTTCTGATCAGTATCCAAAAATGCTAGGTAGTCCATCCAAAAATGCTTCGAGTAAAGTTAAGTCATTTAAGAAGGGTATAGCATACTGGTCACTGATTTGTTGAAAATAAAGGAGAGATATGACATCATCATCACAATTCGAAATTCCTTTACTATATTTGATGGTGCCAATAGTGCCAGTTACATTTTAGAATACACAAATCCTAAAACTCCTTTTTATGATTAAGTTTTCCAAGTCTTAATTAATTTTGAATGTAATTTTAAGGATTTTTTTATTGGTCTTCATTTAATTGTAAGCAGGTTTGTTGGTTTTGGATATTTTAAAACTATCGAAAATATTTTGGTAAATAAGTGTGACATTGCTCGTAATTTCTGAAGAGACTGAAAATGAAGATAGTTAAGAATAGAAGTTATAGCCGCGACCAATATGTATGAGAGATTATCGTTACTGATTAAAGCTCTTGGTCCCGGGCTCGAATCTCGGTTCGGAGTTGGGGGAGGATATCTCTCTCTGTGGTGTTAATTGTCATTCCTTCTGAGATGAGGAATAAATGTGGCCGAACTGATGAAAAGGGACGTGGCGTGGGTGATGTTACTCACCCCCGTGACTTGTGGTGAACGTGAACGTGGGCTCTGCTAGGATCCAACCAACAGTAAAATTCAAAAATTTTGAAAACTATTACTTGAACCAGCCAAATGTGATTATTTCATTATATCCCGTGCGCACTGCAATTTTAAGCGTGTTTAAATCTTCAGTGAACTTTCTATCGGTGGTAACTTGTGGTTTAAGTAAGTCGGAACTGATTGGTCTTCAATTTATTTGGCGAATTGGTTTAAATACCTTTCAACAGATTTAGTGCTCTCTTGTTTTCTGCTCTAGTTTAGACAGTGTTTGTTGAAATATCGAAGTCGATTAAAAAATATTAAGAAAGCAAAATGAAAAAATATAATAAAACAGAAATATTTACAAAAGTATTCACCAAATACAAGCAAATTATATTAAGTTTGAGGGGAAATACACATTTGCCAGCGATATTCTTCGGTTTCATATCTCTCACTTGAAATACAATAATCTTAAATAAGGTCATTTTAGTCTGAAAATGTTTAATAAACATACTCAACTATAAAAAGAAATTTAAATACCATTAAATTTTTAATAACAAACAATAAATATGGTTTTGAACCAAAACCAATATTTCTTAAATCAGTTTCGAGTGTAAGGCAGCGTGAATGCTATTTTCGGCGTGTTCTTCTTCTTCTTCTTAAGGTTGGGTTTGTATGTCATTGGGCACCTCTGCTTTTATCAGCATTTTGTACCATTAACTCCAAACCCAATGTTTCCTAGTTCCAGTTGCTCGGGTCACCCACTTTATTAATAAAGTCTGATAACCCTTTAATGGAGCCTAGGTATAACTCTCTAGTATGGATGATGCCTAAAGAAGTTAATCTAGGGAGGGAAAGAGCCTCGCATTCATAAATGATATGCTCAGCCGTTTCCTCTTGCGTTTGACATTTCCAGCAGATAGGGTCTTGCTGAAACAGTCCCATCTGGTCAGAAAGTCAGTCATGCTAGGGATAGCTTCCTGGCTTTCACCAGAAGATGGTTTGGAGGTCATTTCTACCTCAAGTAAAAGATTCATTACTGCCCCTTTACAAGATTGCCTCTGAGTTCCCTTGTCTTTTTCAGCAAGGTCTACTTCAGAGGCATCACCTGCAAATGCAGAAAGATTTGTTATTTCTTGTGTCTTTTCAGCCACAAGATAACAATTAATAAGCTCAGGTAATATAAGTCCACCCAGCATTGCCTGAGATACTGGGCAAGGCAAATTACTCTAGAAGGCGTGTTGCTTAACTTAAATCTAATTTAACTTTAAATTAATTTAAATTAAAAAAGTACTAAATAACTTTAAATTAAAAAAGGCAGTACTTGTAAGGATACGGACAATTTGAGTTTCGCTGAGGTGACAGAGGAGTTGCTCTAAATCTGCAGTGTCTGGAGCTGCAGATTGGAATTCCTAAACGTTATCCCCGATAAGTTTTGAAAATAACCTAGCGAACCGGGACTTTTATTTATTGGGTGCTTGGAGCTACAACATTTTCTAGTCAATCTTTGAATCTCACGTGGACAAGGCAAGGATTCTACCCTCCCCATTGTAATAAAAAGGAAGCAAATCATACAACTCCTTCCTATCCCTAAATATATTTAATACTTAAAATAACCTCTTAGCTCTAGTTTTTGTTCATGGTGGAATTTTTTTTGCATACCTCAAACATTCGAAATTAACAGTCATAAATTCGTTGGCTTATATGATTGAGAATTATCGATTATTTTTAGATGATTTACATTTACAGATGTGCTCACATTTTTAAACTCAAAAGGCATTTTAATCGTTTTAACTATTTTATTTGATGAAAATAATAAACTGTAACTTTAATCTTATATTTTGTAAACATACCTTTGTTCTTAATGAGCCTTTAACTCGTATAGGCATACTTTTTACTAGAATTTTACATGTGTGTTTCTTTTATTTCTACATTATGATGCCATATTTTGATGTGTGAGCTTTTCAATTAAAGTTTTCTTTTTTTTCTTAAGTTCTTCGATCTAAAGTAATCTTTTGTCTTTAAAGTTCTTTCTTAACAATGGTCCATAAATTTTCTATGAGATTAATGTCCGGAATGTTCCCGGGTCATGGCAATACTTAAAACTTTTTTTCTAGCAAAAATTTTGTAACTTTTTAGAATTATTTGATAATTGCTTTACTTTTCTTTGGTACTAGTTGATTTTTGAAAAACATGTACAAAATAAATAAAAAGAAGACCACACCAAGATTCCCACCATCGGCTTTCAAATCCACCGTTGTCAAGACTCCGAGACAAAATTATTGTTACTTTTAAGCAACTTGTGTCAGTAACTTGCGCGATATACTCATTCCTCAAATTCGATGAATGAAAGTCTAAAGAGTAGGTTGCCCCGTTTGTTGCTGTACCATCAATTCAGTAATGAACACCAAAGATCAATTACTCTTCTGATTTTCAACTCATATTGAATTTATTTAACATTACTCATAATACTTGTTTTAATACAAAGTAACTTGTTTTTCATTTCTAAAATAATGGGCCTCAAAGAGTTGAAGATGATATCGACTTTTATCTAAGTGATAACAGTCATGTATGAGTCGTTTATTTTTGTGAATTGATTGACCTTGAGTGTATTGTGTCTTTCATTTTTGTTTTGATTGATCTAGAAATTTAATTTTTTTAAAATTATTCTTCCAAATATTTCATAAATTTAATATTTTGATGTACTATAGTATTTTCAGTTCTTGTATTTTTTATTTTATCAAGTGCGTAATGCGTGCAATCGTTTTCGTCACAATTACACAGAAAGTACTTCTACTTCAGATGCATTTAATAAAGTCATCATTTTATAAACTGTTAAATTTTAAGTGTAGTTTCTTTCTTTTCTTCATTTATGTGTATGTATACATCTGAAGACATCTGTTGATTACCAAATATATAGTAATACTGTGTAAAAAATTTGAACTTTTTTACAGTTTCTTAGATTAAACTATAAAAACAAAAGATGTTTAATTCATACATCAAAAAACTAAGTGGTTCATCAGATGTCTTTTTGCAGCAGATACTCTTCTTATATTTATACAAATTGGTTGACAAAATGTAACCGAGACTTTGTTATGGAAAACACAAACACTTATAAAAAATGTTTTGGCCATTTCTTCTTGTAGGCATCTATTAATATGTCTTTGATTATTGATAGACAATATTCAACTTATCGGATCGATAATTTTGTCCAATGAAATGCTTTTTAAGCAATTTTTTCATACTCATCTCTAATTTAACAAGGTTTTAGAGGAAAGAAGACCAGATGTGTCCAAAAAACCTAGTTAAAATAACATATTGCAAAAAATAATACTAAAGCATTTCATCATGTCGAGTTGAAGATCTTGTTTCCAACTTTCTCATTTCCAAGGAAATATGGCCACATTATGTATGTGTGTGTGTATATATATATATATATATATATATATATATATATATATATATATATATATATATATATATATATATATATATATATATATATATATGCGGAAATAGTCCCAGGTCAAAATGTTTTTTCAGTTTTTGGCAATTCAAACTTTTTAATTAATGCAGTCAAGAAAAATTACATTAATTAATGGGCCAATAAAAACCTCTTTTTTTTAAATTTACCTTAAATTTTTGACTTAGTTTTTGAGATGTAAGAAAACCATTCCTGATTTATCCAAAGATTCTACAAACATATCCACCAAATCGAGTATAATGTGCAATGGTGTGAAATAAAGATATTATACGGATTCACAAAAAGTTCATGAGATATGATTTTGGTGCCAAGAATGAAGTTTTTCTTAAACTCACTCTTTAAGTGCATAATGATTTTTTTTCATATCACGCGACTATCCCATTCACAGAGAAAGCAAACGAATTTAGTGTATGCCTGTTTAATTTCCCAATGGTTTTCAAATTTCTACAAATGTGTCGCAAATGAATGTAACGTATTTCGTCAACTTCTGTATTGCACTCATCACTTCGTGTATTTTTGCTTTATTTGTAGAATATACTTCTGGAACAGACAGATAAATATTGTCTATGTGGAACAGAACTGCTTTGAGGCTATATTGGATGAGTCTATTGACATCTGCGTCACTCTGTTAGATTATGTTCTTGTTCTAAAACCTGAAGTAGAACTTTTACATTTACTGCAATATACGATATCCTTTTTCTCCGTCAAATAGTGAATAAAATGGCCTTTTCGTTTTCAAATAAGCTTATCTTTATACACTTTTTTCTGATTGATTCCAACCTTGAACCAAGTAATTCTGAACCTGTTTGTGAGAGGTCGTTGAGCTCTGCCGAAGCGTTTGCTTTATGTGAAATTGTCACAGATAGAGATGTTTTAGTGAGAGGTCTTGTAGCATTAAACCCACCTCCTAAAACTCTCTAGTAACTGTTATTAGCAAACATTTAAAACAAATAAAAACTACTTTTATGCTGGTATTACGGATAAACTCAATATTGAAGATGATCACCCATTTTATTTTAGCTATTTAAATTTTTATCTGTTAAATAAATACTAGTTAAATATATACTTTCAATATATTATTAATATATTTTAGATAAATTTATTCTTTTTGTAATTTCAAGACTAAATTTTAGTAGCCATCAAATCAAAGCAAATTAATTCAAATTTATGTTTTACTTTTGTACGTAGTGAAATGATAGTTATTTAATATGTTTCTAGCAAATATTATTTCCATCTGATAAAAATATGACAATTACCATTTTTCTGAATTTTTCTTTTAATTTAGGCAATCAGATTTGTAGTTTTTACAAGATGATATCGGATTAATAATTCTGAGGACATCATCTCATTCCTGTTCTTCTAAATGTTTTTCTGTCATTAATTACTGCGGTTTTATTATCATGAATAACATTGAAATACGTTTTAGTAACATTTAAAGAGCATTTTACATTGATTAGTAATGCTTTCACTACTCGGTTATCAGAATATGTCAAATATACCAAACAGACTTAAACTTATTTCTGTTGTTGCATCAGTATGCTTCTCTGAGTTGGCCTCTACCAGTTAGATAGAAGCAGCCGGGTGGAGTCTTCGTGATTTTGAAACAAACACCAAACAGAAGACCTCCAACACTTGGCATGCAACCCCCAGAGGTATCATTTCACTTGGAGGACATTGCGACCACGCCCAGTACCCCAGCCTCCATGACGGACTTTCGGTTAAGTCGGGATTCGAACTCACTGCCTTCTGATTTTGAGAGCTACTTCCTAACCAAATAGCAGGCCATCGTGGCCTTGTTTCTGTTGTGTAGGAGTTAATTTCCATTTACTGAACTTTTGTAGCGTGTAGCATGTAGCTGGTTTAATAGGAACAAAGAAATAGGTTCCTTAAATAGCTCAAAATATTTTATTACAATTTTAGGTACAATTTGAGCACAACACAGATACACACAGATACTACAAATAATACTAAAAACAACTAAAACATTTAAATTTGGAGAAAAAAATAAACATGAGAGTCATATGGACATGTCTAATATCGTCGGTTGTTGGAGAGGGACTGGCTTCTCGTTGACGATGCCATGGGTGGCGCTGCAGATAGAGGGCGCTACACTTTTTGATTTACCTATCACTAGGACATCATGGCTAGTAGGACTGCATTTTTCGGAGTGGGTTCTATTTTAGTGGCTTATTGAACCATGAGAGATGTATGTTGCGATTTTTTCTTACTGCTGGGGTATGACTGCTGGGTATGACATGGATACAATCAATTCATTTTAATATATATACAGATATTATTATATCACAGAATATGGATACAATTAATTCATGAACTGACAGGAACCCCTTGTCTGTTATCACTGCTGGGTATGAGTGCTGGGGTGGGTGCTCGTCTAGTGGGGGTTGCTTACCTATCACTAGATCACCATGGCTTTATAACAGGATCGTATTTTTCAGAGTGAATGGTCACAGGTTTGATTTCAGTTGCTGTTGAACAATGAGCCAAGGATGTAGCGATTTTCGCTTTCTGTTTGTATGTCTGTTGTTGTGGCTGTTTGGGATATTCGTGTATATTTTTCCTTTCGACTCGTGAATATGACTCACTATGAAAATATCTTCACCAGAAAAAAAAAAGTTCAATTTATTCCACGAATTTACCTTGAAAAAGCTTCAGCTAAAAGGCTGTCTGTTAAGTGATTTCAAATTTACAAATCTAGTGATAAGTTTGTGAAATTGATAAAAAAAATATGTACAAAGTTAAATTGATTTAAACTAATTATATAAAAGTTCTGTCTTAAAGTCGGCAAAATTTAAAACACTTTTTTTCCGATTTTGTTTTGTTGACGGTAAACTAATTTCCATTTATAACTCCTAGTTTTTGAACTTATGTCTTTTAAAGAGTAAACAATATTTAAACATTCTTGTACATATTTGAAAAACATGATGGACTAAATACTTCTTAAAAAATTTAAGAAAATTTGAATTGGAACTCCAAACTTAATAAAATAAAGTTTGAACTAATATTAAGATACTAGCTTTCTCTCTCTCTCTCTCTTTTTTTGACAATGCATTTAATTTTTTTTCTTGAATGTTTTATCATACTGTGCGTTACTTAAAAGCTTTAAATTCCGAATAATTCGTTTTAGATTAAATTCATATCTGGATTATCATTCCTCTCTATCCAGGAATATGCTAAACTATCATAACTATTCTAGTATGCTCCTTCTCTGCTCCGAACTATCAGGTAGATGTTTAAAGTTCTAGCCTTTAAGTCCAACAGTTTCCATACTCGATTCCTGCCATGAACGTAGATATTAAACTGTAAGTCTCAGTGGAGTTAGATCTCGTGTGCAAAAGTAAATATAGAGCAACAAGTAAAAGAAATCAAACATCTTTCTCTAACTTAGAATCTTTGTCTTCTAGATCATCATTTTGATCTGGAATAGTTCTCTTTTCAGTCACGCCAGAATCTTCCTCTTCTAGATCATCATTCATTAATCTGGAATATTTCTCCTTTCAATCACACCATAATCTTCCTCTTCTAGATCATCATTCATTAATCTGGAATATTTCTCCTTTCACTCACTCTAGAATCTTCTTCTAGAACATCATGTATTAATCTGGAAGGTTTTTCCTTACAATTACTCTAAAATCTTCTTCTAGATCATCATTCATTAATTTGGAAAATATTTCTCTTTTCAATTACTCTAGAATATTTCTCTTCTAGATCATCATTCATTGATCTGGAATATTCCTCTTTTCAATCACTCTAGAATCTTCCTCTACTATATTATTATTATTTTTTCTAAAATCTTTGTGAAACTATGATTATCAGGTTTGAGGAAGAATTTTTGACTTTGAGTAGCTTTACAAATTCTATATATTATTTTGGAGAGTGGCAAATTTACCTTTGACTGTTGCAAAACTTTGAGCAAGAATTAAATTTTCCAAATAAAATTATTTCAATATTTCTCGTTGCATATATTTGGTTAAAATTCTCCGTCTAAAGATAAATTTGCTTTTTCTTAGATCTAACTTTTCTTCAATTTTGATCAAAGACATTCTAACTCTATATAATTTTTCCAAATAATTTCGTATTTTTAATTTAAAATGGAGATCCTCGTAATTTTTACTATAGTTTTGTTGAATAAAGGATCTATTTTGAGGATTTAATTGTAGCATATCAAGGCACATAATTTCATTTGAAATTTGAATGTAAAGTCACTATGAAGTACTGATTATGAAATATACGCATTAATTAATATCTATGGTACATTAGCCAGTATTTTATTTTGAACTATCTCACAATAATAAACATAATTAAGCTTGGTCTACAAACATAGTTAATCTGTGTTTTCATTCTCTATTTCGCTCTGCAAGGTTTCGTCTATATCCTACATAACTTAAGTTCCTAAGTCACTCACAAATGAATAAAGATTGATGAATAAAGCTGAAATCCCATTTTATCCAAATGCTGTGTGTGTTAATGTATATATTTTTCTTTTTCTCTCAATTTTCTCTATAAAAAGACTAACTGAAACTAAGGAAATTAAGCTGAGGACAATATTATATGACAATTCTCAATAAAGGTGAAGACGTCAAAGTTTTTATGTTTTGCTAATTTGGCAAAAACATCGAATTAGCAGCATTGTTTAGGCCTTGCGAAAAACTTCTCCTGTACATATTTCACTATTTACGTAGATTCGGTCTAAAGACAAGCAAAATTTTTATACAGCTTTCCAGTTATATTACATTAAAGTTGATTGAGAGGTGTACGATGTAGTGCTTTGAATTGAAACTATAAACTGTGCTTGCAATTGTAACCTTCAGGCAGGTGGTTATTGATTATTTCAATGTATTTTTCTTATTTCTGCATAGAACGTAACGCGTTTTTATGTATTATTAAATTTTTTTGGGAATTAAATGTGTCAGGAATTAAAATATCTATATAATCACTTAATCACACACACAGATAGAGCATAGCAATATATTATCTTTCATCTTTTTTATTGAGGTTATTTATTCGCTACTAGTACCTCATCATATCACATTTACACTTTATACCGTTCCATAATTATTTTTTATAAAATGAAACAAAAACAATTGGGTGATGGTCATTAGTGCTATGGGAACTTCATTTAAATCATTCTTGTTCAAAATGATTTTTCCCCACAAGCCTTGTTTAACATCAAAACATTTTTACAAGTTTAAATTCAATATAATAATTAGTAATTCAATATAATAATTCATTCTGAAATATTCCCGTCATGTTCGTTTTGTCACTTTGTCAAACGCTTTGAACATTTCTATATAGAAATTACACCTGGAATAAAATAACAGTTTAAATAAAATTTTAGTTTTACATTTTCACAAAGCATTGTTTGTTTTCTTACATTTTCACTCATTTGAAAAGAAGTAAAAAATTCTGCTGGAATTTTTAACTGAATTCCTTAATAATATCCGGGAATTTGACTGATAACGTAAATTTCTCTAACGTAAGAGAAAATGACTCTCTAAACATCTGATTAACAAACTGATAGTGCTTTCATTATTAAAAATGATTTTCTTCTTCTTTTCGAGAGCTCAACCTAAATTTCTCTGGTAGATGTCAAATTATTTTTCTTTAGTGCTGTCATCAACAAGAGCTTCTTCAGCTCATGGGGACATCATTATCCCAGTTATTTTTTAAACAAACGGAAATTATCTCGATTACGGTATTCTGTAGAAATTCTATTAGCTTGCTTTTTAGTTCGCCGATAATTATCGCCAAATTTAACAACTTCAACAGCAAATCAAACCTTAGTGTAATCTTTAATGGTACGTTTCTCAACCGAGTTACTTCCTAAAATTGCTGTGATGACATTGATTAGTACAGATGGTAAATTTTCTATTCTGATCTCTCTGAATTTTTGGATGCAGAATCTTAAACACAAACTTTTCTAATCGAATCAAAGAAAGAGATGTAAACTGAATTTCTTTATGGAAAGCTCTTTCCGAGAAAAAGAATGGTCAATATTTTGTTTCAATGCAACTCAAATTTTTAAAAATTAAAATACTGGATGGCAAAAGCCTTTGGTGTTAATCTCTCTGTGATGTGTTAAATAGAAGATTAATTGATTTGCGTTAGATGAAGTTTGATAACGCACCTACTTCATATTTTTAGGATGAAAACGTCAAAGGAAATCGTCACATGGATTTTTAACGCAAAAAAATACTTCAATAAAAAAGCCATAGGTTTAAGAATTTTTTTGAGGCAAAACAATTAAACATGAGGTTTTGTGCTTCAATGTTTCATAATTACATCATTACAGATCGATTAATCACATTCCTTACAGGCATATTTTACTTCTAAATATATCGCTGACAAATAAACTTTACACTTAAAAAAATTACGCATTCAAATGTGCAATTTATCGTTATATCTATAAATAGGAAATTAATGACAATGTCCAAGGACACTGAACGTAATATTGCCCTTCATCGCCCCAAGTGAATTTCAATGTGTTTTATGATATGTTCTGATGATGTGTGATGATGATTTCATGATGTGTTTCTAAATGAGCTCTTCAAAAAAGTAGTCCTTAGCTTGTTTATTCAATCATCATCCATGCCTTTTTTAAACGATTGGAATTCCTGCTCCTAGAATAAAAAAGAAAAGATCTAGTTCTACAATAATTTATCATCAGTATTAATTGTTCATAACTATGAATTAAATTTAAAAAAAAAAGATTAGAATTTTTTTTTGTCAGATATTAGAAAAATTAAATATTTTATATGTAAGAAAACTGAGGAAAATAAATTCTATGAAATGAAAAAGAAATGGTTCATTAATGAAATGTTACTTTTGTATTTGTGGTAAATAATGAGTTATAAGTAGGAAGTAATAGTTATAAATTATGGAAACAAAATAGTAAGAATTAAAAATAAATAATTAAATTAAAATAGTAATAGTAGCTAAACAAAAATATTCACTCAAAGAGGAATAAAATGAAAAATTAAACATGAATGAATAATTATGAAAAAATAGTTCAATAATTTTTAATTATGTTTTTTGTCAAGTTGATAAAAAAATCAATTAATTATTTACTTAATGAAGGGGAGTGATAAAAAATTAATTAGAAAATATATAGTTCTAAATAATTGTAATAGATGTCAGCACTAACAAATCAGTAAGCAAACTGAAATTGGCAAATATTTTTATTACACACAAAGTGAATTTTTTTGCAACAAATTTTACAATTAAATTATTTTTTTATATACAATAATAAATGAATTTTTTGCGAAAAACTTCCAAGAAATGAATAACAATTTAAATTAATTAATTGAAAAAGTTTTTTTTCTTTTTATAATAAACATTCTTCACTATATTATTTCACGTTAAGTTCGAAAATTTAAATAAAGTGATTTATTTTGATTCAGTAAATGTTGTTTAGTCTCACATATATTACTGGCATCAGGAATTAAAGAAACCTAAAGCAATTATTGAAGATTCATTCTCTTCTATAATTAAGGTGATAGATGAGTAGCTAATTATGTCAATCTTTCCTTTTACTTAGATAAATATTGAATTTCTATTTAAGGCTTAGATCTTTCTTTTACTGTCATTTAAAAAATCTGTCAAATTTATAAACTCATAAAAAAATGAAAAAAAGAAGAAAAATGAAAATCGCAAACTTCCAAGATATAATTCTTCTACCATTTAATGTATTTTTTCCATTTAAATTTCCAAAATGAGTTACTGTACTTAGCTATAGACTAGAATGGAATGAATTGAGATAGAATAGAATGATTTTAACAGTTTACTTAAGAATTTATTTTTAATTTTAAATAAAGCCGGTGTTAAATTCAAAATAAATATAAGAACATTTTTACAATTTCTATAGCAAGAGTGGTTCTCTTAGAGTTTAGGATTAAATAAAGACTATATATATATATATATATATATATATATATATATATATATATATATATATATATATATATATATATATATATATATATATATATATATATATATATATATATATATATATATATATATATATATATATATATATATATTCATTCTTAAATCGAATGAATGTTTAAAATACGAGTTACCGTCATTCCAAATAAAATACCATTACAAAATCATTCTTTGTTTTGAGGTTTGATCAGAAAAATGGACAAGCAGCAGTTACAGATAGTAATACAGAGAAATGTTCTATTTTTACACAAATAAAAAAGGATGCTCCCCAATAATATAAAAGAAATAAAATGATGTCGAGCTCAATATTGTTTGATATTGTGTAAAGCAATTCATGCAATTGCAAATAATACTGAACAATAGAAAATTATTTTTTTTTAAATTAAAAGTAAGAAAACAAATTGCAAATCGGAAAGAGCATAATAAAAAAAAATAAATAAAAAATCAATATTTTGAATTGTTTAAGTCTAATTAGGTAGATATTTTAGTTTCATCTTATAATACGGCAACCACACCAAAATTTTCTTAAGTGTCTTATTAGATGGCAACGAGATTTTGTCTTTTCAACAAATCATGTTACTTAAAAGTATTTTCGATGAAAAGCATTTTTGAGTGTAAAGCGAATATAAAGAGAAGCCACGAGAACATAAAATTTTTATTTTTGTGGGTTTTATCTTCCTCGGTGATGTTTCGATGTATCGATCAGCTTCGATACAACTCTACTCATCCTTCCTGCAGAGGCTGCGGGGCCTGCGTTGCTTTCATTATCAGAAGGTAGTGAGCTCGAATCCCGGCTTAACCGTAGATCTGTCGTGTTTTCTAATGGCTTCTGGGGCAAGTTAAAACTGGGCTTAGTCGCAATATCCTCCAAGTGAAATGATACCTCTTGGGGTTTCAGGCCAAATATAAAGGGTCTTCGGCCTGGTGCCTGCTTCAAAATCACGAAGACTCCACCCGGCTTTTTCTATCTAACTGGTAGAGCCCAACTCAGGGTTTAGTACAGGGAAGCAGGCTGATGCAACAACATCTGTCCTTTAGCTGCGAATAAAGTACACTTTACTAAAAAATAATAAAAATGCAAAATTTTGTATTGGAAAACTCTAATGTTTTAAAAATTATACACATATAGATATTATATACAAAATTATTAAAAGCGTTGTTTTTAAAATCCAAACAAAGCAAAATTCGCGGATGGTATATTGACTCGGAGAAAATTATTTCATTCATAAAGAAAACACTTGTATAACCTTCAGCACTTTAATTTATTAATATCGGGACTAAAATGGTTAACTTGAGAATATATATATATATATATATATATATATATATATATATATATATATATATATATATATATATATATGTATATATATATATATATATATATATATATATATATATTAGCTCTGCTCCGGAACCAGTTCAAGCTGGAAGCTGTATGGTAATTAATCTGGTGTTAGGTCTTATCGATTCATGGGTTCGATTCTCACTTGGGATTTGGAAGTCCATAGCAACTTGGAAACCACTTTAAATTGTAAGTGCCGGTCTAAGCAACCCTCATGGGGCTGAGAATATTTTAATATTGTCAGTTCTTGCTTTAGAATTCTAATAAATAAGTGAGGTATTCTATGAAGAGTTAAAGTAGATTCAGCTTTGAAAAGTTTCAAATTGTTCATAATAATGAGGGTCTTATTTTTACTCCAGCTGATTCTGAGACTAATTTTTGTTAAATATGTACTATGCATTATTTTAGGGACATCCAGAAATCGGGACTCGCACATACGTAAACTCGACACTGCAAATAAGAAACGTATATAAACTTCTTTTTCAATGTCAATATTTTGAGGAAAAGGACAGTTTTCCTTGACAAATATTTGATTCTCATCACGTCAAAGTATCTAATTATCATTAAGAAAAACAAAAATATAAAACTAATTAGTGTAAAAGTAACGAATAAAACTAGGGGAAAGATTTGGAAAATTTTTCTATTTATATTTATCATTTCAACGTTTCAAACGTGTGAGTTTTAACCCATTCAATGGATTAATATATGAACAAAAATGAAAGTTTTCACTGTAATTACAATCTTTTAAAATAAAATATTTTTACGAATAAATGTGTGATTTTAAAATTATAAATAAAAGAAAATTATATCAGTAATAGGAATACGTATTATGTAGATAGATAAAATAGTCCATGTAATTTTTTTTCGCTTGATTTAGCTTTTTAGTAGTGATCTAAAAAATTAAAGTATTCCTTAGTGAAGCAATAATTATTTTAGAAAATGTCGACGTGATATTTTTATCAATCCAAATTTTTGATGTTTAATTTGATTTGTTAAAGTTTGCTTGATAAATAAATATATATATAAGCCCATATCTCTAGAACAGTACCTGTGAACGACGTTTTGATTATACTAGGGCCTAGTATAATAAACTGCCTAGTATATATAACTAGGCGGTTACAAATAATTCTCCCCTGATTTCGGCACTTTATAGTTTAAAGTTCATTAATCTCACCCGTTAATAAAAAGAACATGTCTTAAATTTCGGTTAACTTCTTTTGTAATTTCTTCGGTACCATGTTGATAGCAGCTTACAAAATGCTACTAAACCAACAGAAAGTATCTTCCTGACTCGTGAATTTTTCAGGTGGTTCTGAAATCTCCAAATCTTACAGTTGGTGCGTTTATCTTTTGGACAAAACTAATATGCTCGGATATGTATGGATTGAATGGCTTTTGAGGTGTTTATCACGACGATAAGAAAACAAATAGATCATTTGTAATTTAGAAATTAGAAAAATTTGCTTTTTACATGCAATCATTCATTATTTTCAGTATTCATTACAATCATTCATAGTATAATCATTCATGTAGTCATTCATTACTTTCAATATTCCTCACAATCATTCATTATTTTCGGTGTATTCATCACAATCATTCATTACTTCTTAATATTTTTCACTTTACCAAGTAAAATATTGCGAAATACATTTATTCGTGATTTCGATGAGTCATTTCTAACCACTTTGTATGTTATAATATTTGGAAAAAAAAGATTAAAATATTACTTTAATAAAATATTAAATAAATATTACATATTTTACAATGATATTTCTTTAAATTTTATTTATTTTTTAATCATATATATATATATATATATATATATATATATATATATATATATATATATATATATATATATATATATATATATATATATACTTCTTCTTCAGCTCGACAGCCCGGGGTGGGCCAAGGCTTTCCTCAGAACACTTCTCCATTATGTTCTCCGGTTTTTGTTCTTAAGATGATGACTAAATCGTCGGCATAAGCCAAGATTTGTGCAGATTTAGTGAAAATAGTGGCCCTTCTGTTAATGCTGGAGTCGCGAATGATCCACTCGAGAGCCGAGTTAAACAGAAGACACGCAAGGGCATATATATATATATATATATATATATATATATATATATATATATATATATATATATATATATATATATATATATATATATATATATATATATATATATATATATATATATATATATATATATATATATATATATATATATATTGAAATTTGTTTATTAATGTTTATCATGTAGTGTGTATTACTCAATATTATTAATTTCATTTCCATTTTTCATTTCAATCGTGATCAGAAATTAAAATTTCATGATAAATTAAAGATGCATATCAAAGAAATTTGTTCCACAGCTTTGTTCTTCACCTTTTTTCTCAGACGACTGGTTCTATTGTTTTGGTTAAGAAATATATCGAGTTTTTATCTATCACAGCTCCCCTCTTACAAACATTAGAAGATAATTTCAAACAACTGTTTCCTTTATGTAAGCACCATAAATTTGAAAATATATAAAAAATAATTATAATTTTTCTTAAAATATCTTTGCAAAGAATTTTTTTAATGTTAAATTTTAGCAATGCTATCAGTTGGGAAATGTCCACACGAATTCTTAGATGGCCTAGAATTCAAGAGGACAGCTCATTCCCGTCGACTGGTTTTAGCTGTCCTCTTGAATTTGAATTGTTGAAATTGAACAGATTTTTATCGTCCGTTAAAAAACCTTAGTTTCATTCTCAAAAATATTTTAGTTCATGGCTGTAATGGCAATGAAATCCGAAAATAAAGTTTTTCGTATTCTTAGGAAGCTCGGTTTGAAATATGTGGAGTATTGCTCTATGATGTCATGCATACTGTGAAAGAAGTCAAAATTTACATAATTATACGGAATTTAAATTTAATGAACTCTGTAATTGATACTCTGCAATCAAATCACTATCATTGCGCAATTAGGACTTTATATTTTATTATGATTATGGATAATGACTGATCGAATTTTTTTGCCAGTATGTTTTCCAGACCCAAAACGCAATATAACATTCTCAGAATGGTTTTGGATGTTAATCACTTCTCTCTTGCTTCTAAAATATCAATATTTCTAATAAGCAGTTAAAATTCCATTTTCATAAGTATGATTATAAATCCGCAATCTTTAATTTATCAGAATTAATTTTAAAATCCCCAGGTTGGAAACTTTGTTTTCAGGAAGAAATACATATTAACAATATCTGTAAAATTTATATTTTTGTTTGTTTCTCGGACTCGCAAAATACTTTGCAAAAAAGGAAGGACACAAACTTTTGGTCAATTCTTGGTTTTAGTCCCCTCAAACCTAGCTACGCTAGAGAAATTTTTGGATTAAGGCAGAAGTTGAATTTGCAGACTTTGAGACACACACCAGCCTCATCAAAACTTTCACACTTAGAAATCAGTTTCTCCATCAAATAGTGTAGTAAAGAGAAAGGTACCCTTGTTGGGGTAACACACACAGCTCATAAAACTTAATCTTCCTTCATTTTTATGTGGCCACAAGTAATAACATCTCGTAACTGTTTTCTTTTTTGCAAGATTAAGCGTTATTGAATTACTATAATTTCTTATCTTGATTAAACTGTCAGTCAGTTTACATTATTATCATATAAACGAATTTGAAAAATGTCTAAGCATTGTATGCGATTATTTCTTATATTTTCAATAAATATGACAAATAAGATCATGTTATTATTTACGAAATATTTTTATGTTTTCTTAGCACAAAACTAATATTATATGTTTATAAGTTTATTCTTATTTTAAATTCGAATAATATGGAATCCGATTATATGAGGCATCCAATCGCTTAGAATTTAATCAACTGAAGATGGTAATTGTAATTTAATTAAGAAAAACAAATAAAGCTTCATCAGAGATCATAAGAATTTAAACTGTTAGCTGAGTTATCAACACTGTTAGCTGAGTAATTATCTAACAACCAAACAAGCTATGACTTTACTCTTGGATATTTATAAAAAATAAGAGAAAGAGAGAGAGAGAGAGAGTGAAATAGCACTTTATTTGTTCAGAAGAAACCCAGATGGCCCTGAGAAGGTGTCACCAATTTCTGTGAACTCAACTTTTACCACTTTTTTCACTCTTTTGAGTCTTTTTTTCTGTTGGAACATGGAAAAACATTTCTGTTTTTCCATGTTTTTTCGCAGAATATTAATCGATAGAAATAAATATTACGATATGAAAGTTCTTCAGTTACCTAAGAGGATAACGGCAACAAATGCATTAGTATCGAATTATTAAAAGATTGAACAAAAGTCTTTTTATGTGAATTTTTCTCGTTTTTGGATAGTTCAGGTGTTTTGATATTATTTCCTTTTCTCATTTACTACATTACTAGAAAGAATAACATCAACATAACTGGAAGGAATATTATCTGACAAAAGTAGAGACTCCGATAAAGAAATATGCCCTCAAAGGACACGATGATAATGAATGATATATCATTTAAAGATTGCTTCAAGCTTTTTTTTAAATTTTCAAAGCCAAATTCCCATTTTCATATTTTAAACCAAATTTTACTCAACCACGCGTATTTCGGATCTCTCACTCTCATTCCTTTTTTTCAATTAGTTAAACTTCTTGCAATAATACTTTCTGACAAAGCAGACGTTATGATATGAAAACTGGTCAATCTAGACGACAATGTTAATAAATGTTTTAGAATCTAAGATAACGTTAAAATCTTTTTAACACTTCAAGTTTATTGGCAGTATTTTTTAGTTCGTTAATCTTCATGACACAAATATGAAACTAGAAAGAATATTATTCAATAGAAATACATCATATATATAGGTGTTCAGGACAGATATCTGATAATATTCTGAGCTTCCTGTTTGGGACAAGTGAATGTAATTTATTAAACTTGGAAAATCCTGCCAAAAGGCAATAGACTGAGAACATGTCGGAAGATCTTATACCAATATTTTGTAGCCAGACTATCCATAACGCAGTGTTGAAATATTATTATGTTCAAGTTATACCTTTTCACTTAAGCCTCATCTTTTTCTTTTTTACTTTAAAACATAATCTTTTCAAGGCGTAAAGCTATACAGAGGGTATTAACACATTTTTAGAACGATTTCGGGGCCGTTTAATTAATATTTAAAATTTAAAGACTATTTTTTTAAATGTTAGGTCTGATAGATTTTTTCCTAAACTGTAAGTCTGAATCGTGATTTCCATGATAGAAGAGCTTTTCGTAAAATTTCCAGGGGTATTGCTTTCCATTCCTCTTCTACTACTTTCCAGAGTCCATCTATCGTGGTGGGTTTGCGTTTAGAAAGAGCTCTTTTTAACAGACCAAAGGCACAATAGTACATAGTTAAAACGTCAGGAGACTTCACAGGAATATGTTGAAAAGATATATATGCAATACCTGTATTAGTCTTTATTTTTTCAAGGAATGCTGTGGTAGTTTTCGAAGTATGACTTGTAGCTTTGTCTTGATGAAGTTTCACTCTTTGAAAGTCTTTGGGATAAAGAAGTGGAATTTCTTCTGTAAATATTGGACGTAAAACCTCCTCCTGATAGTATGATGAGTTGATTTTTAACATTTTTTCTTCTCTTTTTATTTTTAACTTCCTATTGTAGGAGAAACCTGTGCCTATCATAAACCCCTTACTGAAACTTTCTTTACATTGACGGAACCAGGTTTGTACATTTTTTCTCCTCGTTTCCTATAGTAAATAGACCTTTTTTTGTTGCACTCATTTAGGTAAACCCATGCTTCATCAAGGGTCACAACGTATTTCCATTTATCTCCTGCTAAATGGTTTTCATACAGGATTCTACAAAATGTTTTGCGTTGAGCCACATGCCTCGGCAAACGCTTGTGAACATTATGTTTTTTAGCTTTTTTAAGTTTTAAATCTTAATTTATTATTTTATTTATTGTTGCTACAGATGTATCTAAGAACTTTGCAATTGATTTCTGTATTGGCGGATTTACTCTTGTTACCAGAGATATCATTTTAGAAACATTTGAAACAGTACGTACTTTTTTCGGATATTCGTTTGGACATTTCTTTTCATGTAGAAATAATGATTGACGGTTTTTACTTGTCCTATTAATAACGTTGCTTAATTTGCACTTAGAAATTTTAATACCATGCATTTCACAGTGTTTTTGAATTCTGGAATAAGAATATTTCTCTTCGGAAAGCGCAAAAACATATCCTTCAATTCACAGCTGGTTTACATGCGACATTTTGAAAGAAGAATAAATTTAAAAATAGCAGACGATATTCCTCATTTCAAATATTAAGCTGTTGAAAAACATTTTTGTTCTAAAACATTTACTTTTTTAAAATTCTTAATGGAAATCGTTCTAAAAATGTGTTAATACCCTCTGTGGATAGCACATTTCTGTTTTACTAACAAATACACAGGACTGGTAGTTTTCGGTGTTTTGAAGCAAAAAGGTTATGATGTTAAGGTAAGCATTCTAATGAAGAGTCAGAGTATTAATAAACCTTAGGATCACCATTATCACGTGATCAGAAAATATTCTTCGAAGCAAAAAGCTGTAGATTTGATTTGGTTACCGTTGAGTAGCAATGGAATGAATTTTGCTTTTCTTCAGCCTTTCGCGAAAGTGAATGCTTGAAGATTTTGCAGGGTTCCATGGCTTCAGTACGAGAATACATCTCAAATTTTTCATATAAATCCTTCCAAGAAATTCGCAATAGATTATAGACATATGTTGCTTTACATGTTTAAAAACAAGGAGAAAAATGAATTCATTTCTTCTATAGATATGGAATTTATAAAAAAGATAGTAATAAAATGATATTAAAAATTATTCTATTGAAAAATTAGAAAAAATCAGTGGATTTATTTTTTAGAAATATTAATAATATAATGTAAACAATCGCACTGAATCTCTCTAAAAAATGCATATAACTGATTTAAAACAAAATAAAGACTAAAAACAAATAAGGAATGAAAAAATGTTAGTTTGAGAAAAATAAATACTGACACACCTTTTTAAAAAATCACAATAACTGTGTATGAAGTTATTATCAAGAAACTCTTTTCTTAAGATCTATGAAATTATGGTATTCTCAAACGTTCCATGGATTTCATTTCAAAAATAATTTTTCCTTTAAGTACTCTTCATTATAAAAAACAAAAATAAAATAAAAAATCCACTTCATCATGTCAAGATTTAAAAAAAAGTTATGAATGAACATCATTATTCTCTCCACAAAGTTGGGTTACTGGTGGCATCAGTAAAGTTCCCGGATGTAGCACACTCTCGACTTAGGAAAAGAAAATACTTATAAGCGATGACGTCACTCTTAAATACATCGGGATATTTTGATTTTTGTTTCGCATCTTGCCGAAAAATTCAAAAAAAGTTATTTAGTAAATAAAAGTTTTCATTTCTGTTTCGATTGCGCATGTTTTTTTCCCACTAAAATATTTTTTTGTTACTATATTTGAAAGTGTTAGAATTAAATGCTTGATTTTAAATTGTGGAAAAGTAAAACCTTTCGAGTACACTTCGTTAGTATATAAAGAATTTATTCCTTTAATTTAATATTATTCTGAAAAATATCATATATACATCATTAAAAGAACTTTAAACTTGGTGCTTCTTATGACATAATTACATTTAATGAAAAATCATATTCTTAAAAATAAAATTTCATATTAACACCATAAAACACATAGTCTACAGTCGAAAGATAGTAATTAAAAAATGCACAACATATTATTGCTTCTGTGAAATTGTTTCACAAATAGTGAAGTCACAAGTACCGAAAGTTCCAAATACTTCCTGAGCCTGATATAAATAAACTACGAAAACAGAAATAAATAATTTAAATATAGCTTTATTTAACATTTATTAATAATTTAAATACAGAAATATTTATGAATGACATTTAAAGCATATAACTTATGTAAAACACCATTAAAAATATTATTCCTCAATTTCATTAAAATGAAAATTTTTAATGACAGAATAAAATTAAACATTAATTTATTATTTTTATTTCTTTTGCTTCAAAGTAATGTTTCGATGTAGTCTTAATTAAATAATATTGAAAGCATATTACTTGATAAAACAACTCAATAAAAAGATTCCTTTTTTCTAAATTAACTACATTTATTTCACTTGTTTAAAATACATAAATTTAACTTTAATTGTTTCAAATGTAAATAAAATATATGCCATTTCTCTACCGATATTTATTAATTAGAGATATTTATTACCTACATATTATTACATTTAGCAGCGAAATATAGCATTATCGGAAGTTAATGAGTTTGAGTCCTGACTTAAGAGGAGATTCATTTAAAGGCGGTTGGAGCCTATTAAATGGTGTGGTCGCAATGTCCTCCAAACGAAATGCTACTTATAAAGAAGACGTGTCAAGTACTAGGGGTCTTCTGCTTGATCCTAGGCATTTAAATTAAGGAGATTCCCACCTAACTGGTAGAACTTAACTTTAGGCTAGGTAGAGAAAGTATGCGGTAGCCCCAAATCAACAACAACAATCAGTTTTGACACTTAAATGATTCAAATATATAATGCGCATGCGTTGGTACAATAAAATAAGCAGTTAAGGAATATTTTGCATTTTTTTTATGGCAATGCCGATTCCATTGCGATATATTAGGATCCAATTTCGAAAATGATGACTAATCAATTGATGCAATTTTTAGCAATTTCGAAAATGATGACTAATCAATTGAAAATTTATTTCAATGCTTTATTTAAATGGTTCCTTATAAAATTTCCTGTTCTTACAATTTATGACTTTTCTTTGCTGACACATAAAGAAGAACGATTATATACTACATGGCAGACAAGCATTGATTGTATTCAAGTATCGCATCATTTCTGAGTTAATGGACATAGATAGGAACGTGCTCGGGCATGTAAGAATCGAACTGAGCTACTGCTATTGCATAGATTGACAATGAATACGTTCTTAAGACTATTAAAATAATATTTTTATTGCAATTTCCCGTTTTATCTATCCTAGAGCTTTTTGTTTTTACCACCTTAATGCCATCTTTTTGTGTATACACAGCGAGGCAGGCGAGACTCGGACTGTACCTTTAACTTAACGGGTTTGGAATACTCTCCCCCATCATCGAGTGCCTGGTCATATTGAACCACGGTTAGGTGACGAGGTCACACCTGAGCTGGCGCCCTCCTCTCTACATCCACAGCACACCAGCGGAAGGACTTTGGACGTCACATATTAACGTGGACACGTCCCCAACACCCGGAGCTCCAGCAACCCAGTGAAGGAGAGTACACCGTGGTCACCCTCCCAACCACTGCCCGCGACAAATGATGCTTCACTTTGCTGAGCTTACGGGAAGCGGCGTGAAGCTACTGAGCCACTGGGGCTCTTTTTTCGTGTATAGTGTAATGTCTCACCATCGGCACTTTCGATTTTAAGATCCTATGTTTTTTTTTTTTGTGTTTTGTTTTGATTTTTCAGAGAGACTCTCATTGTACGCGAAGCAGGCGAGAGAGATTGTCGCGAACCCATACATGGCTCCTTGTAAATTTTGTTCATTTTTTAATTAAATGTGTATGTTTCAAAATTGGAGTCATTTATTTGTTTGTTTGTTTCATAACAAACTTATGTTTTTAGTGGCAGCGGTTTGATGCTTTTTTAATGCTTTGCATTAGCATCCACTATGGAAATTAATTATGTGCACTATAATGGATTACGTGCCAAAATGTTGGAATACAGGTAGGCCATTTTGATCAATCTTTCTCTGGCTACTATTGAAAATAAATAGTTTGGAATGTTATAGAAATTTATAGAATATTTAGTTCCAATGTTATTTACGTGATTTTCATGTTATATCAGTTAATTTTGTTTATAAGTTTGTAAATGGTGTATTCCATGTTACAAAGCTAATTTCTGTATTTCGTGTATTCGAATTTACAGTGTAATATTTTTTATAAGAAATGTGTATCTTATTATAAATTTGCATTTCATAATTTTTATGTGGTTGATGTATTTCAATTCACGTAGGAATATGTTAAAATAACTATGTTGTTATAGATTAATGTGTAAAATCGAAAGTACACTTAAATTCATAATTTTTTGAATGTTTCACTGAAAGTAGATTTTATGAAAGTAATATATACTTTAGAAAGGTTTTGATTTCGTTATGTGAAAACGAAAGTACATGATTACAAATAGGTTTGAATTTAAAGTAATGTGAGATTTATTGATATGTTTTTAATTTTTGTTTGTAAAGTATCAAACTGATTTATTTGATATTTAGAAACGCATGTTTATTTTCATTGATAAAGATTTGAAAAGATATTTTCTTACTGTTTAAAATATCGTACGTTATTATCATTTTCATGTCGTGTATGATTAACTAACTAAGTTTATTGATTTAAAATCGAAAGCTGATTTCTGGTTTAGATTAGTTAAAGCTTTTAATTTATATTGTTGTTAAGAATTGTAGAGTGTTCTATATTTTGAATTAAATAAGGATTCAAAAATAATATAATTTCATTTTCTGTTTTAATATAATAGTATTTGTATAAGAATCTGATTTTATAAAATTTATACATTTTTGATTAATAATTCAATTTATCTGAGTATTAAGCATTAGCTTGGTGATAAAAAAACTTGAAATCGAGAGTAGAAGATTTAATATTAAACTTGTTCTTCTTTTCAAAATATATGATTTTCTATCTATACACTATTTGTTGTATTACAATATAGTTTGTTTTCATTTAAGTTTTTTAAATGTTATGGATATGTTTATATTAGTAGAGTGTGTTAAATAATTTCTATAGTTATTTACGAAATTTTGCATATAGGTGGGTGTAGTCTGTTGTTTCTCTCATTATTGCATCTCTTCTGAGATAAAGCGTTAATAAATAAAATGGCTTTTTTAGCACGGGGGAAAAAGGGAGATTTAGTAGAAGTAGCTGAAGAGTTAGGGAAATGGTTCCAGATTCTTTTAAAATCCCAGATATTAAAAAATTAATTTTAACTAGTAAAAACTTTAACGAGGAAGAAGTAAAATGTATATTAGATAGGGTAATCGAGGAAAGAGTTAAAAAGGAACAGGAAGAAAAAGAGGAAAGAGTTAGGCGAGAAATACTAGAAAAAGAGGAAAGAATTAGGCGAGAAGAATTAGAAAAAGAAGAAAGAATTAGACGTGAAGAAATAGAAAAAGAAGAAAGAATTAGACGTGAAGAGAGAGAACATATTTTAGAAATGAAACGTCTAGAAATCTCTTCAAATGCTGCAATTTCGAACACAGAATCAGTTACAAATAGGACTGAACATGCTCAAAAAATTCAATTAATGCAAATAATGCCAAAATTCGATGAAAGGAAAGATGAGATGAGTTTATACTTAATAAATTTTGAGCGTAGAGCAGAAATGGCTCATATTCCAAAAAACGAATGGGTAGTTTATCTTGTAAGTGCTTTACCTTCAGAGATATCTAACATGTTAGCTAGAGAACCTCCAGAAAGGGCTGATGATTACGATTACGTGAAGGAAATTATTCTTAAACGATTCAAGTTAAATAGCGAAAAATTAAGACAATTGTTTCTTAGACACCAGAAAACGTCAGACAAATCATGGAGAAATTATGCACAAGAATTGAATAGTTACTTTACGGAATGGCTTACGGAATTAGAAATAACGACATTTGAACAGCTTAAGGAACTAATGGTAACAGATCAATTGAAACGTCGTGTGCCAATTGAAATTAAGGAACATTTTTTGGCGGAATGGCTTAAAATAAATTCGCCGTATGATCTGGCAGAGAAAATAGATGAATATGGAAGTTTAAGAGATAGTTTTAAGACGAAAGATTTTACAAAACTCCCTCGAAATAATTTTGGTTTTCGTCAACAAAATGAAAACCGTGCCTTTAAGTTTAATGAAGTAGTTCGGAATCATAAATCTCATGTTCCTAAAAGAGTCGAGAATAAAAATTCTAATTATTCACATGAAAAGGAATTCGAAAAAAGAAAACAACTCCGATGTTATGAATGTGGTTCTTATAGTCATTTGCGGCCTCAGTGTGACAAAATAAAAAAGAACTTAGAATCGGTAGCATCCAACGAAATTGCTAGAAGTACATTTAATGAGTTGATGGCTTCTTACACTAGTATCGGGACTGTTAATGGAATTCAAATGCCAATCTTAAGAGACACTGGAGCAACTCTTGATTTGATTTGTGGAAAATACGTGAAACCTGATATGTTCACGAAGGAAAAGGTTTGGCTAAGAAGACCTCTTGATGAAACTTTAGTATGCTTACCTATTGCCGAGGTTGAAATAAATTGTAAATTAGGTCACATTTTGACAAAGGCAGCAGTTCTTCGAGATTCTTTGGATCAAGGAAGATATTTACTGGGAAACAAAACAGCCGCTTTATTTCAGGAAATTAAAAAGCATGAGGAGGTGAAAATACATATGATAAATGCTATAGAAACTCGAGCTCAAAGAAGACGGAAGGAAAATAGCACGAATAAAGAGATTATTGATTCTGAAATAGAATCTTCTAGGTCTTGCTTCCTAACTAAACAAAATGAAGAATTAGAGCAAAATACAATTTTGCCACCATTAGAAACCGAAGTTGAAGGGATGGATTTGATAAAAACATCTCCAGAAGAATTTGCTCGGGAACAAAAGGTGTGCGAAGATTTGAAACCTCTTTTTGAGCAAGCTAAACGACAATCTTCAAAAGACAATAAATATATTATAATAAATCAATTGTTGTTTTATAATAAAATGGACAATGATGGAACTGTAAGAAGATTATTAGTTGTGCCCAAGAAGTTTCGCAACCAACTAAAAGGGATCTGCCATGAGATAACTGCAGCTCATTTAGGTATAACTAAAACAAAAGATATGCTGTGCAAAACTTTCTACTGGCCTAACTGCTTTAAAGAAATTGAAAATCTTGTTAAATCTTGTGACAAATGTCAACGAGTAGGAAAGCCTCAAGATAAGAAAAGTGCTCCTTGAAACTGGTTCCAGTAATTCCGGAAATATTTACAAGAATTAACGTTGATGCATGTGGTCCTTTACCTATAACTTCCTGTGGTAACCGGTATATTATAACAGCCATTTGCATGTCATCCAAGTATCCAGATGCCATCCCAGTACCAGATATACGTTCTACTACTGTGATTGATGCTTTTCTTCAGATATTTAGCCGCATGGGTTTTCCTAGGGAGTTGCAAAGTGATCAAGGAACATCTTTCATGAGTGTCCTGACATCAGAATTCTTAGAAAAATTTGGTATTAAAGTTGTGCATAGTTCCGTTCAGCATCCCCAAAGCAATCCTGTTGAGAGATTGCATAGAACTTTAAAGAGAATACTGAAAGTCCTTTGCTTAGAAAAGGGTACAGATTGGGAGAAGATTTTACCTCAGGCACTTTTTGCTCTTAGAACTTGCATTCATGATAACACTGGATATTCTCCTGCAGAATTAGTCCATGGTCGGAACTTAAGAACACCCGTAACACTATTATATGAAAATCTAACTGGTAAAACCATTGAAGAAGATAGTGTGATTGCTTACGTTTTTAATCTTTTAAATAGAATGAAAAGATGCCAAGAATTAGCTGTGCAAAATATGACAGAGGCTAAAGAAAAACAAAAACTTTGGTATGACCGTAAGGCTACGAAAAGAGAATTTAAAGAAAATGATCTTGTGTTAGTTGTTGCACCTTCTAGATCAAACAAATTTTCTATTCATTGGATAGGTCCAGGAAAAGTAGTAAAACGACTATTGGACACAAATTACGTAATACAATTTCCCGATAAGGAAAAATTACATGTATACCATGTAAATATGTTAAAACCTTATTTTCAGCGTCCAGAAGATGTTAATTTAATTTTTACCTCTAATTCTGATAATGAAGATATTGATTCTGAGAAAGAAGATATCCCAAGTTTTGAAATTAATTCATCTACCCTTTTAGAGACTTTTCCTGAAAGCTGTTTTAATGAAAAGTTAGAGGACGATCAGAAGAAACAATTGAGTAGACTTTTGATTCAATTTATTGATATTTTTTCAAATGAACCGGGTTGTACAGAACTGGCTGAACTTGACATCGAGTTAGAATCTAATAAATCTATTATAGCTAAACCATATCGAATGTCCCCACGACAGACAGAAATTCTGAAATCGGAAGTAGACAAGATGTTGAAATTGAAGGTGGTGGAACCAGGTGAATCCGATTACACATCACCTTTAATATTAGTTGAAGCTCCTGGAAAAGAACCTCGTCCGTGCATTGATTATCGCAGGTTAAATGAGGTTACCAGAACGCAATATTATCCATTACCAAATATTGAAGAGCGTGTTGAATCCGTTTCGAAAGCGAAGTTCATATCTTTATTAGACTTAACACGAGGTTATTGGCAGATACCTTTGAGTCCTAAGGCTCAAAGATATGCTGCATTTACGACGACATTTGGTGTTTATAAACCTTTGAGAATGGCATTCGGTTTGAAGAATGCTCCTTACTATTTCAGTAAGTTAATGGCTGATTTATTAAAAAAATTGCGAACATTTTGCTGTGCCTTATTTAGATGACATAGCTATATATTCACTTACCTGGTCTGATCACATCCAACATCTTAAATGTGTTCTGGAGAAGATTCGATTTGCGAAATTGACTGTAAAACCCCTTAAGTGCAAATTCGCTCAACTTCGTGTTAAATATTTGGGACACTTTGTAGGACAAGGTCAAAGAACACCAGGGGATATTAAAGTGAAAGCCATTACCGATTTCGAACGTCCTTCAAGCAAAACCGAAGTACGAGCTTTCCTAGGTCTTGTTGGGTACTATCGCAAGTATATACCAGAATTTTCGGTAGTTGCTGCGCCTTTATCCGACCTGTTAAAAGGGAAGTCCAAGAAAGGAACTGTAATATGGAATAATAACTGCGAAAAGGCATTCATAGAATTAAAGAACACTTTAATAAAGAAGCCTGTACTTTACAGTCCAGACTTTCAAAAACAATTTATCATTCAATGTGATGCCTCAAACTTAGGAATAGGTGTAGTTTTATCTCAGAGAGATCAAAATGAAAATGAACATCCTATCCTATTTCTGAGTAAAAAATTTTCAAAATCTGAGAAAAATTATAGCACTATAGAAAAGGAATGTGCAGCAATCATTTTTGCTGTTACTAAATTAAAATATTATTTAGATGGTCAGTATAAATTTATTATCGAAACTGATCATAACCCTTTAGTTTGGTTAAAACATCATACACGATCTAATCCCAGACTCTTAAGGTGGGCTTTGGTGCTTCAAAGCCTAAATTTTGATATTGTTCACAGAAAGGGCAAATTACATGAGAATGCCGATAGTCTCAGTAGAATGCTGAATAACCAAACTTAATTATTTTCTTTTTTTCTCAGATATTAAATTAAAATGTTTTTTAAATACAAACTTCCATTGTTGTTACATGTGTACATAATAAAAAAATGTTTTTTATAATAAAATGTGTCTATTTGTAAATTTGGTTAAGGTTGAAAATTCTGTTGTGTTAGATAATTATTTTGTGCTATTTTGATATATTTTTATTTTATATTTAATATTATATAATTCCATATAATTTTGTGTTTCAGCCAGAGTCCGATTGATCAGGGCTATCTGTAATGCTAAATTTTGCTCTTTGTTGTTTGTGTGTGTTTTTTTTTCTTTTTTATTTGCAGGTTGATTTCCTT
This sequence comes from Latrodectus hesperus, assembly GCA_037975125.1. Taxonomy (NCBI): domain Eukaryota; kingdom Metazoa; phylum Arthropoda; class Arachnida; order Araneae; family Theridiidae; genus Latrodectus; species Latrodectus hesperus. Next base: position 33,971,249 of record CM075862.1, read on the forward strand.
AGAATGAGAGAAAAAAAAAAAACTCCGGGGAAGGAAGGAATAATTTAGTCTGTAATGTCTCACCATCGGCACTTTCGATTTTAAGATCCTATGTTTTTTTTTGTGTTTTGTTTTGATTTTTCAGAGAGACTCTCATTGTACGCGAAGCAGGCGAGAGAGATTGTCGCGAACCCATACATGGCTCCTTGTAAATTTTGTTCATTTTTTAATTAAATGTGTATGTTTCAAAATTGGAGTCATTTATTTGTTTGTTTGTTTCATAACAATAGGAATCCGATTAATGTTATAAGAAACTATACCAAAATTTGTAACAGGTGTCGAAGATTTTAATGTTGATTTCTGCTAGACATGAGACTGTGGTGCCATATTAACTGTTTAAACAAATATACTTTACAATTCATAAAAATGTGTTATCCATATCTTTTATGATTAAAAATAAATAGCTTACCTAAGTTACATTCACATTTTTTAAATTGCGTTGGCACATTTTTCATCGTGGGATCTTCGATTTGCAGATTTTTCTATTTTGCGATGTACGGATAGGGTCTAATCCAATATCAGGATATTGATTTCCGGCTAACAAAATAAAAAAACTAAGTTTCATATCTAAATTTTGATTTTAGCGTTTGTAATTCATTAAAGCCTTAATTAATTACTGCCAGCAGAGATGGTTATGTCGCGTTGTAATCAGTTTAAACGATCTAATTCTTCTGGGAGATCTTACTTTAAGAAAAAATATATTTTATTATTCGTTTCTAATTTATAAAATTGTTATCTATGTGTAATGACTGAATAGGAAATATTTCAAGATTAACACCCTATCCTTCTGTATTCAAAAGTAAATTTTCTTTTTTTAAAAAAATTTTTGTTTCTGACCATGTGAGTGCATATAGGTTGTATCCTAGCAGAGCCCACACTCTTGGCGCGAATGATTTTGGTTGGCGATAATTAAGGCTTTTGCCAATCTTGATAACTCTACTTCGATACACTAGATATTGTAAAACAAACAATTTCTGACATTTTGTTCTGCCTTGGCACTCCTTTTTAGTTTATCGCCAAGGGTGTGTGTTCTCCTAGGATTTTACCGCTCATGTGCTTACATTTTTCATTATACGCCACTGACAGGAAATATATTGGAGAGGAAATGAAAGTAATCCTTATTGCAATATTTAATGACTTCATAATTAAAAAGAATTTTCAAGCGATCTATACTTACTTTGACTTGTATGTTGCAAGTTAATTTATATGTGAGATTTCATTTCTTGCTGCCAATAACATTCATTTCATTGTTGCAAAACATCGTTTTGAGATGTTGCAAATTAAGTTGTTTTGTAATGTTTACATTTATACGTAGTAAATTGTAAAACACGATGCTTAAACTGAAACTTCAGACTGAAGTGGTTTTATGAATTCTTTTTTTTTTTCTTATTTTAGTATGATGTATAAACAAATAATAATTACGATATATATAAATTCTCCTTTTGTTTTCACTGTATTAATTTTTGTCTTTTCAATTCATTTCACGATAAGAACTTCAAATGTTTTCTAATGTTAAACTAATTTCATGTTTTGATCTTTAAACCAGAATTGCAGTCAAAAGGGATCTTTTTTTAAAATTCTTTGGACCTATGTTTATTTCTATACACCGAAAATATCAAATATAAGTTCGCCTTCTACGCCGACCTATGGCTGAGTGGTTAACGTTCCTGGCTCCTGAGCTGTGGGTCCCGGGTTCGGATCCCGGTTCGGGCATGGATGTTTCTTTCTTTCTCTGTTCTCTCTGTGTTTCTCTGTATTTTCCTCTGTGAAGATATATGAATGTTGCCCACCCTATTAACGGGTTTGTTGTGGTATGGCGTGGGAATACTCGCCTTTTCGATTTTATCCACTGGTGCCTGCAGGGTGACAACAAATGAGTAGCAGTTTCTGGCCTTGTTTTGGCAGAGGGTTCGTCACCTGGCTCCCACTGTTGAAAAAAAAGTTCTGTTTTCATTTCATTAATTAATGTTTCTCTTTTTAGCTAATAACCATTTGGGATATCCGAAATCTAGATTCAGACTTTCTCATGGTAAAATCTAAGCGAAATAATGTGATATATATAAATCATGTGTATAAAAGTTATAAATATACATTAAACCACATTAAAATTATTTAAAAAGAACGAAGCAAAGGTATATTCAGTCAATAAATCACTGTAAGTGTTATCATTTCTTCATCTGTATTAATATTTTCTGAAACAGTTACTCAAATAAAACATTAAAAAGTTACGTTATTTGATTCTGTAACATACAAAGTTGATTCTCTTTCACATAAAATTTATTCACAGAGATACTCAAAATAAAAAAAAAATGGGAGACTTTCAAAATGATTTTTTTTAAATAATTTTTTAATCTATGAATTTTAGGTAATAAAAACTCAATAAGGACAGAAACTATTATAGCAAGGTTGTGAAACTATTCCATAGCGTTCTTTGGCTTAATTGGTAATGGAAACAAAAGAGACGCGGAAAAAAAGAAAAATGATTCCGCTGACCGTGACCGAAACTGGTGATTGATAAAGTTTCAGTGAAAATGTCAGAATGTGGCAACACTATTCACTCAAACATTCAAACATGTTATTTAAGGACTGAGACGCAACTGCATTTGATGAACGTGTTTTCCATTCTTAAGTTATGAAATTCCGAAGAAAGATAAATTACTGAAAAAACCGAAGAAGAATAGATTTTGCTTCTTTTAAAGTCCATTTTGTATGAAATCTCGAATATCAATGGGAATGAAATTTATTGTAACTTAGAAATTAAGGAGTTTTCCAAACAAAATTAATTTTTTCTTACAAACTTCTTTTGCACAAACCTGTGACTATCGTAAAAAATATAAATGTCTGTAGGTTGATATTTAATAATAATTATAATTTATTAAATAAAATAATATTACATAATGCAGGTAAGAAAATTTAATAAAATATTGGAAAAAAGATTAATGGATAAAAGGTACATATTTAGTGAAAAACTGTTACATTCATATATTGTCATACGATTAATCGCATCATGATCGAAAGATAGCTCGTTTCAAAATGGAAGGCTTCGCGTTCGATCTCAACTAAAATGAATACTTTATATTAAGTGACTTTAAATGAAACATACGAGTGTCTGTTAATGTGAATGGCAGAAGTCCTTTAACAGTTATTATTTTTTAAGTTATGTAAATATTTATTCTTTTTTTAAAACTAAATTTTAAAAATTTATAAAATGATTAAAATTTAAATAATATGATATACATCTGATTGATGGTGTTAAAGGACTTTTGCAATTTTAATCGTTAGCAAAAAGTGTTTTTTTAGTCTGTGATTTCAGGCGACAGTAAAAGAATTAGTTCTAGAAATCTTGTGACAGTGTTATATTACTCTTGTTTAATAAGATTTTTTAAAGTCTATTTGTAAAAATTTATTACTGTTTTATAGGAAATCAAATTAAAATGGAAGATTATAAAAATTTAGGTAGTGTCATATATATATTCAACTGATAATTCTATGGGATTTCTGGACTTTTTGAATTCTGCAGTGAGATGTTTTAAAATGTTAGAAATTTTATGTAGCGACAATATTCATGTTCTTTTGACAACAATGACAAATCATGTTTATTTCTATATTTGAACACTAGATAATCATCAAATTTTTTTTCTATTTTGCAAGAAGTCAGCAATTATTTATGTATTAGTATGAGTTTATTACAACATAATTGTAAATATAAGAATGAATGAAAGACATTGAAATATTGAAAATATTTGTATAAATCTCATCCATTTATTCACGACAGAACTGAAGGTTATTCTTTTTCGACATTTGCAAACTGTCAGCATAATGGAATGCTGTTGTTGTTGTTGTCGTGTCCCAGCTAGGCTGTCAATATGAGGTCCGCTGCTCCACTTTTCCAACTGAACCATATTTGGTGTGGAGTCTGACTTCTTCAGTACACACATGCCATAGGTACCCTTTTATAGTGTAGGCAACCATTCACGCCTTATTCATACAAAGAAGGGACAAAGACAAGAGAGAGAGAGAAAGTACATCCATGCCCGAACCGGGATTCGAACCCAGGACCTCCTTATTCGTAGTCAGGCACACTGACCACTAGACAAGATGGGCGGCAATGGAATGCGTATGTCTGTATAAAGGAAAAGCCAGAAAATAAGTCCCCACGCTGGTAAATTTCTGTTGTATCTAAAAAAAAGAAAATTCATATTTGAAATTGTGAATTCAAATTCATAATGCAACTTCATATTATAAATTCCAATTTAATTCCATTAGAGTATCCTCAATTATTTGGAAACATCGAATTTCTTTGTCACACAATGGATTTGAATTTAGAAGTAAATTAATGTATTTGCTTTATTACCGTGTGAATTCGAATTTTCAGGTTAGGTTGACACGCACACATTTGACATAACAATATATTACATACCATTAATATTCTATCAGCTTTTTTTCAATTAGCTTTATCTGCACTCGATATGGATGAAACGAAAAAGAAATTTTCGATTTCACCTAATGAACCTCGCACTCCAAAATAAAAGAAAGGGTTTCCAGATGGAACTACTCGAACCTGACGAGCAGCGCAAATGGTTAAGTGAATTAACGCGTGCTTAGGCGAGGCGTGCTGGCGCGTGGCTTCTAAAACAATCCGGTCATGCAATCCCATCCTGCAAGATGGAGTAAACGGTTCAGTGCCACTTCTCTCTTCCCGAGCTCATAAATTGGAGCAAATTACTTGAAGAAGGTCATTAGAAACCTCGTCCAAGGCCACGGCTTCTCGGGAGCTCTTTGTTGGGAACCACGATCATCTTTCGATTGTTCTGAGTTAACAAACGCAGTCGATGGTTGCACATTCATTAACCATTAGCGATTGTTTCCTGGCTGATGATGAGGAAAGAGTTTGCAAAGCAAACAGAACTCAGATAAACGCGTTCACCAGCATCGGAAGAAATTATTAGCTTCATGATGTATTCGAAAATATTTTTAGAGAAGAGAATTTGCGAAAATGGCACAGATTATGTTTGGTGGATTTCAAAACATGAATCAGATTCACACTGCTTATAAAAAATATAAGAAAGTAATGATTTTTTGTTAAAATTAATTTATTTTCCATAAATTTGTTTAAATTTTAGAATAAAAACATTTTATTTTAGAATAAAATTGCATATCATAGAATTGTTTCGTAATTGAGCTGCTGCTTGAAGGTTAGTACTTTAGCTTTCAGTAATCAATTCTTGATATTCAACCAAGAATGTTAATGGTAGTTCAGAATCCATTTTAAACTGTAAAACCCGTTCCAGTTCAACTCTCATATGTGTAAAGATGCAGTGGAATGTATAATAAACTACAATTATTTAATTATATTATACATAGTCTTACACGATTTTTAAAAATATTAATTTAAAAAACCAGAAACTATATGTGATTTAACTTCCATCTCATTTTTTGCATGATATTTTTTTGCATACTAGGACTAATTTGAGTGGGATACATAGATAAAAGTGCATGTCACAGTATTGCAACAATGCATGCTAAGTTGGAATTAAATCCGTGATATTTTAAACAAAAAACCAGAGTGTTGACCATTTAGAAACTAGTTCGGTTGAAAATTATGAAATTAGGATTAGTCAAACATAAAAAAATATATAAAATATAACTCTAAAAAATAAAATTTAAAAAAATATCATTTTCTATATTTCTGTCATATAATGGACAGAAACAGAAAATGTTTTCTCCTTTGATTATATATACACACACTGACTATTAATTAAAATCTGAAGATCACAATATTTTATTGGGCCTTCTTCAACATCCTTCCACACCCCTCTCGTATTGGAAGATTAAACTGTTTCTATTTGCTTCTAATGCCTCTCTCTCTCTCTAATTCACTAATTCCTCTAATCCTCTAATTCTATTTGCTTCTAATTCACAGGACCTACAGACTCATATAGCTCGAAAACACTGAAGTAATTTAAGTCCTTCTCTTATTCTTGATTTACCAAGACGAAATGAAGTTGCCACCTTTTGTTTAACAATAGGACATGACTGCCTAGCCTCTCATTTAAAGCGCTTGGACATTCTTACAGTTCTTACTTGTCCACTCTGCGGCTCTGGAGAAATAATGGACAGGGACCATCTGCCCCTTTGTGGGGCTCTTTTGCAACTCAACGGAGGAAGCGAGATATTGGGAGGGAAGACCGCTCCTTAGACAAATGACTTCAATCTATTTTCTGTAGTTTACTTTTTGTAGCATTTAGTTCTTTGCATTTTGCCTGGTCATAGGAAATAAAAAATATTTTATTGGACAACCTGTTGCACAGATAAAGCTCTTATTCTTGTAATAGATAATAGTTTGAGCATCTCTGGAATGCATTTATGTCCACAGAATACCATGTAGAGGCTAAGCAGCTCTTTAAATCTTTTAAACTAGATGGAAGAGGAGACTGCTGTCGGATATGTCGTCCAATCATATCTCATTTCCGGTTAGGATCCGGGATCTGCGGTCGAGGTGTTGGAAGAGAGGCTGATGTCCAGCGGAAAAACTTTGAACACTTCTGGCACGACGCATAATTGCATTATCATCCATGAAGTATCCTCGCCATCAGAGTTAAAAGGTAACCTTGCAGGGTAATCTAGATATGCCAATATATCGAGTTATCTCATTGCTTTCTGATTATTTTAGAGAAATACCAGGGTACTAATTCCATGACAACAGAACTGATAGTCCTTACAAATCATACCCCATACAATGATAGTCCTTACAAATCCTTGCACAGCGAGTAAGACAAGATAGATTAATAGCTTCCGGGAATTCTCGCAAAATTAAGCTTCTTTCACCAATGCAAAGCAAAGTATAACGTGAATCATTTGACCACATTACTGATCTCCAATCTTTTGATGTCCAAGTTCTCTTTTCTCAACAAATCTACAATTTTTTCATTTCGAGCAAAAACGGTTTTTTCCTAAATAACCGATTATGCATTTATATTCTCTCGCTATGTGTTCTCACTGAGTATTGGTTGATGAATTTTGTCATTCGATTCTATCACCCCATACTATTCGCTGGAGACCACCCGATCACGTTCTCGGAAAACTGTGCTCAAATCGCAATGACCTCTTCCAATTAAGAAATGTGACTTCTGATTCCAACTTTTGAAAATTTTTAATATAATTGATTTTGAGAATCCAGTTAGATTTTCAGTTTTCGAAATCTATACGTCCACTACAACAATAAGCTCCTTTTCAAATGTTGAAAGATCTTTCATTTCTCCCATTTTATTACATTCATTCTCAATCATTCTTAGATGTTTTATATGTACAAGAACAAGGAACGATGAGTAACTCACGTTATGAAAAAATTGCAGACTTCATCCCTAGCAAGCATTTAAATGAAAATATCCAAGAAAATTCATAGGCTAATGGGTATGTATTTTTCTGATTTAATTTGCATTTTTTATTCTATAAAATTATCTAATTTTTTTCTGAAATTGTAATACTTTGGTATTATAACTTTTGAATATGTATCATTTTCATAGACGTATCTGATATCGTTCCAGAGCTAGTTTTGTAATTTCTACTGAAATCATAATGCAAGGACTTAAATATTAGGCACCGACCCTTTTGATATTTTTTTAATTATTTTATCTGTTTTTATGTTGTGGTTTGCAGTTTCTCGGACATAGCTGCATCAAAAATGTAAAATTAGAAACATATTAGGATAAAAACTCATATGTAAGTTACACAATTTTTTTTCTTTTCTTTTTTTTTTTCGTCTACAGCGACAAAACTGATGAACTTTCCTCTGTGGCTTTGATACAATTTTGTCATTAAACTAGTTTATTCAAAATAATTGCTGATTTTAATTCTTGTTCTGAACGGAAATAATTTCTTAGAAAAATAGATGGTAAGCTAAGAAGACTGTCAAGTTGAGAATAATGAATGCTAAAATACTTTCTTGATCAAACTCATGCGATATTGTTTTCAGGAAAACTAAGTTTTGTTTTTGTTTTCGGAATATAAGGAATTCGATACCTAATTCCGAAGACGATATTCATATTGAGAGGTCAGTAAACGTTAATAGGTTGTCTTCTGCTTGTGTAGAAATTTGAAGAAGACGGAGAGGTCCAAAATCTCTCGTCACTCGACGGTAGTTCCAAGTTATGAAGCGGTTGGTTTTGTTCAGAAGCTTCAGTTGACGGAAATATGCAAACGAAAATTATGGAATAAGGTAAACATTTAACACAAAATTATTACAGATAGAAATTCTCTATGAAGACAGTGAATATGTAAATATTGATACATAATAAGAATTCTCTAACAAAAAGCTGCTCCTGATATACATACAAATACATATTAATTTTAAGCAAGTTAAAAGCAAAATAAGAAAACCAAGTAATTTGAAAGAGCATGTACCTTTTAAATTATTAACGTAAATAATTAAAGCAAAAAGAAAAGCACAGATCAAAATTTAGATAGACAGTAAATATACAATGAAAAATATTGAAATAATGATGTTGTAATGAATTCGACGACGCGAGATGGCGCTATGGAGGCAGCAAAATTTAATTTAGAAAGTGAAGAAAGAAAGGTAGACTGCTTGGCTGGATTGTAAAAAAAGAAGTATGTAGAACTGGCCTGTTGAGAATGTTATTATGTGTTTTCGTTTATAAAATGTTCCTGTAAATTTAATGTTGTGTTATGTGCAGTCATAGAAGATTATAAATATTTGATTGCTAATAAGTCGCGTGATAAATTCACAGCACAAATTTAATTCAATTTAATTCAACAATGTAAAGGGCATACCACTTAAAAGGAAATTTAAAAAGTGATTTCAGTAAATACTGAATGGCGAAATATGAGCATTAACCAGAAATATATCTGTGAAGAATGGGGTCAATAAAAATTTCTATTTGAAAAATAAAAATGTCCATGAGTGTTTGTCATCAAAAGAACAAGGAACAAAGGGAAAAGAGGATCGAATTCATATGTGTAAAGATTCCATAGAGTAAACAATTACTATGGAGAATGCAGAAATTGTTTGATTTTCATCCATAATAAATTCTCAAACAAATCAAACCAAAGATTCGAAGGACTTCAAAAAAGAAATCATTCTCAATGAGAATGTATTTACAGACAAACAACGAGATTTCTGAGATTTTTCACAAACTGCCGAGTTCTAGAAGAATGTTTTCCATCCCTTTTTTCCTTGAGAACCCTATCTTAAGAATAAAAAAATGAGTAACTGCTTAATCCCTAGTAATGAGTAAGAAAATAATTTGCTTGAACATTTATTTTTCATGTTGCATAATAATTTATATAAAAATCGAAAACGAAATTATAAAACACAGGGGAACAAAAACTAAAATTAATTCAGTAAACCATTTGGGTTTTTAACAAAGCATTCATTAACCTGAAAAAAAAATTGTGGTTTCTGTTGGGTGAAATCTAGTCATCATCGTCATCAAAACAACCATGAAGATCAACGTGTTCTCTATATACAGTGCTAAAAATTACCTCTTGGTAAATTCATAAATATAGTAAAACTCCAATTATCCGAATCACTTTCAGAATTTCAGAAAAATAAATTAGACTGAAGATGAGAAGGAAAAAGAGAAAAGCTCAAGAAAAGGGAAAGTAAGTGAAGGGAGAAGATGGGAATGACGCTGTACTTCAAGAATTCAGAAACATTCTTTTAAAAATTCCTGGATGTTCAGAAATCAATGCTGAAGAGATAGGAGAATAGCTTATGAGTCAGACACTGGCTTACAAATTGCAAATGATGGTCTGAAAGTGTCGAGGAAGTAGATGACCTTAATGTCCAAATTGAAGCAGACAAATGACTACCAACTAGTAAAGCATTAGCAGGCTTTGAAACTGCTTCGAAGTGGATAAGAGCACCAGCCCGAGTGTGACCACATGCACATTCTCATTGTCAAGCGGATGCGCGACTTGGCTGCCCGGAAACGTTTGAAGGCAGTGAAACAGCTCCCTCTAACCGAGATGTTCAGCAAGCAATGACTTTCATTTACATCACTCTACATACATACTGTATTAATGTACAGCGCTTGTAAGTACTTTAACATGCAGAAGAGTTGCATTTTCATTTAATTAATTAAAGGTTTTTATTTCTTTAAAATATATGTAGTTTTTTCTTTCATGTTTAACGTTTAATAATTGATTAAAGTAGATACTTTATTCGAAAAAATCCAATTATCCGTATTTTTGATTATACGGCTCCAATTGATTCGGATAATTGAAGTTCTACTGTATATATTTAAGGCTTGTACGAGCAATTCGTTGTTTAAATGCTATTTATATGAATGAATAAAAAGAAAATTCTAAAAAACTTTCATCGCGCTAAAAATTTTCAAAGTTGAAGTTAACAATTTTAAAATATATTTATTGAAATTAATTTCTATCTGAGATATAGCTTCTCATTTTAGCAGTACTTATCAAAAGATTATTTTATTTATCAATCTTGTAAGCAAACACAGTTGTCGCCACTTTTTTTTTTTATAAATTTCATTATATATTAAGGAAGTTTCATTTTTTGCTTATTATTATATAAATTTATAAACAAAAAATATTTAATTATTAATCACAGCTTTCATAGCATGAAAATGATGGGATTAATATTTATTTTATATTCATAGATATAATATGAAGTTACCTATATATGATAATAGGTAGGATCTCAAAAAATGTTCTGTTAGAATGCTGAATGAATTTTGCAAATTGAGTTTCATAAAGTAAATTTCTTGGCGCAGAAAAAAGAATTATAATTAATCATCTAATTTATTGATATTTTTCATCAATACTTTTATATCTTTAGTATATTTTGAAATAACTTGCAATGTTTTTAATGCAAATTACTTTATAAACGTATTTAAGAAATATTTTCCTTAGGAAGTGTGATGAGATTACTTGTTGCTGGTCGCTAAATGGAATGACAAATAGAAAAACGCAGAACAATGAAAATTCGACATGCTCATGTTCTTTGAGTTCATTAACCGCCAGGTCTTAGTATGACTTGCTATGTCTAGATGTAGTTGTATATTTCTTATGTGATAGACATATAAAAATCATTTAAATTAATTCCTTATCACTTTGACTGCAGGCAGAATCAATAATTATCTTCATCCACAGACCAAGGGCGGTTCTGCGGGCTAAGCCACATTCAAACTTATCTATTTGCCTCCCAAAAAGTAGAAATTAATAATTTCTTCTTCTTATTCTTTAAAAATATATATATATATATACATATATATATAAAATAAAATACAGAAGAGGTAAAAAAATTTTATTTATATATATGCATATATAATAGAATAAAAAAAATATTTTGTCTTTATGTAGTTATATCAATACTGTTACTATGTATATAACTGTAATTTTATTTTATTTTATTTTATTTTTTTCACTCTTGTTTGTAATGTGTATTCAAATTTTTCTTTTTATGTTTATTCAATATCATGCAAAGAACTCTCGTTGGGAGCACTTTAACCTAAGAGTCAAAATATTTTCTTAATCTTTTGTGTTTAAATAACCTTATGTTTTGAAATCATTATGTTAATCTCAACTAAAGTTAGGTGTAGAAAAATTTCTTAGGAACAGAAGGTACATGTCCATTTAGGCTAGGAACCTAACAAACACTAGATCCACTTCTTCTTCTAATTATCTTCAAAGCTTAATCTTTACTCATAGTAGCTTGTTATACGCCTAAAAATTAAAATTATTTCACAAATGCCACTTTGCACTTTGGTGCGTGTCATATAAAATCGAATCAAAATAAGAAAATACACATTTTCAAATTCCTTGCCAGAAGTATTCTCCATGTTAATTATCCAAATTAAGAAAATTATAAGTTATTCTTTGCGAATCATCGTATCCATCGTTACAATCATCGTATAATCTTGGGATATACCTCATGTAACGCAGACAATAAATTTACATCATCATTATGCATAAAAAGTTTATTTGATTTTGACTTAAAGAGTTTCTTTAATTTAATGGCTGTGAAATAATTAATACAAGGTTTTCTTCATAAATTACAAAATAATAAAGGTAAAATCATTTTTACCTTTATTCTTTTCCTTATAAAAATGATTTTATAAATAGTCTATGTATAATATTCCCTCCACTCAAAATGATATTTACTACAGGTTAAATAGAATTTACAGATTTCAACAAAATTATACTTATGCTAGAGTATGAATGCTGAATCCTATATCATTATGTTCTAGATGATTGAGCGCTAGATGATCACACAATGATCTGCGCAGATCATTGTGCGCATGACTGATTATTGTAAAGTCACTTCCCGTATTACTATATATATGATTAGCTATTCCCTGATAATATAAATACTAACGTGAGATAAGAAAATATTAACAGCAATTCATTTCATTATATGATAATAAAAATTATGCAAGAACAAGTCGTCAAATGTATTACATAAGGCAACTGATACGAGTTCTATTAGCTTGTAAATTCTGTGGAAATCCATTGACTTAGAACTTGTATAAGCTGTCAAAGATTAATTCATTGACTTCGATATTGAAAAGAAAGTCTAAATATCACACATGATTTTGTTTTAATGTTTTTCTTGTATTATTGTATAATCTTATTTCGATTATGTACAAGTTTCTTTCTTCCTACAATAAATATAAAACATGATTTGTGAGTGGGAATTAAGCATATCAACATTAATGTCAGTATCTTAAACTAGTAAGGTCCACTGATTTCACAGGAAAGTGAACAGTGTATTTTTTTTTTTTACATTATTGGAACATTTTAAAATGATTAAACTTTTTCTAATAATAATATCAAGAGTTGTATGTGAGGAAAACCTTTGTATCCTCAATTCCACAATCTTAAGTCAAATTTTATACTTATCACGCGACGTACAATGGGCCAATTAATCTGAACATTAATAAAGGAAACTCATTGATTTGACTGACAGCAGCTGTAAATAAAAATTGAAGTTTTTTAATCAATATTAGTAAAATATTTTAAGCACAGATTAAACATTTTTCAATGACATCAGTAACTCTATCAAACAAAAAACCCTTGTGACTATGCTTATCACTAGTGCAATAAAACTTTTTGGGAAGTTCATTTCATGATGATGTTATACAACGTAATTGGAATAATCACTGTTCCACAATTCACTAATTGGAATCTATAAGTTCAATTGACCCAAGATATATATAAAAAGTGAAAATCTTTTATGAGTATTATTAGAATATTTTAAATACCGATTAGATTCTTTCAGTCCAAATAAATTTTGATCTTAACATGGAAAAGATATGGCGACGCTTATGCAACTTAACCCTATTGCAATTGAAAATTTTATTAAATTAATTCAATTTTGGTGCATGACTTTTTTGTAGCTTATAGAGGACCAATCATAATAACTATTGCCAGGGGTGGTTTAATAGTTTTATTAGTAAAAATAAAAGAAAAAAATTATCTTTGGAATTTTTGAAGGATTGATTAAATTTTTCTCCAGAAACAAAATCCTTCTTGAAAATATTAATGTCATGTCCCGTGCCAATGACGACAAGAGTAATCGAAAATTTTACAGAATTCATTTACTCAGTTTTAAAACTAAATTGCATAGGGAACAAACAGAAAATAAATTTAGAAAATATTTTCTATTGCATTTCTTTTATTTCTAGCATATTATACATACTGCAGTTAGAATGATCATTCCATTTCTGGTTCTTTCAGTGTTGTTGAATGAAATGGAACAGCTTGAAGAAGACGAGTTATCTCGGGCTACGTCACACTTCGATGCACTGCAATATCCTTTGTTTGACGTTTTAAGCACTTCCTGTCTCGTGCTTAAGAGACGCCCTTATCTGTAAATTTAAAAAGATTTTTTTTTACTTAGATGAAAATGAGGATTATTAATTTAAGATAAAAAAAATGTTATTGACGTTAGAATAATCGAATCTAGATTTACTCGAAGGTTATGCCTTACTGTTGTTTTAAGCTTGTGTGGAAATTTTTCAGACAAGTAAATATGAGTAACTTTATAGAATTAACTATGAAAAACTTTTAAGATATTCAAGAACATTTTAACATAATGTAATTCATAATAACATCGATATAAATTATGTTGTTTTCATCTTCTAAAAAATTCCTCGAATTTTTTTCTAAAAATTATATATGTCATCGCATAAGTTCTAGCACAAAATATTTTTCTATATTGTGTACACTATGATGCAGTACACATAGATATTATGTTCACAAGAGCAGACTATTTGTACATGTATAGAAAATAAGGTTCCTTTCATGAATTTATATAAACAATGTATTTGAAAAAAATAAGGAGTTGGGCTATGTATTGAAATGCATCATTGATTAGGGAAAAAAACTTATGAAAATATTATATATATATATATATATATATATATATATATATATATATATATATATATATATATATATATATATATATATACATAATCACACCGAAGAGCCAAATTAATAAAATGTTCAGTTTGTTCAGAAAAGTTCCTGTTTTGCTCTGTTGCCAAAAAAATATTTTATAGTTTTTAATTTATGAAATCGTTGGCAAATTTAATGTAATACTTTTTATGCATTAAAATTGTTTTAACATAAGCTATCTATGTTGGTCTAAAATTTCAATTTTAAGGAAGAGCCTTAAATAAAAAAGGCTTGTTTCTGTTATATTACTAAAATAAGGATCCAAGTCTCTGTGGTAAAAGGGGTATCAGAGGTATTCGGAAGTCCGATTGGCATAATAAACTATGCTATACGGTTTTTATTCCAGATTTTTTTTTAAAATTTATATTTTTATAATATCAGTTTTGGTTTCAGAATTATATTAGAAAATTTTATTAATTTTTTGTAGATTTTTATAAGCAATGACGATTTTAGTTAATGAGTAAACTTTATATAGCTAATAAGATTAAATTTTAAATTCTTTTGTCAGTTTTTTTTTCGATTTGGAATTAATTGCTTGATTTTTGAGAATTCTTTTAATATAACTTATGAATATTACATTTTAAAAATTAATAAAAATTATTTTAGCTCTGTCGTGGAAAAGGTGTTTTAAATGTTGCCAACAATATCTAAAGCACGAGCGTTAAAGTGGGCCGAATTTTCTCGTCGGTTCCGAAATTTGTGCAACAACAGAAAATGGAAATCTGAGATTGTTGGAGAAAGTAATGCATCACACGTGAGTGTGCATTAGTAATCATGAAATCGATGTTGACTCATCTGGAGTGTTTCGTTTTGCTGAAACTGAAGATAGTGCAGCAGCGATGATCGTTGTTCGTGTCCGGTACTCCATGGAAGTAAGTCATGCTATCGATTTGTTAGCACAGCTTCCAGAACATTCCTGAATTTCATCGAAAGAAAATGCGAACACTTTTCCACTTTGTCATTCGCACTCGTTTGATAGAACAATCTCTGTTTACCGTATTCAAAAGAAAAAAATCTGTTGATTTAAACCAAAAATATATTTATAAACTTGATGTCTTTAATATATTGTGCTGTAATTAAATTGAAGTTTCTAATTTTTTTCTAAAGATTTCATTGTATGTTATTAAAAGTCTCACAAGATCTGTACTACATAAATGAAGAAGTGAAATTAAACTTCTTCATTTAAAATATTATCAGTTATAAAAGCATTCTAAATTTTTCACTGTATTGATTCGTAAGATTACGTTAGTGATTAACAAAGCTAACTTTATAGACAGTAACATTTGCACCAACAAATTTTATCATACAAGATTTAATGTAAAATGACCTCAATAAAGAAATGATTTACGTCAACCTAATTCATAAAGAATAGACCACATCTTGAATAGACAGTCTGTGTTCAAAATAATTTCATAGATTTCTGAAGAAGAAAAATTGTAAAAATTGGAATCTAGGGAATACAGTGACTTGAACTATTATGTTATTTTTTACATCTTTATTTTATAAACCATGAGATATTTTCATATTTCAGTGTAGATAATAATTTTTCTACATATTCAAAAAATAATTTTCGTACAATTTACATAATGTGTATATAAATTAATTATATAAATTATTCATTAATTAATTATCATAAAGAAGCTTTTTCCAATAATTTTGGTCAATTTTCAGACTTTTGTCTTGCATAGAATCTTTAAGCATTTAAAACAAAATAAAATTACATTATATTCTTTTAAATTTTTTTCTCTTAGGACAACTCACTTACTTGAAGTTAAGCAAAAACTTTTTTCTTAATTCAAAATACATTAAAGAAATCTTGATGAAATAATTACAATGTATTTTACATATGTAAGCAAATGTAAGCGCTTTCACTACCTTTATTCTAAGTTTCATCATTGTAATTTTTTTCCTGGAAAATGATGAAATGATGTCCACAACTCAAAATTAAATATACTTAAACTTTAATACATATAATAATTTTATTTCATTAGTCACATAACATCATTGCAAAAGAGGAGTATCTTTTATTTTATATGATTATAGTCACGTAACTAACAACCGTCAAAATATTCTATAATTTTCGACGGTAGCTGGGCACAGATGCTGTATAATCCAGGATTCCAAGCTCTGAATTTTTTTGGCGATGAAGAAATATTGTCACGATGACGTAAATACTAGGGCTGTCAAAACAGAATTTTTTTGCATAATTTTTGTAGGTCTCCATAACTATGACGTAATAAAAACCAGGTTGCCAGATGCATAAGAATATCCACCAAAAGAATTAACAATCTCACAATATAGCATCTTGGATTATACGGCATCTGTGCTGTTAGTTGTATCGAAAGTGCTTAAAATACTCTATAAAAACAGGAAATCAAAGATTCTTAAAGACTTTCCAATTGCTGAAATATGAACTGACATCGATTATACAATATACAGTGCAATACACCAAGAAGCACAATTGCCTAAATATTGTGTGAATATATTGCGAAGAACTTCTTAACCACAACTAGTTATCGGGAATTCAGACATCTTTTTCGGATGTGAATCAAAGTTTTCCTCCGAACAACACTAAATAAAAATGAAAATCTTGTACAATTGAGCACGAAGGCATCAGAAATGATTTTAGATTCCATTTTCGGAACACTTTATGTTTACACATTAAAAAAAATCGCCGACGTAAAATCTTTTGCACTGATTAAAACAGCACATTGGCCGGAATTCTGAAGAAGAGTTTAATGACGGAGCACCACTGCATTTAATTATTTAACCGCAAAAAGAAAAAAATAGTCAATTAATATTTATAGAAAAATTGGCATTTATCTTCAGTGTTATTACAAAATAAGCTATTAAAAAACCATGATTAATTGGACATTAAAAACATTGGATTAATTAATTTAATGAAAATTTAATTAATGATGGAACTTTTTTTCAATTTTTCCATTAAAGATTCAAGATTACATTCATTCAAGCAGTAAACTTGCTCTAAATATCTATTATTAAATCCAATGAACCCTAATTTCATTTGTTTTATTGAGATAAATAATAAATATCTATTTTTGAGAGATACTTATATTTTACCACGTGTGCATTCTCAAAATAGATTCATCTACTGACTAAAAATATAGATGGATGACTGATTATTTGTGATTCGTTTCACTTTATTTCTACTTATTATTGTGGGCAGAATTTGGAAGGGAAGTAAATTGAACAACATACACAATGCTTCTCTCAGCAATCGTTATGGTGACTCGGGTTTAGTAGGTAAAGTATTTCTCAGTCCAAATGTCGGCCAATCACTTTCTTTAATTGAGTCAACTCTTGTGAGTCACGTTTTCGAATTGAGAAAGAAGACTTGGGCAGGAAGGAGCTTTATGTGTCTTCTGTTCCGCTTCACATGGGACTTGTAACCGTGACAGGGTTCCATGCCTCCCAGCGGCAGCAGACGACTTTTTTGCCCATCCGTGGAAAATGTACTTTCACTTACTTCACTTCGAATTAACAGCGAGTCGTGTTTTTGTTTTCGAGATAAAAATTGCCAACTCGTGAGAGATCCATATAAAGTCTGGGGACATGCAATTGCTTGTAAAAAAAGTAAAAAAAAAATTTTGCGAGAAAATTAGTGAAGTGAAAAAATTTTTTCATGGTGTGTAGGCTGGAAATATAGCTATGGAATTCGAATTTATCCAGGCATATTTCGTTATTAAATAAGATATGATATTGTTCTAAAATATGATAAAATCTAAATACGTTCTTATTGATGAACTTGTTGAGAAGATTTGGAAAGAAAAATAAAGTTCTCATTTTTTGCTATCAATAAAAAGCAATAAAAACTTGATTCGAAATTTTGGCAATATTATTTTATAAATGCTTCGAATTATATAAATAGTCAATATTATTAGGAATATTTTGAATTCTAATTTTGAGTAGCTTTTTTTTTTTATCAATTTCTATATATGTAACAATTTTTGAACTAAAAATGTAAATGATATTAAAAATTGAAAATAAATGAAACTGTGAAATATGAACGATTTTTATTATTTTATATATATTTTCTTCTAAATTACAAATAGGAACACTGTCTGCAGATATTTATCATTCTCTATTGTAACTATAAACTGTTTATAGTTTTATTAAAGAATTCAATTTTTCATCTATACTCAAAAGGTGGCTTTTGAGTAATTCCTACAAAAAATTTCAAATATTTTTAACTAAAGCTAAAAAATATTACAAAAGCAATGCATATAAAATATTTAAAAAAACATAGTTTAAATTAAATGAGAAAAAAACATTAAGAAATATACTTATAGCAGAAATAGGAGTATGGAGATATAATAAATAAAAATAATAGAAGAACCTTAGATATATAAGAAATCCTTTATTTCTGTGGTGTACAGGCGCGTGTTCACAATTTTAGACTCAACCACAATTTTTTTTTAAATTCCTCATGATCTGTCTAATAAAATATTTTTCAATAATCACAAGTATAAAAATTTAAATTTTTCCATTAATCCAATAGAATCTACTAATTTGTGTGATACCTTTGTTATTTATTATATTTTATTTTAAAAGTTGGCAACACAATATCTCTTAGTTCTTTATGTCTTTTGTTCTTCATGGAATTACTGCAAAATATTGCTCTTTATTCTAATTTGTTTAGGGAATTAATGCTAAATTACCAATTGATTTTTATAAATTTTGTGTTAATCGATACAAATGCAGTAGTAGTGTGCAGAATATAAATTAATTTAAGAGTTTATATATGATATTATTTAAAAACGAAAAATTTGTTAATTTTTTTGTATTATGGGGAAGAATAAAGATTTACCTCTAGCAAAAATGGTTCAAGTTAAACTTTTATTAACTGAATAGTGAAAGAGAAATTTCTAAAAAAATGAATATACCTCAAAAATCAGTGAGTGATTAAAATTTCATTTCAATAAAAAAACGCTTATTCCCAATGTAGAGTAGGAAAATGTAGTATATGGCCAATATTTAATAAAAGAAGTAAGATGAAACTGACGAATAAGTCTTCAAAGCCCAAGACTTACATCAAAATATTTGAGTGATTGAATGAAGCAAGATTGAGTAAATATTGCCTCAAGTTCAGTAAGAAAAATTTTGGCTCAAGTTGGACTATGTGGAAAACGATCTCAGAAAAAAGCTAAAATTACGTCGAAAATGGCTAAACCAAGAACTGTTTGGGCTATGAATGTCGAAAAGATGTCAGAAAACGAGTGGGAAAAGGTGATAAACCAATATATTTGTTCTTTAACGATTTAATTTTATTAGATTTATTGGTAAATGAAAACTCCCTAAGTTAAATTTGAATTTATTTTGTTTATAGTTTGATTTTTTTGTTTTACAACAGTTTAATTACTTTATTAAAAGTTTTATTAAATTCCGAATGTGTTTTAGAGTGACGAATTCATGTTTCAAATTTCTGATAAATTCTGTCAATATATCCTCAGAAGAACAAATGAAGAATTCAAACTTGAGTGCGTAACATAGACTGTGAAACTTCCCATACAAGTTATTGAGTGTATTCTGTTGATGGTCCAGATTGTCTGTACCTTGAAGAAGGAACTTTGAAGCAGAGAGGACCAATGTATAAAAGTTCTTGAAACTCATCTCACACCCCAAGTAAATGATTGGTATCAAAATGGTGGTTTCATTTTCATCCATGATAAAACATCCTGTCATAATTCTAAAAAGTTACAAAATTTTTAAAAGAAAAACAGAAAGTATTAATCTGGTAACAGTCCAGACATACATATATGCATAGCGGTACAGGCGAACCTCGGACTGAACCTTTAAGTTAATGGGTTTGGAATACTCGTCCACATCACAAATTGCCTCGTAATTTTGAACCACGGTCTGATCGATCACACTTGAGTTGGCACCCTCCTCTCCACATCCACGCCACACTAGCGGAAGGACTTTGGACGTCACATAATAATGTAGATATGCTTCCAGCCCACCAAACTCCAGCAACCTAGTGAGGGAGAATAATAGCCCAGACATGAATCTCATAAAAAAAAATATGGGTAATTGTCAAAAAGAATTTAAAATGCAGAAGACAAAGCAAGTTTTAATTGAAGAACCCATCAAAATATGGTAAAATGTAGAAATGAAAGAAACATGTATAATAATAGTAAAGAATTTGCCACAAAAAGAGTTAAAGTGCTCTTTAAAGATAAAGGAATGTTTATAAAATATTAGATTTTATTTGTAGAGTAATAGTTTATTAATTTCTACAAATAAAATAATTAAAACGATAAAAATGCCCTTTGAGTCTAATAATAGGAACATGTCTGTTGAACAGCTTTTAGCATGTGATACAGCTTGAATTCGCCTAGAAACTGATTAATAATAGAGCTGAATACTGTTTATAGTGGAATATTGTATCATTCTTCATGGAGATATGATGAAAAATCGATATCCGATCGATATCCTCCATCGGCATCTCTTACAGAGGATCTAGTATATCAGATGAAAGCCGATGGACGATATCCATCCCGTATTGAACGCTCTAAAATAGATCATAGGCATTCAAATATATTGATGTGACTGTGTGGATCCAAGAAAATGTTTAACTTTCTTTTCGTGTTCATCAAATCATGACTGACAAGTTCAGATTTAATATCATCCAGGAAAATTGAATCTCCTGGAAGAAGCAAAGACTGAATTATAGTATGAGCCTGGTCAGCTAACATTTCTGAATATTTTTCTCCCGTGATCCTTCCTTTCAAGATTACGATTGATGGAGCAAAAAACCCCAGCATGGCTGCCCATATCATGTTAGATCCACCTTTATAGTTGACAGTTGGAAAGAAACAATAACGAGTAAGGTTCCTTCAAACGTACACCCATCCCGTAGAAAGGAAATGTGTAAAAGACGATTCATCAGACCATATTACTTTTTTACCACTAATCAATTGACTAGGTTTAGTGAGTGTGACACCACTGTCGATGATGTTTGGTATCAAAATCTGTGACAAGCGGTTTGGGAGTTTCTGTTATTTTGCTATTTGCTTCCACCATTTTGCTTTGCCGAGCTTGTTTTTCAGCATCACAGTGTCCAGAGTCATGACAGCATACACACAGTCATGACAGCAACTGTGTGTATGCTGTCATGACTCTGGACACTGTGCCATTAGAAACGCCTAAAAACGGGATGTTTCAGTGTGATAATTTCTCCAGTTAGACTGGCTTGTAAAATTTGGCTTTTTAAAAAATCTGAAAGGTCTGATATTTTAGGCTTTTGGAAAAATCCAAGACTTACAGAACTTTATTAAATCTACCACATGCTACCAGAGTAATTCCATTCATAAAAAAGTTGCTATTTTTATATTTTAGTGCTTACGAAGAGCATTAAAAATGTTCTTCTCTCTATTCACAAGTATTTCCATTACTTTGATAATCACTTATATACTATAGAGGTTCTCAATATTATAAGATTATCCACATTATATTTACTTACAGCTATATAACATTGCCTGGTTTTAAATAGAAATTCGAAGAAAAAATGGCAAATCAGGAATAGACTATTGTGTTCAAAATTAAGTTGCTAACTGTGTATTAATAGGAAAAATTGTAATTCAGTAAAATCATATTATCATATCACCCTGAATTATTTTAATAAATAATACAGGGTATCCGTAAAAGAATGTCCGAGTTTTAATGGTATATTATAGGAGTTTATTTTATATAATAAATCATACACGAAATTGAAGGAACTATGAATCATACATGAACTATCCTAGTTTTTCCTATAAATGCTCAATGTGTGCACCTTCAGTGATACGGCACACATCCAAACGAAAATGCAATTCTTCCCATACTGTCTGCAGCAAGTCCGGAGTAATGGAAGCAACAGCCTGTGCAATTCTACCTTTCAGGTTGGTAAATCGTGGGGTAGGGGTGGAACGTAGACCCGATCTTTTACGAAGCCCCAAAGGAAGAAATCACAAGGCGTGATGTCAGGTGAACGAGGCGGCCAGGGTAACAGAACTCTGTCGTCTGGACCGTGACGCACAATCCAACGGTCAGGGACTTCAATGTTTAACCAATCTCGCACAAGGAGACTCCAATGAGGAGGGGCTCCATCTTGTTGCCAAATAAAGTTTGCAGGTTTGCTTTCTACTAATTGGTGAAAGAGCCATTGTTGTAGCATATCCAGATAAGAAACCCCTGTTACTGTAGCTTCCTAAAAAAAATGGTCCGTACACTTGTCGTCGTGAAACAGCACTGAAAACGTTTATTTTTGGAGAATCTCTTTCGTGTTGTACAAGTTGATAAAGGTTTTCTGAACCACATATACGAACTTTATGGGTATTTACCTTCCCACTTGTATGAAACGTCTACTCATCACTGAACACAACATGATGCAGAAAGTCATTGTGCCATTAAAGAACTTCACATGCAAAACGAAATCGTACTGCACAATCATTTGGCTTTAATTGCTGTACCAACTGTAATCGGTATGGACGCAAATGTAATTTTTTTAAATCGTCCAGACTGTCGTCTTTGGCAACTGCAGTTCACGACTTGCTTTCCGAACAGATTTCTGCGGACTACGACGGTAAGATTCTTCGACACGTTCCACATTCTCTATAGAAACTTTGAGTCTTCCCGGGATTTTACCTTTACAAAGACATCCGGTCGTTTCGAATTGTCGATACCATCGGAGGATATTTCTGTGACATGGGGGATCACATTTAAACTTTAATCAGA
This sequence comes from Latrodectus hesperus, assembly GCA_037975125.1. Classification (NCBI taxonomy): domain Eukaryota; kingdom Metazoa; phylum Arthropoda; class Arachnida; order Araneae; family Theridiidae; genus Latrodectus; species Latrodectus hesperus. The sequence goes on from CM075862.1 coordinate 33,994,469, forward strand.
ACGCACGTTGAACGGCAATTACCGAATCACTCTTAGCAAATTGTAGAACACAAAACGCTTTACGCTCAGAAGTCGCCATTTTGAATAGATGACGCTGCAACTGTGAAAATAATGTAGCGGTACACGCGCATGCGCTTATCTGAAACTGTTGGAGTTATTCTTTATTCGTCACCTTCAACCACAACAGTCGAACGATTATGGCTGATACTATTACAATTTGAAACTCGGACATTCTTTTACGGACACACTGTATATTAAAAAATTTGCCTGTGTAAAGTAAAAATTGGCACTATTTTGAAAGTTCGTTACAAATCACAACAGATAAACTTCTTCAAGCTAAAAAAGTTAAAACGCGAATAACTATACATAAAAGTTTCCCCTTACATGTAATCAAAATTTGTAGTTAGGTGAAAATAAATAGTATTTAATAATGTTATTTTTTAAATCGGTAAAAAATAGTAAAATTTTCTGTTTCACTGAATAATTTTTATTTATTTCTTGAAAAAAAAACATGAATGCTTAAAAAGCATTGACATTTTTTAAATGTTAATAAAAATTTCCTAATGTCAAAATCCGTAAATCAAAGTTCAAATGTCAAATTTCTTATAAAAGGATTTGTACAAATATCAAATCAGATAGCGTGGGTGTGTTTCAAGTAATAGAGTAAAAATGTAATATGTGAAGATTATAGATATTTTTGAAGTTTTTCAACTAGTAATATATACGTAACTTTACACATAGAAAACCGATTGTATGGACTTACAGGGGGAATTCTGCATGCACCCCATATATAAAATATATATTATATGTATAATATACATATGATATTCATGTAAAACAGTGAAACAAAATGGTGAATTACCATACATTTTTCATTACTTGAAACTTAAACTTCCTAATAATGACATATAATACACTGCTGGCCACAGTAAATGCAACACCCTGAAGGAAGCATGCAAATAACATGAAATTTACAGTATTAGCTGAGGTGAGATATGCAAATGATTAAAATTTCAGCGCAGATGCACATCACGCGGGCCTGTGGCGCCACTTGAAATCACTATTTAAGGCTTGGAAATTTCGACGATTTAAAGTTCAGCAATTGTGTTTTTCTTGTGGTTTAAAAAAATCACGACCAATTAAGCTTTATAGAAAACAGCGACCATTTTTGATCAAGTATCCGAGTTCGACAGAAGAAGGATTGTGGCTTACCGAGATTGTGGGTTATCTTTCAGGGAAATCGGTAGTCGTGTTGGACGAAACCAAGCAACTGTAATGCGGATATGTGATCGTTGGATGCAGGAGGGTACGACGGATCGACGTGTTCGATCGCATCCACTCAGTGCACCACTTCACGTGATGACAGGCAAATTGTGCGCATGGCAGTGACGGATCGCTCAGTCACATCACGAACAATAGCACAGCACATTCAGTCTATAACGAATCACCCTGTTTCTGTGATTAGCATTCGACGCCGTTTACAGCAGAGTTTTCTGTCCGCAAGACGTCCATTGCTTCGTCTACCCTTGACGCAGAATCACAGACGTCTCCGCGGCCAATAGTGCGATGAAAGAAGGATGTGGACGGCAGAATGAAAAGAAATTGTCTTCATTGGCGAGTCTCGTTTCTGTCTGCAACATCACGATGGTCGCATTCGAGTCTGGAGACATCGTGGAGAAGAGGATGCTGAACAGCTGCGTTATGCACTACCACATTGGTCCTGCACCGGGTATTATGGTATGGGGTGGTATTGGATATCACTCTCGCTCTCCTCTAATACGCATTACCGGTACTTTAAACAGCCAGCACTACATCTCCAAGATGTAGGAACCAGTTATCCTTCCTTACCTTCAAGGCTTGCCCAGTCATATTTCAACGGGGCACGCATTGTCTAAGGTTCTTCGTCAATCGCCAGATTGAATTGCTTCCCTGGTCGGGCTTGCTCTCCGTATCTTTCGCCAATAGAAAACATGTGGTCCATGATTGCTCAACGATTGACCCAGATTACATACCCAGCTGCCACACCAGATCAACTTTGGCAACGTGTGGAAGCTGCTTGGTCTGCTGTACCTCAACCCAAGAACACATTCAAAGTTTCTTTGAATCAATGCAGAGGCGTGTGGAAGCGGTGAATAATGTTGGCTAATCTGGCTACTGATTTTGGCAGGAACCACACTTCACAGAAGTCTATAAGTTTAATCATTTGATATTAGGTCAACGTGTTATCTGCAAAATCTCTCGTCTTTCTTGGTGTTGCGATTTGGGTGGCCAGCAATGTATTATTACAAGATAGAGCTGAATTATAGGCCATATATTCTGAATACTAAGTTTAATTTTTCACTTTACAGTTACTTTTGTAGATGTGTGTTAATTCGATTGGTTACAACAATTTAAAGTGAATTTCGAGCTACTAAAAACATTCATATTTGAGATCTAAGTCGAATCCAAGAGCCATGAAAATGACGATGATAACACCAATTATTCAGCTAGTACGAATACAAATGCTTTCTTAATGGTACACATATAAAATGTAATCTGAGTTATGCGACTTCATAATTCACATGATGACTGCATTCAATTGCTTTATACTTACGAAGTCAAGATATTCTAGGGTATTTTTAGGCGTATAGCTATACTGCAGCACTGTTTGCATATTCTCTACTATTAAAAATTTTAATTGATTTGATTTCCCTTCCTATCATGCAGAGGGAATAGGTACCAAGAATATATTTTCTTTTACAGGAAGAGTTATCAATGTTCTTCTTCTTCTTCTTCTTCTTAGAATTGAGTTTGTATGTCATTGGGCACCTCTGCTTTTATCAGCATTTTGTACCATTAACTCCAAACCCAATGCTTCCTAGTTCCATTTGCTCGGGTCACCCACTTTATTAATAAAGTCCGATAACCCTTTAATGGAGTCTAGGTGTAACTCTCTAGTATGGATGACGCCTAAAGAAGTTAATCTAGGGAGGGCAAGAGCCTCACATTCATAAATGATATGCTCTGCCGTTTCCCCTTGCGCATGACATTTTCAGCAGATAAGGTCTTGCTGAAACAGTCCCATCTGGTCAGAAAGTCAGACATGCTAGAGATAGCTTCCCGACTTTCACCAGAAGAAGATGGTTTAGAGGTCATTTCTACCTCAAGCGAAGGATTTATAACTGCCCCTTTACAAGATTGCCTCTGAGTTCCCTTGTCTTTTTCAGGAAGGTCTACTTCAGAGGCATCACCTGCAAATGCAGAAAGGTTTGTTATTACTTGTGTCTTTTCAGCCACAAGATAACAATTAAAAAGCTCAGGTAATATAAGTCCACCCAGCATTGCCTGAGTTACTGGGCAAGGCAAATTACTCTAGAAGTTCGCCAGGCAACTAGAGGCTCCGTTAAGACACCAATACCGCGGTGCCAATTAGCCCTAGGCACGGAACGCATAACACCAGGGTTTACGGGAGCTGGTTCGCGGCCTCTTATTCAATATTCGAGGCTATACTGTTATTCCTACAGGACTTTCGGCTATCCACCACCTGCCTACGCGCCTGGTGGCTAGCTCAAGCCCCAGAGGGGTACGCATACCCCCTGGTTCCAGGGTTATCAATGTTACTTTCTCAAGAATGGTAATCAAAAATTGTTTCCTTTGCGAGGAAAATTAACAAGAACATACCTTTCAAAAATAGTTACCACAGTATTCTAAGAAACCTTTCGATTTTTCCACACTTGTATTAAACACATTTGCTGTTGTACAACAGATGATTTTTAAAATTATCCCTTAGACAAATTATATATATTTATTTCAACTGTGATATTAAACATAATATTTATAAATTGAACACATGTTTGAACACATTGCTGTACATTTAAATTATGCATGTATAATATACTGTACATACAGTCAATCTGCTTTTTATTTGTAAATTTACGCATACTAATATTTGAAAAACGCCAAATATCCATAATCTTTCCCTATTTTATTATATATAAGGTTGCTAGATTCGTAAAATGTTCAATAGGGGCACCAGAATTCTTCCATCATCGCGAGTATTCAAGGGTACAACTCTTCGTGGGTTTTTAGAGTTTTTTTTTTTTTTAATATTTTTATCTCAGTGCTATGAATAAATAGATACTGATTATTAATCTAAACCAGAGTTGATAGTAAGTGACACAAACATATAAATTTAAGCAATTTATTTATTCTGTGTTAATATTTACACATTACTTAAGTAAGAAGAAACACTTGAAATGAAGAATACCCCCCTCAAGTCCTACAGACTGCCTCACCTTGTCGAAAGGGCGTATTTGGACTTAGTAGACGAAGTACGTCGGGAGTTTATTCTCCTGGTAGGGCCATCCAAGGCGTAATGCCCACTCCGTATGTCCAGCTAAAGTCTGTAGGCTCCGGAGTCAAGTCAGACTTCTACCGCCGGTGCTCCAGGTCTCTGACCAGAGAAGCAGCCTCTTACCCAACCCATGAATAATTCACTCACATTTTATCTTGTCTGGGACTTACCAGGCAAGACCTGGTTCAAGATTTCCTTTTAGTTCTGGATTTCTTCTGGGTGAATGAACTCATGGACCTGATTTAGCATTGCTGGTCACGGTGATGAGAAATAACATGAAGGATAAAAATTTGAACTATATTTACATGTACTTTTCATTGGCTAGCATTTTTAGAGAGTCAGTTTTGGTTGTAATCATGTAAAAGTCTTTATAAGCTCATTCGACATCAATTTTACCAATCATCAAAACTTTAACCATAGATTATTGAATCAAACACCTACCATCAATCCATGCGTTGCCCTTCAAAGAAAATACTGTCTCAACTAGTGCTGATGTCCGAGGTAAACAAAAGTCATACTCAATAATTTTGATCAGATATGGGCTGCTATGTGATTCTGTTTGAAGTGACCAAACAGTCAAACGAGTTCAATGTTATTGCACTCAAAAGCTATAGCGTGTAGCAAAATCTCTTTGGCACAGACGCCGTATAATTGAGAATGCCAAACTCTGATTCAGTGTTTATTTTGGCGGATTTTCTTACGCATCTGGCAACCTGTATTTTATTTTGTCATAGATATGCAGACCTATAAGAATTATGCAGAAAATTCTATTTTGGCTATCCTAATATTTTCGTCATCGTTCATATCACAATACATCATCTTGGCAACATTTCTTCATCGCCAAAAAAAATTCAATCCTAGGTTATACGGCATCTGTGCTAAAACAATCATCTTCTGGTGCTCAAACAATCATCAGTCCTTTCGTGCCAAATATTGGACTCGCGCATCGTGCATCAGGATTGGCGAGACAAAACGATACGATGACAATATCATTTATTTGCAGACCATCACTCCTCTATAGTTTTCACTTTTTATATTGTAAAGAAATAAATGACAAAGTAGTTATTTTAAATAATCCTACAGTTAACTGTTTTTAGACTTTTCTGTTATTTATAAAATAAAATTAATTTTTATCATGACGTGAAGAAAACCGGCTGGGACAATGGGATTTGATTTCAAAACTGGGAGTGCTCCGGTCAAACCGTGGCGTCTGCCAAGCGTGATTATTACAGCTAGATCTATCTTAATATCTATAATATATAATACCATAAAGTACGTAATTCTACAATAATTAATATGAAGATAGTGTGGTAATAGTAATACCACAGTATATCTTCATACCAATAACTGTTCAATTACGTACATTAGTATCGTGGTCCAACAGAAGCTGCACATTACCTCTTTCGAAATTGAAAATGATCTCCCAAGACCATGATGTACATCTCCAATGGATTCCATCCCATGTAAGTATTAGTGGCAATGAGACCACAGATCGACTGGCCAAAGAGGGCAGTGAGGAAGATACGCCCACTGGTTCATCACTTACCTATCAGGAACTTTACTCTAATGAATCTAGACTTCATTAAATCTGGCAAATTCCACCAACACACCAATGACATTCTGGAACATCTCCTGGAACTCTTCTGAAAATAAAATGCGACCGAAAATCTCAAACTGCCTTGTCCAGATTCTCAAGTGGGCATATAAAATATTTGTCGTTTGAACTTGGTACAAAAATATCCCATTTGTAAAAAATGCTGTGACCATCTAGCCTCACCGAAACATTCTGAATTGCATCGGACTTTCCCGGGAGGATTTATCCTCAAATCCTCAGCTAGTCATCGACTTTCTGACTGTCAATAGTTTATTGGAGTTGATCTGGCAAAAGTATGATCTTTAAAGAAGATAAGCCAACAACAACGACATTAGTATCAACAAACTTCCAACTATCTATATTTTCTCATTAGTACTCTTTTTTGTTAACGGAAGAAAAATTAGATGTGCTGAGTACTGAAAAACATAAATCTTTTTAGATAATGATCAATCAAACATCAAACAAAGTGATATATAAATATCTAGTGTAGAAAAAAAGAATCAGATAATAATAGATTTTGTACTTAATGAAGGCAGTTGTCACATATAATGCAGATTATGTAATTAAAGCATACGTACAATTTGCCTTCGCTGTAATAGTAATCAATAAAATTTGAGTTTTTCATCATTTGCCAATTAATTCCAATAAACTTAGTAGAAAAGAGATTGACATCATCAGATGGGGTGGTGTTAAATAAACTCATCGGTGCCCTAACCTCCTTCCAGAAAGAGAAAGTTTGCTTGCATCATGTACACTTTTGATGATTAGCTTAAACAAACTTTAAATCTCTAAAATGTGAATTATGTTGTAAGTTTAAATCTCTAGATTTGTGGATGAAAATTAATTTTAAATCCCTAGAACTGTGATTAATTTGTATCTTGCTCATTTACATTGTACTGAAAATCTACGGTATGATGTAAGTACACAAATTAACTATATTTCCTTCATTATTATATTTCTGTTGATTGTTGTTTGTTACTATTAACTGTTTATTGTTTATTTCAAATAATTCTACTTAAAACGTAGAGTTATCTTTAATAAATATGTTTGGAAGAAGGAAGTGCAATAAAACTAATTTAAATTCCAGTGATATCTTTATTAATGGCTAATTTCTGATTAAAGTACATAATCGTAGCATTATTTTGCAATAAATTCTAATTTAACAAAGTAATATCTTGGAACTGAAATTCTAGATTTTAAAAATTGAGAATTCAGCTTGATTCATAAGAAATTTAATTTAACAAGTAGTAAACGAATTTCAAGAAACCATGAAACACTAGAAAGCCTACAACTATTTCATTCTAATTTACTCATGCAAATGAAAACACAACATTAAATCATTTCGCGAGGAAATAAATCAATCCTTAATGGAAAACTTAAAATAAGGAAAAGGAGGTCATGTCTTACGGTTTTTGGAAAAAAATATCTATAAATCAATGTTGACTAAGAGCTTGAAAAGTAAGCTTAATACCTAATTTTTTCACACAAATATTAAATTTAATGAACTACACACTTTCATTTTTATTAATTGGATTTCTAAACTATAAAACACAATAATTGAAATTTTTCTTTCAATTTAATAAACGCAATTAAAATCTTAAAACTTATCCTCAATAATAAATCAAATTTCTTGAAGATAAGTAACAAAATATGTAATAATTTTTTATCATTACACTGTGTGTGCCCGACATTGAAAATGCAACACCAGAAGGAGTTGCCAGAAATTGACGAAACTCGGTATACAGAGAGAAACAGCACGAACAATAAGTGATCTGTATTTCGAAATGCTATGCATAATATAGAGTGAAACAGGATTGGGTCACTAGATTGTAGGATCATCGTGGACGGAGACACACAAAGCAACACGTCTAAGCACAGAGTCAATGATAGCGTCCTGAGGAATGACTCTCCATTCCCAGTCAACCATTTGCCAAAAGTGCGTCTTTTGAAGGAAGCAGTGGCAGGATCTGCAAATAGCGTCTAATCTTATCATAAACGTGTTCAATTGGGGAAAGATATGGGCAGCATGGAGGCCAGGGAAGCAGCTGTACACCTTGCAGGGGATGTTGGCTGATGCGAGCAATATTCGGTCGGCGTTATCCTGCTGATAAAGGGCATTAGGCTCTCCATGAATGTAGGGGAGTGACACCAAACGCAACACATCATTCACATAACGTTGGGCTGTCATAATGCCATGAATACGAACTAGAGGTGAACTGGAATCGTACGCAATAGCTCCCCAAACCATGATAACGCGTTGTCGCACGGTGAGTCGTTCTATAATTGCAGCAGTATTAGACCTATCTCAGAAACAGAAGCGTGACTCATCTGAGAGGATGATTCTGAGCCACTATGTCGTCCATATCGCTCTCATCCGGCACCATTCAAGACGTTGGTGGCTATGCTGTGTGGTCAATGGCAGTCTTCTTAACGGACGCCATGAGTGCAGGCCACAAGCAACCAATATACGGCAAATGGTTGTGCTCGATATGGGAGCATTGAGGATGTCTTTCAAATGGTGTAGAATTTCTGTAGACATGCTTTGCGGGGCCACCACTACCTCTCGTCTGAAGCGTCAATCCATTCATGCTGAAGTCACTCTGGCTGCACCGTCACCCCGCAAACGTTCCACAATTCCTTGTTCCAACCATCTTCACCACAGCCAGTGCATTGTGAACGCACCCAGGTGTCTGTCAGCTGCAGTTTGCCGTAAGGACCAATCTTCCCTTCTCAGTTCGATCACCATGGCCCTCATAAACTTGTCTGTCTGTTGATATTGGACCCGTGGATGATGGCCTGGCTTCTCTGCAATTATAGACGTCCTCTGCGACAAAAATAAACTTTCAATGATTATTTTCCAAGCAGGAATAACGGCGGGAATATTACCCACTCTGACAGTTTCTCACCTTACATATTATCCTATATGCGCTTAAAAGATACTCCTTTCACATCATTTGCATAACTCAGTAAGGTGCAACTACTTTGAAATTTGCATAACTTTCTGGTCACTCCTTCTTGGTGTTGAATTTTTAATGTTGGGCTTTAATAGGAAATATATATATATTAAAAGATGACTAGCTTTTATAGGAACAGTCTAAAACTCTGAAGAAATGAGGTCTCTAATATACATGATCTGAAAGCAATTACAGGATCACAGTTTTGTACATGCAGTCTTAAAACGTCGCAATATGTTTATTCAGTGTGATAATGGCGTTTGTATGTGTGTATTTTGACCCACATATAAACGCTATGATATATTTGTCATCTTTCCAATTGTCCAGCAGTGGTGACTTGTTGTTGTACCAGCACACTTCCGTGTACCTATCCTGGAGTTGGGCTCTACCAGTTACAGAAGTAACTAGGTGTAATAACAGAAGTAATAATTTTCATCAGAATAGTATTACGATGAAATTTTCTATATATAGAAGAGGCTTGAATTCTAAAACTTTTGTACTTTTATATTTTAAGTATGAGCAAATTTATGGAATATTAGAAAGAATATCATACCTGTCAACTTGGAGGGAAAAAATCAAGAGATACTACTAGCGACATTTTTGCTTGAAACAGAATGCTTAAAATTGTAATACAGCAAGACACAATTTTGCTCTTAGATTATGGATTCTGAGAATGATTTATGTTAAAAATATTTTGTGTTTATCTTAATTTTTTTAATAAAATATTCTTCACAAACTTATAAAGAAACTATAAAATATAAAAGAATATACTATATGTGTAAAAAAATAAACATAATGTCCTAATATCTATGTTATAGAGTAACTTTTACTATACTAGTGCAATTTATAAGTATTAAACTTATATATGAAATTACGTAGAAATATAAAAACAAAAATTTATTTAATTCAGTGACAAATACTTTTTGATGAAAATATTTTCCAAATTAAATTACTAATAACTAGCAATATTCCTCTTAATTGAACTGCTTATGTAAACAGGCACCTGGTCTGTAATGTTAATTATATGATTGCGCACTCGTAGGAGTTTAGGCGACCAAATGGTTACGGTTACAGCGCCATCTTCCTACGGCGGACTCGAAACTCAGGGGACAATATTTAAAAAAGGAACATATATATATATATATATATATATATATATATATATATATATATATATATATATATATATATATATATATATTAATGCGCCCTCTGTTGACTATTTAAGCTCCTAAATTAACTAGATGACTTTTCCGGCAAAATTTCGGCTGTTTTTAAATTTTTTCCTGAAATTGCGAAATAACAGTAGATTTTCATACATTGTCGGGAAATCGGGAGAAATGATGAAAAATCAAGAGTTTCCCGACAAAATCAGTTGAGTTAGCAGCTATGGAATATTATCAATAGATTAGATATACCCTAAATATATATATATATATATATATATATATATATATATATATATATATATATATATATATATATATATATATATATATATATATATATATATATATATATATATATATATATATATATATATATATATGATAAAATTTTTCTTATGATCCATTTTAAGCAAAGCTATTGATTATTTAATTCTTATTTAATAAATTTGATTTCATTTATTTATGACTCTTTAAATTTCGCTGACAATTGCTAAAAAAATTAAACTCACAGCCCACCAGTATCTACATTTATTTATTAATATTATCCAAATAAAAAGTGTTTTGTAAAATTAAAAAAGTCTTTTTTTTTTGTTATTTTTTTGCAATATATTTTTGAATGTTGTATGTCTCATATGAAATACAAAAAATACTGAGACTAAATAAATGTTTTTGTTTCTTTCAGAGAATTTGTGAATATATTCGGTGATATTTTTAATGATTAGCATCAATATTATTACTCGGGCATGGAAAAAATGATTAAGTATTTTTAAATCGTTTATATTTTGGTATTTTTCACACTAAAGTAATGAATGTAATTTAATAGTGTCAAAACTTATCCTCGAATTACATTGATTTAATTCTTAGTGTAAGAGAAATTTTCTAATTTAAAAGAAGATTAAATCTTTTAGACTTTTTAAGTACTACAGTTTGATCCTTTTGTTCTCTTTTCATTAGTTATCCTTTTTATATATACCTTTATATATAGTCCCATATATTTAAATTCGAAACAAAAGATAATTCAACGTACAAAGCTATTTTTACTTTCGGCACATAACTTAATGTTACTAATAGAGTGTTGTGAAAGTCTTATCCCATTTTGTAAAAGGCATATTTTCTATGTAGATTTTGTATATCTAAAATATTTATAACTTTTAAAAATAAATGTATTATGCTACTAACCCAAATGAATGCTTGAAATAAATTTTATTTTACATTATTTAAAATTATTGTTGGATAAAATCATCTTTTAAATTTTAATAAATACAATTTGGATTGAAGTTAACTCATATATTGTATAATTGAAATCGGTAATAAAATGCCTCAAGTGCAAACTTTCATTCAATGATGTATCTAATTTATTGGGGATCTTTGTTGCCTGGTAGGGAAAGATATTTCAGTGAATGGAAAATAATGGGTTTTATCCCTTACTGAGCCACATAACACCTTTCATCCCTTCAGTGGGTCGATAAACTAAGTACCAAGCATGCATGGGAACTAAACCTTGGGGTCTCACGTTAGGCTGACCACATAACTGGGACATACGCTTCGCACGCCAGAGCTCTTGGTCATGAAAACTGTTAAGAGCACTGTAGGCCTTGTCCCACAAGGGCTGTCGTGCCACGGAGTTGAGTTTAGTTTAGTAGAGCGATATAACATCGTGCAGACAGCATCTATGCACGTCAGAAGATCTAAAAGAATCAGTATGTCTCTATCTAAAGGACGTGGCATGGTGAGTTATTGTTGCATTAGCATTCTTCCTTGTACTCAGAGTTCGGATCTACGATTAGGTGGAAGCAGCCGCATAGTAGTTTTCATAATTTAAATGCAGAGACCAGATAGAAGATCCCTATATTTGACCTGCCAACCCCAGAGAGATTGGAAAAATTGTGACCACAACTTAGTTAATATATGGAAAGTTGTTGTTGCACCTGCATGCTTTCCTGTACCTAGCCATGAGTTAGGCTCTACCAATTAGATAGAAGCAGCTGGGTGGAGTCTTCAGGATTTTGAAGCAAAGATCAAGCAGAAGACCTCCAATGATTGGCGTGCCATCCCCGTATCATTTCCCTTGGAAGACATGGCAACCATTCCCAGTTTGAACGAGCTCCAGCCACCATTAACGAACACGACGGATCTTCGGTTAAGCCTTGATTCTAACTCACTACTTTCCGATACTGAGCCCACCTCTACTATGGAGAGTTGAGTACCAGCTCAAGCACATCAAGCCCATCACTTTAGAATGATTCAAAATTACGAGGCGAGGAGGAAGAAGTTAGCGATTTTAACAAGCATTTTGGAACTAATCACAATAATCCAATCCGACGAAACTCTAACCTATAGTAAAAATGATCTATGTACTCTATATTTAAGAAGAGGTTAGTAATTGTGATCCCTAACCATATAAAACTGTAATTTGCAGTGAAAAATATGTTTTTGCAGATGATTTCCTAAAGATAAATATCAATTCTTAAAAGTCTTCGGTAATCATTAAAAAAAAATTAAGAAACGCATTTAATCAGGTAGATGCTGATGAAGTCTTGTGACAGCTTTTAACACTTTAATCATCTACTGCGCAATTTCAAACTGTATTTATACAACTCTGCATCGAAAATTTGATCGATTCTTACAATCAAAAAAAGAGCGAATGTTATATTACTCCACTTCTAACGCAAATGAGAGATACAATACATGCTGTAATGGTAACACAATGTATTTGTCCAAAGGTGTTTCTGACCACAATGCCTTTAAAATCTCTCAAAAAATATATATAATCTTTGTATGTGTCTTGGAAGAACCTCAACTTGTCCCAAACATGCTTTTGACACTAATGCTAAAGTCAATTGAACACTATCTTATTGGAAAATAAGTAATAAGAGCAATGCTATGAGAAACAGCGCACAATTTGTGTATTTGGTTGTACGGTTAAAATAAAGTTTGGAACGAATCACTGTTAATAGACATCAAACATAAAAAAGAATAGATTTTAGCATTAACATTCTAAAAGACGCGTCGTACCATATTACAGTCAAAGTTGAAAATTAATCATGGTGTCTTCAAGTTAAAAAAATCAAAGATTATATTGATTTATCAATGTAATCAATAGCATTCTATAGACATGCTGTTGGACTTTTTATCAATAAATGGGCTGGAAATTTCGTGATCAACACTTCAATTAACTTCAACAAACACTGGTTTGGAAGCATTATTTATTTTTATTGGTTCAAGTAATTATACGAGACAAAATGCAACTTAGCAAAATAAAAAAATGAAAGTATTCTGTTGTCTCTTATGGTATGAATGCTTTTATGGTACATTTATCGATAAGATAATATTTTACAGACCTCAGAAAAAATATCACTCTGATAAATTGATATTCTTCTTTAACTGGAATGGTTCTGAGAATTTCATTAATTGAATTTAAGGTACCATTTAGAAGAATAAATTGGACACACTGCATTGATTAGTATTCAATGGCGCTTTTGCGTTATTTGCGATTAAAAATTTATTAGTATTTCAAAGGAAACTGTATATCTGCATTAGAGCATGTATTACAGTTCATACTCACATGAGAACCTGTTTCCTAGAATTCTGAAACTTTATTTTATTTGTGAAATTTATAACAATATAAATTGTTCTTCCAATTTAATTTTTAATTTGTATTAAGCATTGATGTACCAATCCGTCTATGAATTCCCACTTAATTCCTACACCCTCTTTTCTTGATATGATACTTTCAATGTTGAAAAGTGAATGTGGTAATACAGATAATGAGTCAACATTATCAAACCAACATTAGTAAATTCATTTTGAATTTAAAGAGATGTTGCCAACAAAAGTTTAAGATATGAAGTTGCCATCAGGGTGATAAGAGTTCCTTTTATAATCATGGTTTCATATAAAATAAATTTTACAGGTGGCTCTTCCTAATACAATAAGATTAACTGTATTAGGAAGCTGACAATATGAACGATAATTAAGGGAACAGAAATTATAATGGAATGCATTATATGTAAAGCAAACTACTTTATAGCATTTGATTTTTGGTGTTTACTAAAATCCGAGCTTAGTTACTCTAGATCAGAAGTTGAATAAGTATTAAGAGTTTCTCATTTCATGATCTAAAATATAATGTAAAGAATTTTGTAATTTAACAATGACTGCCAAAGTGCACAATCAACTATATCATCTGTAACATTTTTTACAAAAAACATTATTTGATTTCCGGTTCCTTTAGTAATATAATAAGAAGCAGAATCGGTATATGAACAGAACTGCTCAATTGTATTTTAAAACATGTAGACATATAGTAACGTTCTCCCTCCTTCTAAATCGGAAATGGTAATCCGTTATGAAAGAATTTCTATTGCGAAGGTCTTGGAGGAAAGAATGCGATAACACTATGTCAGATGCTAATTTTTAATTTATTTTCTAAGCATCACATAACAAAATACATTAAAAATCAAATATGGCTTGTGAAGTCGATAAATATATTAATAAGAGACTGGCGTCTCAAATACTCTGAAGAATCACACAATCCGGCTTAAGAAGCCCAAACAATTAATTAAACATTAGTTTCGAGACTGATGTCTCTAATAACAAAACACTTATTAATAACTCAGCTTGAGAAGCCGAACAAATTGGTTGGTTAGACAAAAAGAGACAGGCGTCTCAACGAGCATAATAATACCATATCTAAGTAGGCTTCGGGAGCCTAAAAAACAGCCATTTTTGTTACAAGGCGAGGTCTTCTCTGTCCTGCACCCCCGCAGGAATTCCACTCCAAAACTAAACTAAAGAAAGAAAAAAACTCCTTCGCCTCTGTGTCACCCTTCTCCTCCCCGGTCGTAAAAAGTGGTGGGGGTAGAGGAAGTAATGACCGGATGTCGTCTGAAGAAGCTTCCGACTTTCACACATACTGATTAAAGAAGATTGACCAATCTTCATAGATGTTTATGACAGTTGAATCGATATAAGAAGCCCAGTGGCTTAATGGTAGCACTTTTCGCTCCCTAGGTACAAGTCCTAGGTTCGATCCTCAAGCTGGGGAAGGTCCACTCAGCGTTCCATCCCTTCAATGGGTCGATAAATTGAATACCAAGCATACTTGGGAACTAAACACTGGGGGTTTCGCGTTAGGCAGACCACCTAACTGGGACATAAGCTTCTCACCCTAAAGCTCTTGGTCAGGAAAACAGATATGGGCAATGTAGGCCTTGGCCCACATATGAGCAATCGTTCCACGTGTTTAGTTTAGCTGGAATCGATACAAATCAAAATTTTTATTAGTATATGGTAACAAGTTACAACAAAAAGATAGTAAGGAGCATGAGTTCATTTAATGAATAGAGATTTGTTTATACAATGCTGTATATTTGACAATACATATTTGCTGTATGATTGACAGTACATGAACCTCTATTGTGCTCTTGAGAAGTTTTAATGCACACTAATTTAGGCAGGCATTTATTCACTTGTTTCATTTCATGATAGAGATTTTGTGGAACAGTTTATCAATCAATGACATTAAATTTGACAGTATTAGTCACATTTATCTAGACTTTCTATATTGCTGATGCTTTCCTTTGGTGAGTAAAGTCACCAGATCTTTCTCCAATAAAATCTGAAACAACAATAAATGAATGTCTGACAAAAAGAGAGCAAAATGAGATTAGGAATTTTTCATCACTCTTTAGATAGGCGGTATAATCATCAGAAAGAGTTTAAATATTACTCATTTGAACAAACTGTGTGTAAACGCTAATCAGTGATGAACTCCAAAGTTTCCAGAAGTTTTGATTATTTCATTATCTATGGATGTTCTGGACATATTTAATTTCAATAAACTAGTTACTTCTGTCATATTTTACTTTTTAATTAAAGAAGCGAGTATATTTACATCTGAATCAGATGACATAGATGGTAGGTTCCATAAAACATTAGAGCTCGGTAATTCAATGAAAATGCGAAATGTATTCCATAATCAATTGATTCATTGTTTAAATCAGATAAATCACATGATTTGAAACTCTAAAATTATAGTATCAATTCATTTTAAGACACATATCCATTTCATACTCCAAAACTTATTCATGGATCTCGTTAAACATATCTACAAGATTCATTTAAAAAGAAGTAACTGATTTTAATGAGAAAGGAATTTAAAGGAATAGTTAATAAGAATTAAAAGTATTATTTAAAAAAATTAAGAAAAGTGTATGATAAAAATATTTGAATTATGAAATAATTAGAGAATATGTTTTTTTTTTATGATTTCCTCCATTTCACAGAGTTAAAGAGATTTATAGAGATGTATTTCCTTGACCAGTTATTGTATCCTTAAACGAATCCTGTAACTGGTTAATAAACATGGATACTATTGATAGTTCAATCAGTTTTTTAAGTTGTTTACCAAAATGTGAATATAAATAAATGAAACCCGCACGAGTCGTTGTTGAGAAAGATATTAATAGACACGTGGAGTGGCGTCTATGTTAAGGTAACTTGTGGCCTTTTCTTACTGAAACTCTTCAATAGTTACATCATCTGCGAAAATGATAATCATTATTGTTTTCACATATTAAAACTGTTCAATTCATATACTAATCATCAGAGTTTAAATCGGCTTGTACCTTATCATACCGAAACGTTTCTAACAGCAGTACAACTCACCAAATGTCCAATTAGCTCACACATCAAAATTGTTCAGAAAGTGCATTACTCGTCGAGTGTCAGTGTACCCTATGGCCTCCTTTTGCTAAAACACATGTTACTTATGACACTTGGACAAGTCAAGTTCGATATCCCTTGGATATGTGAATTTAAGTCAATAGGGAGCGTCTTTCGTGTTTTTTAATCAGAGCACCACGAAGATGAAAGTACGTCTTTGCTCTTTAAAACCTCCGATAGATGGCACCACCAGAGAATCCACTCCCTTAATTTTGACATTGATCTGAAGAGGAAGGAAATTTTTCCAGACCATTACACCCATGGTAACTGCTTAACGACCGACCACAGGACTTTCGATTCCAAAGATTTAACGAGCACGTATATCGCATGTACTCGGTGGGTCTTTGGCGGTATTGAAAATTGAACCCCACACTTCCGGATCCAAGGTCGATGCCCTAACCACTAGGCTACCACGGCCCCACTAAAACAAATAATTATATGTACTAACCATCAGTGGAAGCTTGTAAACTTTAGTACGAGAGAACTTTAACAGCAGTATATCCTGTTGAAAAGCTTGAATACCAGAATTTAATAGCTATGTCACAAATGAATGCAAGAGAGAGAGAGGGAGAGAGAGAGAGAAGAGAGAGAGGTTAGTTTTAAGCTTTTTCTGTCTACCTGAATTCTTCAACAATTTTATTTAAGTTGATAAATATTTTTGTTTCTATCATTCTGAGGCTTAGTAATATTTTATATTTCACTAGGAATGTCTTTGACGTCAATAATGACTAGATTTTATGTTAATTTTAGAAATCATCGCAAACAATTTTTCCATTCTCGGAGAAATTTTGCGTGACTACTTCTTTTAGTTTCCGTAAGTAAGATTTAGGAATTTTTCTAACCACTCTTCATAATATTCTGGGAAAACAAAAAAGTTTGATAAGAGGCAGGAAGAAAGGAATAATTATATTCTTTCAAAACACACGACACTTACGTATATATATATATATATATTGGGGTTTGCCAGATTTCTGAAATACTCAGCAGGACACCTGAATGCCTCCCGGTACTCACCCTTGACGGGTAATTATTTTCAAAGTTGAATGAATAGATGGTTACAGAAGGCATTCTCAACAATCTTGATCAGACTGAAGCTTGCTATGTTATTCTCCTTGTATTGACCGAACAGCCTGAGCCATTTTTCTTCATTTGAAATAACAATGCATCTGGAAGTATCTTCCTGCTTCCACTATTCTCAGTTTGACCTCAAATACTCCTTATCAAGCACAAACTTGGTCAAATAGATGATCATTGTTTATTTTCCTGTCGAGTATGTCAATAAGATTGCTATTTTTTAATAATTTCAGCAAAAGTTGCAGCGTTTTCTTAATCAACAGCATTTGTTTTAGTCATGTTGACCCATGAGAACAATTCAGGATTTGAAACACTTTTTCCAGAAGTCCGAGTATGCAATCACCTTGGATATAGAGATATAAATAACAAAGAAATTATCCTAAATAATCCTTCACATTTAATAATTTTTTTGACTTTTTTAGTCATATATTAATTCAAATTTAATTTTTACCCGAGGTGAAGTAAACCAGCCGGGACACCGATATTTTTTCTGGAAACCGGAACGTCTGCCAAGTGAATATATACATATGTGTGTGAGTGTGTTATATTAAATTTATAAACTGAATTAAATAAATATGAAATTATTTATTTCATATAACCTATACAATATAATACAAAATTTACGAATATTTTCTCATTTTACTGATACTTTAAAGTCAATTGAGGTCCTAAAAACTCAAGCATCAGCGAATTCATGAGACCTTTCCTGTACTTTGAACAACCCCGTATCATTTTTTATATAAGGCGCATTTAATACGAAGCAGCGCAGAAGATTTCTAACTAAGACAAGGATCACATTTATGCTAAAGATGGACTGTTTCAATTATTCACTAAATAAAATATTTTTAGAAATCATCTTAATTTCATTTTGTGTTTCCACTACTCAACTGCAGACGGTTTCTCAATTAGGTTATAAATTATGATATTTAATTAAAAAATTATATATATATATGTATATATATATATATATATATATATATATATATATATATATATTTTTCTGCACCTATAGGCAATTGAAATTAAAGTTTCGTATTCCAGCTAAAATGTAAATAATTGACAACTTAACAAATAATTTTTTTTTTCATCGAAGTGACTCTTAACTTTCAATTCATACAATCTAGACAACATATTTCTTGTAGAAGACAAACGTCGATGGGAAATATCAAACCTTTACGGGCTGCATTATATTTCCTCACAGGATCTGAATATCTAGGTAGTCAAAAAACTATGTTCTCTCAACAGAATAAATTAAATTTAAGTTAGAATTTAATATATTACGGCAGAGTAATTTATCGAGTAGATGTTTTTCTATCTTTACATCTCGGATATATATATATATATATATATATATATATATATATATATATATATATATATATATATATATATATATATGACTGTATGTATGTTATTATTATTATTATTATTAACAATGTGGCTTTGCGAATTTCAACATTTACTAAAATTGCGCTACATATATTTTTATTATTCATATATATATATATATATATATATATATATATATATATATATATATATTTGCAACTATATTAAAATAAAAATATACTGAATATTTGAAATTACCATTTGTGTTTTAAGGCCAAGCATTCAGCTATGAGTTTTTGCAACAAGTTAATCAAATTATTTACTGGAGTATTTTCCATTATTGGAAATTTTCTGTGATATAAAATATATGTATAATGAAGGAAGTTTTTTTCCTTTAAAAAAACTTGTTGCTCATTAGAACGAATTAAATACTTCGTGGAATAGCCACAAATTCATGGCGAGTTAACAGGAATGGCAGAACAAATAAGTTGTAAGAAAAGGACATCAAAGCTAAATTCACACGAAAAGAACGCATTGTTTCTAGGACACTCCCCCTCCTACGTTCCATTCCACAGATTACAAGTTCCATCCTCCCCTTATTACGCTTGTTCTCTCAGCCAAGAAACAAAAGTTTTTTTTTTTTTCTAATGAAAAACCTCAGCCATGCAGCAAGCATAGCATAACCCATTTTGATACCGCCTGTTTTTATAAGGAATGCCATACAAGAAGAGTGAAATCTGACCCTGACTGCAGCAGAAAGTGTTTTTATTTCCAGGCGAGACACTCGGAGTGTGAGTGTGTGTGTTCTCCAATCGGGTCGACCAATAGCAATCGCGAAAGCGGTTTTTAAATGTTCTGCTTGTTTCTCAGCTGCCCATCGGTGACACACATAATCTGAGTTTCGAAGGGAGGAATAGCAGACGATATTTGAATTCATAGATTTTCACTTTTTATCTATCGGCGGAAAGAATTCTTTAATTTGATCGCTTTCGCTTTCTGTTGGAATAATTTTAATTTCTTTTGTTCTATTATTGTGTTCCTGGTGGAGAAAAATTAGGATTTTAAGTCATGGAAGCAATCAAGAAAAAAATGCAAGCTCTGAAATTGGAGAAAGAAAATGCTGTGGACAGAGCTGAGGCAGCGGAACAAGCTGCTAGAGATGCCAACATCCGCGCGGAGAAGGTAAGAAGTTGTCATTCAACATCTTATTTATTTTCTTTTGTAGACAAACATTTTAGGCCCCACAGCTATAATAAAGCAGTTCGAGCAAGCTTATAAATATTCAAATAATAAAAATATCAAAACAATCGAAGAATGTTTCGAAAACTGTTAATATTTTATTTTAGTATTTTTCAATCATGAGTCAATTTTCTATTAATTTTAACACGAAAATAATTATGGAATTACAGAAGTAGAATTCCAAATTAGCAGCGTGAATCACGAAAGAAACTTCGTGATTTAATTTCCTTCGTTTTCTGAGTGATAATTTTAGGAACTATAAATTTTTCTTTAATTTTAGGAACTAAAAACTGGTTTTCGACTAATTAATCATATATAAAACCTGTGTAAAATATCTCATGCTGTTTACGATAAAATTTACATTTGTAAATTTGTTAAATTACAAATTTCTGTGGCAATAACTTTGTGAAAAATTTAATAGTAAATTACCGCAACTTAACTTGCACTAAACTAGTCTTTCTTTTTTTTCAGCATTTAAAAATTTATAGCAAAAAACAGATTAGTTAATAAGAAAAGAAATATATAAAATATTTTTTTCTACGTATCATTTTTAAATTTACGAAACTTTAGATTTCTATATTACAAAAGATTTTACTACAATTATTTTAATCACAATTTAAATTTAGTAGTACTTTTAAATATATTTTGGTATCATAATAGGCATCAGTTTAAGGTATTTATAAAATCAACTTAAATTCAGATTACAAACAAAAGTAATTTTTATATTTTTATTTGTAATCTGAATAAAAATGAAAATATTTTTAAAGTGTATAATTGTATTCTGAATTTTATTAATAAAAGGAAGTCACATATGTCGCCTTTTTGTTTCCACTACTAGTTAAATCAATGCTAATAGTTTTATAGATAAGATGACTTTTATTTTGATGCCGGGTTGAATCTCAAGCTTATTTTTAATTTTTTTAAGATTTTAAAGCAAGTTTTTGAGAATTAATTCTTTAATGAGTATTGGTGACTACGTGAAAACTGAAATTTTTTTAACGAAACATTTAAATGATTGTGTTTTTCGTATTGACTATTGTTCAGATTTAAAGGTATAAAATAGAAAAATTATTCAATCGTTTTTTTTAATAACCTTGAGAAAAATTTAATAAAACTTACCTGTGGATGTTTCATTTTGCATAATTTATATTTCAAGTTTCGTTTTATCAGACTGTCTACGTGTTTCTTAATGTAAAATTTTATATCGCCATGTTCTTATTGAAATATATATTAGTTGTAAAATTTATAAATATTTGGAATATATGAATTAGAATGAATCAATTTGCGTATGGCATAAGAAATTAAAATCAGAAAAAAGAACTTTTAAATATAAAATGGAAATTAATAGTTCAATAAATCAATACAAAATGTTAAGTACGATTTTATCATTTCCTGTCTGATTTATCGAGCGCTTTTGTTCTTAAACGTTCTACGTCAGAAAAATACATCTATTCATTCTTTTTCTGTTTGTTCAGACGGTTACAAAGAATTCTGTCAAAATATTTTTGGCATTTGAAGGATTTTTATTTATACATTTTTTATAAATATATTTATGATAATGAAATATACAGAATATTCCATTCCATAATAAATTAAATATGTAATGATTTTTTAGAAATAAAAGATTGAATTTATTCCCAATTCCAATTTTTGGCAACAAGACAAAAGAAAATGTGATTTTTTTTTAGATTTAATAGCTAACGAACCATATTACTTTTATGTGAAATTAATCATAAAGAAATTAAATTAATATATTTTTTATAATTTGTTCGAGAATTCTTTTTGGCTTATTGCCACCTCCAACCATCCGCTATTATTTACCCGCAGAATAAATAAGGCACTGATTCAGCAATATATTTGAAACAAAATTTTTATGACAGTGTATGGAAAATATTCCGACAATGAGACTGCTGAATTGGTAATGCATACGAATATATTGTGGACAGGATTCGCTGCCTTTTTGGGCGTTCATGTTGCCGTCCTTGCACGACCCTGACCTGTTTGGTGAGTTTTGCGAGTGAGTCAACGCAATATCGGATGCATATACACGGAAGGCTTGCCCTTATCACTCTTCTCGAATCAGACGGGAAAATGGAGCAGGAACTTTGACTTCTCCGGCATAAACTGTTCGTGGTGATTGGAATTATATCTGTCCGAGTATGACCTTAACATTTTTCCTTGAGTCGTCAGATATTCAATCATCAAACCGATAACCACTGATTCCAAATACATAATAATAAAGTTTCAGAATTCCAGATTCTAATAAGAGAGAATAAGATCTGGATTAAAGTTGTTCATGAGAGTTAAAAAATTTTTCCCTTCTTGGGTAGTTAAATTTGAGTAAGGAACTTCATGTACACAGCTGCTGATATTTTATTAAACTGAAAACTACATTTTTCGATTTTTATTTTCGTATTATTTATACCTCGTTTTATGTTTGCGATATAGCGGTTTGAGACATTATTATAATATTCTAAAAATCTACCATAAAATGCACAATATATTTTGAATTGAACTTTTTTTTAAAAAAATTTTCAAAATATCAATCAAATATTCTCGTTTACACCTTTTTATATTTTAGCATTGAATATCAATCGAATAATCTCGTTTGAATTGCAGTTTGGTTGGCGTCATTGAATTGTTTAATATTGTTAGCTTTAGTTGATTCTCTTGTTTTAGTGACCAATTTATAATTTTGTAAGAAACTGCTTATAAAAATACAATTATTAATAAAATATAACATCAACTCAATATAATTTTAAAATTTTAGAGTCGAATATAAAAACGTTAATTCCAGAAGCTCTAATGGTTCACTACTTGCTATTTTATTTTATACTGTCAAATATATACAGATATATGTATGTCTGTATACATATTTGATTGCTATTTTTATGGTAAAGATTAGTTATGTATTGTTAATATTAAACTTATATAAGTTAAATTATTTTTTGTATTGTTTTTTCGACACCAACATATATTTGATTGGCATTTTTATCTAATTATCTCTAAAATCATGCATGAGAAATCAAATCTTTTGTTTAAATTTTGGTAGCTAACTCGTGATTTCAAAATAATCTTTCACAACTTATCTTAATATCCATTTCTCATGTAATTGATAACTTTCTCACGCGAATGAAAATAATTTTGTTATACACAAGACTTAGTTCATTGCATTTTTATATTTATGAATGACAAAAAAATTTGCTCTAAAAACTTTTATTTTGGCATTTAAACTCGTGCATGATCACAGTTTATTTTTAATATTATTCACTGTTTTTAAAATCAGGGAAAATACAAATAATTGTGTATAATTGTAAAGAAAGAAAATTTTAAAACCCTATAACCGCATATTTTAAAAGGATTTTATATATTCACATAATTCTTGTTTTTAAACATATATCCATTTTCAATTACTGAAATAAAAGTTGAAGTATTTTATAATAGCACTAATATATTAACTATTTATTTAGTATATTTATTTAGTATGTTTAGCATCATTATTACATTAATTACACGAAACTTCCGGCTCTGAATTTGATTTTCTTTCAGAATTTCATGCTTATCAGAAGAGAATCAGTACATTTGAACCATTCAGAGTATATTTGTACCCATTAATTTCAAAGGCCCAATTTAAGTTTAATAAAATAATAATTTGTGAAAATATTTATTTTGCGGCTTTTATAAACATCATTTGTGGGTTAAAATTTCTATTAGGACTATTGTTGTCATGGTTTTAATTATTATTGAATACTTTAAAATTCACATTTTAATTATCATAATGTGCTTTGTAATAATCTTAAAAAATGTAGGTTTTAGGGTTTTTTTATATTTGTAATATGCTTATATTAAATCCTAACACATGTAAATGACATTTAAACCTAAAATAATTTGAAGGAGCAATAATTTGTAAAATTATGATTTTGAATATCTTTATCTGCCTTGAGCCCAATATTATGTTGTAATCTGGCTTTAATTTGAGAAATTCTGCATGCAGAAGGCGTTAAATACCGAACAATTTGTTAATTTTTATGCGTATTTTGGTTTTAACATTCTAATTGTAATTTTTCTACATAAATTAGTGGATTTTTTTATTTGTAGTAAATGATAGCAAATAGTTTTTATATGTCATCTATTACAGTTCTTCGTAATGGAAATGAACCTCCAAAAAAATGCCTGTTTAGTATCTTTAAATATATGTCTATACTTTTAACTTATTATTTCAAAATATTTTTAATTACTTCATAAATTAAATTGGATACATAAGTATGATAGAAAAGGGTTTCACCTTGCGGTTCTGTATCTAATCTCACTGAAGAGAGTTGTGCCAAGGGATCCCATTTTTGAAGTAATAGATGGATCTGATGTCCCTCTATTTAAGCGATGTGGAAATTTCTCCAGCTCATATGTCGTCCCTTCACTTTACGGAGAAATTACAAAGTCGTCGTTTTTACTTTATGACTCCAACAGCAGATATATGCAACCGGGATAATAACACAATAAGTAATAAGTATGAGGGGAAAAGTTGGGAGAACGATCGTGTCATTCTCATTCATGCGAAGTTGCGGGTTCGATACCGGATATCTCCACAGTCCATGATACTGAGAGGATTGTGCACCGTAAACATTTCCAGTGTTCAATTTCTAATGTCTGTAGGTCTCCTATGTATAAAGGTAACAGTAACAAGGCAAATAAATCAGTCGTAAGTGTTGATATGCTGTGGAAGACTTGAAGGGATTATCCAACTCAGATATTAACCTCGTCCCTTGATCATGTTTCAAAATTACATGGCCATTGGATGTATTTAATGACTCTAGTATACAGAAATAAACAATCAGAATCTCAATATAATAAGACAAATAATATTTTATAATTAGGTGTTTCAATGTAGAGTTTTCTCATTCGAAACAAACATTCATATCCGTTTCTCAAAATATGTCGAAACTGACGAAAATGTCATGGTTGAATCGAGATATAAAAATTGCCGAACCTGAACTGGCGTTGGAGAATGACGAAGAAATGAACACCTGCGTAAAAGTATGTGGAGAGGTCTGAACATCGAAACGCATATTTATTGGATGTGTAACTTTGAAATCTGGCGCAATAATTTATGAATGTTTTGAGAAGACGGGAGCGTGACAGTAGGAAATTCGGAATATGCAGCGTTCTGCATATAAATGTTGCATCCGTTATTTTAAGGAAGCAATAGCTTATTACAGAGCTTCATAAAATAAAAAAAATCCGCGTTCCAAGTTGGATTTCGTTCAAGGTTACTTCAATTATTGTTTTGTTGCCTATGTGTTCTATTTCAACTATTTTGTAGTATAACGGAAGTTGCCAATGCTGTAAACGTATTTTAGATGCTTGTGTCATTTTCCCCCAATGAACGAGTGCGTTTATATTTTACTGAAAAGGCTAGAAGATAAAGAAGTTTACATATATGTACACTTATATTTATGTGATATATATATGTGTGGATAATGTAATATATTTACAGAGTGATAAGCCAAACTGTTTTATTATATTAAAGAGTGCTTTAGGAAAACGCAATCTATCAATGTTCTGTCAATTTTCTTAATATTCATAAATAGTTACATTTTAAAAAAATTATTGCCGCCCAGCTTGTCTAGTAGTCAGCGCGCCTGACTGCGGATAAGGAGGTCCTGGGTTCGAATTCCAGTCCGGGCATGGATGTACTTTCTCTCTATCTATCCTGTCTTTGACCTTCCTTGTATGAATGTGGTGTGAATGGTTGCCTACCCTATAAACGGGTAACTATGGCATGTGTGTACTGAAGAAGTCGGACTCCACACCAAATATGGTTCAGTTGGAAAAGTGGAGCAGTGCACCCCATATTGCCAGCCTAGCTGACACACAACAACAACAACAAAATAATTAATTAAAAATGTTTTCAATCTAATTTGTTATGTAATGTCTTGTTTGTTTTTGTTTGTCACTCAATGATAATCTTCTGCACACGAGGGCAAATAGTCCGAAATCTACGGCTTAAAGTAGAATTACTACAAATTTCTATGGCAGACGCGGCATTCAAATCCGCGAACTGTTGAACTGAAGGCAATAGAGCTAACCACTCTGCTGCCACTTCGGAAAGTAATTTCTTTTATATATTATAATTTATAATTGATAATAAGCTTACTGATTATAATGTAAGTGACATGCGTCAAGGTCCTGTTTCTTCAACAATTGACATGCTAACAAGCACTGGGTACTTGCATTATTTTTTATTCTTGAATTGTTGATATGATTTGGTTTCTATAGTTACAGACGCTGACATCATCGATGTCAAATCGCCAACTGTAAAAAAAGTTTTACATCGAAATTTTTGTTTGATAAATAATAGGAACTGTAAAAATTTTTTTATTTTAAATCGTTAATTATAAAAAATCTATCACATACATCGATTTCATAAATACATTAATAGGGTTGAAATCTATAGATATCACAATGCATTCCAATGTTACTTGAAAATAAACCATATGAGAGTTTAAGTTGTTGATTTATGTAAATATAATAACTTTAAAACGTTTAATGATTTATTTCACCATTAAAGTAAATAGAAATTTAAAATACATTGATAGGAAAAATTCTAACCCTTAAATATATAAGTACATGTAGAAAGAAAAGATTTAAATTGCCTTGTAGATTATTTTGTTTGATTGGCTTTCAATGCTTTAAACAACTTTTTGCCTTGATATCGAATCTTGTAATTTTGTTATGTATTCTAACACGATTTAACTGATTCTCTTAAAAATAAATTCTATGAATTTTGATTTATTTCTAATTTTGGCACATATGCCGTATAATCCAAAATTCCAAATTCTGAATTTTGTGGCGATGAAGAAATGTTGCTAAGATAAAGTATTGTGACGTGACGATGACGTAAATACTACGGTTGTCAAAATAGAATTTTCTGCATAATTTGTATAGGTTTCCATATCTATGATGTAATAAAAACCAAGTTGCTAGATACATAAGAAAATTCGCCAAAAAATCACCAAACTCAGAATGTGGCAATCTGGATTATACGACGTCTCTGCCCTAATTTTATGTTCATGTATTTTTCTTAGTAATTAATTACCGTAAATTTTCAGTGACATTGGTTAAATTTGTATCATATGGTCTGTAAGTTGGAGATATTATGCTGCTGGAAGTAGTTGTCTCAATAATTAAATTTAAATTATTCCTCAAAATATCGAGATAACCATATTAGTTTATTTTCTGTGTTCAATCATTTCTCATTTTCTGACAAGCACTCTTTTAACACTTCAAAGCCTCACTATTCCTCCTCCACATTTTCAGTTTTTTGGATTTTTTTTTTAATATTCGTTTTTTGAGTCGAAATATAATTTTTAACTATCTTAAAGTCCTTATTTTTAATACTCTCCGTTAACTTCTTCAGTGTAAAAGAATTTTTTTTTTCTCCCACTCTGATCTATTTCATTAATAGCTTTATTTCTTGTAATTCTGGATTTATAAACCTGCATTGTTAATGGTCCTCCTTAATTTCAGAAGATAAAATAGTTGAAGAAATTTTATGAAAATTTATGACTTTTCTATTACCTATTCTTTGATCATTAAACACCTATTCCTATTGTCACTTATCAAGGCCGTCTACTCCTGCCTTTGTAATATATCCTTCTTTTTTGAAGTGATTAATTACTTTCTGCACCACATTGAGCGGGTGCGTGACACAATTTTTGGTATTTCTGCATATATTTTCCCATCATTTTTTCATTAAGTTTTGTAATCAAAAGCTTTTGTCCTCTCGTTATTTATGTTTTTTGACTCTAAAATATTCAATATTCCAAGCATTAGCAATTTGTTCTAAGTTTAAAAAATCGAACTTGGAATTTAACTATTAATCGTGAATAAATGTAAGTTAATTCTATACAAATAATGCTATAAAAATGTTTTTATTCTAATTGAGCATCAAGTTTTGACGAAATTATTTTGGTCACATATTTTTATAAGTATTTTAGTAGTTGTATCCAGTTTTATGCTTAACTATTTAAAATTAACTGTTTTAATAAAATGTAGTAGTTAATGGAAGAAAAGTTTTTACTTCCGATTAAAAAGGATGAAAATAAAATTTGTCTTGCTATTAGCTCTACATCCAATAAGTATTGGATTTGTAGATAAAGCTAGTATGTTGAAATGCCAAGTAGCCTTTTTGTACTTTTGGTTGAGATTTTGTCTGATAAAAAAAACATTTTACTAGAAAAAAATTTATTGGAATAATATACCAAATCGAACATATGAAACTGTAGCTACTGTATATGTTCAGTTACCAAAAAACGGTTTGACATGAGAACAAAATAGCAAATTTATTCTTCTGGAAGGAAATGTCGCTTTGAAGCATATATTGTGCAACTTGCTATTCGACACTGCTCCCTGACAAGCGATTAGATTAAAACATCACTTCTCGTATCAGTCTATCAAATTGTTTTCTCCTTTCTCGAAGCAACATTCCAGTTTATCTAGCATACTTCCCATTAACCCGAAACACTCATTCAGTCAGTTTACTTAACACCCTGTCACCTCTAGCTTATCTACCAGAAGCAAAGATTGCAGTTTTGTTTTCTGTTGACCATTTCGGTAGTTACCATCATGTTTCCCAGCGATAAAACTGTTGATAGAAGCGTGACTCAAGTTATTTTCGTTGTGATTGCAACTGACAAACTTAGAAGTGAAAGCGATGTTTTTTAAAACTCTTCGAATTGACTTTACCCTCATGAAGTAATTTTATGACCTATGGGAGACTTTTTTTTAAAAAAAAAACAGCCATCTCGTCGGAAGAGAATAGCATGATATTTGCCATATAAAATACAGTCTATTCATTTGTCAGTGAGAATGGCAGTTTCAAGCTTGTGAATAACTATCTTGAATTTGTTTTAGAAAATATTTTGGATACCATACTTAACAATATTACGGCACAGGTGCCGTATAATCTTTGATGCCAAATTCTGAGATTGGCGATTTTTTGGCTGATTTTCTTATGTATCTGGCAACCTCGTCTTTATTACGTCATACATATGGAGACCTATAAGAATATGCAGAAAATTCTATTTTGGCAACCCTAGTATTACGTCATCGCGCACGTCACGGTACGTCATCTTGGCAACATTTCTTCATCGCCAAAAAAATTCAGAATTTGGAATCATAGATTACCAGCACCTGTATTACTTTACTTTCTTAGGCACAGATGCCGTATAATTCAGGATGCTAAATTCTGAATTTTTTTGGCGGTGAAAAAGTGTTGCCAAGATGACGTATTGTGACGTGCGCGTTGACGTAAATACTAGGGTGTTCAGAATAGAATTTTCTTCATGATTCTTACAGATCTTCATATCTATGACGCAATAAAAACCAGGTTGCCAGATACATTTGGAAATCCGATAAAAAGTTACCACACTCAGAATTTGGCATCCTGGGTTATACGGCATTTGTATCGTTTCCTATCAATTAATTGTCTTTACTTTATTGAAAAATTGATTTGAATTTAAACGAAGTGTAGCTATATTCTTATACAAATATGCTGAGAAGGCTCATTCAGCTTAGCCCCTTTCAGCCCGATGATTTTCATCTGAGTCTCATTCATTTTTCCAGACTCTAGAATGATTTATTTCTGCATTTAATTACCACGGCCTTTCTTTAAGAAATGATAGCACACTATTTGTTCCATATCAATATAAATCATGCTACACGTCGATTAATTACATAATTGAAAAATTTCTCAACTGTAAATAATCATTAAATAACTTGTGGTTTAACAGTGGTGCCTTCTTAAAACATCCAAGTCAAGCATTACTTGAAACTGGTATTTGTGAGGACGGTTATCTCTTTTCTTGCTGTGCTTCTTGTTGCTTAGAGCTTCGAAAATCCGATCAACAAAATTTGTTTCATCTCCTCCTTGATCGTCTATTAAATATTTCTTGGGCTTAATGTAGTTCAGTAGACTCTCGGTTTTACGAACCCTCATAATTTTACGAACTAATGGTCTCTAACATAGACGCTAAGATTAAATGATAACATCTGCGATGTCTGATATTTCACTCTGCTGTTCGTATTCACAAAAAAATATCTATATGATTTCATAGAAATTTAGAACCTGAAGATAATTCATTCTGAGATATTACTGCTACAGATGATTATTGATGCTTTTTAACCACTCTACATATCAACTGTCTCACATCCCTGTCTCCCAACCTAATATTTGTTTACTGCAGTGTATTGAAGCTATCTTTGTGTCTCACTTGGGCATTTATATAACTGCTGAAACAGAATTTCTTATACACAGGCTTGATAAATTTCTGAAAGTTTACTCGGGACAAAGGAATGTCTGTCCCATCTTTGGTAATCAAGGGTACAGGCTTTGGTGTGTTTTTAGAGTGTTTTGTGTAGTTTATTCTCATTGATATGAACAAATTGTTATTGATTAGGAACTTAAACAAGGGGTAATAATAAATGATATATGCATATAAATTTAACACTTTTATTTCTTATATGTTAATATTTATAAGAAGAAAGAACCATTTTGAAAATGAGGAATAAAAGTTTTTACAATATTTCATTGGTTTGGACTTTTTTGGCTTTAATCTTGTTGTAAAAGTCTTCTCTAGCTAATGCAATATTAATTTTACTTGTCATTAGTCATTTTTAACTATGGATTTCTGTATCAAACCCCTGTCATCAGTCCATGCGTCGTTGATCAAAGAAAATACTCTCTCAAATGATGTTGGTGTTCCATGTAAGCAGAAGGCATAATCGACAATCAGATTGGGGCTGCTGTGTGATTCTCTGTAAAGTCACCATTCAACATGATTCACACTTTTCTTCACTTGAAATAAGTATTTCTAGTAGCGTCTTCTAGCTTTACTGCTAGAAAGCACAGCATCGTCAAACAGCAGACCATTTTTTTATTTGTCATATCGTGTACATCAAGAAGATTGCATTAATAATTTCAGCAGAAGTTCCGACGTTTTTCTAGTCTGCAGCAATTGTTTTGGTGAAAATAACCTGCGAAAATTTTCAGTGTTTCCAAAACTATTCTCAAAGAGGTCCAAATATGCAATGCATCCTTCGTAAAAACCATCAAATTCTTCTTCCATAGTGTTACGGATTTGCTCATCTAGATTCCCGTAGATGTTCTTTGCTCTTCTATCGCTTTCCTACAGCACAGAAGTAAATGACAAAGTTAATTGTTTTAGATTTTTTTGGTCATCTATAAAATAAACTTTTATTTTTATCAGTACGTGAAGTAACCGGGATTTTGTCTGAAAACTCGGACTTCCGGTCTCGGTTTTCAGACAAAATCCCCGGTACACTCCATCTACTTGTTTATCAATGAACTTCGTAGTAAATGTACTTCATCAACCGTTTATATAATTTGAATTCTATTATATTATATTTAATAGTATTTAGAAGAGAATGCTAAATAGTTGTCAGTATTATCGCTTGAGTATCGTGGCTTAGAATTATAAGATTGATAGTGAATCTCATTTGGTATTTCCACAGCTTGAGAGCAATTGGTAGTCCCATTTATGCATATGCATAATTAATTGTAAATATATATATATATATATATATATATATATATATATATATATATATATATATATATATATATATATATATATATATTATACATATACATAATTTTGATCAAGTACAAAGGTATGTCATACACGAAGTAATTCTCGTGTGCAAAAATGTGATGGTAGATGTCTCTAACAGGTATGGTCACGGACATGAGAAATGAATCGGGACTTCGATTAAAAATTTATTGCAAATCCATATAAGTATCCACGCCGGAAGTGGAAGTGAAGTCAGAATTGCTGAATTGAAGACAATAATAGTGATTAATAATAGAATTGAAGATAATAATAGTGATTATGAGTTGTGAAAAATGAAACACTACTATCATGTTATTTATTTATACTTTTTTGCCGCCCAACTTGTCTAGTGGTCAGTGTTCCTGACTACGGATAAGGAGGTCCTGGGTTCGAATCCCGGTTCGGGCATGGCTGTACTTTCTCTCTCTATCTATCCTGTCTTTGGCCTTCCTTGTACGAATGTGGAGTGAATGGTTGCCTACCCTATGAACGGGTCCCTATGGCATGTGTGTACTGAAGAAATCGGACTCCACACCAAAATATGGTCCAGTTGGAAAAGTGGAGAGCTCACCCCATAATAACAGCCTAGCTGGCACACGACAATGAATGAATTTATACTTTTTGTGCCGACTTTTTTATTCTTTAGTTTTAGTTTTCAACCTGATATACCGTAAACTTAAAACTTAATTTTTTAAGATTATTTTAAATTCCATGAAAATATTTTCGGGAAGTATCTTGAGGATAATTAAATCATAAATACTTTCGGGAAATATGGAAATCACTAGGCATGTCATACATCCACATATAAAAAAGGAATGTTATTTCCTTGATAATATAACTTAAAATTATATTAGCATTTATAGTAGCGGCAATTTTAATTATTAGAATCATGGATCTTAAAATTTTTCCGATAATTTTCATTCTTTTTTATAAATTCTTATCTTTAATTATAAATTCCTTTTGGAGATAATTTTTTCACAATTAACAATGAGTCTTAATATATTAAAAATCAACGAAATATTTGAAAATATGATTGGGTTGCATACTGCTGGATGCTTAGATTTTACTGTATTTCATTGGCTACATTTTATCTCTGAATTGTGAATTCATTTATACATTTTTCAAGTGCCATATGTATCGATAAAAAAAATTGTAATGAATCCATAATTGATAGTATTTTTGGAAGACTTTCTTTCGGTTGGTTGATATTATTTGCTTTATTGCTTTCATTTTTTGATGCTTATTTCTGCCAAATGAAGTATTAGCCTTATCAATCGCATTGTAATTTTTAAATAATGTCAAGTAAAGAAGGTTGACACTTGAACCAGAACCCTCCTTTTTTTACTAGTAGAGGCATTTTATATTGTTTGTTAATTTTTTATTGCTTTATCTGCTAATCAAAAGCGTCTCGTAATTTTGAAATGCGATCATGTGACGAGGAAAGTCCCCATTAGGCTGCTGAACCTTCAGTCTAATGGTCAGAAGGTCTGAATCCCACCCCTAGTGTGGAAGTTTATAATGATTCAGCATTGTTGTTTGGGTTCATCATCCCCTAATAGTAGGATATCAGTGGTTCGATACCAGCCGTTGTAACGGGAAATGGAAGTAATTTTTTAAAATATTACAACTATCGGGATAAATCATTTCATATTTTAAATAAATATATAAATGGTATATAATTATATAAATGGTCATTTGCCTGTGATTCATTTGCGGGCAAATGACCCTTAATATAGCTTTCAAATGACCTTAATGAGCTTTCTTATTAAAAAATAAGAAAGCTCGTGTATATTATTATTTGTAAAAAATGTGAAACGAAACTTTTGGCATCATATTTTAATATGATCATTAGTTTTTTTTTCTTTTTGTAATTTTTTTGAAAAAATTAAGTTTTTTTATATAAATTGGTTTAAAATTTTTTTACCATTTAACAACAAATTATACATATATTTATCAAATTATATATGTATTTATTTTTTAAATTTTAGATAATTTAAATTTGTAGATCTTCCGATAACATTAATATATTCTGTTCCATCTTTAAATCTGATAAATTACTTATTATAGTGAGGGTTTAGTACCTGAAAATATTTATAATGTAAATACTGTTAAAAAAAATTTTTTTTTCCTTCAACAGTTATCTAAAATACAGATAATTTGTCTCAGAAAAAAAGTAATTCGTCATTTTTTCGCGCAAGTGAATAGTTCTAAAGAGTTCTAGTGCCACAAATTTTTGGATTTGCATAATTTTCGTAAAAAATATTAATCGCTGGTTAAGATTAAAAAAAAAATAATAAAACTTGTTATTATTTAAATGAGGTTTTTAGGAAATTTCGTTCTTATTTTACTAAATTCACACACACAATTTAACCACAATTCTGCGAATGATTTATAGTAATTTTTACTCTTTTTCGTTCGTACGAAACCTGAATTTAACGATAAGAAATAAATTCTGAATCAATAAGAAGTCTGCGCGAACGACTAGACTAGTTTGCGTATGAGATTGAATATTTTAGGTTCTTATATATATACTCTGCTAAGAGGCACGTAGGCAAGTGATCGCGAATTACAATTTACACAGCTGTACTAACGTCACCACATTAAGCTGTCTGTGGTAGACATTCAAGAAGTCTTTTTTTAAAAAAAATAGAGGGCGATTTCTTTTGAGTAACAAAGTGATGAGTCACGCTTTTGGTGTTTTTTTTTTAATAAGATATCGAATAAAAACGCATTTTTCTGAAGTTTTATTTCACATTCCAACGTATTTGTAAATAAGGCATTGTTTTATGTAACAACCATCTTCTGATGAATATGGAAAAAAAATGTTTTCTAAAAAAGCATATATTGATTTCCTTTTTTTATAAATACTTTTTGAGCAGTATATATACTTTTCGGTATTTTTCATGTTTTTTTTAACTTATAATTGCCATATTATTTTTGTGTGTTGTTAAATTTTAATTTGTTAAATTGAAAGGAACTTCAGATTTCTTATTACCTCTGAGAAGATGGGCAATTCAATTTGAAAATATCATTGAATTTATGTGTCACATAAAAAAATCATCTAAAAATAAAAAATAAAATAAAGAGCATAATTTTTTTAAGGGTAAAATTTAAAAATTTATCACGCAGCTTCTACTTAACGAGACAAAAATGTATTCTTTAATGACACCAACTAATTTCCTCTTTTAATGTGTACATTTTGTGTCCAACACATTATATATTTTTCGAGATTTTTTTTATTTATAATGTCAGTTATTTTACACATTATTCTTGCATATCTTTAACTGTTAATATCATAAATATTGTACGCCTCTTGGTCTGACAGTGGGGATGTAATAGATAACCGAATGTTTAGAAAGGTCATGGATTCAATTCCCGCCTCAGTTGTAAAAGTTTTGAAAATTCACTTTAAGATGTATCTGAATATCGTCATATTCGTCTACCAGAAATGATTGTAGAACCGGTTTTTGTGAACTAAAGTTGGGATCCTTCTTTGATGATCCACGAAAAACTGGTGGAAAAATATATGAACACATAAAAACGACAAACCAAATTGTTTGATGTCTACCCACGTTGCACTAAGCATAAAATTATGTTATTTTTTATTATCAAACGCCATTGCATATCTCAATATTTGCATATCGCTATCGCACTTAATTTTTAGTCCTAAGTGGAGAAAAAAAAACTAGATGAATCATCGAATGCCCTCTTCAAAAACCTCTCGGTCTGACGAAAAAATAAAATCGGATCGACCACGTAGGTTCTGAAAGCTGATAAATGTTTACATTATCTGCTTTTATATAAAGTGTGGAGGGGAAAAAAAATCCTAGAATTGGATAAGAATTTCTCAAGTTCCTTCTACGCTCAAGAAAAAGAGGATAATGCATAATTGTTACTCTCTGATGCGCAATACTCTCGAAGGGAACAGAGCGTTCTTTGAAAGATGAATTAGAAATCGTGGGTTGGCGTTGGCGCCTGCCTGCCAAGATCGACATAAATCTTAGGTGAGGAATAAGGCTGCGGCTTCCAGTTCACATCACTTTTAGATATCTTGAACACGTGTCTCTACGGTTACTTGAGGAATAAAATTTCCAAATCACTTTAGCCAGACTGAACGTTTAAAAAGTTTTAAGAAACATGTCCTGAATATGTCTTTTATGAATCAGAAGTGTAATCTATTGTTGTTGAACATCAATAAACTAACACATTTTCATTAAATTAAAAAAAATAAGTGTAGCGCTTTTTTTTTTATTCCAGTTTTTTTTTTAAAATCATACTCGTAAAGGAAAAGCGAACGTATATAGTAGTTATATTGGAGTTGAAAAATTGGGTAAAGCGCACGCACTTTTAGCCGTAAATCTAAATCTTACAAATCAGCTTATTTTATAATTTTTTAATTTATGAAAAATAAAAAGTATTTTATTTTTCAGCGTGCGTTAAATATTTATTTAAATACATTTAATATTTTTATTCATATTGTAACGCAAGAAATTATTTTTCACAGTACGCAGTTTTATTTTTTGAGAGAATATTCAAGTTTATCAAGCTGTGAGAATTTATCCAAACTCTCACAATACAATATATATATATATATAAATTCTTATAAGGATGCTCTATGGATGTGTTTTTCGATTTTTTTAAAACAACGATTTCAGGTAGATAACTTGTTACTGATTTAAGTTAACTAAATTAGCAATTTACAATTGTTTTTATAAAGGACTATATTATAGGGGGCAGTGCTTATATGTCACTAGAAAGAAAACCAGGAAAAATTCAAATAGGGTGGATACTTTAAGAAATTTGCATGTATTAAGAAAAGACGTAACATCCATTTTTCATTGATCAATAGTTGATAGGATCGAACCAGAATCCATCTTCTCTGGATTGTCGTATTTCTGATTCTTGGCTTTGGTGAACCAAAGAAAATACCCAACAGAAATAATTATGGTTATTTTAATCATTTGATGAAACACGAAAGATTAATTGAGATTCATTTGCATATTTTTGCAGCTTAACTCAGTATGACGAAAGAAAAATTGCTGCATTTTGATATTATAAATTAGTTTATATGTGTTGATGCATTTTAAGTTTCGCCGACTGATAGCTGAGTGGTTGGCATTCCTGACTCCTGAGCTGTTGGTCCCGGGTTCGAATCCCGGTTCGGGCATGGATGTAACTTTCTCTCTGTGTTTCTTTGCCTTTCTTCTGTGATGATGTATGAATGTGGCCCACTCTATAAACGGGTTTGTGGTGGTATGGCGTGGATAATGCTACTCGCCTACGTGACTTGGTTCACAGGTGCCCGCTGGGTAAAGACAAATGAGTATCAGTTTCCTGTCTTGTTGTGGCGAAGTGTTAGTCACCCAGTGCCCGCCGTTGTTAAAAAGAAAATTTAAGTTTCAACTTAAAATTCATTTTAAGGTGACCTGCATTTGTATTGATATATATATATGTTAAACTTATTTCAAAATAAAGAACAAAATATATAAAGACTTGAATAGTGGAATAAGTTTGAGTTATTATGAATTAGAATATAAATAAATGAAATAAATATTGCTGATGAGAAAGAGAGAGAGAAAATAAAGTGATTTGTGATATTAACGTAGCAAATAGCCTAATAACAGAATGCAATTGTAAGGTATTTAAAAAGTCTCAGTCCACAGCCTTATGGAAGGATTTTTTGCAGATTATCGGCTGTGTTTAACGCAAGGCCTAAATTTGGGAAACTTATGCAACCACTCTCCCATAAAATTGCATGAGGAATACTTTATACAATAGCTTCTGATATCGAACCCAGGACTTTCCACTTACAAGAGCATAGTCCTACCTCTAGGTTGCGATGATCCCATAATCATTTTAATGGAACAAAATTCTAAGAGTTAATTGGAAAAAATTTCCGGTTCGCTGTTTCTAGCGATTGATGACTGTCTTGTGGGAGGGAGTTAAGAAAAGGGAAGTTGCTAAGCAAAACATTTATTACGACATTACACATGATTAAAATACTTAATAATTATAAACAAGGCTATATATATATAAGGTTAGAAAGGTATATTACAAATAATTAAACAACGTTATTTATGAACCGGATATGGTTCGCCTTCCACTTCTCACATCTCTTCTTTCTCATCTTCTTATTGGATATGAATATTTTGTAAGTTCACTCTATTGGGCAGTAACGCCATCTCTTGTCAGTAGAGTTAATATAGATGTTATTTTTCTGCATCGAAAATGAAGAGGCCTTCTTAAATTTCTAAGGCTCTTAAACATTTAGACATCAAAAGGCTATTTATTTATCGAACACTTAAGAGATTTTCTGAGACATACAGCACTGAAGACCGTTCTAGAAGTGTTCGTCCACGTTCGGTGAGAACACCAGCTCTCGTCAAAGCAGCAAGAGAGAATTCGCCGAAATCCTTACCTAAAGAAGACGCTTCTTGCTAAACCAATGAACTTGTCAAAAAGAATTGTGTTGCATAATTAACGAAGAACTTAGATTAAGAAGTTATAGAAGAACAACTGATCATTTTCTTACAAACGAATTAAAGCGCCAGAGGTACCTTAAAGCAAAAGCTCTGTTGCTACGGTAAGCTCATAACGGCCACAGAAAAATTCTATTTATCAACAGAAAAAATTTACGAGAAACTTTTTGATGTTCAAGAATCTTTCAACGACCAGAATGATCGCGCATACGCAAGGGCTGCTCAAGAAGCTAAAGAAAAGAAAAATGCGTACAGAGAACACCTTATCCTTTTTCCGTAATGGTTTGGTGGGGTGTCGGTTATAAAGGAGTTCATTTTTGCGAGAAAGTACTGAAAAACCACGTTAAAAATTTATCGAGACACTATCTTAGAACCAGAGTAGTATAGTCCTTGAACGTAAACCTTTTCAATGGACACGATAGGACTTTTCAACAGAATTTTGCACCTGCTCGTAAAGTAGAGATGACCCAGCGGTAATTTAAAACAATGTGCCAGACTTCATAGAAGCCAAAGATTGGACTTCCAGTCGTCCCGATTTGAATCCTCTCGACTATAAATTGTGGTCAGTGTTGCAGGCAAAAGTGTGCCAAAAATGACATCCCAGTTTGTAAAGTCTTGAACATAATTTAAAGAAAGCAGCGATGGAAGTGTCCATGGAAGTAGTTCTTGTCTCGATAGATGATTGGCCAAAGAGACTTTATGAAAAGTTTGTATGTGAATTCAAAGGGTGACATTTCGAGTAAATTGTCCAATAGGATAAATTTAAAGGTAAAATAAAAGTTTGCTGATTGCTGACAATACTTTTCCGAATTGAGCTTTTCGTTCAATTTTTAACGCTCATAATGAATTGGTCCTTAATTGCCTCACCATATACATAATATTCTGTTATTCAGAGCCAAATTTGTTTTAGAGTTAAAAGGACTAGGTTTTCCGAAAAATATACCCTTTTTCTTACGATGTTTTCATAAAAAATCCACTTTTCATCCTCAGTTATTATCCAGTTCAAGAAGGGCTAGATGTTGTTCGGAACACAAGCAGAGATAGGTATGTGATGACTCGATCACCAAACTTCTTGTGACTTAATTCATGCGGCACAAATTTTGAATATTTCCACACTATCTTCCGAATATGTCTGAAATAGTTTGTGAGGTGAATTAAGCTTTCTGTGATCTTCTATCTTGTCAGAAGAAGATCTTGCTCTAACTTGATTTTAATAACATCATTATAAAATTTTTTGAAAATGTGTAAAGCACTATGAAATACAGCTGTATAATTTAATATAATATATGCATATATTAATAATTTCGTTAGTATTTTCACGTCGTTTCAATTGATATACTTAAATGTATAGAGAGCTATAAAAAATTAAGTTTAAATAAGATACAACCACAATATTTTAGAAATATTCAGAATTAACATATAGAAGCAGCGTATAAATTAGAAAAGCATTTTCGAATTAATTAATTTAAGAAATATATCGCTCATGTTTGGCTGCATTAATAAGTATTTAATTTTCCGTATAAGAAAATTGAATAAATAAGCTGTTGTTAATTCCTCAATTTAAATTTATTAGGGTGTGAAATTTCTTAAAACTAAAACATTGTTGCAAAAAGTATTTCGTTCAATATAACATTAATAAAATCCTACCCCTGATATTAGTAAGTTATAATAATGCTTTATTGAAAAATGTTACATTTCAAACATTACATTTTTGTGTACTGGAGAAATTGCTTTATATGCTTTACCATTTTTTAAAAATATTCGTTGCTGTGAATTCTTTATTTCATTTTTTTTCATTCAATTCAATATAAGAAATCAGCCGCCCAACTTGTCTAGTGATCAGTTTGCCTGACTGCGGATAAGGAGGTCCAGGGTTCGAACCCCGGTTCGAGCATGGATGTACTTTCTCTCTCTATCTATCCTGTCTTTGTCCTTCCCTTGTATGAATGAGGTGTGAATGGTTGCCTACCCTATAAACGGGTACATATGGCATGTGTGTAGAGCAAAGTCGTACTTTCACCTTCATGGTGCTCTGATTAAAACGAAAGACGCTCCCAATTGACTTAAATTCGCATAGCGAATGAATAACGAGCTTGGCTTGTCCAAGTGTCATAAGTAACAACAACAATAAGAAATCAATCAGTTCACATTCAATATTACTGACGTGTCAAACTTAGAAGTTTGATTAGGTTATGGCGTTCACCCCTTTCTCAAGTGCTTGTTTTTGATGAGAGTCAGCTAAATCAATCTCCCTCGTAATTTTCAGCCACAGTCGAATGACTATGTCTATACCAGTGCTGGAATCTATCTCAGACTAGTGGAATAACGTTAAATCCTATGAATTTTCTTTATGAGGGGTAAAAATTCTCTTACTAGGACAGTCCTCGTCTGGGTCAAAGTATCAAAGGTATCGAACCCGCACTACTTTCCGTTGACTGTCACAAAAGCACATCTTTCGATTATTTCGTTTCTTCCGACTTAACCTGCCAAAGACAGCTTATTTGATAATTTTGAATTATCGTTATATGATGAGGTTGGCACCTTTATTACACATTTTTCTTTCTTTGTTTTCCCTCTTAACGAATAAGTCAGTCTGATTAGTTCTTGTAGGCAATAAATAAATAAAAAAGAAAAAAATGCCATTGAGTGACAAGAAACCAAATCATTTCCCACTAAACTACCATAAAATGTTTTATGACATTTTAAGTGAATAACAATAAATAATTCTAAAAATCAAATGCTCAACAAATATTTATTAAACCAGTCACAGTTGAATTCCCTATTTCTAATAGTATTTACATTCGTAATTCTTGTTCAACTCATGAATATTTTTTTTTGTTCTAGAAATAAAATTTCTTAAATAAAATGCTTACTTTGATAGTAAATATTCTATTTTATTTCGCAGAAAGTAGGAAAGAAAAATAAAAAATGAAATCCATACAGAAACGAATGCCATCCTTTCCTGTCCCATTACGGAAGCGAAAGGAGTGAAAAGATAAGAAATCGTCTGCTGCCTTTTAAGGGCGTTGGCATTGGCAACGGAAGGAGAACCAAGGGTGAAGGAAATGTCGAAATTCTGTTAAAAACACAA
Organism: Latrodectus hesperus; assembly: GCA_037975125.1. Classification (NCBI taxonomy): domain Eukaryota; kingdom Metazoa; phylum Arthropoda; class Arachnida; order Araneae; family Theridiidae; genus Latrodectus; species Latrodectus hesperus. The sequence goes on from CM075862.1 coordinate 34,036,087, forward strand.
CCGATATTTAATAAGCATTTTTACCTTCACACGCTTTTTCGCTCAAAATTCGGTCAAAAGAGATCACTGCCCCCTCGGACGTCATTGAAGTTATGAATCATCTTTAGAAAACCGAGTCGTGTGAAGTGCCTGTTCTTTTTTTCTTTCAAGAAAATAGAATTCTTTGAGGAGTGGCGACCACTTATATCGGCGCAAATGTGGAAATCGTTCAGACTGCCATAATATCCTAGCAATTCTGGGAATTCTAAAAGGAGACTTCAAATGCCTCGGTAATCAAAGATACTCATTGCGCATGCCGGATTTTTGTGTCATCTGCTAACTAAGGAAAAAATAAGTCCGAATAAAAGACAATACCTGCAATTATATAAATTTTTGGTTAAAATTTTGCTTCTCTTAGTCTAGATTTTTTTTAAACCATAAAGTGGTTGTTTCTTTCGTAACAGTTGAGATTCTGACTACGCCATTTTATTATAATTCTTATTGGTTTAAAATATCCATGACGTCAGATGACGTTTCATCCACGTCACATCGTATTGAGACGGCACTGTCAATCCGACTTATCGACGCATTTGCTGCCTGCCTTCCAATCGCATTCTTCGTGCGGCAGCAAACAAGGCGGAGTTCACCATCGAATGTCTGATAATAGTGTCGAAGTTCATTTTGTTTAATAAAACGATTTCTTATATAAAGAGCAAAGCATCGGTTTGAGAAGCTGTTTTCCATTGATTCACGCCATTAAGACATGGACAATAGAACAACAGAAGATGCAAAATGAAAAAGACAAGGCAAAACAAAACGATTTAAACTGACCAGTTATGGTTAGTTTAAATCGGCATGAGCGATTTAAATTTTTAAAAATTTTATTGAATAATAGAATTTTAAATTAATAATTACAATATTTGTAAACAATCTCTTTTTTGAATCTTAAAACTATTGCCTTGCTTACGATATTAAAACTTTTCTTTCTTATTTTTTTAGATTGGGATTTTAAAGAAATTTTTGGGATTTTTTTAATTTGGTATTTTAAAGATTTAACATTTTATTTTAAGGATTTTTTGAAATTCTTTATAATGGAAGGTTGGTTTAATGATAGGATCGTACTCTTCAGAATGGAAGATTTTAGCTATTTCGAGCTATCTCTAATTTGAAACTATTTTATGTCCAGCCACTTATGAATACTGGATATTATGCTTGTGTTTTCTTCATGAGCATTTGTCACTTTCGGTGCATGAAAGTTTTCCAGGATTTCTTTTTTGCAAAATATAATAATTCCTTTTATTTAGGAAAAGTCTTCCTTGAAGACATCATGCGGTGGATGTTCATATATCTTACAATGGCTTTCAGCTAGTTCATTATCAGTGAAGTAACACAAAACAAATAAAGATAACTTTTTATAAAATAAATTACTAACAAAATTATAAATTCGAAACTATCTTTTTTACTCAAACAAAATAGCACAAGTATGCACAAAAATGTAATGTTGTACCAAGGATTTTTTTTTCATTTTAAACATTTAAAATTCTTTGGTATTGCGCTTTATTTGTTGAAATGTAAATACTTTATCATTTATAATTTTAAGATAAAATTCATTGGCGGATTCTATTCTGGGCCATTATTCAAAAATTCTAAATAAAAAAATGAAAACTACGATTTTGCTTAAATATTATTGCATTAGTTAATAATCGATTAAATATTAATATAATATTTGCGATTTTTTGTTAATAATAATTTTAAGTTATACTACAAAACATCTAAATGATTTTTATTTTTCGAGCGTTTGGTATTACACTGATGTTGTTGTCATGTGCCAGCCAGGCGGGCAATATGGGGTGCGCTGCTCCACTTTTCCAACTGAACCATATTTTGGTGTGGAGTCCGACTTCCTCAGTACACACATTCCATAGGGACCCGTTTATAGGGTAGGCAACCATTCACTCCACATTCATACAAGGAAAGGACAAAGGCAGGATAGATAGATAGAGAGAGAAAGTACATCCATGCCTGAACCGGGATTCGAACCCAGAACCTCCCTATCCGCAGTCAGACACGCTGACCACTAGACAAGTTGGGCAGCATTACATTGATTAAAGTTTAGATTATTCCTAACTTTATGACTGTATTTCAGTGTTAAAAATTACAATTACTGTTTTAAGAAATAAGGTTTCCTGATAAAATAAATGATTTTTATTCATTCTATAAGCACATCCAAATGTGCAGATAATGAAATAGAATGCACAGCAATCAAATGTGCTTCACTTTGGGAATGAGAGCAACATTAGTAAGAAAAAAAAGAATATAATATAATATGGCCATATCAATTATATAGTATAGAGTGACCTTTAATACTTCTATAAAAGCAAACCTTTATTTGATACAAAAAATAAACATGTTTCTTTCAAAAGAGGATATTGTTAACAATAAGAATGGGTGCTGGCATGTGCATTTGGTCTTTTTACTCCAATTCCATTGGATTGAGGTAAGGGAATCATGCTGGTCCTGCTGTATGATATGGTAAGTATATTCTTTCTTTAGATAACCATGCTGTGGGGTACATTCTTTAATTTGGCCTATAAATCGTCCATGAAAATTAGTTTTACTCTGATCGGCACTGGGGGAAATAGAATATAGGATTCGAATACCTAATCTTTACAAGACTATGGGGTTTGAGAATATAGATAGAATGTGGAGGTCTAACATGGCCTTTTCTCATGCTGATGCAGTAAAATTCGTCACTTTTTTTAATGTATGCAAATGAAAAATCGTCTGAATAGTTTGGTACTCTAAATCTCGACACATCATTTTAGGGCACATTTAACAGTCTTGATTTTCTCGAGAATGGTATTCAGTTTTAAAACACTTTTTTTTTTACGAGATTTTAAAAGTGGTACATCAGCGTTAAGATTGCCGAACATAAAATTTGCCACCTAATTTTGGACTCAAAAGGATTTTTCATTGTGAACCCAAGAAAAAGACGATAGAAAAAAAACATGGCAAATATATTAGAGCATCTACAAATTTAATAAAAATATCATAAATGGAAAATGTTTTAAAAAATTTAAATTTAAAATAAAATAAAAATATTTACTTTGTAAAAAATTAAAATTTTTGAAATATGCGTACCATTTATGAAAAACTAGTTTTAATTAATGTTAATAAGTACTTAATTAAAAATTTTAAATAAAAATTTATTTGTGTTTTAATGTAATTTTTGTCTTTTCTAAACGTGTACAGAATTCTGTTGGACAGTTTCGTGAAAAATAAGATAAAATAAATATACATGTTTCTGCAGAAAATATATATAATATTTTAATTTCACAACATATTTTTTGACAAATAAGAACAAATTAACGTGCTATTTATCATTTAAACATTGTCGAAATTATTAAGATAAAATAATTAAGTTGTTTACATGTCTTAAATAACTACAAAAAATAATAGATAAAATAAATAAATTTTGGAAAAGTTTATATATTTTTTCTATAATTATTCTGAAAAAAAGAGAATCAATCAAAACTCATTTTTGAAATCTGTTAAAGTTTCACTCATCTGTAAAAATTTATAAGCCGCATCATCAAAGATAAGAAATCTGACGTCAATAGTTTTCGTTTAGAATTTTCGGTGGTTTCTCAGATGTAATTCATACTATTTAGAATTAGAAAAGGTTTTGAAATGATAAAAATGTGCTTTTATATAATGTTGTTTGAAATGTGATTAATGAATTCCTTGAATTTTTTGATTTTTTCCTATCTTTTGTAAATTCTGTATGTGTTTTATTTTAAAAATCTCAAAACGGAATTCACTTGAACACTTTTGTTATTCGATTTAACTGTTCCAAGATCAGCCAATACGATAAAATATAATTCCATTTGTGTCAGTTTTAAAAAACGTAAGTAAATTTAATTATGTTCGTTAAAAAAAGCCTTAAGATACACTATGCAATTATCTTTTATAATTGTAAAGAAAGATATGTGTTGGAAATAAAAAAATTTTAATGTCTGAATTTTATGTCATGTAAGATAAGGGCGCAAACGATTTTAGTGGCGATATTTCATATTTAAAAGAAAAGAACACGCAACGAAACCAAAATGGAAGTTAAAAAAATTCTTGTTAGCAAACCGCAATTTTGTGGTTTAGTTAAGAAGACAGTGTTTTAATGTATAAGATTTGAAAATATGAAAAAATAAAGCTATACATAACGATTATTGAAATAAAAATATGCTCTTGTGTAATTAGTATGCAAAATACTTTATAAAATGTGTGATAGTACAATTTTAAAATAAAAATATGTCATGCTTTGCTCCCTTCAGAAAAATTCCTACTTTTTAACACCACGCCAATTTTTTTTTCTTTTGCTAATTTTACATCATATTTTTAAAAAAAATTTTACTATACTACTCTTTTCTCGAGCTGAATTGAAACTGTTTAAAACTTTTTAATAACTCTTAAATTATAATATACTATGACATCTATGATGATCGCATCAAAAATGTCAATAGCAAATTAATTATTTTAAAAATACCGATTTAAAGCATTAGAAGTTTGCAAACGGATAACAAATGATTGAAATGAAGTATTTTTTTATAGTAAATGTCGTTTATTTTCCATAGAATTTCCAAAACTCTTTAATTGGATTTTCTTACTTTCTCTGTTAACTTCTACTGAAATTGACACCGTTGATCCAGAAATTAATTTACTATTAACTAACTGTTCAAAAAAAGAATCGGAAGAAAATATTTAGTAAATCGGAAACGTATAGATAATAAAAACTTGTTTTTTTTTCAAAAATGTTTTTTATCAAAAAATGAATAGATGAATAAAATAATAAAACTGTTGTAAGCAATTGTTTGAATTATTTATCCAGAACTGATTCAGTTTCCGGAATGTGTATATAGTAGAATCCTGTTAATCCAAAATAAATCTGATTGAGTCCTGTTCAAATTGGCAAGTTTTAGAATTAAAGTATCGGCATTATATTTTTATGAGATAATTTCATTGTCTTATTTTTGAAAAATAAATAATGAAATTCCCAGAACATTTTGTACAGTTAATCCGAACTAATTGGAATTTTAGTTTGTGTTTTGATAATGCACCTCATTCCTATTTTTCATGAAAAATAGGCATGAAGTGCTTTTCCTATTATTCATGACATTTTTATTTTTCACGAGGAATAATAAATTATGAAATTACAGAACATTCTTACAGTTATGTTCTGTTATTTCGAACTAATTTGGATCGATTCTTGTTCGAATTCGGAAATTTTATAATTATCTGGAAATACAGTACACGTACTCATTATATCGAAATATGGATATCCAGATTTGGATAATTATCCAGAAATCTAGTGCATACAATCTTGTACAATGTATGAATGTGTATGCGAAAAGTGAATGAATAAAATAAAGATTTCTTACCTCTTGTGCAACAAATTCTCCGATGTGAGAAGTCAAACTAATATGGTACTAGAGTATAAATGACATTGGAGTTGGAATTTATCTGCGCATTTGTCATAATATTTCTTTACGGACACAAATAAAAAATATGTTTTAATATAATTTAAAAAAGTTTTAAATTCCGGAACATTTCACTGCAATGAAAAAATGAGTGCCAGAAAAATGCCAATTCGAAACTAATATACTTTTGTTTGATGGCATAAGAATTTTTGTCAATTTTTTTTATCTTTATAGAAAGCGCAGGTGCTTTTTATATCTTCATATAGAAACGTGACTTCGGGTTAAGTGTAAATATTAACTGGATTAATAAGTTTAAAGATTTCGCATTGTTTATCGTCAAATATCTTATTTATTCTTTTTTAGAAAAAAATACAAGATTGCCCACGATTTCTTTGCCGCATATTTAAAAAACAATAGTAGGACCTAAACTTAACTCAGTGACAGGACAGCCTATATGGAAAGGACAAGGTTTACAATGCTTATATCTGTTTTCTCAACAGAGGGCCCTGGGATGCGAAGGATATAAGCCGGTTAGGTAGTCAGCCTAATCTCCAGAGTTTAGCTCCAAGCATACTTCCAATAATAGGATTAGCGTAAAAAAAAGGAAATTTACTGATGATAATCAATGCATCATTCAAAAAGAAAGATATCAAATTTAAACTGTCTACATAATGATTATTTCTTTATACGATCAACTTAAAATAACTCAAAATATATGATTTAGTTAAAAAAAAAAAGATTTCCCTTTATAAATAGTTAAAATAAGCGCGAATATTCAAATCATATGGAACGAAATTATTGGCATTTGTATAATTAATGAGAAAGGCATTTCATTCCATACCGTGGTAGTGGTTGCCCCACCAAAGAAAATTCTGGAGAACGAACCATTATTGATAAGTGACAAAGCTGTCATTGTTTACACTGAAAGAAATATTGAAAACTGAAGTGGGTTTTGGTTACGGTTGTGATTTCGCGTTCTTTTCGGTCGTTCAACCCAAAATATAAAAAAGTAATAATAAAAAATTATTAAAGGTCTTGTATGAAAAAAAAATACTTAAAAGTTTTATTGGCTATGTATTTAAATTTAATTGTTTATTTAAAAAGAGTAAATTAATCGAAATGTATGTTTCATTGAATATTGTTAACTGAGTAGTGTAATTTGAATGAATATGAATTTTAATGTGAGTTGTGTGTGCAAATTTAAAAATTTTTTTAATTTATCAAAATATACGTTAATTTTATCGATTCTGAAAATTTTAAAGTGACCATTTTATTGTTTTTTTTGGAATTTATTTCAAAGGAATTGTATTAGTTCTTTCGTATGAATCGCATACCTCCGATTATTTGCCAAAAATATCGCCAAAGATATGCTAAATATATACTTACATAAAATACCGTTGACCAGGAAAAAGAGCGCTAAATTGACACCAAATTATTTTACACTGTTTCTCAGCATACTTAATGAAAATTAAAACATAGAAAGTAAAACAAAAGATTAAAAAAAAACTGGTATAGTTTACTCGAAAAAAGTAATAAAAAATAAAGATATTTTAAATTTATAATTTTAACACTAAAAAAGTTATTTAAATGGTAAACCTAAACATTTTTTATTAAATAATTGTCACGCTCTTTAAAATGCATATTTTGATTTTGTTAACGATGTTTCAATAATTTGTGTATTTTTTGCGCATTAAGTAAATATCTATAATTTAAAGATTTAAATTAGGCAAAAAAAAAAGCTTGAACTTAATAAACAAGAAAAGTTTTAAATCAACAGCGAGATTTAAAAAAAATAAATTTAAGAAAAGGAAACCTGACTTGTGTTGGCTTCAACAATGTGTATGATTGGGCCTGGTTATTTAGGGCGTCGTTCTAATTATCGGAAGGTAGTGAGTTCGAATCCCGGCTTAACCGAAGATCCGTCGTGTTCGTTAATGGCATCTGAGGCATGTTAAAACTGGGCATGGTCGCAGTGTACTTCAAGTGAAATGATAACTCTGGGGGTGTTAGTCCGAATATTGGGGGGTCTTCTACTTGGTTCCCCCTTCAAAATCACGAAAAATCCACCCGGCTGTTTCTATAGGGCTCTACCAGTATCTACCAGTACAGGGAAGCATGCTGGTGCAACAATAATGTGTAAGACAAAATGTTGCAAAAAGGTAATGAATAGTTCGGATCGAAATGTAAGTATATTAAAAATAGCGAATTATTTTTTAGAAAATTTAGAAAAGGCACGTTAAAAATCAAAATAGCCTTTGTATACTGATTCAAGGTCCCTTAACCCTTATTTTCTTGATTGTTGTTGATATATTTTTTTGATGATTTATTTTTCCGAAATTATAAGCATTATTATTATTTTACAATACTTGATATTATTATAATTTCTTTACTTGCATAATTTGAGTCGTAAAATTAAGAGCCAAATTGATAACTTGGATTTCACAATTACGATTATCCTATTAGTTTTCACATGATAAAATATGTAAAGAAATGCAAAAAAAAAAAAAAAAAAAAACATTACTACATTCGAGAAAATGAGTTTTCTAAGATAGTTTGCGTAAACGTTTGCGTCTTGAATAGCATCGAATATGTCATATTGAATATTGATACAATCTTTAAGATTTTCTTTTTCAACTATATTCAAAATGAATATTCAACCAACTGATTAAGATGACCCTCCACCATTGTTAAAAATCAGTGAGTCGGTACTTCTGACCACCTGTCCGACAATGCCAGGTACATCAGGTCTTTCAGGGTGGGGATTTGGAATTTTCCGGGTATACTTTTACGACACGCTAGTATAGCAGATTATAATTTTTTTAAAACAGCTTTAAAAAGAATATTCATAATCCTTACGTTGTCACGGATCTATAAATTTCGATTCGACATTTTATTTATGAACTTAGTCGAAAGATTTTCATTGCTTTTTGCGATTTCATAATTAAATTAAATTCTGATTTCAAAGCAATGTGCAAACAATTCATAAAAATAGATATAAACTCGTTTTAAAATTTGGTTTGTACACTTTTCAAATGTTAAAACAAGTCTTGGTGGAAAGAGAGAACATACTCTAAATTTCTTCATTCTTTTTTGAAAGTGTTTTTTTTTAATGTTTGAAATTTTATCATTTATAAACTATATTTATTTTAAAGTTTTGCTATTATATTCATCGTTTTGGTTAAGAAAGTACCCATATTCTTGATTTAAAAAAATACATGTTATTTAAAAATATTTTGGAATTATCACTTGGTTATACTTTCATTAAGTAATTTTACCATCTACTTTTTTCATAAGCATAAATTTGCAGAATGGTAAAAAGTAGTACATTATTTTTTCCTCATTACAAAATTATTTTTTGGCACATTTCCAGAATACTTAAAGAATTGCTTGTAATTTTTCTTTTTTACCATTTGCAAAGAACTAATTTAATTAATTTCATTTGTCGCTAATAATGGTTAGCAATTATTTCAGTCTTATATCATTTAAATAGAAAATTACTTTTTCTTGTCGTCTTTTGAGAAATACTTAATATAAAGGTTTGACATATAAATTTATAATTAGTAATTATTTTATTACTTGTGATTATTTTATTCAATGTATATCATAATTTTTAATTAAATCTAATTATCTTATAAAACAGGATTATTGTATACATATCTTGCATTTAGATACAGATTTATGGTTCATACATTTTTTGGCAATATTTAGAAAATTATTATTTAATTTTGTCTACCTGCTTTTGTGCATTATGTGTACAAGTTTAACCAAAATCAACCATTTTCAACAATGCCTTAACAAACCAGGTCACCGAAGTGACCTGATTTGTTAGGGCATTGTTTGCCTTAAAGGTAGTGAGTTCGAATCCTGTCCTAACCGAAGATCCGTCATGTTCACTAAAGGCAGCTGGACTACATTAAATATGTCGTGGTCTCAATATCCTCCAAGTGGAAGGATATCTATAGCTTCAACCTATCTGCTTTTGCTAATTGGTAGAGCTCAGCTCTGGGCTAAGTACAAAAAAGTATGCTGATGCAACCAAAACAAATATTTTTTAAGTGGATTTTAAACTATTATAAACTTAAGGCATGTATTTCACTTCCCACACTTATGCTGCATACCGCATAATTAAGTTTAATGATTTTATGTTTATGTCATTTTGTTAGCCAACTAATTGATATGAAATACATAACTGATTTTACAGTAACAGTCGTAAGGAAAGTATACATCTTGATGTAAACCGTATTACTCTCTGGTTTACATTCAGACGCATAATTTTTTACAACTGTTATTGTAAAATTCAAATTTAAATTATTATTTCATTTTTAAGTTTACTTCTTAAATGACATTCATCAAGAAATCCCATTGACTTACAATAGCAGAAATATTTTTATTGATTTTTTTCTTGAAATCATTCAGCGATATTTCTCTCGAATAAGTAGAATGGCGTCGAAAGAAGATGCAGTGGCACATTTTACAATATAAATAAAAAATATAATTGTTGGGCACATTTTGCATTGCCTTGGATCCAATTACCAATACGTTCCTTGAAGAAAATGCAGTGTCATAGGGAATAAGGGGAAATGACGTAATAGAATCCGGAAATTCCAACTTGTCGATTCATAAATAATTAGGATGCAAAGCAACAGATTGAAACCAGATTTTAATTTTTTCGAATCACGCTACTAAATTTGGAAGAAAAAATGCACTACATTAAAACACATAATTTGACAAATATCATATGAATTCCAGGGGGAGGGAGAATAAAGTCACTGATATATTTTCACAAACTCATTATTGAAACTGGCACTGTAATAAACCACCAAATAAGGACGAAATCCAAACTAGCTATTGATTTGTCGTTTTTTATCGTAAAAACTGATAATCATAATAAAAAGTTATTAATTTTGGCACAGGTGCCGTATAATCCAGGATGCCAAATTCTGAGTTTAGCTATTTTTTTGGCGGACTTTCTTATGTATCTGGCAATCTCGTTTTTATTACGTCATAAATATGGAGACCTTTAAGCAGTAAGCAGAAAGTTCTATTTTGGTAACCATAGTGTTTACGTCATCGCGCACGTCACGATACGTCATCTTAACAACATTTCTTCATCGCCAAAATAATTCAAAATTTCGAATCATGGATTATATGGCACCTGTGCCCAAATTTTTTTAATGTGATACAAAATTAAATTGCTTAAACTACATGAAAACCTTGGCGCGAATGTTTTGATAAAAGGACTCAGGAAAATCGATGGCGATGAATTTAGTCTTTCTAGTGTCATTCGTCTTCATACTTTACTAATTTAGTTATTTACATTATTCATAAGTAATGATGTTTTGAAAAGTGCGTGTTCCAAAATATGTATAAATTAATGTAATAAAGTAATTTTTGAAACAAATAAAATGAAACAACGCTTATGGAATATGTGACTTTTTTAAAATCGTTTATTCAAACATGTTACCTAAGTTCTGATTTTATACAAAGTTTGAGATTTTTTTGGTTATATAAAACGTACATTTTACACAGTAAAGAACCTACACTTGAGTAAAATATCTTACTTATTTTCAAGTTAATTAAGTGACTGGATTATATTCAAAAGAATTGACTTAAAATCTGATGACTAAAAACAGATAGGGCTGGACTTAAGTTGAAAAATTTTTGAGACTTCCAGGTTTTAATTTCAGAATTTCTATACTATGAAAAAAATGTTTGTCACTTTTTATCAAAAAATTACATTTTCGTTCATTATTTTAGAATTTGACCTCATTTTATTTGGCAAATCATAGGCAAAATAGCCGCGCTGCAGCCTCTGATTTGGAAATTCGTTCCTTAATACTTTCTAGAATCCAATATCCTTCCTCTGATCTGTTGTAAAAGATGTCAGCTCCAGTATTCGACTTGGTCACTTAATTATGGCTCAAGAGTAATGTAGTTGCTTATGATCATCTATTTTGTAGCTACAAAAGTATTGTAACGGCCTACCACTTAAGAATTCGGACATATATATATATATATATATATATATATATATATATATATATATATATATATATATATATATATATATATATATTATTTGAAGTTGGTGCTTGGCAGTTTTTCAGAGTTTATCCCTTGCAACCGATGGGTATGACTCCTTCTCGTTGTGAAAATTCACTGAGGATGTACAAATACTTAATCAGTTTTAGTCAGAGTTATTAATCTATCCGCTACGCGTTGTCAAAAGACAAATTAATGATTTAATACCTTTGAAATATGTTGCTTTTTTTTCATTAGCTTTACTAATGATAAAATATTTTGATAAAAATATTAGTACCGAACAATCAAACACAAATTTAAAAAATTATCTTAAAACTGCATATTTTTTTAAATTTAAGAGCCATTTTCAATTTGTTTTGCGTTTTGTTTTCAATGTTATTAAAAAAAAATAATATAATCTATCGTCCTTTTTCTAATTTTTTTTAATATTCAAAATTTTACATTACTTCTAATTTTAATATTCCTCTATCTGTTCTTTATGTGTTCGAAAGCAAATTATTAATTATTGTGATATGTATCGGGGATTCTTTACAGGCAAATTCTAGAAAATTCTGTTAAAAGAGACCATTTTTCAATTTAAAAAAAAATGGTATCTTTCTAACGCGGAACACCTGCACATATTATAATCCCAAATTATTATTTTTCATATTGCTACCATAATTGATTTTATTTCTTTGGTTTACGTTTTGCTGGTTTCTTTTCATATTTTATGACTATATCTGATGCTAAGAACAATAAAATAATTTTTTTGAAATATTTCATAATTCGGCCTTGATTTGATGCTTTGTAACTTGTTTTCTGTTATTGATTTATGCTGCATCGTAAGTGAGCAAACAATTGGAAAGACAATTTAACGAATCATTACTTACACCGAAGTCATTGTTTCTCCTTTTGAATTTTTTTTAATATATTAGATGAGACATTAGAGTGCGTATTATCGATAGTTGATTTTAGAATCTTGTTGTCTACTTTGTCGCTCTACGGTTTATTATTGCAAATAAGGGTTAATTCAGAATTTAGGCTTTACGAGAAGCTTTGATCGAAAACTTAGATTTAATTCAACTGAAACTGCATACATTATTTTTTTAAATTAAATGTCATTCTGAGATAGTAATAAGCGTGTTAAAAAATTTGTGTGTGCTGGGTTTAATAATTTTATGTCGTCTTGGAGTGTAAATTGTGAAAGAAGATATTGTAAATTCTGGTATCGACCTAGGCTTCTGAAAATTTGAAACAATGAGTTTTATGGTTATATTTTGGGACCTCAATTTGCAAAAATTACTGATCCAGACATGTAAAACCATAATACAAAAGTTATCGTGATGTAATTGGGTAAGATTCGTATGTAATAAGGCATCAGGGCCACTTCGTTTACTTTTTTGTTAAGACATGTTTTCGAAAAATTGACCGAAACTTTCTATTTAATGGTTTCCGTATATTCTTGAAAATTCCCAAAATGAAGGCTTTCTAAGACTATTACACTTCGCTCTAATCACTGCATTTTTTGCAAAGTCTTAAGTCAGAAATAATATAATTATATCCAATAGAATGAAGAAAGGTTTTCTTAAACTATATTTCCGATAGATTTATTACCATTGCCATTTTCAAAAAATATCGTATATTAAAAAGATGTATTTCAAGATTTGCTTTACGTCTAAAATTTTCTTTTCAATTTCTTTTCCATGAAAAGTTTCAGTATGGTGCTAAATTTGATTGTTCTAATAAAGAAAATAAAAGAAAAAGAATTGAAGTTTGTGAGATTAATATCCGGATTTAATCATGTGCAACAGTTATCTTAGCGGTTTCATACATGTTTCCATCTACCCCTAAAAATATTTCTCCAAAAATTTTGTTTTCTCTTATTTGGATTTGGTGAAAATTTATCATTCAGATCGATAGAGAGTGCAAATTAATCGAAATAAACTAAAAATATTTTTTTAAATAAAATAAATAAAAAAAGCTATTTAGATGGATATGACTAATCAAACCAATGGCTTTATCATGATTACTTTCTCAGTCTAAATATTTAAAATTATATTTTTATTTAATTCAGACTAAATAATATATATATATATATATATATATATATATATATATATATATATATATATATATATATATATATATATATATATATATATATATATATATAATCTTTATTTTGAAAGATAAAGGCAAAAAAATAAAAACAAAAAAGAATAAAAGAGAAATGGAGTTGAAGCAAAACAGTGAAAATAGCAAACATCAAAGAATGTATATTATATATAATGTATACATATATAGATGTGTTCATGTTAGTGGACAAACGAAATTTTTGTTATGTAACAACAATGCATAAAAAAATTATAAATATTTCTTTTCCTTGTGTTTACTTGAAGATATTTTGTTTCATTTGACTCGAAAGAACTCAGCAGGTTCTGTCTCAAGCACTGTTGAATGTCGGCACATTGATGTTGCTCTGCCTCCTTCTGAATGCTCCTTAGTTGGTGGGGAGAGGATTTCCGAGTTTCCTCCCTTGCAATTTCGGAATATAGCTCGTTATCTATAAATAATTTTCAGGGAGGGATATATGCAGTGGATGCTTAAAAAATCCTTACATTAGCTTTCACCTGTTAAGCTGCTTACGATGCATCGTTGAAATATTTTATTTTAGGTGTTCACAAATTATTGAACTGCGTTCTTCGGAATCGGTCTCGGGTTCAATCCCAGTCACTGTTGGGTAGCGGGAAATAGATATTGAACTTCTGCTTACTTCTTTCAGAATGGGCGTTAGGGAATTCCTTTGGATTGAATGAATCCGACACTATGTGTATGAAAGATGCTCTGGTGAAATAAACTGTACCTTAAGGTTAAAATACCTGAAGGTACAGTCCGGTGTTATTACAGTCTGGATAAGTTTGTTTGAAATACCCTCCCATCAATAAGCGCCTCGTAATTTTGAGCCAGGTCAGATGACGTGGACACACCTCAACAGGCACCCCCTCTCCACATCCTCGATACACCGATGGAAGGACTTTAGAGGACACATGTTAACGTGGATACATCTCCAACACACGGAGCACCTACCACCTAGTGAGGGAGTGAATGTGGTCACCCTCCCAATCACAACTGCCCACGACACATGGTGCTTCACTTTGCTGATCTGAACGGGAATCGGCCTGAAGCTACTGAAATACAGGAGCTCACAGTCACTTTGGACAAGATGGCCAATTTGATCTACAATAAAGTGGATTCAAGTACCCTTACAAATATCCACTTGCAAAGTAGGAATCGAACCCATGAGATGTTGAATTGCAGTAACCCTAATTGCTCAGTAATACCAGATCAGGAGACGCGTAGGAAGTCAAACTTTGCATATAAATAATAATATTAATTCGATATAATATCAATTTTCTATTTACTTTTGTTTGTTGTTGGCTTATCCTCTTTAAAACTCTGACATTTGTTAGATCAACTCCAATAAATTGTTCACAGTTAGAAAGTCAATGACTTGAAAAAAAAAAAAAAAAAAAACATTTGATAAAAGGAGTTTGAAAATATAGTAAATTAATAAACTTGCATTCTTTGGAATTAATACAATTATATTAATTAAGGGAATTTTAATATTAATAATTATTTATAAAAAAATTGTTCGCTCTTTTAACACCACAAATCTGTAAAGGAAAAATTCTCTCTCTATTGTTGATTTTCTTTTACATTATATTATTTATTTAATAATGAGAGAGATTGAATTTTTTCCTTGAAAAAAATCTTATATATTTAAACCTTTTTTACTGTTTATTCCTTAATCTTAAAAATTTGATTATTTTAGGAATATAATAAGCATTTTTAACTGTATAAAAATATTTAAAAAAAACATAAATAATCTAATTAAATATATTAATGGAATTATTTACTGGAAAGACCCAGAAATTTCTTCCAATTTATCTGAAAAAAGATTTGAAGATCTCAGTTTAAATACGTGAATTTGTGTGTTGGTGAAAATAAATAAAAAATAAAAATGTCTATAAAAGTATATAAAAACATTTAAACTGAATTGTTATTGGTATTTTTCTGTTATATTGAAACCAGATTCGATGCTTGATGTTTTGCTAAAATCCTCAAGAAGTTCATAAAAAAGGAACCAATTCGCTTTACCAAAATACCATTTTGCAAAGTTATTTTTACATTAATTAATTTATTTCACGTTAATTTTTAATATGAATATCAAAATATTGCAAATAATTTTATTATTATTGTGCTTCAAATATTGCATGTTTGGCACTATCTGTATCCAGTCCCCATAACAGAAAGTGATTATTCTTTAGGATACCATATATTTTTAAGAATTAAGGATTTATTTATAAAATTGAAAATTTTTTTCTTCAGAAATCGTCTGACTTAAAAAAAAATAATAATCTCGTAAATCGACATACATCGTTAATTCCTTAACGTGTCGTATTACGTGGTTTTAATGTGCATGTTTCCCGAAATAGTTTCCCTTCACAAAAAAAAAATGTGTTGATATACGCTATCTTTCGTTTTCGTTATCAACAACCAGCGGACTCAGTTAAGCGTCACACTTTGCATGTAACCGGATGCCGATATTTGAATAAAACGAGATGTTTGCTTTCGCATCATAGTTACAAATACGAAACAGAAATTTTTTTTTAAAATCTTAGGTCTTGTTGGAAGAAAAAAAAGAGCTTAGAACATAATATTCTTCTTTAAATTGGTTTTTAAATTTAAAAATTATATATCTAATAACTCTATAGAAATTTATTTATTTTTTATCCAGACGAGAAAGAAATTTAAAAAAAAATTATTTTTTTTAATATTTAACTGTTAATTGGAAGTAAGTCTTTGAAAAAAAAATATGTTCATAAAAATGTTGTCCTTCTATGAATAATATCGCAAAATAAATATTATTTAAATATTTCATGAATTTAATGATCTGATTCGACACAATTACAAAATGAAGAAAGTATATAAACATTAACTGCGGGTTAAACCTGATTTACCCCAACTAGTAAAATGCATATAACTGTTTGAAAAATAGTCGAGTAAATGTATTTTCGATTTACTTAATTTTATTCAAAACGCGCTGTTTTGCACTGCGTTAGGTCAGATTACAACTGACCTATAAATCAAATTGACATAAATCGAATAAGAGGTAAAAAGTTTGAAAATGTTCTTGAATTAAGAAATTAAATATTGAAGTCGATATTCCTTTCGTCCGCGTATCAATGTATTTCCGATCGGCGGCTTGTTGCGAAAATCGAAAACACTTTGCCTGCATTAGGAAAAAACAATACTTTAAAAAAAAAAAAAAATTGAAAAACATATCGAAAAGCGATATCCCATGCTTCATGTATTTTTTTCAATCTTCAGCGGTTATTCGTTGATGACAATTTAAAAAAAAAGGAAACAATCATACATGGGGCCTAATGTGGAATCCACACAAACCACTACTAACATTTATTTTCAAGATGTGAATCGAACTATTGAACTGGATGCCGTAGAATTAACCATTATTCAGCGGACATCTCACATTTAAAATGGAAAAATACAGAAAAGTATCAACTTCTTTTATAATTTTAGTAAAAAACTATTTATGAAATTCTTTTAATTTTACTAAAAAATGTTCAGAAATTTTTTATTCAAATTGTAGCGGAGTCATTTTGAACTTGATAACATTTTTATATTCAAAATGTCACTTTTATTCTTTAAAAAAATATTAACATATAGCTTAATGTTTTATTTAACATATTTGAGAAAACATAACTTTTCATAATCCTCACAAATATGTAATTTTAACAAATATTAAAATATAATCTTATTATATAATAATGAAATAAATATTTTTTTAACTTTTATGTTTTTATAATTACATCTTTTATTTTATCGCTCATTCATGCATAAATATCTAATTATTTTTTTATTCCCCCTATCTTCAAAAGATAAATTTTATATAGTTCATTTTATAAGTTTTCAAATTTTGCTTGTCAAACTAGCCATATAAATATTATCTTTACTGCAATTTCAAGCTTTTATTCAAGGACAAAACACAGCGTTCGTGTAAAAATTGTACATATTTTGTAGTATTTTTGTATAATTGTAGTATGATTTAAGGGTTTTACAATAGATAGTTCTAAATATGTTTCCTAGAAACAGCATTTGATTGCCTCTAATTTTGTCATTTATTAATCGGTTGTGGACAGATAATTTTATTAAAAATGATAACGACCCACATATGCATTAAAAAATATCTCGTGAAAGATGTATAATAACTTATAGATCGAGGAGAATATTCCTTAATTCTTGCAACTTTGTGTTATCTTAATAACTGTTTTGTAAATCGCTTTTTTTTAAACTAGAAAGAGATCTAGATTTAAACTTAAAAAAGACCCTAAACTGTTGAAGGAAATAAAGATATATGTGTACATCTTTATATTCCATATCTTATTCTGTAACATTAGTAAGTTATAACGTTTCAAAGGCTACAATCTTAATTTACCTTGTATTTTATTCTATACTATTGATAATAATTTTGATGTTTTTGCAATAAATATGTAGCACATGGAAGCGTAAAAGAATATGGCCATAAATTGTAGCATACTTAAGTTTGATATAAATCCAAACCTCGCCAAGCTTTTGGTCAAGTTCTCACAATTTGTTTAAAATATTTCCCAAAATTGTTCAACATGATACTCAAATATGAAAAATGGTATACGAAATCATGGAGGAAAAAATTATTTTTTATTATATCATCGGAATTGTATTAGCATTTTTTGATTTATATATAAGTAATTGATAGTAAGTGCTTGATGAGAATTGTCCCCTGTTACCCAATGTTTCTTAACGACCTTGCTTATTTTGATCATTGATCTAAAGTTTCGAATAAGTAGAAGGTATTCATATGAAATTGGAACTTATGTATGTAATAAATATTTTTAATTTTTAATTTCTCGCTCAAGTTGAGCTTTACGACAAATGTTACCATAATAATTATCAACCTATGAGCCACGATGGTAAAATTAATTTACATTTGATTTAAACATTTTGAATGTGTTTTTAAATGAACAATATATGAAATGATTACTCTCATCATATACATTATACCCGAAAGCAATAAATTACTTCCATAAAAAGTAGACAACTGCACGTCTTCCTCAGTTTGATTAAAACACGTCTACTTCCTGATACAAATGACCTTGAACGGAAATGAAGAATATTAATTTATATTTTCTAACTAATGTGGCGCTGTCATTCAAACTAAGACGAAAAAAAGTCTTTTTTTTTCTCCAGAAATTAGTCCCGCAATATACAGATGCTTAATCTGTTCTCGTGCTGACGTTCAAAACACAGCTGTTGTTATTGCTTCGTGCTCCAGATATACGATTCCAACAGACATCAGCGCGGATTGCGTAAATTGTTAGGAAACGTCTCACCATCATTAATTGGCGGAATTCGTGCATAATCCCAAATCTGCCGGATAATGTTGCCAAATTCGTGATGTTTCGCTGAATCTGTGTGTGGTAGGCGTTGATATTGTGATATCATTTCATATTTCCTTACTTTTAGTTTTTTATTCCTTCAGGATGAATTGAAATAAAGTAGACGAATAAAGTGCAAATACGACTTCTGTACTTATGTAACTATATACAGTAGACACTTGTTTTTTTTTTTTTTAAGAAATCATAAGAATCAGTAAAACAATTCGTAAAATATAAAAATAATGTATTAGATTATTAAGATTTGATTTTTTTTTTACTAAACTAATTTTTCTTATTGTTAAAATTCAGCTTCACAGCAAAGCAGGTGGTTTTTCCTTTAATGACATTACCATCAATAGGAATGTTCATTCCTCTCATTTTTCTCAGCTTAGCAAGTACAGCTTTTTTCCAGTTTAAGAATGTTTTGCTTCTCTACAATATTTTCGAGAGGGAATACTTTTGCTGGTACTGTTTTCTTTTTCAGATTATTTTCCAAGTTTTTAAAATTGTCGAGAAAATGTTCTTTAGAATTTCGTTTTTTTTTGTGGCATTGTCTTATTTTCCCCTCCTAATTTTAGAATTTTCTTTTTCACTTCAACTGGTAAACACTTTCATTTCTTCAACTACGGCAAAACCTCAACAGAATCGCCTCAATGTCACTCGATAAAGAAACTACATTACTGAAATTGTTCAAATGAAACGAAAGCAACTACAGAACAAAAAAGCACAAACTTTGAGTCCCCCCCCACCTTTTATGTTCTAACATAAGGAGATTAGAGAAGAATCTTTTCCCTCTTCTGTATCCCGCATTAAGAATACTTCGAAATCCATCTTAGTGCCTGATCAATTTAATCCGTTAGCGTTTTAAAAATAACTTAGAGTGGCAGATTTTTTTAAAATTTTAAAATGAATTCAATAAATCGGTTCTTCTTCTTCAGCACGACAGCCCGGGGTGGGCCAAGGCTTTCCTCAGAACACTCCTCCATTGTGTTCTCCGAAAGACGACATTTCTCCAATTTGTCACTTTCAGCACTTTTAAGTCCTCCTCTACACAATCAGTCCATCTAAGCTTGGGCCGACCCCTAGATCTGTTTGCAATGGGCGTATAGTTAGACATTCTTGAAGTAATAAATCGGTTAGAGGAATTAAATATATTTCTTCATTAAAATATTGAAATCAATAACTAACATTTTTCTGATTTCACTTCATGCTCATTGTATATTTTTAACAATTTATAATTTATTTGATTCAATAATCAAAGTTTTTTTTTTATAAATATTAAAAAACCTTAAATTTCTGTTAGGTTGTTAATTTTATAACAATAAACTTGTGCAACTAACTTTTAACTCAGCGGGCATCATCCTATTTTTACTTTTTCTGAACTAAATAAATTATTGTTATATGTATATTGAAAATTATTAAATTGAAAATATTTTAATTTCTTAATAGGATGAAAATTTTAATAGTTCTCTACGTTTAAAATCCATAAATCAGGACCTATGAACCAGAGAATCAAGAAATGAGGATGCCAAATCTGTAATTAATCTCCTATAGTGTATTTTTTCAAGGAGGCTTAGTAAAAAGATTCCTAACAACTGGTTGGTCCATACTTTCTTGAGTAGTCTTTGATGTCAATACGTTTTGTTTGTCAACCTAACGAAAAATTCAAATGCCTTATTAACCATAAATCTATTAGAATTTTTTCTACAGCTATTGTGTTTTCCCCCCGGCATTTTTACAGTAATAAATCTTGTATCGAAATGAGTTTTAACAGGAAATACTCACTGAACACTTCCTATTGTTGTCTTGTAAGTAATAAATACTTTTTGTGAGTAATAAAAGTTCTCTTTTGTCTCTCTTAAGGTCACCAGTCCTTAATTTTTTTTCCCTTTTGATTCCCTTTTCAATCTTCACCAGTAACAAAGGCAACTGAACATTTTAATAAATTTTGCAAATTATTCATTTAAATAAAAAGAGAAAATAAAGTGTCTCATTATTTAATCGTTTTGATTCAAAAAAGCTGAAAATTAAATTAATCCAGAAGAGTGAAAGTATTCGAACTCTATCGCAATGCAGTTTCTTTACTGTTTTCACATTTTAACTGTTCATTTATATGATACAAACCCAGAATAAATTGACTACTGCGTATTTTTTAATTTGGGTTTAAACTTAGAAAATATATTTTATATTTTCGAATGGTGAGGGTTTAAGAATCTTTTATAGACTTAATTTATCTCGATGACTATCTGTGTTATTTTCATTTCTATTTGGGAAGTGTATTCTCCTCATTGTTCTGATATCCTATTTATACAGTTCGAATCGGAAATGCATTCTTGTTCAATAAACTATCACAGGACGCGCTGAGTTAAAAATGATATAAGAGATACCTTTGTAGAAGCTATATACGTAAATCACGTGGTACATCGATCCACTTTCCAAATCGGTATTGAAAATGAGGGGGAACACTCCCTAATCTTTCATTTAAAATCGTATCGCTTGCTTCAAATAATTCGATTTTCTTGTCCAGATATCATATAAGGTTTCTTATTAACCTGTTTCATGATTTCTTTTGTCTGTTGTCAATATCTTTTAAATCTGTCTGTAAGCAAAATTTGTGTAGTATTAATAAAAACCCGAAAGACAGTTGGAAAAAGTGTGAAAAAAGGAGAATATAAATATTTAAGAAATAGGAACAGCTTCAAAATAATTTCCTTATGAATATTAATAAACATCTGCATATATAACTGTGTTTGTATTTAATCTTTATTTATAAGAAATATTCGTAATTTTTTAATATCAACTGTATAATGGAATTTTATTTAGTCTATGTTGTGCACTACTTCTCTAATTTTTTTAGTATTCCTATGTTAATCATGCTTTTATTTATTTATTTCTTTTTTTTAATTTTTTTTAAAAAAGCTTTTTTTTGTAATATTAATTTTATTTTATCTGAATATTTTATCCTGTGGGAAATAAATAACATAACTAGTTTGTTTTGTTTTTTATCTATTTTAGTTGACTCAAACATTTTTTTATCCTTGGGATATATTCTCACAATTTCTTTTTTAAACTCTATGGCTATAATTGAATGTTAATATTATTTTTCAATATAACGTCTATCATTTCCTGTGTAATATTTATTACAAATGGATTATATGAGATGCTGAATCAATTCTTCACATTCTCTTTGGTCAACTTCCACGTTAGCAAAGAAATGAACGTAAAGCGATAAAGCTAAACAAAATCAATTTTTTTAAGCGTAACATCTTGTTGAAGACGTTAATAACATTTTCCTACAATTTTCTACCCATATTTCGCGGGGGCGAAAGTGTTAACTTTTAATACGTCGATAATAATAAATATCAGTGAAATTATTATGCGATATTCTTCATATGTCACTGACCTGTCAAAAAGTTCCCCACGCTTTTTCACTCTTTTTATTTCTTACCTTTCCTGAGATAGAACTGTTCTCTATTGTTATCAAATTTGCTTTAATGTCTTATTATAAAGTCTAAGTCATAATGCTGTATATAATACAACAATGCTGTGATATCAGATTATGTAATTACAAACATTTGCCATTAAGCTAATAGAATGGTCGCTTATTATACAGATTACCACTGAATCAATTCTAAGCATATGAACATTCAGTACCGAGCTCTTTGAATTGAGAGATTTTGAATATGTATTAGCAATTTTTTTCCTGTTTTTCTATCGTTTTTTAGCCATATTGCTATGTGTAAAACACATCTTCGAAAAATAGTAAGTGACTCCCCCTCTGGCTCCGCCGACGTCTCGGCAAGGAGACAGGATTGAGTTTAGGAAGCTGCTGAGGGTGTCGACGTGGTCTTCCTCTACTTTTCAAAGGAAAACGGGACCGTTATCTCTAGATGATTGTTGATAAGGCATCAACATACTGGTATGATAAGTACCGAGTACTTGATCAGGGGCAGCAGGGTCTGCAACATCATATGTATTTGGTGATCTATTTGTTAGGATAATATAAGGTCCTTCACGTTTGGGCTAAATATAATTGCAATCCATGTGAATAATTTAAATGTGTAAAAATTTCTTAAATTTAATGTATGCAAATTTTTGAAATATTATTTGCCTCTGTTCAATTTGTATATTTTTTTCTATATTTGATTATTCAAGAATGTTCTAATGAATATATTACGAGCGAATTTCACATATTTAATTTCAACCGACAATCATTTATTTTGTAATTTTTCAAAAAAATTATTATTTCTCAAATATTTATGTTATTATCCATGTTTATTTATCATAAATGGCATCTATAATATTATGTATATTATATAGGACATTCTATATATGGTTTGTAAAAATATATTAAATTTATGATATTTAAGAATATTTTTAACAAAATGTAACTAAATCATATATGTATATTTTTTAATATCAAAATAGGTATTTCAGGTTATTGCAATCTTTATTTCATTGAGTTTTTCTTCGTCGAACTTAATTGGGGATTTTAATTCTTGATACAGGAAAAATTATTGGGTCATGTTTACATAAAAAAAAATAAATACTGT
Organism: Latrodectus hesperus; assembly: GCA_037975125.1. Lineage (NCBI taxonomy): Eukaryota > Metazoa > Arthropoda > Arachnida > Araneae > Theridiidae > Latrodectus > Latrodectus hesperus. The sequence continues at coordinate 34,059,607 of CM075862.1, forward strand.
TTTAATCTATTTTACATTTTTAAAAATATTACATAGTTTTGGTGGCAGGGCACTAACCAAATTAATGCAGAAGCATTCAATTGCCTAATATTTTATTTATATACTTGCAGACCAAATCTGTAATTTTAGAAATAAAGAATTTAGGTTCACAGTACTTTAAAATTTTCACCTTTTTCGGAATAGAAGATCTTGGTGCAGCTTCTTTTGGTGCAGCTGAGATAAGTGCGGCATTTCTAATCTCCTTGTGCCAATCTGTTAGAAAACATTCTTGGAATTTTTCCGGGTTTCCTCCCTTGTGATCTCTGTATATCCTCACTATCTATGAAAAGACCTTCCAGTAGGCTATAATAGGCAATGGATATTAAAAAGCCTAACAAGAGTTTTCGGGTATCTAGTGTAAATTATTACGTAAGCATGTTTAGAAAAAGAGGAGGGCATGATTTGTCTATTTTATTTTACAAGAAGCTTGTTCGTGTTTACATAAGATTTAAAGAATAATAATAGGAACACAGCATGTTTAAACAACACATACTAATTCGATGTTTTTTATTGTCTCTGCGAAGATATTATTTTTTATTATGTGATGAAAATATAGCTTAGGTACTTCTGCAAATATTTGAGACCCGTAAAAGCTCAGAATTAGTGTCTCTTCTACCTCAACGAAATTCCATCTTCAATACTCTTTTAAGTTACCAATAAAATATAAATATTCAAGACGCTGTGAAATAATGGTTATATACAATTTAGGGCTTCATCGATCCCTCGTTTTTCTATAACTGCCAGATTTTAACGTCTACTAGCATAAATAAATGTGTGTCCTCTAAAAATTCAGTTAAAAATAATATTAATTTTTCCCTCTACCACAACTGCAGTTCTCCTTTAAAAGGAACTATTAAAGTTGTGTCATACTTTCAGTTAATTACATCCATTAATATTTTATTTTTATTGCTTTTTTGACCGATTTTATATAATATTATTTTTTGTATATTTTCGATATTAATCTTTTGTTGTATTTTATAGAAAATTTGCAAAAAAAAATAAATAAATAAATAAAACAAAATAAATAAATAAAAAGTAGCTTGGTGATCAAAATAGGCGTGAAAACAAATGTCTGTATCATCTCGTTTCATCAGCCAATGGGATTAGAAGGCTAATATAAATTATTACCACATGGATTCATGGGCATTCGTTTTTGGACAATTGTATAGCTTCATGTACTTTTTTATATATCAAAAGTATATATCAAAAAATAAACAAGTGAAAAATATCAAAAGTATAAATAATATTTTTGATATTTTTCACTTGTTTATGTTTTAAACAACTTTTATCTCGAGTTTTTTATTATATGATGTAAGGGAAAATAATAGCTCTTTGTCAAAGTTATTCGAAATTTTTAAAATTCAGGAAATTTTCATGCCAGTTAAATATGTTTAAACAGATGAATAAACAAATAGACAAATATTTCCAATTGATAACAAAACTAATGGAAATTATGCTCTTAAAGATTTTAAAGAGTAACTACACATTGAACAAGGAAAAAGAAAATTTTTCATCCTTCCTTCAAACCTACATTTATTTATATACAAAAGTGATATTCGAAAATAATCTATTTATATTGAAATTCTGTAACAATTTGTGCTGACAGTATGCTTTCACTACAACTCAAATCTAGTTTTTCAGATATTCTTCTGAATTTAAACAGGTAACAGGATAAGAAAATACACATTAAATAATATAAAGGAAATGGCAAGATAAAGTTTCGATTTTCTACTTCTTTTTTTTTTATCATAGGAAGATTCTTTTAATTATAAAAGTATTTTTTAGTGCGTTTGCTTGTTTCAAAAGCATATTTCCAGAGATTTACTGAGAGTAAGTGCACATTAAATTTGCGGGGCTGTATGACGTTTACAAAGGACATTTTCTAACTCAATATTTTTTTTAGTTATTTTATAATCAAATTTTTATTTAGTTATTTTAATGTAAATCATGGAATTTCTAACCATTGAAATGTATTTTGTAGCAGTTATATTTTAACACATGGATTTTTCAAAAAGTTTTCCATTCACAGTTTACTTTATTTATTTATTTTTCAAAAGTATGGTAAATAAAATTAAATTCATTTAAAATAATATGTGAAATATTTTACTAGAAATAGTCATTTATACAGATAGTAGAACTAGGGAATCTCTGTTACTCATTACAACTTAAAAAACCCTATTTCTCGAAAACAATAATATTCCAGCTAGACCTAATTGTAGTATTGTATAGATAATTTTTAATAAATATTATTTATGAAATAATAACGATTATTTAAAAGAAAAGCCAGCCAATATTTAAGAGAAATTGTTTGAAAATTCAAAATTTAGATTTTTTAATATTTATGCAAGTAATTTTTGGTACGCGTACATAAAAATATTTTGGGATATAAAAATACTCTGCATAATTTTTATACTTGCAAAAAATTACTTCTTATATGTTAATTTTAATCTCTTATTGATGCAATCAATAAAGAAAGACGTAGGAAGTTAACTGAAAACCTCATTAAATTATGATGGGAATGGATTAAGAGAGTATTTATTTTTTGTTTATTTTTGTTTATCTTATTTATAAGAAGGCGATAACTGAAAATCTGGCTAGAAATGTGCTTGTGCAATACTTAAACTTGGTTCCTTATTATTTTTTACATCATATAATTTAACATCTTGAATTCAAAATGTAATTTATTTATTTCACAATCTTAAATATTTGAATATCAACTGTTAAGTTATTTTATATGGTCTGTGTTTTTTTGGAATACCTTAATATATATATATATATATATATATATATATATATATATATATATATATATATATATATATATATGTATATGTATATATATATATATATATGTATATGTATATATATATATATATATATATATATGTATATGTATATATATATATATATATATATATATATATATATATATATATATATATATATATATATATATATATATATATATATATATATATATATATATATATATATATATATATATATATATATATATATATATATATATATATATGTATATATATATATATATATATATATATATATATATATATATATATATATATATATATATATATATATATATATATATATATATGTATATGTATATATATATATATATATATATATATATGTATATGTATATATATATATATATATATATATATATATATATATATATATATATATATATATATATATATATATATATATATATATATATATATATGTATATATATATATATATATATATATATATATATATATATATATATATATATATATATATATATATATATATGAGAAATCATCATGCATATATATATTGAAGAAATCATTTGAAATCTATGAGTGTCTTTAGCGGGACATTATGTATGAAATAATTGATGTGGGTATTCGAAATTAATTTATTCTAAGTGTCAAGATAACAGCTGATAACCCTGACAAAAATCACACTGGAAAATCGTTAACACATCAATTATCTAGACAATATTTATAATTTCTAAGTGAAACTGACCAATATTTCGTCTCATGTCAAACAATTTTTTTCAGGCGGAAGAAGAGATTAAAGTCTTACAAAAAATGATAAAAAATGTTGAAGACAACTTGGATAATGTACAAGAGAAGCTTGTCCAGGCGAACGCCAGTTTAGAAGAAAAGGATAAAGTGCTACAAACGGTAAGATATAAGAGTTTCAAAATTTCTAACTTTTTTTAATGTCTTATATTTAAGTTAAAATTTGTATGTTGTGGTGGAAAAAATTTATTATTATATAAACATCTTATCTTTGAAGAAAAGGTTTATATAATTTATTATGTTGAAGCTCGACCGTTCAATTATCAAAAACAGGTTGAACTCTTCTTTTTTTTTTTTTTTTAAGTTGAAATTTTTTTATAATGATCTCTAAAAAAATTATATATATATTTACAAAAATTTAAACTCTTCGCTGACTTTGATTTGAGGATATGTTAATTTCTTTTGTTTGTTGTAGAAAAACTGTTTAAAGAATTCTTTTTTTTTTTTTTGTAAAATTAATAAACTAAATAGGAAAGGTAATTTTTAAATGTATATTTTCCTGCATTTTTGTTTGATTTCTTTTTTTGAAAACGTAAATTTTTTGTTTAGATACTATCTTTACTAAATATTGTTAGTTATTTATAAAATTTTCTTTGCTTACAAAGCAATTCTAAAATTTATAAAACTTAAATTTCGATAAAAAAAACATTTAAACGTTTTTATTAGTTCATAAATTTTTCCTGTTTAATACACAAAAAAAGTCAAATATTTTTTGAATTAACATTTTTTAAAAATTAAAAAGTTTATTTTTTTGATTTATGATTTTTTTTTGAAATGCTCTTTCATTTGAGTGCTAGCATTATTTTTTGTATATATGAATGATAAGGAAACTTCATTTGTGATATAAATTAATTTATAATCTTATGCAGTATTTTTTTTCACATGAGTTGAAATATTAGGTTTCATTATTATTGATTGCACTTATAAAATAATTGCAGTTTATTTAAATTAGGTGAATGAATCAATTTAAGTTAATTTGAATATCTGAAAAGTTGAAAAAACACTTTATATAGAAAAGATTTCTTTGATATTATATATAAATTAATTGTAATAACAAGTGATTCTATTCTAGTAGAGTCGAAAATTATTTTTTTTTTAACATCATCTAATTTTAAGAGTTTTTTTAATTTAAAAATTGTTTGTGAAAAAAAGTTAATGTGAAGTATTTTACTATATTACAGTTCTATATTAAATAAACTTTTCAAATAACCATAAGAGGGCGCCACTATGCAAAATTCTTAATATCATTTGTGATTACAAAACTTAAGTTTAGTGAAATGTTTTATCATTTTTTATTCAAAAAATTATTGTCTATAAAAGGCACATTTCTGTGTAAGTTATGCTTCTAAAAACCTGGGGAAAATTTAAGTTAAAATTAATTTTCGAATACCGGCTTTTTCTTTGGCAGAGTGAAATTATTTTACTTTTTCTCGTTGGCAACACTGACACACGCCCAAATTAGCTTTATTATCGTGTCAATCGCGTTTGTGTGTCAAATTCATCTTATTCGTTTATAAATTTCTTCAAATTTAAAGAATACAAAATTTCCCGTACAATATGACGAGCATTCAGCAAGGTACCCTCTTGGAAGTTTTAAAGAAAAAAATGCGCAGCATGAAAGAAGAATTAGAGGTAGCAAAAGAAGCGGCGGACGATGCCCAGGCACGCCTTCAAGAGGAAGTCCGTCGCCGAGAAGAGGTGAGAATTAATAACATTCCTTATGTGGAAATGTTATTTTTGATGTGCTTAATTCACTTGATGACCATAGTTTTGTATCAAATTATGTTTCTCGCTGTTTATATAGAGAATTTGGTGATAGTTTCATATTTAAAAACTATAAATTGTTGACGTTTCGGTTTTGATGTTTATACCGGTTTATTTTCTGCATTATTATAAATAAAATGAAGTGCTTTCAAACTGTCAATATTTAGAGCAATTTTGATTCTAAAGTTACTCTTCAAGTAATTTTTTTATTAATGAGTATATTAACTGTTGATTTAATGAGTTTTTCTGCTAAACGTACTGCTGATGTTTTATTACTGTTAAGCGAAAATTAGAGATACTGTTTGCTCCTTCCGGCTATATTTATAAAAGCTTAGAATTAAAGTATACACTTCAAAATTTTTTTTTTCAGAATTGACACATTTATTATTAGTATTTTTCTGCAAATTGTGTGATATATTTGCTTATAATTTAAATTATTAGGTATAAAAATATTTTTATATGATAAAAATGGTTTTTATTTGATTGTTAATTTGGGTTATTAATTGCAGTCTGGTTGATTAGAGTTATATATATATATTTGAGTTAAATTATTGAAGATATTATAATGAAATTCAAAAATTAGTGAGTTCTAGCTCATCTCTTTAAAATGCCATGAAGCTTCTGTTACCTGATAATATTTTCTTCCAATATAATGTCAGTATACTGACCATTTTAAATGTTTATAGAGTTACTGTAATTTTTAGAATGTAGGAACATTTTTGTATATTTGATGATTCAATATCAATTAAGCATAAAACTATTACTCAAGATTGTCATTTTAATTCTATATCTGGAATAGTTTCTTATCAAAATTGTGTCACTTGAATTTTTATTTAAATGTTTATCATCTGCAGGTTTGTTTCATAGTTGCAAAATCTCATCCGCAAAATCCATAATCATTTCTTCCTATTGTTATAAAGCCAAATTGTTAATGAATTTTCTTACCAATTTAAGTAATCTTAGATTTTACATCTAGCAGAAATCTAATAAACATCAGATGAAAGTTGCTAATTGCAAATCTATAATTTTTAAATGATATAACAATTTAGAGGAATTAATTCAGTGAATAGTTATTTTTATAATCTTAATTTATTTGAAAATTAGTAAGTTATAAACAAGATGTAGTAGGCTTGTTAAATGATGAGTTTTATCGATACGAGAAATGATGCAGTCATTGTACTAAGGAAAATTGTATTGATGTAAGATTCCTATTAAGACATTTCTTTAAATTTGACACTGAGAAACCTATAAATATATTGAAAGTAAAAGTTTTTATACTCATATTTCTTCATAATGAAAGGTAGTAAAAAAACTGCTTAAAAAAGTCAATTGACTGCATTTAAATCATTAAATTTTAACTGAATTTCAAGTTTTTCGTGATAACACTTCACTGCTTGTTTTGTTAAAGTGTTAATTGCTGAATGGTCAGTATCTGGTTATAATTTTGTAGGTTCAACTTCTCTGATTCTGGTATTTCTTAATTTAGATTACATCTCAAACTGTAAATCACTGTCTAATTAGCCATTATTTATAAATATTGACTATAAATTGACAAACCAAGCAACTTTAGTGTTATACAAAAATGAATTAAGACTCATTGCTATATGAGTATCAGTTTATAAGCTAAAAAGTTTTTTCCCCTCTTTAAAAAAAAAGCCAAGATAAGTTAAATTTTTAAGATTAAAATAGATCTATTAATATCCTGAATTGAGCACTGTGTAACTATTAAATTTACATTTTTTTGATTGGTGATATGTTAATGAAATTTTAAAGTTTTAACTATAGTTAAATAAAAATATTTCCTATATAGTTATTTTTATACATGTTGACATTAAAAATGTTTCAACATATTAACCTTTTTATGATGGATGTTCCTTTGGGTTGCAGTGAGTAAAAGACGGGAGAGGGGGTTTGTATTCTTTAGAGAAACAAAAATAATTAAGTTGTATCCCAACATTGTAATATTTTCAACAATTTTAGATGATTACATAAATTATTTTTATTTAAAATTAGCTCATTTATAGATATATTTCCTTTTCTTAACAAAATATTTGTTTATTTGGCGAGTGATTTTATGAAATCGATATTCAGATCAGTAAAAAATGAGATGACAAATTATTTATAAAAGAAATAATAAAGTTTTTAATGAAAGTGCATTATCCCAAAACTAAAAAAAACATTGTTGTGTTTGTGCATCAGAATCAATTGAAATTGTATTGTCTCCTTAGAAAATTTTCTAATTTTTAGTACAAATCAATTCCATTTTAATGTAAACATATTCATTTTTTAAATTGTTCTCTTGCTATTATGTATAAAACTTTTCTTCTGAATGAAAGGAAGTAAGCACTATATATCCAAAAGCAACATCAATTGTAATGGAACTGACATTAAAATTTTATAAGACCTTTCACAATAGGGCAGATAAAAAGTACTAAGATATAAGATGTCAGAAATTCAAATATCACATGAAAAGTTAAGGAGTCTGCTTTCTTTTTTTCCTTAAAAGATCATAAAAATAACATTAAATGTGTAAAAACAATGTTAATACTTAAGATCAGTTTAAATATGTTGAGTCATTGAATGATCATTGAAAATAATTTGAACGTAAAAAGTAAATACTAATTGCCTGGCCTGTGCAAACATTTTTTGTTCATTGGCATGTATATGTATCTTCCAGCCACGAGATTCTTATGAAGTGCATCAACTAAATGTAATTCTTGAAAAGATTATAATCTTAATCTTGTAAAAGAAAGCAGATTATCTATCTCAGTAATTCACACAATAATTGGTATTGATGTTTAAATCATCCCAATTGTTAAAAACAGGTTAAAGTGGTAGCTATTCATGGTTTGACTAATCTTAGTTCATGGATAAGAATTCCATCTCGGGTACGAATGTTTGTAGTGGTTTGGAATTCGTAGGTCTAGTAAGATTTCTAGAATTTGAAGTTATTTTACTTATTTCTTTTATAAATGCTATTGCTACTTTAGAAAGGTTTAATTTTACAAGGAAAAGAGCAACAAAGTTTGCCTTAAAATTATGCAGAGTAACTTATGAAAACCTGAACCTTATTGTTAATTCTTAATCTTAACCATGATTTTCATAATCATAATAAGGTAACACTAAGTAAGATAATTAATACTGTTGTGTGTATTTATAAAAAATGTTTTTTCATTGCTTTTATCTATCCATCGCACAAACACATAACAGCATTTCTTTTATGTATCCATGTAACAATTGACTGTTGTATAATTATGCTTCTGGATGTAAAATTTTGTATCAAATTTAATGCAAAATAAACTATATAATTCCAATAAACATCTTTAATTTATTTAATGTATATTGTCTTGGATGTTGAGTTATTGTCTTCATGTTAAAAATAGCATGAGTAAATTAAGCATTACTTATGCTGTCTTTTAACTTATTGCTTACTTAAATAAAAGTATTCACATCAAGTAAATTAATTATTAAACTATTTCCAACTCATGATTTTACTTTTGGAATATTCTCAATTGGCAAGTATGTATACATATATATTTTTTGTGTCTATAATAGTTGTATCAAATAAAGCCACAAATTCTTATCATTGTTCCTGCATTTCTTTAATGTCTTCAGCATACCAATGATGGTAACTGTGACTCTGTAGATCAACACTTATAGCCAGACAGTTAAAAAATATGGTCTGTGGTGTTAGCTGTGTGTCTGGCAGTTATCACTGTTCCTGTACTCTCCTCCCCTCTCTATTGATCTTCATGTTTCTGAAGTTAGATTCTAAACCTAATTATAATTTTTGTGGTTAATTTATCAGTGTCCATATTACAAAGCTATTGCTTTATTGGAATTGATATTTTTTTAGTTTCAATTTAGCTATTGCATTACAATCTTGCAGGGTAACTTTGTGTTGATGTTGAGATTTCTGTCTTTTTTTTATCAGCAGTTTCATTTCCTGCAATATTAACATGTGTGGATATTCACTGAAGAGGGCAGGTTTTATTCAACACTTGAATGTCATAAAGATTTGAATAAATTTCTTAGGAGATAGGAATGTCCCCATTGTGTGTGCGTAATTGCTTGGAGATCTGCCTTTGAGTCACAGTAGATAACAGGCCTTTTGTCTGCCTAGAGGTTGGCTTTGTACATACTAAATGCCTCTACAATATATATTTTCTAAGAATTGAATTGTATATATTAAAAAAAATTTCCTGGGAAAATATTGAAGATGTAGTGAAGTACAATGTTATAGAATGCTGTAAAATATTTGATATTGAAGTTTTATAATATATAAGGAGTATTGTGAATTCCCACAGTAAAAAGTCTTTCAAAAGACACAGTAAATATCATTCAAAAGACCTGTAAAATTTCATTTAATAATTATTTATATTTTCATTGTGTTAATGTTTAAATAAGTTAAAAGTAATATTAACCTTATTCAGACCTACTCCATTGCTATGAGTGATTAATTTGGGAAGAAAAAATCCAGATCCATTGTCACACATAAAATAATGATTATCTTGAAGAAATTTTAGAAAAATTTTCTAGATTTTATAATGCAGAATGTATATTAAGCATAAAATATATTTCTTGCTTTTATGTTTAAGGAAAATAAATAGGTCAATGATAAATTGTATATTGGATAAATGTTTTCATATTGAGCATATTTTGTATTTATATTTATGATTTGATGTATTTATATACATGATTAATGCAATATTAACTGCTGTATCCAATTAGTAGGCTACAGTATGGTTAGTAAAGTAAAAATCTAAATTTTATTTATTTTTCATAATACTTCCATTTTAGCTCATCATGGCCTAATGATAGATTAGTGCTCTTAAGAGTAAAAGGTTCAATCTTGTTGTATAAAGGGAAGTGGATATTCATATATTCTATATGGATGTTGCTCATATATATTAATGTATTCTGTATGCATGTCAATTTGGAAGAATGTCTTGGCCTTTCATATTTTTTGAAGGAAGATGCAGCTGATGTTCAGACATCTTCAGCTTCTCATTATAATTTCCTTCCTTTATTGACTTACATCTAGATTAAAAATTTTCCATGTTTGTTTTTGTCTGTGCTTTTGATAGCTAGAATTTTCTATTTGCCAGCACCTCTTAAATGAACGAAAAAATGCATGTTCCACTAAATTTTAAAACATTGCCCTGTTTAGACCATAAATTATAAACACTAATATACTGTATACTTTTGCAAATCAGTACTAAGTTGGCTTTTAGAAAAATACTTAATCTTAAATTTTAACAAAAATCTTGACTTTTTTCGTTTTCCCAATTTTTTAGCTAATTTAGGTAGAGAGAACTACTCTGATCTTGTAATGTCATTTGAAATTTTAAATATTACTGGAATAAAAATTTGGGAAGTGACTATTATTTCTGTGATTGATGCTCATAAAGCATTTGTAACTAATTGAATACATTCTTTTTTATATATTTTTATTGGCTATTTTAAAATTCAGTTGAAATAGCAGTCTTTAATAAGACTTATATTTTTTGGTCAAATTTTTTCCCCTGGAACTTAAACTCTTGCATCAAAAATTTTTAAAAATCTGATTTCCTAAATTTTAACGTAAGTCTTATTATCATTATTTCTTGGGAATTTTATGTATTATAATTTTTATAATCATGAATGTTTTAATCATTTTGTGTAAAGAATGAGATACACAAAAGGTAAACAAGTATAACTTGTTAATTGTTTATTAATAAATATTAAAAAATTATTTCTTCTATTTATAATGTGTAAAGTTTAAATCTTGAGTAACTATCAAGGTCTGTATATACTAAATGTAAGCACAAAAAAGGAAAATTAAAGAAATTAATACAGCAGAACTCTAATTTATCATTTGTGATTAGAACTGATTTGAATAATCAGAAATTCAGTTAGATTTTTCAAAAAGTTCTTTTGCTACATTTTTACATGCTAAGGTATTTACAAGTGCAGTACATAAATACTGTATGTATACTGTCGTAAATGAAAGTAATTTCTTACTGAACATCTCAGAGCTGTTCAATCATCAGGTAAGCTGTTTCACTGGCTTTAAACATTTTTGGGCAAACAAGTTGTGCACCCGCTTGACAGTAAGAATTTGCATATGGTCACACTTGGGCTGACATTCTTTCAATTTCAAAGTTTGCAAATTATTCACTAGCTGATGGTCCTGTATCTGCTAAACTTGGACATTAAGGTGATCTTCTTCCTCAACACTTTCAATAAACTTACCATCATTTGCAGTGTGGATTGTGAGTCAGACCCTAGAGTTCATTCTTCTACATCTTCAGCACTATCTTCTAAACATCCAGTATTTTTCAAAAGAATGTTTTTGAATTCCTTATGTGCCATATCATTCTCATCCTCTGCCTTCTTTGATATATCCTTTTTTTTCAGCTTTTTCCTTTTCTTCAGTCTTAATTTATTTATCTGAAATGAATCTCGATTGATGGAGTTCAGATAATTCTGTAGTTTTACTGTAATTAGGTTTTTGTAAGTGTTTCCTCCATTTAATGTCTTAGTAAATTAATTTTTTTTAATTGTTTCAAAAGGTTCTGATTTATTTTATATCAACTGATTTGCATCATATTGCTGATAACAGATAAACTTTTTTTTCTGTTTATGTAATAGGAATGTTTTACAATTTAATTCTTAATCAGAAAAAAATTCTATATTTTCATGAGCATTTTCTTATTTTTTAAAGTAATTTATATTCATATATCAGATTAAAAGAAATTTCTTTTTTTTTAAAATACAAGATTTCTTAATGAAATTTTTGTTTGAATTCATTTTTTTCTGGGATATTTATTTAATGTAAGAATTTCTCATTTTATAAATAATGCTTTTGGCTTCTATGCTTAATTATGTACAAATTGAAGCTTTTCATATGGTATAAAAATTTTCCATGAAAATTCAATTTATTATTTTTCATTATAAACATAGGTAATATTTAAAAAATTTTTTTAATTATAAAAAATATTATCACTAGTTATGGTTTCTTCAAACAATGTAATTTTAATGCAAGTGCTTAAAAGAAGTAAGAATAAGCAAATGTATTAAAAATTATATTTTTTGATTGAAGAGCAAAAATAAACATTTTGCAAACATTACTTGAAAGTTCCACATAATTTGAAGGAAAAAATGCTGACTGCTGGAAAAAATTGCTTTAGTATCAACGATCTAGATAATTTCTGTGGCCCAGATTTAATATGAACTTTCTTGTAATTGTTTTATTTTCAAAACCAAAAATCAGAACATCATTGTTTATCACTTTAAATTATTGTATGCATGTTATTTTAATTTATTCTTAGTGCATGAAATTCTGAGAATTCTTGCACTTATATAATCCTTAAGGATTCTGCTTTATAGTTTAAATTTTTATACTTTAAAATATATTTATTTCTTAATTTTTGCAGAAATGTTTGTAAATTTTAAAAATTTAGGAGCATAAGAAATTAAAAAAAATTTGTTTTAAACTGTCAGATGTTCCCCCAGAGGTACTTGTTGAAATTAGTTTTACTGAAACATTTATTTTTAAAAACATCTGTGGCAGTTATCAAAATTAAAAGGATATATGTTAATATATGTAGAGAAAACTTTAAATAAAAGTAATATTTGTGAAAAATGAAGCTATATCAAATGTAATTTGATAAAATAGAGCAATTTGAGTTCTTCTAATATTCTATCTATATGTTAAATTGTTATTTCCAATAATTTTACAGTTTTTTTTTTTAAAAAAACTCAAGTACATTAACACCTTACTTCCAAGTTGTGGAACTTTAAACTTGAATATTAAGAGATTATTATTTCTAAAAGTATCTAAAAATAAATGATTTTATAATCACAAGTTTACAATTTTATGTTTGTGAAAAGATAGCATTTCAAAAAATAATCTCAATTTAAAAATTTGATTAATTGCATGTAGTTTCTGTAGTCTATATATGAATGGAATGTACTGTCTTGCCAACTTCAGTATGCTTTAATATCTAAAATAATTTCATCTTACCTATTTGTAATGGGTTTCTCTATTTCCCCCTCTAAATTATATTTTTTACTTGATTAAATTTCAATATTCATAAAATAAAAGAAAAATTTCTTATATTTAAAAATGTGTATTCTAATTAACTCTTGTAAAAATTTTAAATGCAATATTATAATTACATAAAAGAAATTTTAAATTACCTTGTTATTGTTTCTTATGTCTAGGTTATTTTAGAAATTATTAAAATTAATTTAAAAGTAATTAAATTATTTTTTATTAAATTAATATTCTCAATAAAAAATAAAAGTTTAATTGTTACATTTGAAAAATAAAACCACTAACTTTAACTTAGAATTAACATTTACTTTCGAACATTGTGGGAATTAAGTCTTTCTGTAGAAAAATGTATTCCCATGTTGTAAGCAAATCTGCTTGGATTATTTATGTAAGTAAGCTTGCTGAGAGTAATTTAATTCCTACATCCGATTGATAATGACCTAGTTAAGAATTTAAATTTTTCGTTTACTTGTATCCAAAAAGTTAAGTAGTCAACTATTGGTAAAATAGTCATTTACTGGGTTTGAGCTGAAATGTTTGTACTATTTATTACTTTTAACTGACTTTCTGTTTTGTAATTGTTCTTATGTCTTCACTAAAATTTCAATTTCTATTTACAATGAAAGATTAAAACAACCTAGTTATTTTCATCACTATTACCAGCTCAATTAATTTAACAGATGTTAGAAATTTTTGATGCTTTAAAGTGTGATCATTTCATGTATAGATAATTATTTGCCCATGAATGTTCTAATTTTTGTATGGATTAAAAATTTTATTTTTGTTGTGTCAAAAATAACTGATAAAAACATAACCGTTTGAAAATTGCGTTAACGCCATTTTAAATTATAGAGCTACCATAAAAACTTTCAGAAATTGCTTGCTATTTATTGTTAGAATTTGTAAATAACTATTTACATCACCCGAAGTTACTAAATAATTCAGACACCTTGCCCAGCCGGTGTACAGCTCGAATAGTTTTTCTTATTCGGCGTTTAAAGAAAACTTGTTAACGAGAGGACCTAAAGCAAACGATATTTTAACCTGCACGATCGGACGATGCACTGCAACATTGGCCCTGAATAACAAAAAAGAAAAGGCGATTTGAACGTGCCGACCGCTTCTTCAGGAACAGGTTTCTTTGGATGCCGGTCGAATATTTTGGAATATTTTCTTCTGTAGTCGCTTTTATCATCCTCTTGACTGTTGCATGTCTTTGATCCTTTAGAAAAGAGATTTTTTGTTCATACAATGCAGCTATTTGGGTTATTCTTCGACCAATGAATAAAATTGCATATTTGTTATGCTATTTCAGATATTGCGTAGTTTTTATGTTAAATTGTTCACAGTTTAAAAATTCCGGAGTTATAAACTTTCAAAGTTATATTTTTGATTGTCAAGATAATATTTGAATCTGTTTATTTGTAATTTTTTATAAGTACTAAGTTAAAACAATTCTTGAAATAAATTGTCAGTGCTGGAATTTTGTTGAAATGTCCAGTAGTGTGTACAAATGTCATTTTCAGAAAATCCATTTTGAGATAAAAGACCTACCCCCTTTTCAAAAAATTTTTTTTACAATTCCAATATTATGGTATCTTTGATTTTTAATAAAAGGATTATAAAGAGAAATTTTTATAAATCATTGAAAATATAATTTTTTTTATTTGGATTGAAATATTTTTTAAAACTAGAATAGTGGGAAATGCTGAAATATCGATTAAGATGTAATGTTTAAACTTGCAATTGTAAAAAAGTTCTAACTATTATTTAAAAAATAAACTTTCAGTTTTAGATACTAATCTTTCTCATTGAAATGTTGAATTACTGTCTTTAAATATATACAAAGGTTTTCTAAAGGTAAATATTAAAATTTTGAAATACAAAATATGAAAGAAAATATGAGAAAGGACAGTATTAAAAAAAGGTACGCCAATTTATGACTACTAAGTTATGTGTTATGAAATATTTTCATCACTCAGATTTCATAAAATCAAATTTTGTAAAAGGGAGATTACAAATTTTCAAAATTATAATAATTTATTCGATTTCATTTCCAGTTAACTGGATTGGTCATATCTGCTAAAAGATTACTGTGATTTTGGTGAATAATATTTCATTAGAAAACAGCAATTGAATAGAAGATTTAAATATCCACAATATTTTGCAGCTTTTTGTTTAGTTGTCCCTTTAAGTGCTGCTTTGTATTTACGAAATAATAAAAATTGACAAGATATTATGGAAGTTATTATGAAAATGCCCCCTTTTTTTTAATTTTCGAAATTTAAGTCCCCTTTAAAGAATTTTTTGTATTCTAAAATTTTTTTCCATAAAAATTAAAAGTGACTTGTAAAATTCTCTCTGTTGTGCCTTTATATATATATCTAGATCCTGTTTATATGAACTTAGTAATTTCATTCCACGTGTTTGAGATCCATTAAAACTTAATATTTCTTCACTTCTGAATTTCAAAATTTGTTTTAGTGTGTGATTAGTGCAGTGTGTGATTTTATTATTCTTTGTTCACATACCTTGGATAATGGCTCCTGAAACCGTAAACAAATGTATAGCTTAGTTTTATAATCAGTTGTTATTTAATAGCCAAAACTGAAAAAAAATTTAATTCCGAATTCGCAAATCAAATAGAAAATTGTTTCTAATATCCGGAAACGCAGATTAACGCAATTTTAATAATGAACCTATTTTATTTCTTAAATATTTTTTTTAATCATTCCGTAATGGATTGCATTAGAACAGAATATCTTAATGCTAGCGAAAAGTATCGTCAATTATTGAAAGAAAAAAATCTGAAAACTAGTTTCGATTTTTAAATATTAAATTTTCTCTAGATGAAACTCTTTAAAAATGTAAATTTTCCTGTCCAAAATATTTAAATGGGTAAAATATTTTTATTTAACGAGTGGAGTAGTTTTGATTTTGCTCAAAACTACCAAATTAAAAATTACAAAATTGAATAAAGTCTGCGAGTCTCAAATCTTTCCAGCATTGAAACAAACTTTCTTAGTTTAGTCAATCTTTTAGGGAAATGTTAATTTGCTTACTACTGAACAAAAGATGCTACTTTAAGAAAATTTTCAGATATTTTTTTATATAATTTATAAAGTAAAAATTGAGTTAACTAGAAAACGAGCTTTTGCGTAAAAAGAATATACAGAAAAAAAATTGAGTTTCATCAACATTAGCAATAATGCAGCTTTGTCTGAAAGAAGGGTAATGGGCTAGAGATAAGCGTATGAGACACACTTTTCTCAACATCTTATCATTTTTCGAGAGTTCTTTTTCATCGAAATGTCGCGGAAAAGACTTGGAGTTGGGATAAAGTAATGGCGCCTTACTTACCTCCCCCTCTATCTGCAACTGTTGCCTCGCGCTGGTCTACTTGCTTCTTGTTGCTCGCCATAAAAGGCATGACATGATGAAGTGGTTATTTATCTCTTCAAAAAAAAAAAAAAGTCGTTGATTTCGGTCATTTTGTAAAATTATTTCGCGATTTATTTTTCCTTTATAAATATTGGTTTTTTTAAATTACCTTTCTAAAAGAAGTTTTTTAATAATCTCTTTAAAAATTCTATAAATATAATACATTTTTTATTATATTTCTAGTTTCTTTTTTCTTACAATGAAAGCGGTTTTATTTTTATATTTTTGTTGATTTAAAAGTTAACGATTTCTTAAACTCTTTTGATCAGCTGAGAACTTTTTATTGATCAGCTACTGATTTTTGTTATGCGAATATTTAAAATTAAGAATCAAATATACCAAAATAGCTTGATATTGAAATTCGTATTAAGTATTTATTATAAAACTTGACTTTTAGTTCGTTAATATAAACAAATTGTTTCGCATTTTATAGATTTTACAAATGCATTTTGTATGTTGTGATTGATATGTTATGGAATTTAACTACTGAAAGGTGTAAGGCACTTTTAAACATTTCGCTCGTTGTTTTTGTAAGAAAAATGCTTCACTAATTGGGAGCATCAATCACGTGTTGCTAGAATGGAAACGCTAACATCACTTAAATCATGACAGATGTGTATGCAAAGAGCAGAAACGCAATATTAAATTTTGGTGGCAGGAATCTAAATTGTATTGTTATCTTTTCGGGTGAATAAATACTGCCCTCTCTTGATCACGGTAAGCCAGTGTAATTGCTAGCAGCACATCCCTTTCGGATAATATATTATCACATTTTATTGATTCAAAATTAAATGCATTAAAAATTTTAATGCGAGGCAGGGCTAACACTTTCAAATGGCAGAATTGTTTCGGATCATCGCGCGATGTTCGAAATATAATTCTCTTCCAATATCTCACTTGTGCATGGGATATAGGCTATGGTGCGAAAGAACCGAAAAAGGAGTTTAATGTTTGGATTTTATTTCAAATACATCCTATTGCGAAAATTTACAATATTTATCTTTATCACATTTTAAAAAAGCTGCTAATGCGAAATAAGTGGCATGATTTTTTAAAAAATTTATTTAAAAATTATATGCATAAAGAATAAATTAGCCTTTCACATTCGATTAAAACTCCAGTTTAATAAACGACGTGACAAGAATGAAATTGGTGTTATTGAACTCAAAAGTTAAGTAACATGTGAAGGGTTAATTTTATTTGCAGTAAATTTAGCAATGGTTAACTAACGGAAATATTTTATGTCTATTCATAATGGTTATTTTATAAATAGTTTTACATATTTATTTCCTGTTTGAAAAAATTGGATTTTTAATTACTCCATACTCTCATTTATAATGGAAAAAAACGAGTCTTTAAAAGTAAAGAAAGTATAATTGACAATATTTTAATTTCTAAACGAACCATTTCACTGCTGATAAATATCACCTGTACATTGTTGTATAAGTATGTTATGAATTTTTAATTTTTTACTGCTATAAAAGTTCATTTGACATTTTTAGTTTATCATGAAGTGTTGATCGCGTATTTAACGGTATTACAGTCGTCAATTAACTGTTGATTCTATAAAATTGGTAATAAAATCAATAAAACTTGTATTTTTAAAAATCTTCAAGTTTTAATTTTATACATTATTCCATTTATAGGCTGAAAGTGAAGTAGCTGCTTTGAATAGGCGAATTCAGCTTCTGGAAGAAGACCTTGAACGTTCCGAAGAGCGATTAAAAATTGCTACATCTAAATTAGAAGAAGCTTCTCAAGCTGCAGATGAGAGCGAACGGTATAAATTGTGTTATTTTTCTCTATCCCTCCAAATATATATTACTTTTATTTCTCAGAATATGAATAAAACAATGGGTAACATCTGTTCAGCTTTTAGATTTCGAATATCTGACGATCGTTTGTTTTTTTCTCTTCGATTTTTACGTGTATTTTTTCCTTTATAATTTATACAAGTTTACATTATTTTGCTTTTAATTGTAATTTTCATGTCTTTGCAGAATGATTTATCATTTTAATAATTTCGTTACTTTAGTTTATCGAACTAAAGATTCTTCCGCAAATCCTCTTTCCGTCCCCCTCCCCACCGTTCAACCTTAATTTCCGATTAAAAAAATAATAAAAAAAAATTCTCAGAAATATGCGAGTTTCTCAATCTTATTGCTTCCATTTTAAATTCAATTTGTTAGGTACTATAAATACTATTTTATGATTGCTTTTTTTGTTTTTATGAGATCCAAGTAAACATTTTATTTCAAAAAACTTATTCAAATGTGAACTAAAATTTTTAAGTTTTATGAACTTTTCATCTCTGAATTTTGTTTCAAATTTTATTAACAATTTCTGTTGCATTGAAAAGGATTAGTAATTTTATTAATATATGGAAGGATTATATTCATAAATAACTAGAGCAAGAAATGATCTCTAGCAATATTTTTCTTATTGTTCCATTAAGAGATTTCAATATTTAGTTGTTTTTTTTACAACCTTTTTGGAAAATGTGAGTTTTTTTATTTTTTTATTTATTTATTTATTTATTTATTTATTTTTAAATTCAAATATACTCTTTATAAAAAATTACTCTACAAATTTATTATTTACCTGTTTATAGAATCATTGAAACACAATATTTTGTATTGACAAGAAAGTTAATATTTGTAAATTAAACATTTACTTACAGCAGCAAAAAAAAAAAGCTCTAAAAATTAAATATATTGAGTTAAGATTGTAATTACTTAAAAAATTCACTTGAGTATTATTTACACACTGAATTAGTAAACCTTAATTATGTTATAAATTTCAAAAAAAAAATTCTGAACTTAATTATTTTTATGTTGAATAGTATATGTGTGTGTGTATATATATATATATATATATATATATATATATATATATATATATATATATATATATATATATATATAATATATACAAATTCATCAACTTGATATATGAGAATATAATCTTGGAATGTTTACTATAATTAGATGGTGACCATTATATTTATTATTTTGCTCCTATAAGTGTAAAAAAAAATCTTAAAAATTGAAGGTATTTGAAATTGACGGGCTTTGAAAAATTAATCACAATTTCGGGAATATATATGCATATATATGTGTTGAAAAGCTTTGGTTTGAAAATTACTTAAATGAAATTTTCAATATTAAATAGCTTACAAATTATCCATTAGTATTGAAAAACATGCAAGCCTTTTTTCAGTGCTAATATTTCTCTATCAAAATAAGTCATTTTTTAAAATTATCTGTAGTGTCTATTTGCTTAAAACTTTCACCCAATAATAAATATAAATCGGCCTTTATTTTTTCAAAATTTTGCACTTGAAATTTCTAAAAAATTTTTATTTGATTTTAATTTTTTGTTTTGTTTTTAAAATTAAATAAAAAATTAGAGCTTGTGTTTAAAATTAAAGCTTCAGCTTTTGTAAAATTTAAACTCTTTTATTTTCTAAAATAAGATTGATCATTTGTTATAATTTTATTTTCGAATTCAAATTATTTTAAGATTTTCCATTTTATTTAAATTTTGAGTTTATTTTGAATTTTTTTCTTTTTATTACAATAATCTTTATAGATTTATTGACACATTCAGTAAAATTTAAAAATGTTTAACAAATTTTTTTATTTTATTTGCCAAGTATTTATTTTAATGTGAAATTGGTATAGAAGATATTGATAAAAAGAAATTTTAAATAAAAAATATTTTTTCTTAATTTATAATGTCCTTTTAATAAAATTTTTTAAACTTACAGTATCTCTTCGTTTTGATTTTTTTCTTATATTTCTGAATTTATAAATTTTGTTAATTGCGTTTTCTTGTAAATTCTGAAACGTATTGCATTATTACTATGATTCAGATACTAGGAAATAATATTTTTGTGTCAATTTAAAAGATCTACTGTATAAGTTTTTATAGAATAAAGTTAATTTTATCAAGGAAATAATTTTCATTTATTTATGTACTTTTCATTGTAAATTTATTTTTAATTTTAATAAATGATATTTATTCTTGCTGTTTTATTTAAATGAAATACTTTAATATGTACCCTTTTTATAAAGTATTCAAGTGATTGTTATAATCAAATTTTTAATTTGTTTTTAATAGCTAAGATTCTTCACACTATTTTAAAATCTTTATGATAGAATATTTTAAAAGTATGCTCGTAATAATTTTATAGGGATAAAATTTAATATTTTGCCTGTTATAAATCTTTAATCACTCATAATTGAACAGTATTATTTGTTCAATTACAGATGATTGTGATGTTGCTATCTATTTAAAATCTAGGTTTAATTTTTTTATACTCTTATATGTATAGCAATAGCTGCTACATATTATACTTTAATAATTCTCAAAGTCTCTTGTTTGATTATATTATCCTGAATATAATGGAGTTAATCATTTATTTTAATTGCTTTTAGTCAGTATGGTTAGTTTTAGCTTGTTTTTAATGCTTGAGAAATTATGTGCATAAATTGAATTGTATATGTTAAATAGTACCTTTTGCAATATGGCGTCTAAAATTTCAATGCCTTTATTTTATACACATTTAAATCCAATATTTAAACATTTCAATGATAGGTTTTCTCTTTGTTTCTATTTTACTTCTAATTGAAAGGCAATTTTTTCTTTTTGTGAAAATTTTTATTTTTCAACTTTAAAAAAAAATTGCAAATGTTTTATCTTAAAAAAAAAAAATCATTTTAATGCAATTCTTTAAATAGTTTGTTTTCTTTCTTTGGTGTTTCATGTATTTAATTATTTTCAAGTACTTACCTCTAATGTTGACTTTCAGCATACGTAAAGCTTTAGAAAATCGTACAAATATGGAAGATGATCGAATATCTCTTCTTGAAACTCAATTAGGTCAAGCAAGATTAATTGCTGAAGAATCTGATAAAAAATATGAAGAGGTACTTTTCTTCAACTTAATTATATTATTATTTAAGATAGAAAATTATAAAATCTTTAATTTTTATTAAAACAACTTCTGTTTTTAAGTATATTTCATTTTAGGGAATGCTTTCTTTATGAACTTCTATTAAACTATTGTTATGATTTAAAATTTTTGAGAAATTTTCAATTGTTTAAAACTGTATTTATGTGTAAAAGAATAGTTAATTTTTATTTAATGATTGAATATTAAATAATTACTTGCCTAAAATTTGTTTAATATTTTTATTAAGCAGATGAAAATGATTTCAAAGAAAAGTGGAATAATTAATTTCAGTGGATTTCTGTTTATGAGGAAGAATAAGTGAGGTTTTAATTATTATTTCAGCATCCCCTAAAAAAGTGACTAACACAATTTGAGTTTTGTACCAAAGATGTGCTGCATGTTAATTGTTGTGTGAAAAATTTAATAATTTTTTTTACAGCTGGAACTAATTTGTTGTCTGTATTAAATGTTCAGCAAATATTAAAATAATTTACATATAATGACATATTTTATCATGGTTAATAACACTGGTTTTTGGCTAAGAATATATTTGCATGAATTATATCATGGATGTGATGTTACAAATAATAAAACTGTTTGAATGCTTATAGAAACTGAGAAATTAAAGGAAATTCTGAACCTTAAATCTGGTTATTTTTTAAGTTTATTTTCAGTTCTTCTATTAGTATGATTATATTCTATCAGTGTGACTTGCTTTTACTGATTTGATTGGATAATGAAGTATTAAATTTTATTGCATGTGTTGCACCACATAAAAAAAAAGTTTTACAACTTTTTGTTAAAGGAATGCGGTGTTTAAAAATATATAATCATTTAATTAGCAATGGTAGGCTTTACAAGGCCTTTTTACTTTTTATCATTCATTTTATAAGAAAATTCTAATTTTCCAATAGTGATTTTAATATATTTTTGTAAAAATATTTTATCCTACTGGACATTTGATATAACTTTACAGGACTTCATGTAAAACTATATAAAATCACTAACCAGCAGGATAAAATATTTTTACAAATACATATAATTTTAATATTCAACTGACCAATGTTGGATATAAATACAATATTTTTCACATATTTTAAATTGTAAGCAATACTGATAAAGAAAATAAAAGATATAAAATATTAAGCACAGCTATAACTTAATAAATGGTAAAATTTGTTTTGTATGCTGTCTAGTCAGAATATAATAAAATAAGGTATCACTAAGAAATCACAAGATTTTTAAGCCTTGGATTATATATATTTATTGTGATTATATATGTTTGATCTTGAATTACTATCTTGACTATACATATCTGATTATAGTGTAACAATTAAAAATATTTTTTGGAAAATATGATGTAAACTAACTTTTTAGGCTAACAGATCACTTTTGTAGGTTATCCGATTCAGTGTTGCTGAGCTAAACTAATAAAATCTATTATTTCATAATCATTGGAATATTTTATATGCTATGACTGTTCTCAAAAGAGAAATATATTTAAGTGATGTTTCCATTAAAAGTCAGCATATATTTGTATTTAGAATTCATGTATTCTTTAAAAAATGTATAGAATTAAATTTATTGCCATAGACTATATCCTCTGCCTATTATTATGCACATATGTATTATTTTTTAAAGTTAAGCTTTTAGTAGAGTTCATACTTCTGGCCTAAGTTTGTGGGTTTGAATCCCATCTCAGATATAATGTTTGTTCTGACTCTGCATCCATTTTTTAATATAAGGTTCTTCTTGAATTAAGCCTTGTGTGTCAAAAATTATCATAGTATAAACAAGCAAGTTAATTTTTTGTAACCAAAAGCATGGTTTTAATTTTGTTGCATGTTTTTTCATTTACATTGTAATTAATTTTATATATAATTTTATATTCTATTATTTTTGTTTATTTAAAATTTTTGTTTTACTTTTTAATTTTGAAATTATTTAGTTTTAAATTTTATGTTGTAATATGTTTGAATAATAGTTTACCCAGTGCCCTATAATTGAATTCTAAAAAATCTGAATTAAAATGTGTAGATTTTTTTAAAGATGTGCTTAAGTATTTTTTTAAGATTAACAACAGAAGATTTTAATCTGAAATTTTAACTGAAGATTTTAATGCAAAAATATCATTTTGTGATTGAGCAATTTACAACTTTAATATAAAATATAAAAATTTCTTATTCTTAGTGCATATCTTTGTAATTGAAGCATTAAAAAAATTTTAGCATCAAAATTTCTATTCTGGTTAAGGGACAACATTCAAAATTTTTTCAAGTGTATTTCAAATGAAATTTTTTTTTCTTATGAATGTATAAAAGAATATAAGTTTACTATCTTTTATATGTATCTCATTTTAAATAGACAAAGTTAAATTTTGCATTATCGTAATTGTATTAAAATTTTATAGATGGCTCGCCGAATTGCTATGCTTGAAGCTGATTTGGAACGAGCTGAAGAGCGTGCATCCATAGGTGAAAGGTAAAAATTATTAACTTATTTAAGTGAATTACAAATAATCCATTAATGTTTACCTATTAAAACACAAGCCTTCTGATGAAAAAGATGCCTTGTCTCTAGATATGTAGATCCCTTCTGCGCTCAAAAGTTTATTTTAAATGGGTATATTTATCCCTTTTAATTAACATTTTAAAACTTTATTTTGAGAATTTTATTAAATGTTTTGGAGGAAATCATCAAAAAATAAGAAAATAGATTGGATGAATGAATAAAAATATGACTATAACAAATATATTTAGGCTGAGCTGCTGGCAGAATAATTGCTCTTGCCTTTGGTTCAGCAGTTGGTAGGTTCAATTCTCACCATGAGCTTGGCTGTTTTTAGAGTTTTGGGATACACTTTAAGCTGTAGGTCTCTGGTTAATTAGCTGTCGTGTGCAAAAAATGACTGATTGACAAACCAAAGAAATTTAGAATGTATAAAGTTTTTACTGGAAATAAAAAGTTACATTATCTAATAATTTAGAATAGTGTTTGATTCCATAAATATTATTTAGTGGTGTGGTAATAAATAATTATCTTTTTAGTTATTACAATTTTTTTATTATCAAAGTTTGTACACTTCTAGAAAACCAAATTATATGTGAAAAATGATGTAATTAAGAATATTGGGGACAATCCTAAATCTTGCTTATAAAATGTCTGAGAATTTTTTGTTACTAGACTTTAATATTCATTTATGTAATTTCTGTATGCTGGCATTAATCACTGCAATGTACATTTTGATTACTGACAAAATCATAAATGAGTGAAACATTCAAATAAGGTTAAACAGGGTGAGGGGGGAAAACTGCTTGATAGTGAAATCTTAAGTCATTGCTTTCTTACAAAAAAAAAAAAAAAAAAAAATTTCAGTCTTTGATAACATCTAGTAAGCAAACTAATACAAAACGATCTGCTAATGGTTTTAGTATATCAGTTTTCTAACACCCCTTTTTATGTGTATGTTTTCTAATGATTGATGTGTGGTAGTCTAATCATTATGAAATGCATTTGCAAAAAGAGAATAAATGTTAAATACTCTCTTCCTGTATGTGGGAGTAGCAACTTTAAATGTATTTATTTGCTAAAATTTTTATCGAATCTAATTGTATGCAGTATTTGAGATTAAAATCTGGCATGTGACTGTTGAAAACTCAAAACTTTTCAGTACTTTATTCTTGTGATTATGTCACGAATTTGCACTTGATTCTTATTAATTGTAGAAAATTTTCAAATGTTTTAAAAAATTAACTAATCTAAAGCAAAGACATTTATTTATAGATTCAAAAAATCAAAATGAACAAAAAGGAATTTATTCTTTTGATCATTAATTTATCTTAAAATGAAGTTGTTACTTATTCATAAGCAGAAGTTATTTATTCATTAGAATCAAGGTTGTTGTAATAAAAGAGCATTTAAATCAAATGTTTTAAAAGAATAGTCTTTGAAAGATTACATTGATGTAGTATGAGAGTTTTTAATTTTTAAGTGCATTTTAAAAAAAATTCCAAATTTATTTTTGAGTTTTGAAATAATAAGTCAAATCATAATATAAACTTATATTTCTGAAATAAAATTTGACTAATGCTTTAATTCAGAAATAATTTCTTGATTCTATGTTTTACTATAAATGCTTGTTTATAATAAATACTGTAAGTTATTTCTGTGGCAAACATTTCTTACCCTTTTACTGTAATTAAAAGAAATTATAGAATAATTTGAGTTATTTTAGTTAAATGTTTTAAATTTTATTGTTAAAAGAAATACCATGCTTACCAAGCATATAAGATCTATTTTTTCTTTTAAAAATAGATATAGAAAATGAATATGTAAAATTAAATGAAGAAAAATTATTGAATTTTTATACTGTTATTGTGAAATATTAAAATACAATGACTCTTTCCTTCCCGCAGCAAAATTGTAGAATTAGAAGAAGAATTGCGTGTAGTTGGAAATAATATGAAATCATTGGAAGTTAGTGAAGAAAAGGTACCAAAACTTGTAAACATGATTGACTTTGTTTTCTTTGCTGTCAAATTTGAATTAAATTTGTTATTTGATTCTTGCAGGCAATGCAAAAGGAAGAAGCTTATGATATTACAATTCGTCAACTTTCTCAAAGGCTTCAAGAAGTAAGATTACATTTTTATGTAATATTCATTTATTTTATCTGTGATAAACTTTCATTGTATTGATACTGATAATATTGTGAATGTGAAACATGAAAGAAAGATCTTACCTAAGCTGAGGTAGCAGTACAGTGTATAGTAGTCTGGCTTTCAACAGTTCATAGGTAGATTTTCAGATTAAATGTGGATGTATGTAGAAAATTGTCTTAAAACTTAGGCCACCATTGACTCTAGTATCAAGGAGTATTTATAATAATTGTATATCAAACAATTGCTAACTGAACTACCTGATTTAGCTAAATAAATATTTTTGAAATAACAATTTCTATTGTGACAAGCATCAGGAAGTTGATGGATTAATGTTACTGCTAGCTTTTTATTGGCAAACCATTGCTTCATAATCTCATTTTTTTTAAAGTAGTCAATTGTTTTAGTATTTAAACAGAATAGCCATGTCACTGATGAATCAATATTATTCAAATTTAGTAATATTATGATCAAATAATTTGCAAATATTTCTTTAAAACTCCTTGAAATCAATCACTCAATTTCTGTTAGCCTGTAAAAATCACAAATTTTCTTATCTCAATTTAAATGAAATACACATGAAAGTTTTTTTTATTCATGTGTGCATTAATCGCACTTTTAGCTTTAACCAACCATTACTATCAATATTAACGAAAATAGTCATTCATAACTGATTTTTGGTTATAAGCAGCTAAAATGTTTTATGGTTTGAAATTTTTGAAAGAATGGGAAAATACTTATAAAAATGAAAAATTATGTATTTGAAGAGGTACCACAGGTTCAAATGTTCATCTTGTCACATAAGAATTTAATATTAAAAAATCTTTTTAAAAATTCTCTTAAATGTGAGAAGGGGTGCTTGCAAATTCTTCCCTTGATTGTGTTTCAGAATTGTGAGGATTTGACCATCTTTGGTTTGCGCCAGATGGCTAAAGGGAACACCAGTCAGTGTTCCCCGAGTGCAAAAAGTAATCAAATTAGTAAAAAAAAAAAAAATTCTTTCATCAAATGAATTCACAAAGCTATTTTCAAATGTAGTTTGACTCTATAATCATTCCTCGCCAATATCAATTCATCACTAGATACAACTTCAACACTTGACATTTATCATATATCAAATGTAGATGTTTACATTACATATTTGAATTTTATGAAAGTGCCCAATTTTATCCAGCAACTTGATTACTTCTAATTTATACAGCATCGCATTTAAAAATAAACTTTAATGTATGCACTTTTTTAAACTTCAAAGCAAATCACATAGTGTATTCATCATGTGACTTCACAAGAAGTGAGTCATGAGAGTTAGTTAATGGGATTTATATTCTAGTTTCTGCTATTTTCATTTTTGCATTTAATGCTAAAAATTTTTGTTTGAAATTAGAGCTCACCTGGATATTGCACGAAAGGGAAGGTAAGAATTTTATTTAAAATATCTTTTCTTGGGATAAAATTGTATTTATAAAACTGAATTTTTTCATTTTTAATTAAAACTGTTGAGTTATTTTAGTAATTAAAAATTTGGGTAAAATCATTTCAATTAAATTTTCTTACTATTATACTATGGATCAATTAAATGAATGTTTTTAATTTTTGTACCAGGATTCTTTTTATAATTTGGTTACTTATTGTCCATATTCTTAAATTTTCAGAGGTATACATAAAAAAGAGAAAAAAAATTTAGGTACATTTACATTCTCCCATTAATCATATACACCTAAAAACTGGCATCAACTATTGCAATTTTAAACATTTTTTTAATGTAAAGAAAAAAATGGAAGAATTTACTTATTAATCATTGAAACAAGTACATAAAAACTTTAATTTATATGTCACTAAGTAGCATCATTTAAAGCATGGGTTCCCAAACTTATTTCTCATGGACCACTTTCAATGTTTTACTATTTTCGGTAGACCTTCCCAAATCTCCTAAAAATATCACCTTAAATTGGGGATATCATGAAGAAAAAAAGTAGCAAATTTTCTTGTATCTTATTTATAAAAATAATACTTGTGGTTATTCAAATTTATAAACATTATTACAAAAAATCAACAATGAAGTCAATTCTTCAAGGACGGATGTACTTGATGAATTGACAGCAAATTATCAATACTTTTTACAAAACTGAAGCCAAATAATCTCAAATCTACCTGTTCTGAGATGTTCAATCTGCTCCTTTTTTTTGTTAACAGGTTGATAATGGTACTAAAACTTCTTTTGACAAGATATGATGAGGGAAACGCTATCAAAAATTTTCTCGCAATTTCCCACAGCCCAGGATATTTTTCGGGGATTTCTACCTGCAGCTAAAATGTTCGATAGCCTTTTTTAAATTTCACCTTCACTTCATTGTTGGTGCGGAGCTCAAGTAGCTCCTCTTGTAATACAACATTCGCCTCCTCTGTTTCATCAAATGGGGTTATGAACCATGGTGGTATTTTCATCGTCAGAAAATCTTCAAATCTATTTTTGAAGTTATCATGCAGGATATTTAAATGTTGAGCGTAAGTCTGAATATCTTCATCAAGACATTCTATCTGTGGTAAGTGTGGAAACTGGGAGAATTTGCACCGACTAATATTCTGCTTCATTAATTTCAATTTACCAAGTACACTTGTACTATTTATTATTCTATTCAGTTCTGTGTTTGAACTGAGTCTCGAATATTTTTGAGTATCTACCTTGTGAATGATGCTACCTGCCTACGTTGATAGGTAAATCCGAGCCAATTTTTTTGTTCTTTATGAAAACCAGAAAATTTTCAGTGGACCCCCACTTACAACTTGTGAACTCCTGTTTTTTCCCCCATGTCTACGTGGACTCTCATGTTGTCTCCTATGACTCCTGGGGGTCCACCTGGACCACTTTGGGAACCTATGATTTTAAAGATATTTTTCTGCGTAAAAAGTTGAGGTTATTCATTTTTATTATATAATTGTTAAATCTGAAAATACATTCTTTATATTCTAATAATTGACAGAATTCTATCTAAAATAATGATTCATTTGTATAATCTTGTTAATCTTAATTATTAATTTATTCACCAATTCAAGTTCATAATTATTTTCAAGTCGATTTTATTAAATAGAAATATATATTATCAGTAAATTCTTAATGCAACTATTGTGTGTTTTTGTCATTAGGATTAGTGATTTAAAAAAGTCACCATAATTTTACATATACTATAGTTTTAGTTTAAGAAAAGCCAATTGCTATTCATTATGGTTAACCAAATTTCTATACCTAAATCATCCCTGACTGTAATATCCACTTGAACCAAACGTACTCAGTGGAAAAAAATTTTGCAATTAAACTTAAATATTTTGAATTAGTTTTGTTATTGTGTAAAATGATAAAATATTTAGAATATTTCTCGCTTTTTTTTAAATAGTATAAATGAAAAAATTTTATATTTTTGTATTGTTTCTATAATGTAGATGTGTAACTTTTTACATATCTGTTATAATTATTTTCCCCTAATGTATCTATTTTGTTCCATTATGCAGATTTGTATATGCCTGTTTCATTGTTTAAAAATTTCTTAGTTATTTGTTTCTAAAAGATCAATTTGTTTGCATCTTATTTTGTTATTTATTTAATGTTATTGTAAATAGTAGCTAACATAACTAATGTAGTTAAATGTCCTGTATAAATTTATATGAACATAGAGAGATCTATTTTTAATTCTTAAATGCATAAATATGTGAAAAGTATTATGCAGCCAGCACTTGTAATTGCTTGCCAAATGAGCAAATACTCAATCTGCATTGCTAAATTTGCAAATTTTGGAATAATCTTATTAAAATATTTGTGTACGAATAAAACACACTCAATTAAACATATGGTTAAATTGAACTAATTATAAGCTTATGTTAAATTATAAATTTTGCTAATGATAAAATAATTTTTTAAGGCTGAGGCACGAGCTGAATTTGCGGAAAGATCAGTGCAGAAACTTCAAAAGGAGGTTGATAGATTGGAAGGTATATTTTTATGTTGATATTGCAACATTTTGTTTCATAAAATGTTCATTATTTCTGCTCTTAATAATATTGCTCAAATATTTCTAAGGTAAATTAGGTTAATTTTTGTGTTAAAATACCCATAGTGTCATTAAATCTCTTCATATTTTTGAAAGATTCTTTTGTTTATTGATAGTGCCTATAATAAGAGCCTAAAGTGTTTATGATTTTATTACATTATAAACAATTTAAGTCTTATCATAGTGAATCTATCAAATCTTGTGTAGTTATAGAACAATTCTCTCTCTGATATGTTTTTCTTGTAAATTCATTAAATTTTTTGGAAAAAATGTTGACACTTGGTAACAATTTATCTGGAGTGAATTTTTTCCTACAAATTTAATTGATTTTGAAAATATCATTTCAAAAATGATTAGGGTGGAAGATATTTTACCACCTTGAAGAACGCATTTCTAATTATCAAGAAAGGTAGTGAGTCTTTTTCAATAAATTCATTTTTATTACAATGCATTTATCATGTCAACTAGTGATCTCTCATTGTGAGATAAATTAAGGCCAATTTTGTTCTTGTATGATACACAAAAATAAAGCAAAAACATGTTTTCGTTCTAAAAGTATGTTATCACCTACCACCTCCTCCCCTTGTCATTTTTTTTTCTATTTTAGCATGAAAAAAGTAAAATATAAATTTGGATGTATTGTAACTCCTCAATAATGTACATTGATGTTAAAAAAACAAGTTTTGTATGTTTCAATATTGAATCATTTAAAACTTGTTTTATATTTGGAAATATTTAATTAAGTAAAACTTGAATTTTTTTCAAATTTTTATAAATTAAGAAGCATAATTGACTTTTCCATATTTTAACTTCAATTATGAATAATTACAATATTTCAAAATCTATTTTACAGCATGGAGGTCTTTAATGAATTAGATTTTATATGGGGATTGAATTATTAACTTTGGCATCAAGGTTTATAGCTTTATTATAAGACTTGTAGTTAAAAATTATACAAAAAACAGTGTAGCTAAAAATTGTGCAAAAAGCAATACATCTCTTAAAATTTACGGATTCATAATTAATGAGTTTGATGTTGCTGCAGATTTCTATTTTACTTTCTCTATTGTTTTATAAAACTTATCCATAATGTCTTTTATTTTGAGTAAATCATAGGATTAATAATTGCCAATTTCTTTGAAATCAAAAGAGCTATAAATCTTCATTTACCTCTTAAACATATTCTTAAGAAAGTTTCTTCCTTTGCCTTTATTCTGTTAATCTTTGTAAATTGATTTAAGGATATGTAAATTTGGATTTAATGTCTTCTTTATAAATTAGATGTAGAATTTTTTCCTGTTAAAGGATTAGCTGTTTACTATCTAATTCTTTGTTCTCCATTATAAAAGGAAACTTGTGATAACTTCATTGAATTTCCTAACTTTTATACACCTTATTTGGTAAGGGGGTGGCATACAAACTAAAATCTGCTTTTGTAAAAAATGCTGCAAATATATATAAATATTAAAAAACTGAATTTATGAAATTGATTTTTTATTAATCAAATTATTTACAATATAGAATAATGCACTTTGTTTTTAATGTATATTTTTTAATTTTTAGTATAACAAAATTGAAATTGCAATTTAAAGAAAATTTTCTTTAATAAATGGAATTTTAAAGCGTTAAATTTATTTCAGTATTTTGTTAAGTATAAAATTAATCACTGTTTGAATGTTTAATGACAAAAATTCTGGTTAGTTAAAGTTTTAAAATACAAGATTTTAAATATGCTTCAACTTTCATTTTATATGCATAGTTAATACAAGTCCTGGAAATAGTGATTTTTTCTAAGTCTCTGAAAACTTGGAAATATGAGTTCAACATATAAAACTAGTTTTTCTTTTCGCTATTTTAAAATTTCTTGGGAATTTTAAGTTACTTTTAACATTTGTATTGTTTTGAAAGTACAAAATTTGGGAATTTGATTTTAATTTTGTCCATTTCCAATAAAATAAACCAAAAAATAGTTTCGAAGATTACACTAGGTGTATGCAAAATTATTATAACAATGTAAATAAGAATAATCACAAAACATAAAATGCGTATTTCTTACTAGTTTTATTGAACCTTGCTGTGAATTCACTAATTAATGGTATTTCTTAATTGGGGTTTGTTACTAAGATATTTGTGGCATATATTTAGCAATGAAAAAAAAATAAGAAACTATTTGTATTGACTGATTTTATGGATTTCTTTTATGGAAAAATCAATCATGGTCTAAAATGAAACCAATATCTTTGATTTTAAAATATAGTTCAATTTGCTTTATTCTCTCTTATGAGTTGACAAACACTGAATTAAACTTAATAAATATTAATAACTGAATTAAACTTAATCAATATTAATAAAGAATTTGCTGTGTCTTTTTAATAAGTATTCAAATGGCTTCCTGTTAGAAACATAATTTGCCTCAAATCCCAAAGCTTCATTTTCTTGAAAATATTACTTTAAAAATGCTGAACATATAACCATGCACCAATCCTAATTCCTTCTATTTAATTTTGTAATTTCGTTCAGCAAATTTCGCTTATTAACAATGGAAAATCCATGATATTGAAACTGTTTTAAATTAAAATTAGCATTTTACTAATGAAAGCAATGTACATTTTGTAAATTTTTATAGAATTCTAATTTTTTTTGAATTTTAATTGAACAAAAAACCTGTATTTTGTTAAATATATGTTAAATTTTATTGATGTGATAAAGAGATTGGTTTAAGCATTTTCATATTATTTCAAAACATAATCAGGATAGTTAATAAAATTTGATTCAGCTGCTCTACCTAAAGCAGAATTTTGCAACTATGTTTTATAAAAACTGAGAAAGGATGTAGCTGTAAAACTATAACCTTTTTACAGTTACTTAAAGTACTTTTTATTGTAATTAAGCTAGTTGCTGATTATCATACACAGAATGAAGTACAGAAAATATCATTTATTAAGTTTTCATATGTATCTAAGTACTTTTGGAAAATAATTATAAAAAGTGGTTGTCTTAAATACAAGGCTCACGGTAAAAGAAAGTAAATACAGCAAAAGTATCTCAGGGTTGTCTGCTCCCCCATTATAAATGAATTTCAGAGCATGTACATCAGTTGCGTTTTTTCCCTTTTCATTTTTTATATTTATCCAAAATGAATGCCTACATTTTTTCCTTTCTTTAAATTTTTTTTCTGCTATTATAAATTTTTATCGATAACTAAACGTAAAAGAATTATTTTGTTCCTATAAATTTGTTTTGTTGTAAATGTATGTTCTATATATTAATGTGAAGATTCAGAAAAATTGCTAGCTTCAAATTTAAAAATTGGCAGGTATGAAGATAATTTTATTTAAATTGGGATATGAAGCTATTTATTATTAGGTTTTAATATCAATGACAAAGAAATTACCTTAAGTATTTCACTGTAATATTCTATGACATCTGTGTCTACTGTAAATTACATGGAAGAAGCTGAAAATACAAAAATTAGCATTAGTTTCAAAGTAAAGTGCATGTTTTTGTGGAGTCTGAGAGAAGCAAAAAGTATTACTTAGTATTGAGAGAGAAACAGTATTGAATAGCTTAACAGCTAAGCTAATTTGGAATATATATATGTAATGTTTGATTAGTTTCAAGTGTTGAAAACAATAAATTTTTTTTAAAAAGTGACGAGTGTTTGAAATCAAAACTTATGTAACTAATAATTGCACTTATTCATTTTATTAATACTTTTTTCATTCTGATTCTATAAGTTTTTTCCCCACTCCCAATATGTTAAGTGGTCTTGCAAACAAATGCTCTTTACTCTTTAAATGCGTATAGTGTAATCTTATAAACAATGTAATGTAAAGAGGAATAGTCTTGTAAACAAACTTAAAATTACTCATTACATACCATATTTTAGTAATTAATGCATAGAATTTTGATCACTTATATAAAATAGTTTCTGTTGTAGCTATGCTCATTTAATGATTTTGAAGTTTTAAATTTACAATATTCTTATTTTTACATACATTTATTTATAATCATTTGAAAGTATAATTTATAAATAGTTTCATAATTACAGATACATTTGGTTAAAAAGGATAGCATAAATAGTTTGTATGTCTTTACCTCCTGGGAAGCTTGTAGTTTCTGGAATTTGTTACTTTAGAATTTCTATGTACCATGTATATATTCGAAAAGAATTAAATTGTATCATACAATCAGTAATTGTAATTTTCCTTTTTCCACTTTATAAAATAAATGCTTTTCCCATTTATCTACAAGTTAAAAATGACTCATTAGATTTGCAAGTATATTGATTGAAATTTAGAAATGTTGAATTATTTTACTATATAAATATTTGCTTCTTGTAATTTCATTGAAATTATTTTAATTTATGTTTTATGTTTAGTGTTTTGCTTACTTGTTAATTCTTTAACATTTTAAATCTTGTATTTGCAGATGAAATTCTTGCTGAACGTGAAAAGAATCATCAGTTACAAGAAGAAGTTGAAAGCACACTTAAGGATATACAATCAATGTGAGAATCCAGTTTTGCATGGCATGCTACGCCCTCTGGTGGAGGACGTCTTGTATTCATCAGAGCTTTTTCTTACATCTGCACACCGTATTTCTAAAACCACAATTTACTGAAACTGATGTTAATTCTCCACAAATATAATAGCCTTTTTAGTTTTTTAATTACTTTTGCATTTTGATTGAACACTGGACAATAAATAAATATCATTACCAAATATATTTAGTTTTATTCATATAAAATCATTTTTGCTAGTAAACTTTATAGATTTTCTATTATTCTAAGATTTGTTGTATAAACTTTTAAAAATTGGTTTGAGAAGAAATTTGCATACTAAATGATAATATTGAATAACTTTTCTTTCACTATTAAACTGAAGGA
Organism: Latrodectus hesperus; assembly: GCA_037975125.1. Classification (NCBI taxonomy): domain Eukaryota; kingdom Metazoa; phylum Arthropoda; class Arachnida; order Araneae; family Theridiidae; genus Latrodectus; species Latrodectus hesperus. The sequence goes on from CM075862.1 coordinate 34,095,035, forward strand.
AAAAGAATTTTTTTAAAATTATTTATCGACTGCAAATTTTCTTAAAAGTAAATGTAAGCACTGTTTTATATGTGTTTCTTAATTTATTCGGAAAATTTAAGATCAGTTTAAGAAGTTTAAAAAAAAAAGAATTTATAATGTGGTTTTAGTAAATTCGGTAAAATATTTATGAATGTTGAAATTGAGCCCTTTTCCCCCTTTGCTTGCATATTTACTTTTGCACTTCTCAACCTATACTGTGTTTGTTTTGCATAGAATTATAAGTTTTTCTTTCAGATAAAACTCTTGCAATCTTTGATTATTAAAAAGAAAGCATTTCTCTTTTTGCTCTTATATGAAATAGCAACTTTTGTAAATAATCTTTTTTTTATAAAACTTGTCATATTTTTCAGCTTTGTTCTTGTTTAAGCATGTTATTGAAATGCTTGCATGTAAATATTGGTTATGTGTAGTATTTTGCTTTGAAGTAGAGTCTATAAGCTGAAAAGATTTGCTATGAAAAAAATGGTCTTGTAGAAACTGATTACTTTTCTCACAATTATTTGTGTTTTAAATTGTATGTATACTGTTTTATCCTATAATACATGATATATTAACTAAACTTTAGTTAATATATTTTAGATATTAGATTTGTGTTCAATGTTGGTTACATTTCTGTAACTTTTTAAAGTGAAACCCATATCAGTATGGCACTGTATCTATATAAATGATTTTATGGTTTTGATTAATTTAAAACTGTTGAGATTTAATGAGCAATTTAATTTTATATTATAATTTAAGTGTAATTAAAACATAAACAACTGTGCAAAATAAAAATAGTATAATAAATTATTTTAAACTACTTAAATTGTGTTTGCATGTATTTATGAACATAATCCAAAGCTTTTCTTGACATTAAAATGGCAAACTTTATTCCTGTAATACTGTGAAATACCTGTTTGCTAGTATGTGGTTAATTTTCTATCTTTTTGACTACTATTCATATCATCTAATGTTTGCATTTGAATTTTAAGATCTAAAATTTCAGTATTTTTAAATGAATTATACTTTATATTAGTAATTTATGAGGGGATAATTTGTTTGGATTAATTACTGTTAATTTTTTTAGACTTATTTAAATGTAAGGAAAATTTAAATATGATAATATAAGGAAAATTAATAGATTTTTCAGAAAGTTAAAAAATTTTTTAGTTGTTTTAAATTAGGATTCTATATTATCTTTGTTTTTATTTTTTACAAATTATTAAATCTACTCTTCTGAAGCATGTATGATTAAGAGGAAATAACTTCTGAATGGCTTGCTTAACTTTTATTTATTGAGGCTTTACTTTAATTATTCTTCTGAAGATTATAGATTCTCTCCTCTTGTAGATGATTCATCTTCTGTCATTTGCCTCATATCTTGTAAGCTGCCACCAGTGACAGTTTTTGCGGACTTACTGGATCTTTAAATTGCCAAGAAAATGTTTGCCTTTACACACGAAAATTTCTCCAAGTCTTCTTTTAGATTGAAATGAAATCGTCATAAAAAATCATGCTTAGTTTTTTTTGTGATATTTTCTCTCTGTATGTTTTGTAATAATTCTTTTAAATGCTATTAATACATTTTTATATTATGAGATTTACTATGACATTTTAATGGCATGTTTTCTTATATAGCTGCTTTTATCGTTATCCATTGTATCATACTAAATATATAATATTTGCATTTGAATCTTCCTTTTTCCTTGGGAACTCACAATTAATATATAGGTGATGGAATTAGCTGGAAGAAATTCTTCACACATTGATCTATGTTAACTGTATTGGTTCAGGCTTTGCTGTGAAAACAATTTATAAAAGAAAGTCGTTCGCTTTTTGTGCACATTTTAAAAAGCATGTTGTTAAAGATCATTGAACTTTTTTCGGCATCACCTAAAAGGGAACAATTGTCTCCATTCATTGTTAATTGATGCCTTATGTCAAATTGTGAGAAGGTTGTGCATTGTGTTACTTTTATTCAGCAAACATGCTCAATCATGTTGTGGAAAATGCTGAAATATTTCATTTGTATTCAATTGGCTGCCAATAAAATGAATGTAGATTATTATGTGTTTATTATTTTTTTTACTTTACAAGATTTATGCACAATAATAGTTAAGAAAATAATTAACAATTCCTTTTTAAATGTTGAAAGATTTTTCTCATTGCAACTTATATTGAGATTTGTGCAAAATATGTACTTTTATTATTTCGAATTGTAACTTCAGAAAATACATTTCACCTCCCCTTAATTTTTTTAATAAATCTTAAAAGTATAAATTCTAGTATGATATATATAGAAAAAATTTGTAATTGTTTTGGTATGACTAATTTAGTTTGAATTATAATCAAAAAATTAGATGGCTAAAAAAGGCATATTTGGCTATGAAAAATCAATAACTATGGATATTGTATGTAAAGTTTTAAATTGTGTAAACTAAATTTTTCTGTAAAAATTAGCAAAATGAATATTTATGAGTAAGAAATATTCACTTGTTATAAATGCTATGTTTTCGATGTAATGCATGCACACACATATACATAACGTTCCTCTAGAAAACATGAAATATTTACAAAATAAAGGATATAATGTGAAGTAATACAATTTGTTAACTTTATAAATCTTAGAATTTAAATAATTATACAATTTTTACATGTTAAAAGTTAATAATCGTATATTTATCAGTTTTTTTCTGTAATGTTTATCGAGCCACAAATGGGCAGCTAGGCATTCCATTTAAATTTTGGACTGTTTTAAGTATTGCAGGGGTAATTGGTCCTTATTTTTTGCTCGAAATTTTATAATTTTTTAAGTATGTCACCGATTCCTGCTTTTTGGAATAACATTCATCCTTTAAAAAGAATAAGATCGAGTATGTATAGTTTTGTAGCATTTGATTATATTAGAGAAATACATCAACCATAAAAAATTTAGACATTGAGTTTGACAAAATTTGAATATTAATTTACCTCTACCAAGTATGTAAAACCATCAGTTTTTTAAATAAATTCATTTATTTAATATTTTATCAACAGTCTACATTAATGCCAAACTAGTCATTTTTAATACAAATTGATTTATAGCATTTTACTAATGAAATCACTGGCATGGGGAATGATGTGTTTGTATTTAAAAATAAGCAATTATGTATAAGTATTGTTTCTTTATTGATAAATTTTGTGAAAGAGGAAAATTTATTGATAAAAATATATATCTAAGTTCACATTGTAAAAATGGCAGAAATATTAATCAAAACAACTGGAATAAGTTGGTTAAAATTTGTATCCATAAATATACATATATTTTAATTCGGTCAATCAACATTTGCTTGATTGCCTTTTATGGGCAAAAGCAATCTTCAGAAGAAAATTTATAATTTTTTTTGGATCATGAATAAAAGAAATTGAATACTGTGTCCTTTTTTTATTTAAAGGTTTACTTAAGTTTCCACAAGGTGTTCGATTATAAAGTGTACTTTGTTAGACAAAACATCTATTGAGAATAAAAGTATATCTCATTCAATTAAGTTTTGCAAACTTATTAGATTTTATATATTTCAGAATTAGGCTGTTGCACAGTTCCCAAAAGTTGTCCTGTAAACTTTTAGCTTAACTTTGATTTTCTTTTTAGATCTAATAATAATAGAAAGATTTTCTTAATTCATTTTTAAATTTCGTCATTAGTATATGCCTGAATTTGTTTGTTAGTAGATATGCCTCTCGTATTGTTATCAGCATATTCTTTTCTGAGCCAAATAAAAAACAGGCCTGCCTTGTTTGTTCACTTGCATATTTTAGTAACTTGTGTTCTGTTAAATTGATCTTCTCTTCAATAATATAAAAAGTATGATATATCCAAAAGAAAAAGGGGGAGGGGAGGAAGCTTAGATTTTAAGTTCAACTTGGACAAAAAAACTAAACCAAACGTTTTTTTTTTTTTTTTTTTTTTATAAGAAAGAAAAGTGGATTGCTTATTTAAGTAATCTATGGAGGAATTATATGTAATTTTTAATTTTAGCCAATTTTATTATTTTTTTTATGAAGTCATGAATAATTGATTTTTTTCACCAGGAATGTTGGTTATTTTGAACTTAATGAATAAATATAGGCTGTAAAGTATATAAATTTATAAACCATTAATTGTAAATATAGAACTTTCTTTGTATTAAAGAATATTTTAATTCTAAAGAATGTGTTTTAAAATGTTAAGATTAAGTTGGAATTGATACAGTATCTCTTCTGAAGCTTTGAATTTTTTAATATCACTATTTGAACTACATAATAAGTTTTTGATAATGGAAATAACTAGAATTCTTAAGAAAATACTACTTGTAATTGAAGACTTCAATGGAAAAAGTGACAATTTTAGTTTTTCATATGTTTATTTCCTAACTTAAGTTATGTGTAATTTTAAATGCATGAATTGAAATGTATTTTGTGAAAGCTAAAAATAATCTTTTACCTTAGTTTTAAATACGAATTGGGTCTTTAAACTAATTTAATACTGCAATGATTTTAAACATGCCTCATGCAAATGCACAAAATAAGTTTATGGTAAACTTATTTAAGAATGAAATTATTTTGTTGCTAATAAAAATAAACTAATAAGTAACAAGCAAATTCAGATAAAAAAAATAATGAAGGGACCCATATATATATACTTTAAACAACTTAAAAATTTTCCATTTTGCTCAAAGTTAAAAATAAAAATTGTTTAAAAAGTTGTATCATAATTTTTCATGTAATATTTATGCATATATAAAATGTGTGCTGAATAATTATTAAATGATTATATGTGGCTAATTAAAACATAATAAAAATGACTAACAAAATATATATCATAGTTACATTGTTGCGAAGTGTTCTGTAAATTTTTATTAGATAAGAAATTGCAAAATTCTACTCCATATTTAAGGGCCCAGTATGTATGTATTTTATTACTAATTTCTAAACTAATCTAAAGTTGCTTTAATAAAATTCAATTTTATGCTTGAGACATTTTTTCCATGATCAAAATCCATAAAAGTGTGGAATTTTATATAATTTTTCCAATTTTTACTGTTTCATAAATTCTTGAATATTTTTGGTGATACAAGAATACTTATTAATAATAATAAAACTCCCAAATTACAAACGTGAACACATTCTAATTTCTTTTATGAACAATCCATTGACAATTTTGTTAAATTCAATAATTTTTATTAAGTGTTTTCAACAAAGACTGGATTATTGAAAATACAAATGTGTGAATGGGTGCTTTTCCCACAATAACAGTCAAGTGTACATTTATAAAAATGTTTTTTGTTTTAATTCTTTATTAATCAAATTTAAATAGTGTCAATGGTGATTTTAGATAAAATCAATCTAATGGAGATGAATTTTAAAATAAATATTCACTTAGGTTAAAATGTTTTTTTCATGTACATGCTAATTAATACTGTTTAAAATATTGGCTGATCTAAGAGCTGATAGTTTGCACTGTGACCAGTGATTCAACAGTTCATAGGTTTGAATCCCACCTTAGGAATGGATGCTTATAGTGATTCAGAAACCATTGAGTGACAAACCTGTTATGAAAATTGGAGAGGAAGTTGTTTTCAAATAATTAGATTACATCATACATCCATGCTTTTTTACACTCCTTAAATTTTACAAATAAATTAAAAATCGTACATTGCAGAGTCACACTGTATGTGTTGTTTGAATTGTTTTGAGAATCTTTGAAAAAAACTTCCATACTTGTGGATACCTAAGCGATTTTGATAACATCTATAAGCCAGTAACAAGTACGTTGTGAGTTAACTACTCACAAAATATTAGATTTTTTAAAATTTGAGTGTGGGAAGTTCATTTCTTTATGAATCTTTTCCAGTATTTCTGTCAAATCTTGCATAATTTATACTAATCCTTTGTATCAATTTGAAATTTTATCTTAATTTATAATTATCTTGCATAAAAAACAATATTAAACTTGAAAATACTATTATAACTGTAGTGGTACTTTGTAAGTAAAACAGAAAAAGAAATTGCATTTTAACAGAGAGAATTGTTGCCTTTCTAATATGAAAATTGTAAACTATAACCAAATCTAGTGAAGTCAAATAAGTTTATGTCTAAGTGTTAAGTTTTTGAAATTTTTATAATAGTTTGTTCTTTGATTAACACTGAAATCTAAGTTGTACAGATTTGAAAATATCTCAACAGAAAAAAATGTGTATAATAAAGTTCTACAAACTCTCTCATATAAAATTCTTTTATATTATCTAGGAAACAAGGCAAGAAAAAATTAAATTTAAAAAATAATTTTCTGCTATACTAAATGTGAAAAAAATTGTTTTCTGACAATTTATCAATTTTCTTTAATATTATAATCAATACTTTATTCATTTTGTTTAAATTATAATTTGAAATGTCTTTAATATCAATATTATTATTTCTAAATTATATACTTCAGTTCTTTCTAATTTTGCAAAGTCTATATTTTAAATCCAAACACATGAAACAATATATTACAGCTAAGGAGAAATAGCAATTTTTTGTGTCTTAATTATCATAGAAATGTTTTCCTATAATGATTATTAATACAATGATAGAATTTCCTTGAAGACATTGTAAGGAAACTACCTTTTTGCTCAAAATAAATGATAGCTTTATTTATCTTTTTTTGGCAGAAATAACAATGAAAGTAAGAATTAAAAATTAAGAAAAATATTAATAAAGTAGTTGAATTTCGTAGTTCATATAAGAGGGCAGCACAAGTAATAATTAAGATGTGAGCAAATAAAAAAATGTCTTAAATAATTCATTTGTTTTAGATATTGTCGCAATGCTTATTTTGCAATAATGTAGATATTATTGTATGGTAAAGCATTGCTGCATAATAAACATCATTGGGAAATCAAATTAATAATTTTAATGGTTAATATAGCATCTCACACTACAAAACCTTCAAGCAGTTATTATTTTATAACACAATAGAAGATGAAAAAAATTCCTTCCTGACGAAAAACTTTAGAAGTAGATACTATATATATATATAACTTCTTCGAATGATATCAAAAGTGTGATTATCATTTATGATATTAACAAGATTAGAAAATTAAATGTTTTATGAATTCCTTTCAAAGAATATATTGATATTACTGCAGAATAAATATCTCATTAATGTAGATTTTGTGATTTTTGCTTTTCAATATAAATTAACAAAGGCTATATACTTTTTGATACAACATAGTTAATGACTCATTATAAAGCTTTTTAAACATTTTTAGCACATATTTTAATATATTGTGGGCATTATTCACATGTAAGAAAGGAAATTCAGAAAACTGCATCTAATGTGCACATTAAAAGCATAAACTCAACATTGTTCAGATATTTTTTCACAGTGGCTGATATTGAAGTTAAACCCTTTTAAAAATGTTTACAAATGAAATTTTGATTTGTGACAAAGCAAATTTTTTTATTAACTTTAAACTCAGGTGGTCACAAAGGCCTAATGATAGGAAGATGTTTTCCAGAATATTAGGTCATGGGTTCAATTTCAGCTGCTGTTGAACAGTGGGAGATGGATCTAGCATTTCTACATAAATATCTTTTAGGGTGGGTGCTTGGGATTTTTCTGAGTTTTCTCATATCATCTGTTTAAAATTACTAATGCAGAAATTATAATTGAAGACATCCTAAATTACTACTATACTGATTTTAAGCCTTATTAACGCTTACATACCAAAGTTCGCATGTTAATTATTTACACTTTTTAAAAATTCCTTCATAAAATAATCATGATTTATATGTGTACATTGATGAAATAATCAATGTACGCATATAGATACACAGTTTAGAACAAGTATTTGTGTAATATACTGCACAATGATTAAGTTATTATTTTTGATAAATTTTTATAACATGGTAATCTGCTCTAGTACTAGTCTGTGTAATTATAGTGCCATTGATCAGAGGATGGATTATGGAAAGAAACATTTTTTCTGAAATTTAATGAAAAGGTACAGTGCTAAAATCTCTTTGATACAAAAATCACTATGTATCAAAATTAAGCCTTTTGATGTATAAGTATGTTAAACTAAAAATTAAAAACATTTTGTTAATTTGTAAAAGTTTCTATGGAAATAAAAATTTACAAAAAATTTTATATATAATTTTGACTTTATATTTTGAAAGTTAGGAATTTGTGTATGTGCAGATAGGAGAAACGAAGCACTGATTCTAAAATTCTACAATTTTTGATAATTCGAGATCAGAATAAAAAATTAATAATTTTCATTTACAGTTAAAAAATCAATCCCCCTTCTAATCTTATGTTTCCCTGAAATTATTTTTTCTGATAAAATATAAATAAAAGTTTTGCATTGTATTCTTTCAATTAAAAATTAAAAGAAACTTATTGATAACAAGGGAAAACAAGAACACTGATAACAGTCTCTAAAATCCTTTAACTTGAGCTTCTGGGAAGGGTAACAAAATAGTTAAAAGTAATTTTGCATAATGAATAAACTAATTTTTTATCATATATATGTATTGTAATGAAGAACACTTGATTATTCATTTTAAATTAAAAAATATAATTTTTTAAAAATATATAGAATAAACAGTTATAAATGATAATTATTTAATTTCATATATAAAACCAATAATGTTGAATAAGTATTAAATAAAAATGAAATTTTTGAATATCAATAATTTATATATTATTTTTATAGATAGTAGTGATTGTAATAGTATGCTACAATGTACCATACTCTTTAAAGTTAACATTACCTCATTATAAAACAAGCAAAAAAATCCAAACCTATTTAATGTTCATATCAAAGTCTACATATTTTATTTCTATTCCATAAGAATGTTCACTTATCTTTATATTTAATAAACAACATATTTATGTAATTAAATTTAATGATAGGTAAAGCAAATGTAGTCTTTGTGGTAAAAGTATACAGAATTTGGTCATTTTGAATCTAAAGAGAGAGTACAAAAATGTTTATTTTATCAAAAGTTACTGATAAATTTGTATCAATTTAAAAAATATATTCAAAAATTACCAGCATATATTTTTGAAATAACATACTCAAGCATTTTCTTCTCTAGAAACAATTTCTAAAAAAATTTATTTTGATTTATTTTGCTATTAAATTTTAATGGAGATTAATTTCTTTTCAAATATAATTCTTAAAATTTTTTTCTTTAATGATTTTTTATGTGCATATTATATAATCTTCATAGCAAGTAACTAGCACTAAGATGTAATTAAGTCTGATTAAGAAGGGTAGATTCTAGAAAAATTTTTGCTTATAATATGAAATATTGGTAAATAATACACTTAGATTTTTTTCTTCCACAGTTATGTGTTAATATAAAGCCAGATAGTTACAACTTCATTGAATAAATTTTATGCTTAATATTTTAGATTGTTTACCTGACATGGAATATCAATGAACAAGATACTGACAAGGAATCAAATGTTTTAAAATAATTAAATATCAAGATATTTTAATTTTGGTTATAAAAAGTAATCTATAATTTTGAATGGGCTCTCCTATGGGATTATATTTAAATAAATGAAAAATAATAATTTACACAGTAGATATTACACTTTGAATTATAATATAATGAATGCACAATGATGTGAAGATTTCTGTTTATTTTGAAAAGAAATGAAATGCGAAAATAGGTGGCCAGAATTGTTGATATTTTTCTATAATCATTTTTAAAATATTAAACCATCCATTGGATATAAGAGGTAAATTCTTCTTGATCTATTTTCCTTCATTAATGAAGAAAAATAGAGGTGGTTTTCAAAATAATGGAAAAAACTATTAATAAAAGTAACATTTTTTAAAATCACTCTGTAAGCATAAAAATATAAAAGCTACCATTTTATTGTATGACTAAAATATATATATATTCGGACAGTATGTTGTACCTTTATTGAAGTTCTATCAGTCTAATTTTTTTCAAAACAAAAAATGTAAGACCTCTCAGATTTTCAAAGGTGCTAAATTATTGGAACTTATCCATTTGGAGTAAGTGTGAATGAAACATGCCAATTTTATGGTATTTCTAGAGATACAATGTCTAAAGTCACAACAGCATACACAGTGAAGATGGACAAACTCAGCAAAGCAAAATGGTGGACAGAAAGGGAAGCTTGGTGAAAGAGACCATTGGGTATGAGCAGATTATAATATCACAAAAGCAAACAAGAGATTTCAATCAGCATCTGGATTCTCCAGTGTGAATGGTTACATTTGGAAGACATCTTCATAAACAAAATAGGCAATTTCCAAGTCATTTGTCATAAATGTTAATGCCAAACATTGTCAAAAGTGGTGTCACACTCACAAAAACTGCTAGATTGATAAGTGAAAGAAAATAATATGTCTTTCACATTTTTTCCTACAACAGGATACTTGCACAAGTGTATGATAATGATTGTTTTCTTCCAACAGTTACACATGTCATAATATGGGCAGCCATATTGTGTTTTTTGATGCACCATTTGTAACCTTGAAAGGAAGGATCATTGAGGAGAAACATAGAGACATATTAGCTGACCAAGTCCATCCTTTGATGAAAGTTTTGTTTCCTGTGAGTGATGGGACTTTCCAGGATGACAAAGCACTTATCCTTGCTGTACTGCCAACTCATGGTCTGATGAACAAAAGGATGAAGTTAAAGATATACTTTAGCCCACAGTTACCCAGCCACAACATAATTGAACCATTATGGCTATGTTAGAGCATTCACAGCATGGAATCGATATTCTAATCATATCTCACAGAACTTTCACAATATCTCTTAGAAAAATAGTGCAATATTTCTCTAAACATTATTCAAAAGTTGTATGAATTGATTACTAAGTGAATCCAAGTTGATTTACATGCCAAGATTTTTTATAAATCTATGATATTCCTATTATTTTAATAACCACCTGTAAGAGATTTTTGGATTAATTTATCTGAAATATAGAACAATTTTGACTAATATTAATAATATATGGTATAGTTCTTTGCAGTTGCAACTTCTGCTTAACGCATGTTCCTGGCCACCTTGCTTCTAAAATGTAATATTGAAAACAATGAAATAATTATAGCAGCATTATTTATGAATTAAGTGAATTTATATTTTATTTGATAAAATAGTCATTAACATAATTTATAAAAATACCATAATATTCATTTACATTTTGTAATATATTTTTATTTAAACAATGAATGTATTAAAAAATATACTTTTGTCACAATTACAAATGTTTATGTATGTATGAATAATCACATTCTACCATTTCTTTCTTCATTTTCATCATATAACATATAAGCAGGTTTATAAGAATTAAATTTTTTTTCACCTGGAATTAGTAAGGATGGATTTTTAAAAGTTTGACTTTTTAAACCTAAGGATGTATATCCATGATCATAAAGTCTGCAGTATGGCAATTGTAATTTACGAATAAAATTCCATACATCAGAATAGCTCCAATCTAAAATCGGTAAGATTCTCATCACAGGAGGCCAATGTTCATCAGTTGGGATGAAATATCGCAACAATTCTGCTCCTGGATCACACCTTCTAGTGCCCATAAGAACAGCTTTGATTTTAGGATTCAATTTGCACAACTCAAAAAAAGCACTTTTTAATTCGCCTTCCATAATTGTTAAATTAAAATTATAGTTAGAAGTTGACATTTTTATAAACTCTTCAACTTCTGGAAAAGTATCACCATTTCTAACATAAAAAACACATATTTTGTTCCACTCATCTGGTTTAAATTTCTGCACATAAGCATAGATTAAATGCAATAATGCAGTGCAATCTTTTCCACCATTGAAACAAATACATAATTCAGATAATCCATACATTTTTAAGGCTTGCTGTACCACAGCTGCAGACAAAGAGTAAGAAGGATGCTCTTCACAAACTGCAGGAACATGATCAATGGCAGATTCAAATACATTTTGTTTCAGGGCCACAATTTTTTCTTGTGGTAATTTACTTTTTATGAAATTACTTGCTTTTGTTACCATTTCTTTATCAGAGCCTTCCAAAGTTATCTTTAGTTTGTAATAATTTTCAGAAAAAGAAGGATATGATCCAAATTTAACACAGTCTTTAAACACTTCAACAGCTTTGTTTAATATGGGTGTTACAGAAACTTCATCAAGTGTCAGGAAGATATGTTCAATTATGTTTGGTTTATTGTGCAATGAAAAATTAGATTTAAAAACTTCAAATCCTTTGGGAAGTAGCATTGGTACTCCTGGAAGCATAAATACATTCTTGATGGATATTAATGGAAATTTGTAAATACTATTTTGTGCATGAGGATGAAAGTTGAGAACAGCCGATCTTGGGATGGAGGAAAATTTGAGCATCGTAAGATTCTGATTTACATGGGAACTAAAATAATTTTTATAAAGATTAGACAGTTCTTCATTCTGGATCAATTCTTCTCCAAAAGCTTTGGCAACAGCCTCATATGTTACATCATCATGAGTTGGACCAATACCACCAGTTGTGAGGACTACAGAACAACTATTAGATAAAGAAGTAACTTCCTCAGCAATAGCATCTATATCATCAGGAACTATAGATACCTTCTTAATTTTTATACCAGCTAGATTTAAATTTTTAATTAAGAATGCAGTGTTTTTATCTTCAGCCTGTCCATTTAAGATCTCATCTCCAATTATTAATACACCAGCTGTCACTTCCGATTGAGTTTCACTGCAAGAACTCAGAAATTTAGAGTTACAATATAATGAATCGACCAGTTTAATTCTGTAATTATTACATATTTTGTAAGAAAGAGAAATTATAGAAAATCGGGAATACATAATGGAAATAAGACCATATATAAGTAATAAATGTATAATATAACAAAATAAGACCATATATAATGTGTAATTTAAATAGACTTAGCTGTCAAATTAAGTTATAACACACAAATATGATCATTCCATATTAAAATTATTAGAAAACTAAAGCCTCTGCATGGACATTACTAATACAATGAGAATATGCAACTTTAGAAAAGTTTATAGTTCTTTTAACAACCATTGATTAAAAGTTCTTTAAAATTAAAAGCATTTAGCTATGGAGTTTTGAATGTTTCTTTATCATTAATTATTAGAAGCTTTTTGATAACGATAATTTACATCCCACATTTAAGAAAAGTGAAAATTCTTTTAAATCTCATTATTTTGATTTATATTTAAATTATAACTACTTAGAATTGCTAGCGGGAAATTTTTGCTGGCTTATCTTGCTGGTTTCATTGAGATAATTGCTCGCATCGTAAACAAAGCCATGTTTATTTATCATTTCTTCCTTAATAATAGGTAGGCATGACAATTCTAGAGGGATTCGCTTCAGCAGTCTTAATCAAGATTTTTTTAATTTGTAAAGTGTTCATTGATTAGATTGATATTTTTTTACATTGTTGATATTATTAAATTTTCGCCACATTTTTCCATCACCGAAACTAAGCCAAATGCTTCGTCATTTTAAATCATGGCCAAATGACCAAGCTAATAAGTGAGCTGGCACATTCTTCGTTACACTTCTATATCTCAACAATGGTGGGATATGGAAGATAAATTTTACAGATATAGTAAAATTTTCTATAGTGTATGGATTTAAACAATTACTTTTAAATATAAATTGTTTTAGGTAATCAGAGTTTAATAAAACTGCTGATTTAAATTTTTTCATAAATTTTATCAAGAAATAATTTATAAAAACTGATTATAAAATTATCTAAGAGAATAATTTTAATTCCTCTTAATATTTATTTAATTTTGTTATATGAATTCTCTACATTAGTGCTTACGCCATTAATTCACGGGATTTCCGATATTTTTTAACAATGTTATCATACCGAAAAAGTGCAACATAAATATTTAAATGTTCTAAAATCATCGGTTGATTAGAGTCAATCAAAATACAGTTTGGGTAATACTCCGTTCCTATTATAAAGAAGTGGTTTTGCAACAGTCATGTCCAGTCAGCCATCTAAATAGGTCCCAGTTCTCTTTCTTCGAAATTTATGAATAATTCTTTCTTTGGCTAGAATCCTTCATTATTCATTTCATCTAACAATTTCAAAATTATGATGCAAAAAAATCTGTCAACTTAGTTAACTGAAATTTTGATGCAAATGACACGCGCATGCACATACCTCTAAGTCTATCTGCATAGTTCAAATGAACATCGGATGCATTTTTTAATGTTGAGACAAATACTTGTTCAATGTTAATTTAAAAAAAAAGCTTCCATTGCAGATATCTTTGTCTTCGCTTGTGAACAGTCTGTTGTATCTTTCCCTTCGCAGTATAGTTTTTAATACTTAATCATCTGAAAACTAATATATTATTGTTCGAATTATTCACCTCTGGTTGAAAAATGGTAAGGAGAGTATGATAATTACAAACAGAAAAAGATAAACTATCCAAAAAAATCAAGAAAATCTATACATCCTAGAGATATCTTTCAGACATTTAATTGAATATTGCTTTGTTTCTAAGATATCAATACGATATTTTAGAATTTATGGTATATTTTCCTGTTATCCAGAGGTTCGCCGAGAATGAATGTCTGTGGATATTTGGATATCGTAACATATAATGGATATCTCATAGATATTTTAGGTATCCAAAAGATATCTGAGTTCTCTAATATCCTTGAGATATTTATATCAAATAAAAATACGATAAGAGATTTCCAGATCCAATGTAATTGGATATGCTTTATAGATATCTTTTAGTATTCTACTTCTTTTCTCTTTTTTAATAATTAAAATATTCGAAAATTACGAAAAGCTAAACAAAATTTTTCATCGTCAATATTTTTATTCATTATCAATATCAAGAAATTCAATAATGAAATTCTCATCATCAATTTAAGTTCTATTTTCATAGTTTTTATAAATTATTTGAAAAGAAAATAAATATTCTGAAACATTGCACGGCAGTTGTCGCATTTTTTTTTTTTTTTTTTTTTTTTTTTTTTTTTGTAGATTTCAAAAAGAATCATTATTATTTCAACGACAAAATACTTAATTAAGAACAATATTTGTAAACATTCTTTTTTTATGTATTTCGGAAGCATCAATATTGATTCTTTCAACATTCTTTTCAACAAAAAGATGTAGCTTTCCAGCCTCAATTTTAAATTATGGAGTGTTTAGCAAAATTTCTACTTATGGAGATCCATTCATATGCAATTCATGTATCGAATATAAAAAGATTTAGAAGTTTCTTACAAACATTGAGATACATTTTAAAATAATCTGAGAGTCCTTTCAATATTCCTACATAATTTAGTATTTTAATGGCTGCAAGATGAATGTTAATGAGAAATAAAATACTAGCATGGATTTTTTTATTTTATAGAATAGAGATTGGGACGTTCAATTGTCCACAATGAGAAAAACTTTCTTCATTTGCTTTTTTTTTTTTCCTCCTTAGTAAAATTAGTACCAATGGCATTTGTTTCTACGAATTCTCATAGACGAATAACATAGTTCTCAAAATTGAAAGTTCTTAAACAAGAGAAATAAGTGTCAGATCATAAAAATCATTATTTTTTATATGTCGCAGCTATCTCTTTACAAATAAAATGTGATTAGAGAAATTGTTTAATATGCACTATATAAGAAACACATGAAGAAACAAATTCACATTTATGAAGAGTTCCTACTTTCATTTTATTGTAAAATTAGGCAAAATAATCTCATCTTTTTCTGTTTCCAAAACTACATTTCTAAAAATATATTTTTCTAATTCTTTTTATGTAAGAAACAATTTTAGTATTTTTTCCTCGAAAAAGTACCTCAATCTCGCTAACCATTGCATGCATCGCTAACCATAACATGCTATGCATGTTTTGTTAGCGGTTACAGCACTTGAACATTTTCTTATTGTTTGACATCTGAAAGTTCTTTCTCACTCTCGTTCAATATGTTCTCAATCATTGAATCATCCGATATTTTTTGCTTACAAATTAGAATGATATCCGTAGTCAAAAGATTTTGAAAGGAAATTTTGGACAGAAGTGGGTTTCTTTATCAGAGTTCAGATATTCCTAAATCGTGTTGCGTTAGAAAAGACTATTTAAAAGTAGTCAATGCAAGTTTTTGCACTGACATGCAAGCGTTATTAAGGAAACCATTGTAACACAAGTAATTGTGTTACGGCGTAATAAAGCTGGCATGTTATAATTACCTAGATATTGTTTTTATCTGACACATCCCAGAATATATGGAACAGTGTATTATATCTGGGACATCTATTTCATATGCCGACTCCAAGCCATGCAAAAGTTGTTTACAATATTTGCACTTAAAGCAATTGATTATACTCTAATTTATAATCAATAGCTTAAGTGCGAGCAAGAGAGAATTTAAGTAGAAAGAAGAAGTTACATATGAATTTCTTCAAAAAATCACGGATTTCAACGTATGCAATACAAATAGTTATCCACAATTCAAAGGATTTTCAATTCTCCAATTTAAATGCCCTTCCAAGTTTTTGAACAATATAATTTGAAAAAGAATTAGTAGATAAGAAATAAATTCCCACGAAAAATGTAGGAAAATGAGTTAAAAAAAGAAGAGATTTTTTAAAATTTCATTTCGTAAATGTGGGATTTAAAATTATTACGTTTATGGGACCATGTTAGAAAGCAGTCCTTAGTTTGCAAGACCCTAAGTAATTGTAAATTAGATGTTCGTAAAAACGAGCATCTATTTGTAACTAACTATTAAATATGTTCCCCGATATTCACGCTTTTTTATTTGTGTAGCTAGTGTATTAATTATCTTAAAAACTCCACCATGAAGTTTATGAGAAAATGAAAGCTATTGATTTCTAATATCAAACAAATAATTTTTTGTGTTATTTTCGATGAAATCATTGCTACACTTATGGTAGATTTTACGTTCCGATTTCATGGAAATCCTCTTAGATATCTTATCATTATTTACTGTACTTTTGAGCAGAGCTTTACCCATTGGGATCTTAAAAATACCCATTGGGATCTATTTTATTTTTACTATAATATATATTCAATATCTTCCCTTCCTTTTTCAAATATTTATCTAATGTTAGTTAATAAATCCCTTACAGTAAGTAACATCAACTTGCTTTAGTCATTTATCAATTTTCAAAATTATTTGAAGTTACCCTGGGGCATTATAAGGCAAGACTTTTTACCACTTTACAAATTTATTTCAAAGAACAAATTACGGGGCTATCTTCTTTACGTGTCCCATCAAAATGCTCTCCGAAAATGATTTTGACATTTTTCGATGTCAAATCCGTCCTCTTGAATTTACTGATGATCAGTATACTTACTGAGCAATGCTTACCTACTGTGTTAAGTAATAAATTCTTACGTGCATTCTGATTACTAACTCTCATGGTTTTGACTTAAATGCAAACCTTTCTTACTATTCACTTGCAATAGAATGTCATGCCAACTAAAATACATTTTTCAAAATCTTCCATTTCATGCTCGTTTTCAAGATAAAGAAATGAACATTATTCTAACTTATAGACCAGAACTAACTCTCTTCGGTCTAGCACAATTAAATCGTAGTTATCTTCCTATTCTGGTTACTTATCAATCAAGAAATAAGACTTCAATATCTAAACCACCAATTAAGTCAAAGGATTTTAAACATGAAATGCATCAACTGCGTTTTTTGTCTTCCTAAAAGTCTAGGTGTGATGATACCGTTAGGAGTAATCAGTGGATATTGCACCAAAACTTCATTTCCTATTTAAGCACACATAAAATACTACAAATTCAAATATAAATAATGAACTATAATATCATAACTTTCCATTATTTGGGGGTGATTAGGAGAAGATCAAATTTCCTTAATCCCAAGGGGATGTTCTAAAACTTTTAAAAGTCGACTCTCGAACTGGCGAATCCTGGTCGGTTATTATTTTCGAGGGTGATTCAAAGCGAGCAATCCAGGTTCTGAAGAAAACACTCTTGCTACGGTCTCTGCTGTTATATTCGGAATGGGAATTGCTTCAACCCATTTAGCATACCTGTAGATAATTGTCAAGCATTACGAAAATCTTCGTGATGGTGGCAATGGGCCAACGATATCAAGGTGAATATGGCTAAATCGACTGGTTTGGATTTGAAAATTCGGAATGGGATTTTTGCTATGTCTAATGACTTTAGATTTATGGCATGGAATGCATTGCCTAACCAAAGGGTGTAATCTCTATTTAAGTTAGGGCAAATAAATCTACTTGCTTTAATACCGGGATGTCATAAATTATGAATGGTATCAAATATTTGTTTACGATATTGTATCGTAATGAAAGCTCTAACATTTTTTGTGGAAATATCACAATATAAAAGAAGGTTTGAATCTGGTGTATTTACTATTTTAATCTCTAAACCTTGAATATTATTTATTAGATTATTTAATTCTGAGGTATTCTCTTGAGCCTTTGCAATTTCAGTGTAATCGATTGGATTTGGCATAAGTATATAGAATTTATTCTTTAAATCGTATCTCCTATTATATTTTCAAAACCTCTTATGTGCCGTATATCTATCATAAGCTATAATATAAAATCTAATTGACGGGCTTGTTTGGGTGAACACTTGTCCAACTTTTAATTAAAGGCCTATGTAAGTGGTTTGTGGTCCGTACATAAAATAAAATTTGCTTCGAGCATATACCTAAACTGTTTACTCGAAGCACATGTGGCTAGCAACTCCCTGTCATAAGCACTATAGCGTCTTTCAGTTTCGTATAGCTTGCGCGAAAAGAATGCTAAAGAATGAAGATGTTCGCTTTCGTTTGAAATAGTGCACTGCCAATGGCAACGTTCAATGCATCTACTTGCAATACTAAATATGCATTAGGGTTATGATGCGTGAGCAGCATAGCGTTTGCCAAAAGAGTTTTGCAATTTTGAAATTCATTTATAGCCTTTTCTGTCCAATTAAACTTACGTTATTATTACGTTTTGAGCTTTTTAAGATATCATCTAAGCGAATTTGATTTCGAGCTGCACGTGGTTGAAAACGGTGAAAAAAATTAGAAGTTCGAGGAATTTTTTCAATTGTTTTGTTCTGCGGGTATTTTAAAATGGCCTCCACTTTATTCGGTAATGGTTTTGTGCCATCTTTAGATATTAAATGTCTTAAAAATAAAATTTCTGGAACACCAAAAACTCATTTTAATATATTTACTGTTAAATCATATTAGTTTTTGAAATACAGCGTGAATGTTTTAAGTTCTTCTGACCAGACATAAGGATGTCATTGAGGTAAACATAACAAAAAGATTAATCTCGCAGAATTTCATTCATAAGTCTCGGAAAAGTCTGCGCTGCCCGCACAATCCAAAACTTAAGAAAAAATTCAAATATTTTAAAAGTTGTTTTTTATCGTCTGGATGCACTGGGATATGAAAGTAAGTATAGATAACATCGAATGTTGAAAAAATGTTTTTGTTATGCAGCTCGTGAGAAAAATCTTGAATGAAGGGTATTGGGTACCGATCAGGTGCTGTAATTGCGATTAACTTCTTGTAATCTCCTACTGGTCGAATACTTCCCGCGCTCTTAGTGACCACGTGAAGTGGGGACGACCATGATGATCTAGAAAGTCCGCAGATACCCTGCTCTAACATAAAAAGAAACTCTTGTTTTACAGCTTCATATATTTTTGGACCCAAGCATCTAAGTTTACTGTGGATGGGTGGATCTGTTGTTTCAATATAATGAACACTATTATGTCATGCTTGTTTAATTTTCGGTGTTAATTTAGTTAATTCTGGGAAATTTGATAAATTTGTGATGATATATGTAGCACCTGAAATTAACTTTATTGAAATAATATCGATAGCAGTTGAAATTCCATGTAAAGAAATGTTAGACCATTGGTTAATTCTTGCCATTTAAGGTCCACCAACAGTTCAAATTTTTTCAAAAAATCTGCTCCAATTATTGGAATTGGTACATAGGCGATTAAAAATTTCCACAGTAAAAGTTTCTTCGTTATCATAAATTATAATGTTTAAAAGTTTAGATCTGTATGTTAAAATTTTTGAATTATTAGTTGCAAATAGCTGTAGGAGATCAGGACTTAATGTTTTGGTCATTTTAGGAAGAGGGAAGCAGCTGACGTCCAAATCTGACTCTACTCTAGAAGTTTTAAATGTGTTTTTTTAATCAAATACAAATAGGCGACTTGAGCGTTTGGCAGCTGATTCTATGCTATTGTTAAATGAACACATGGTGAATGACACTTTCTTGCATTTTGATCGAATTTGGAATGATAACAGAATTCTGATTATTCTTTTCTTTCTTGGGGGGGTGGACGTGTTTTGCCGAAAATTATTATATCTAGTTTATGAATAACTACGTGATCTCTCGCGAGAAAATTTTTTGTAACTGCTAGATTAGGCCAGCTACTTGCTGCAGAAGTGCACTTACTTCCTGGTATAATGGATTTGATGAATCTTCTCTTGATTTTGCTAACAGAGTGGGATTTGTGAATTTGCGCTCTTATCAGTTACGCAAACATTCAGAAGAGTGGCCATTCTAACTTTGGCTATTTTGTTAGCTAGATTATTTAGCTAGATTTTCAAATGGCTTTAAGCTAATGGAAAAAATCGTTTGTATTTCTGATGGTAACCGTTGCAGCCATAAGGTTTTCAAAAATCATCACTTAGACATGTACTGGTTAGTGTTCGCATTTTTATTAACAAATGAAACGGCTTGTCGTCACCTAACTAGAGTTGAGACAGAAGTTTACAAATTTGCTTGTTTTCGGAGTCTGTAAATTCTGCGATAAGCCTTTCTTAAGAGTATTGTATTTATTAGAAGCTGGTGGATTAAGCAATATATCTGTGACAGCCGATAAGGTTTCTAGGTCGATAGCTGTAATAATATTATACTTTGTTTCATCGTTAGTAGTTCCCGATTGCTTTCTGACTGCACGAACAAAAGTTTGACATTATTTTCCCATATTGGAAATAGTTTAACTGCTGTGCGTGCAATTTGTGAGTTGTTAGGACTCGATTCTAAAAAAATGGAGATGGTTGAGAATGTTAGTGCGTGTTATTGTATTATTTTAAAATGTTCGTGTAAATTTATTTTTGTGTTCTGTGCAATCTTAGAAGATAATAAATATTGACTGCTATTGAATTTGATGCGTGATAAATTACTGACACAAATTTAATTCAGCGTTAACATAGAGTTACAAAACCGCCATCCATAAGCTAACCTTTCACGCATTTTTATTTTTAGTGATATTTTCTTTTAAACCTGTGTCTTATTTTGAGATAGTAATTTTGCTAAATGTAAACATTATTTTGGACTCGTTCATCTGAGGAGGTCATTTGAATGATTAAAAATGAAGTGTCAGAAATATATTGATTTTAGTGTATCATTTCTTTTTCTATTAGTTACGTAAGGCATCTAATATACATACACACACACACACACACACACACACACACACACACACACACACACACACACACACACACACACACACACACACACACACACACACACACACACACACACACACACACACACACACACACACACACACATACACACACACATATATATATATATATATATATATATATATATATATATATATATATATATATTTGCTTTATAGCATCATTTTGAGTAGTTTTGATTACTATGGTATATATGAAAACAATTTTTATGAAAGATGTGAGAAATGTGATTTTAAAAAGTTATTTTGGAAGTTGCATAAGTGTGTATCTGACGAAATGAGTTATTTAAATTGAACTGAATAAAATAACAAGTTTTTTCCTATAAAAAAAGATAAATATTAAATGAACAGTGAATAGTGCAATTTTATTGAAGATTACAAATATAAATAAATTAAAATCGAAAAGAAATTACTTAAAAAAATTAAAAAATAAACTCTTGGATATTACAAATAAAATATTAATCAAGTGTTGGCTTAAATTTTCAGAATTAATAAAATATCCATCATTTTTGATATTTCCAGAAATAATTTGATTTAAATTGTTTCAAACAGTTCTTTAAAGAAGAAATACTAATTTAATTATTTAATTTTTTTAATCTCAAGAATACCTTAATCTCAAGAACAATACAGCTGTGTTTCAAAAAGTAAACTCAATAATTGAAAGAATGAAAGGGTAAACGTTTTTCTAGCTCTTGATTGAACTACTTGGTGTAACAAGTTAGGCTCCAATCCCTAGATTGCTTTGTCACCCTAGAGCCTCACTTTTGAACTTGAGGAAGTCCATAAGTGGATCTAGATTTCTTTTCGTTTGCTCAAGTCTTTTTTTTTTTGAACTCATATTAGATAGAGACTGAGTTAGATACACACAGAAAGGGTAAGATGAAATGTTTCCTATAAAAAATATCGATCTTTTAAAAAAAAACTCTCACTTATTGAGACATGTGAGTATTGAAATTTTAGGAATTTTTTTTCGAATCTGACCCATTCTAATTTGACAGAAAGGGTACTGGACATAAAGTAAATGAGGAGATGTTTTTTTTAATTAAATTTATATTTTTTGTCGATCTGAGTGTCTTCAGGATATTTTGGGAGAAACTTTTTCTCAAAATATGAAAGGAAAGAATTTTTTTTAGAAAAAGAGAAAAATATTATCATCTAGTTGATTAATTTCATGAAATTTTTAGATTGACACAATTGCTACATAATTAAATAGATAAATATTTAAACTAATAACAGAAATACTCGCGTATTTTAGTGTTTATTTCTGACATTTTAAGCACAAATATACATTGTTATATAATTAGAATAAATTCACATGGACGGCTTTAAAATTCTAAAATAAAAATAACAAATTCAATGCGCAGCTTTTTTACTAATATTAAAAAAGAGATCAATTCATTAAAGGGAAATGAATCATTTTAAAATCACTTGCATATATAAATGAGAAAGGTACGTAACGAATATACATATATTTATAATGTATTCTCTGCCGACCAATGGCTGAGTGGTTAGCGTTCCTGACTCTTGAGCTGCGGTTCGGGCATGGATGTTACTATCTCTCTGTGCTTCTCTACCCTTTCTTCTGTGATGTTGTATGAATGTGTCCCACCCTATAAACGGGTTTGTGGTGGTATGGCGCGGGCAACGCTACTCGCCTCCGTGACTTGGTTCACAGGTGTCCGCTGGGTAACGACTAATGAGTAGCAGTTTATGGCCTTGTTGTGGCGAAGGGTTAGTCATCCAAGTGCCCACCGTTATTTAAAAAAAAAGTATTCTTTAAATTCCTTATTTATTTTATATATTATACATATTTTTCATTATATTTATTTGTGTGTCTGTTTGTCAATTAACAAAATTATCATTTTTATTGTTTGCAAGAATTAATAAGTTTGCTTCTATCCTAAATCCCCAAATACATTTAAGCATTGTAGAAATCTAACTTTCTCATTATTTTTTTGTTAATAATTTGCAAATTTATAAACTTTATGGTAAAATTCTCTGTATTATTGATAGAGATAGATATACATAAATAAATGATTAGGAAAAAGATATCTAAATAAAATTACCAAGTAGTTTTTAATAAAATTACCAAGTTATTTAAAAGTAACTCATTATTATTTTTGATTCAGGGATATTTTGTTATGAATTTTGAAAATTTAACTCCGAAATCCTTTCAAAACTGTTTTTTTTTTTTAACAAAAAGTTTATTTTGATGTAATATCAATTTGTTTTCTTTGACAGTTGTTTCAAAGAACTAACTGAATCACTTGCTTAAAATAGAATATTTCAAATTATAATTCAATTCGTAATCTAGATGAAATGATTTTAGATACATTGTCATTTTCGGCCTCAATATTCCATGCATTTTAACTTTGAAATTACTATAAGCTCTATACAGGGTGTCCCAAAACGACTGCATAAGCTCTGCACAGCTAGATTCCTCGTTAGGAGTACATAAAAACTGTCCAAAGAAGCATTCCTGAACGAACCATAATTTACGAGAAGAATACGAAAAACAAAGTATGACGTCACTTCCGGTGCAAGAAAAAACACTTTATTGAACATATCAACAGCAGCTTATGCACAATTTAAAGCAGATGTTCAAAGTGTCCGCCGTGCATGTCGAGGCAGGCTTGAGCACGCCGCGGAATGGCTGTCATCACACGTTCCAGCATCGCGGGATCCACCGAAGTGAAAGCAGCATGCAGAGGAGCAACTAAGTCCATTGGTGATGTCCATACGTGCGCATCCATGGCACGCGCACATGCATGAAGCGATATGCGCGGCGAACGTTTTAAACATTATCGTCTGAAAGATATGCAAATACTATTATTGATATGTACAATAAAGTGTTTTTTTGTTGCGCAGGAAGTGTCGTCATACTTTGTTTTTCTTATTTTTCTTGTAAAATATGCATCGTACAGGAACGCTTCTTTGGGCAGTTTTTCTGTACTCCCAACGAGGAATCTAGCTGTGCAGAGCTTATGCGGTCGTTTTGGGACACCCTGTATTCGTATGTAATATAAAAGAAAATGGTATTTACCAGGAGTATGAATTATAAGATGTCATAATAATATTATTTTAAAAAATAAACAAATGTTATTTTTTAACTTTTGTACGAAAAAACGGTTTTTATAAACTAAATTGTGATAAAATTTTTATTAAGGTAAATGTTCTAAAAGACAAATTAATGATTATTAAAATTACATCATAAATTTGCTTCCTTATGATTTGTAAAATATTGTATTAGGGTCAATATCTTGCTGTAAAGTTAATAGTATTCCAAGCAGAAAGAATTAAGTTATACTAAACTTTGCAACGAGACTGTCGATTGCTTTTTTTGTATTTAAAAATATATCATTCTAAGCATTTGCAACTTAAAAAATATTTTACACTTTAATTTCTAGCAATTATCATATAAAATTATTTCATTATTGTTAGGAATGTTGAGTACGTTAGAATATATTATGTATATAATCATGTATGTTAGAAAATTGCCAATGGAACATTTCCCCAGTGCGATAATTAGTAATTGCTGTTCTTTTTTGTGGAAAGTGTCATTTACATTCCGTGTTTGGCTTGCAAATGATTGCGGTACATTTATTATATGTAACGTTGAGATCTTATTTTATCAAAAATTCAGTAATTTAAGAGCTTAGTATCGGATGGTGGTTGAAAAGTAATTTTTTTGCCAACAAAGCAGTAGTTGATGTAAAATTGCCAAAAAATGTCAAATGTTGCTTTGTCCAAAGCTCAATTAAATGACGGAAAAACACTTAAATTGATATCAGTATTGAAGAAAAAATCTAATTACATCCAGAATAATCAATTTTTAATACGAAATTGATTTGAAAATCATTAAAAGCCTTTATTTTTAGTACATACCGATTTGTCAGATCCAATAAGAAAAAGCATTTCTCCTTCAACCACAAAAAGATACCACTTTAGCTTTCAATACAACATTAATTCTGAAGATACAATTTCAGATACTCCCCGATCCAGAATCGATTGACACACAATTACCTGTTGAATCTTCTTAAAATTTTTTACAAGTCTTCTTATATTAAAGCAAAAATAATAAATGGTCAAAGATTTGGAAAATTATCATTAAATAGTTATTGCTGTAGGCTCTTAAAATATAGTCATTTTTACCGAAGAAAATTGGATCCAAGTTTTATGATCTTGAAAAGAATCAAATACTCAGAAATTGTTTTATTTCTTTTGCATCTACTTAAAACTAGCAGAAAATATTTTCTGAACTCTATTATATTTATAACTTAATTGTAAAATATTTTTAAGATCTTCATAAAAGAATTTCAATACTGATTTCATTTAGAACATTTAACTTGCCTCATATCTATCTTATATGAAGCGTAAGCGGAGAATATAATGCTCATAGCCTCGTTGATAAATATGGCGATAAATTGGTTTGAATATGCCCGAATGTTGATTCTGCATTTCAAATTTATATATGTAAAGAACAACAAACACTTTGATATACATTAATGTATTAAAAATAATTTTGAAGGCAACTTTTTCTGATGGATTTTTTGTGATATAAATATGAAGTGGATAATTTATCAAACATTTTAATTGATTATGAAATTGTTCATGGAAAAGAGTGAAGAAATCGTTGATTGCAGTATAATGTATGCAATACTTAGTATATTATATGCAATACTTAGATTGTAGTACATTATATGCAATGCCCTATTATTTTGTTATAGAGTTTTTGTGAAAGATGCGCGCGCGATCTAGAAGCTTTCTAGTATTTTAGAAGCACTTTTAAAAATAGATTTTAGAGAATTAGAAAAAGTAGAATAATGGAAGGCTGTAAATTTGTACAATTTACCCCTGGGGAAGAAAAATCGAATGAAGTAACGAAAGTAAAAGGTGATCCTACTTGCTTTATCATATGAATACTTATTTGCTTCTGTATAAAATTCAGATTTAGAGACGAATGTTCTTTTAAGTTTCCTTTTGCAGATACTTTTCACAGTTCTGAATGGTGCCTCGTGTGTAAATATGATATGGTTTAAGTTGAAAACACATTTATGATTTTACATTTAGCTTTGTTAATTTTTTAAATTAAGTGGTATTTGATTTAGATAACTTACAAAGATTTATTTCAATTCAATTTTTTAATGCTAATGTGTAACTTTATTTCTAGATTCTCTCGTTAAATGAAGTATATGGTGCAATCAAAAAATTTCCGCTTGAGGCTGTCACTACAGCATATACATGCATTTTCATCTAAACATATTATTATATTGGAATTCGTTTATTTCTGAAATATGACAATAATGATATTACCGCCAAATGCTTCCAAGCAATAAAAGCACGATTTTATTCCTTTCTTTCTCTACTAAAGTGGAAAAATCAATTGATATTCATTGGAGAATGAAGAATATGTGTGAAAAGACAATAAGAACTCTAATAATCCCCGCTTACTTAAAAGCTCTACTCGATATGCCAATCAGAACAAGATCTAGCTCCCAAGTTTCATTCCAGATATCCAATGAGGGTTGAGGTTCTAGGACCAGGCACCTCAGACAACTGCCAGCCGGCAATCACTTTGATTTACACTCGAGTTGATTTCCTCGTCATAGTTCCTTAAAAAAATATCAAAGATCCAATATTCCAATTGGACGACGAACTAAAAAGTCCTATAAAGGTCGACAGCTTCAGTTGCATGACGGAAGAACAATAAGAAAGGTCAACAGATCCAGCCAGATGAAGAAAAAACAGCAAAAATTTAATTGGAAGGTCAACAGTTCTAGTCGGACAAAGAAAGAACAGCAAAGAAAGTTCTTGAGAAGTCGACAATCCAGTTAGACGGAGAACAATAAAAATGTCCTTGAAATGTCGACGGATCCAACTAGATGAAAAAATAGCAAAAAAATATTTGAAAGGTCGACAGTTCTAGTTGGACAAAGAAAGAACAGCAAAGAAAATCCTTGAAAAGATGACTTTCCAGTTAGACAACGAACAATAAAAATGTCTTTAAAAGGTCGACAGTTCCAGATGAAGGAATAAAGAACAACAAAAATGTCCTTAAAAGGTCAATGGTTCTAATCGGACTAAGATCGGAAGACAATTTCAATCTTCTTTAATGATCAGAAATAAGAGTTTTAAGAAATATTTATAACTGGAATAATTTAGAGCCGTTTTATATGATTGACATGCCAAATCCACCTAGTACAGCCTTTGAAAGGAAACTCTTTAATTGCACCGTACATATTCAGTATTTAAATATGTAGACCTCTGAATGGTTAAGAGAGAAAAAATAAATACTAAATTAATAATTGCACATAATTTGAAATGTTATCTCACATTTTTTTTATCAGACTCAAGAAACACTGAATGCACGGGACATAGAAATTACTTGTAAAAGTGATGTTTGTAAGTGAGTAAATGTGTAAGAATGGTGCAAGAATGAAGCACATAGACTTTCTCTCAACAATTTAATTCCAAGAAGGTGAGATAAATTTTCTTGTATAAAAAGATATATGCATATATACATACATACATATTCATAGGCATATATAGTATGTGTATGGTACATTGAAACAATAATACACGTTGACCAACACCTTAAAATTTAACAGTTGTTCTCTTTTTATCACACATCCACTTTTTTTTTTATTTCTGCACCTTATATAATTTTTCTTATATATAACTCAGCCATAAAATATTTTCATCAAGAAAATTCTATATACAGTAAATCTCTTTTCAAACATAAATTAAACATTGGAATAAAAAATTTCCAATCATTTAATCAAAAACACAGTTTAAAATTCTAATCAAATGTGCAATATTTCTTTTTATACATAATTAATCTTTATTTTTACTTCTCTTTCAATATAAAACCAATTAAGTACACATGCTAGAATGAATTACAAACACCTTTCGCAAGATAGAGTGCATATGTAAAACATTTTTTAAAGATATGTCTAGTTTTTCATAAATATTTAGATAATATATTACAACTTTGAGATTTTTTCCATATAATTATTTGAGAAATCACATTTACAATATACATCTATTAGAAATTTATAAGAAACACTTTTAAATTTTCATTCATAAGTAATAAACATTTTCCCCTCTTTCTCAATTTACTGAATTAAAACAAAAAGATTATAGCATTTCCACATTTAAATCAATTCGTAAAAAAACGTTGAGGAATTTTTTTACATTTTTTTTACGTAAAATCATATTTTATCTCTTAACAGTTACTTCGTAAATGTATATAAGGCTGTATAAAGAGAAAGTAAAAAATTTTGAATAGAAATTTTAATTTTTTTAGTAGTATACTTTGTTTCGACACGGAATTGAATAGAAGGGTTTAAAAGTAATTACTTGTTTTGATTTTTTTCTTGGCTAGGACTTAAGTATATAAACTGTACAAGATATTTACATTCAGAGAGAGAAAAATCTCCCGAAAAATATGATGTCATTTAAACATAAAATTACTTTTAATTTTATAGGTTTTATAATTATATTGACAGTTCAGACTTTTGAAAACTAGTTCTAAGTTGTTTTTTGAAAGAACACGAAACCGTACACCCAAATTAGTTTAGCTTAAGAGAATGAATATTTTTCCTTACAAATAAAATTTTTAATTCGAAATTTTTGATTATGATTCATTTTATAAAATTTACACATTAATAGTTACAAAAACATTAATAATATATTTTTAGCCATTCACAATAAAATCTTTTTCATAACAGGTATTTATAATAGAAATCCACAAGTATTTGGTTTTGTATAAATATAGTTTTGATAAGAAAACAATTTATACATATTTAGAAAATATTTATAATTTAAATATAAGAATAATAACTTAACGCACAATTTTTCTTTTCATTAGGTGTCAATATTTTCTCGAATATAAAGAGTTAATTTGTAGAGTTTTATTTGAGTATTCTTTTCATATGTTACGATAATAATTTCAACGGGTGTGACTATACAAATTGCGAAAATGGAAGAACTAGTAACTAAGCAATAGAAAATAATAATAAAATGGAGATCAAATTATTCATGTAATTCTTAAATCTGTTCTAGCCTCCAACAAATTGGGAAACAGAACGCATTTCATATGTAACAAAGAAAATACTCAAAGAAACTCACACATTTAAACCATAATAAGGAACCAGAGAAGACACTCAAATATGTAAATAACTCTACTGTTGTTAAATTAGTCTTTTTACTGACTAATTCACAGAGAGCCCATTCAAGTATCATTAGGTAAAAAAAGTTTTTGAAATTATATTTAAATTCTTAAAATTATTTTTTTGAATAATAGTCAGATTGAATTTAAAATTATAGTATTTTCATATAAAATTGACAAACACTAAATTAAGGAAAAGTTTGTGACAAGATTTATTCTCACTCGAAATGTCTGTGTTCCTTTACTTATTAACACACATTGAGTTGTTAAGATATTTACAAGGTAGTTGATTTATTTTGGGTAGCAAAATAATCGAACCGGAACCGGAAGTGAGCAAATATTTATTTGGACCCTTTGTTTATTACGTTTGCTATCACTGTCATGTCGATAACACAGTTAATAAATTGAACAAAAACTAATTTATAATGACATTTGAATTCACATTTGCAACAAGTATTTCTACATTAATTAATTTTTTCAATTATATTAAGTCAGAACTAAAGTCTTACTCTCATATTGCAAAAAATTTATTTTTCATTAATTAAATTTTTCATACATTACTTCAATATAATGAATAAAAAATTGAATGCAAATGAAAATAACTAATGTATGTTTCAAATAAAAGTTTTATTTAATTTTGCATAAAGGAAAGAAAGTATTTAGTCCAAGAACATCGTAAAACCATAAATTTTTTTTTCACATTAACGATATTGTCAAACCATTTGGCTGGTTAATGTGATTGATAGAGTTTGCTTAAAAAGAATTAACGTTAAACATGTATGAGAAATAGTGCCTAAACTAAAATAGTACATTAGAATGTAAAAACATTCTAGTTGAATGACACGAGTAGTATTTTAAATCCATTTCGTGACGTAGAATTATAATTCTACATAAGTGTACAGTTTCTCGTCTAGAACTTTTTAAAATACATCTATATTGCAAGTAAGTACATGTTTAAAATGAATATTATATGTTTATGCCCACAAACTTAATATTTCTTTCACATAATGGAAAATTCGTTAATAGTAGAATTCCTTACTTATAAAAAAAGTGGTAGATGTACTGAAGTATTTTATATAATAAAGTGAGCGGTTGAAAAGTATTAAAATGGCAGTGGTTGTATTTGTTCTCTGAGTAAACTTTTAAGAGTTATTTTCTGTACAACTTTTACTTACATTTAAGTCTTTCTCAAGTATTTGTAATTGGAAAACCTTATTGGCAAAAATAAAATTCAAATGCCATACATAATAAAGATTTGAATAACTTTACCAAACTCTAAGTTCTTCCAATTTCGCAAATTATTAAGTGACATCTGAGAACATAGATTTTAGAATTTTATAAGTTGATTTAAATATTAGATACATATATGAAAATAATATCTTTGATTAATCATTATATATATTTATTCATTTTTTTACATTCAGTATACAAGTACCAAAATTTATATTATTTATGTAACGCGTAAGCATTTTAATAATGCGATTTGAAAAGGAAAAAAAATTTCCTGATATAATTCATAATATGTTAGGTTTTAAAATAAAATATGTGTTAAAAATACTTTATGAAAAACCAGAAACAATAAATTTATTAAGTTTCTTTTCCTTAAATAAAGTTTTAAGAAAAAATATCTACAAAAAGTTACAAATTTGTTGAAGAAGTTACATATAAGTATCATAATTATCGACTAGTAAGACTAGATTTCGATATTTCATATGTAATTGATACAATGAGTTATACCATGAACCTTGCAATTAAATTTTCTACAATAAACAAACCTTACATAAATAAATATATACTCTAGAATGAAACAAAAAATAAATCCCCTAAGCAAAGTTCACTATAAATTTATTATTACATTGAATGCTTTATCATATTTCCCTATCATCTCATTAGATGAATAAATAAAAATGTCTGATAAAGATTTCAAAACTGGTGAATGACATAAAATGAGAAAAAGAAAAATCAAGTGTATCAAAAGACATATCAAAAGACACATGAATATGGATATAAAATAGATGAAATAATAAAAAAACCATTGTTAATGTGAAGATATGCAACATCAATTTATAGAACATTTTAAGTGAGATTTAATTAGTTAATTGAGTTTTTTTTATATATATATAGTTTGTTAATTTAGCGTCAGTTTCAAAAAGTACATTGATAATTTCAAGATACAAATCTAAAGCGATTTCTAGAAAATTGAAAACATTTTTCAACATATTTCATTTAGGAGACTTTCATATAAAAAACATTCAATTCGAAAGTTGTTGCAAATTATGGAAAACCAAAACTAAAGCAAATGTCAAAGTAAAATGATCTCAACTGAGGCTTTTTGTCCGCGTGAAACAGAACCCGGATGCTGAGAAGATCCATTCTTTTGCGTTTCTGACTTGAAGAAGAGATGAGGAATAAGGAACAGGTCCGAATGAAGAAGATATCACAAGAGTGGACACCAAACTATAAACTTTTGCAGATGTATGTAGAGAGAGAGAGAGAGAGAGAAAGAGAGAAGTTATACTAGAAGTTTAAAATTGTTGTTGTTTTTCCTCGTTAGATGACAGTTGGCACAGAAGAGTCGGTATGTGTGTGTGGGATATGCCCTCGCGTGACTTGTGGCAGTTGAGACGGTGAAAGACGCGATGAATGAGAAAAATCACTTAATTTAAAAGAAGCACTTAAATCAGATATATATATACACATACATATATATATATTCGCTGCTCCTAACTTACCAACAATAATGCAATATAAAAAATATAAATCTGAAATTCACACCACACAAGACAGTCTCTTTAAGGAAACACTTCAGAGCCGGATTTTAAGAGAAAAACATTGCCACAAATTCATTTCGAATAAAAACAAATATTTTGTGCAAAATTTCATGCCACGAAGGAATCTGAAAGCTTTCACGTTGGAAGTTGCAGTAATTTCGCGCCAAATTTAAATTTGAAGCAAGGAAAAATTTTGTTTTACTTTCTGCTCAGTTTATTCATTTACCAAATATACTAAACTCTTGATGGAAT
Organism: Latrodectus hesperus; assembly: GCA_037975125.1. Taxonomy (NCBI): domain Eukaryota; kingdom Metazoa; phylum Arthropoda; class Arachnida; order Araneae; family Theridiidae; genus Latrodectus; species Latrodectus hesperus. The sequence goes on from CM075862.1 coordinate 34,127,780, forward strand.
ATTTATTATTTAATTATTTTTATTCATTCGCCAACAGAGAACTTATGCATCTGCGCGTAGTTAAATTTTAAGACGAAGAATATTGTTTTACAGGCAAGTGTGACTAAGACATGCGTGAAGGAAACGAGACTTTCCTAAGCTGCACACCGATCCGAAACTCCTTCGCAAGCTCCTTTTATTATGTGCGTTGACTCGAATTAAAATGTGTACCATTTATGACTATTTTTGAATGGATACTGAATTCTATTTAAATTGAGACGATTCTAAAACGAAAGTTAAGATAAATATTAATATTTTGAATCATGTTAAGCATCAAATATTTATTTAATAATCTCATCATTCAATGAATGATCTTAGATATGAAGACGATCATTATACGTTGGAAGATAACATTTTTGATTTGCGGGACAATTTTTAAAGTTCTAAAATATAAATATTTAGAATAAAAAACAAAATCGTTACTCTTATAAAAATATAATTAGAACGCAAATTATTTCCCATGTGTAATTATGAGTACAGTTTTCCATAAAACAAATAATTAGAAGAAATGCATTGCATTTGAATGGACAGCAAAATATAATTAGTCAAGTACCTTTAAACTAACATATTTAATTACGACAAATTGAAAAATTGCTCTAAATATAAATCAAATCAAGCTTTTTTTTTTTGCTGCCGAAAAAAATTGTCGAAAAAGTAAAAAAAGAGTTGTAGCAAACATGATTTAGTAATAATGCCAGTTAAATTACATATGCACACGAAAGCTTTCTCGGTTCTGAAAAGTTCTCCTTTCAAATATAAATACCATTATTTCTCAAAAAAGTGTTTAAAAAGAGTACCAATAAAAAGAAATGGCACATAAAATATATAGGTTCCTTCATATTCAAAATTCATAAACAATCCTTACCAGTGTAGAATTTCGTACGTTTTTCCACGTACATTTTGATTTTTTTTCAAACCAAACCAAAATGTTTGCCGTGCATTTTGATTTGTGCCGCGGAAATCCGGCTCTGAACGGGAGAAATCATTGCCTATTTTAAAGACTGCCATTTATAGTCACGTACACCTGAAGTGGGTAGAAGTCTACATTTGTTTTTACACTATCATCCAGTTAGTATTATATTTATGATATAGTAATGCGTTGACATAGCATTTACATTTACATATGTATATATTTATACGCCGGTAAAAAAATTGATGCTTAAGAAAAATTATACAGAGAATAGTTTACAACATTCTGCCACGCATCTCGAAATAGAAGCTTCATCACATGTACTGTTTTCAGGGTAGAGATTTTAAAAAGGAAACCTCCTCCACCCCTGCAGCTCGTTTTGGGTCTCGTCTCCCTCTCCACAATTCATTAAAATAATGATCTCAATAAATATCATGGGGAATTATTTGTCATACTTGTCTTAAGAGCTTTACTGCGTTTGATCTTTTTACAATAGCGATATGTTTTTCACAACTAGTAAGGCATTTAAACTTTCGTAAATTTGCTTCGAATAAGTTCTCTATACAAAAATAGAGTTAATATATAGTTCAAAATTAAATTTAGAAGGTTTTTGTGCTTGTTTTTGGGATTTATTCCAAAATTTATAGCTAAGAATTTTATGAGTTTTTAAATAACTAGACCGAAGAAAAATTTTAATTTAACAAATTTAGTAAAAGGTCTTTTCAAAAATGAGTCAAAAATACTGCAAGAAATGATTGACGATTTTTTTATTAATGTCAACAATTCTCGCTCAAGTTATTTTTGAAAGTCTAATTTTCAGAACATATAATGTTGAAATTCTTCCTCGGAAAATTGAGATTTCATCATTTATTTTCCCCTGATATTTGGTTTTTTGAATTTTCTAAGGAAACTCGAATAGAATAAAAAAAAAAAAAAAAAGAACTCGTGAAGAAGAGGGACGAGATCCTGAAACCACTATTTCGGCACTTGCATTTTATTCAGCCCGCCAACCTAAAAAAAGAACCCAAGAGTCGAGAAGAATGAATGCAAGTAAAGACACCAATGGATGCGTCCACCGGTCGGTGGTTGAAGACTTTGAAGGAGAGCAGCTTCTCCGTCCTAGAAGAAAGAGTGTCCATTGAAGATGAGCAAAAAATGCCGGAAGAACAACTTTGTTGCAACGTGGCCGCCGGACGAAGACCCCGAGGGAAGGCGGTCGACGAGCGTGAGAACTGAGGGTCATCTCCGCACAAAGGGTGAGTTACTGAACCGGGATGTTTTCGTCGTTCCTCACCTCCGACTTCAGCTTCACGAATTCCCGCGCCACCTCGTCGTTGGTGCGCTGGGACAGGATGCGCAGTACCGTCCACCCCGTCTCGTCCATGTTGACGCGCCGTCCGAGCGGCAGCCAGCAGGCGCAGCTGCCCTGCTCGATGATGTCCCGCAGCTGCATGACCGCCACCCCCACGAGGCGATCCTCGCGGGCGAAGCAATAGTCCTTCACACAGATATGGAGTTCGAAAGAGGAGGGCTCCTCCTCGTTCCCGATGATGCTGCAACAAAGAGCACACATTATATATATATATATATATATATAATTAAGCATACATAGTTAAAAATTTGTCTCAATTCAGTTAAAATTTACTCTTTCACACCAACTTGGTCACAGGTGAGAAATGTGATGTCTTGAACTTCAAGCTTTTACCATGATTCGATTATTTATTTACATTTCCTATAACTATAAATGTGTGACTTTTTTCGATAGGATGATTGTGTTATGACTCTTTTATCTTTGGTTTTGTCTAGTGGTCAGCGTGCCTGACTGCGGATAGGGAGGTCCTGGGTTTGAATCCCGGTTTGGGCATGGATGTATTTTCTCTGTCTTTGTCCTTTCCTTGTATGAATGGGTTGTGAATGGTTGCCAACCCTATAAACGGGTACCTATGACAAGTGTGTACTGAGGTAGTCGGACTCTACACCAAAATATGCTTCAGTTGGAAAAGTGGAGCGGCCCACCCCATAATGCCAGCCTAGCTGACACAAGACAATAACAACAACATTATTTGGTTTACTTTGCTTATCATTCAACTGTCACTTTTGGCACCCGTGGGCTAACGAGATGGAGACCTCAGGTTTAAAGTGCTTTACAGAAACATGTCTTTTATAAAGAATATCATAAATGTAAGTATTTGAGAATCAAAATCAACATCTCAAATGAACGACAATATTAGCATGATGGCAAATAGCAAATGTTTCTAAAATCTATTTGTGCATGGTATACCATAACTGAAGTAGCACACTCTTAAAAATTAATTATGAATTATTTTAATATAAAGAATTCATTTACTGTTATTCAATTTTTCCTAAGGAAATTAACAAAGAGTTAAAACAAAAGTAAGAGAATTATATAATTGAGACGAAATTAATCTAAATATCACAAAATAAAAAATATTGAAAATAACTGCCTCCAATTATATATTAGCAATAATTGATTAAAATTTCGCAAATACAATTCTTCATTAGCCATTAAGCATCATACCGACACCTACTAACTTCATTGGCAAAACCACAAAATATCTAAAAAAATAATTATATATTTGAACACATAAATGTACAACAAAAAGTCTCTTTACAAAGGCTTATTTTTGAATTACAAATAATTTTCTTCATTACCTTATAATGGCACGATAAATTATTTTATCTAGAATTATATATCGTATTATATATCTATATGCAATACATATAAAATCACACACCAAATATAAAAGAGAATAGATAGATTAAAAAATACATCTATAAAAGAAGCATGTGTATGCAATCTTTTCTTGTCTTTTTTACATAAATATAAAAAAGACAAGAAAAGATTGCATACATCATACATAAAAAAGAATCAAATATCATTAGTAAAAGAACAAGTGTCATATAAACAAATTGTTGCTCATAATAAAAATTACTCTCTAATTTGTATTTTTATCGAGATTCAAAATCAGGGCAAATTTTACTCAAAGGATATTCAATACACTAAAGAGATTTAATTTCAAGGGGAAAAAGGTCTGTATAAGATTTTTAGAAAAATTAATGTTATGTGTGTGTTCGATTTTTTTATATAATTTAAAAAGATGAAATAAGTAATGGTGTTTGCAAATTCAATTCTTAAAATAGATTTAAAAATAAGGAAAAAAGAATTAATAGCAACTTAAGAATTTAGTAGCATAAGCGATAAGAGCGTTGGGAAATGTTTGGTAGTTCCTATTCCATATTGATAAAATTTGTATAACTTTATTTTAATCCTTTCTTTGAAAGTGATATCATAGATACACAGTACAGAATCACCACTGAAGAACGTTCATAAATACGTCCGCCCGTGAAGAATATTAATAGCAGAGAAATTTGTCACCTCTATTATTTTTTAAGATTTTAGGCGCTTATATAAACAAAAATAAAAACTTCATACTAAGCCATCTCATTTTATTTCACGAGAATGTTAATATTTAGTCTTGACTGGAACCTGAATGAAAATAGTATTTGAAAGAGATTTAAAACTGTGTGAGCACTAAATACTGCAAACATATTTAAATCAAATATTTAGTTCGTTTTTTGAATATCGCTTTATGAAGTCGTACAATGTATCGAAACGAATTCAACTATTAACTTCCTTTAACTCATCATCATCCTCAGCATTGGCACGACAGCCCTTTGTGGGCCTTCTTCAGAAGTCTCTGCCATTCCGCCCCTTTTCTAGAAATCGACCTCCAGTACTGTTGAAGTCTTTTTCCAGGCAGTCCTTCCATCTCTTTTTGGGTCTTCCTCTTGGTCTACTACAAAAAGGGGTGGTGTTGAAGACCTTTATTGGTGTTCTCTCTGTACAACTTCCTTTAACTATTCATTACAAATAAAATGGACTGATTTTTGTATCCTTAAGTGAGGTAATACTTTTCGATTTTATACTTAGTCCATTTTATATGAAATCACTAGATGAAACATTTATGTTTAAATCTTTCTGCGACCCCTTTCCTTTATTTTAATTGGGTCAGTGGTTTTCAAAGGTTTTAATTGTCACAAAATCATATCTTGCTTCATATTTTAGTGATGCACTGATTGTTATATTTTATAAATAATATATTTATGCACTTATTAATTTATTATCAAAATACATAAAATAATAATATAATAATAATTAAATACAAGGTGTATGATCTTTCCATTTTTCTAAATATTTAAAAAAAATGTATTCCTTTGAAAAATTTTAATTTATTTATTTTTCTATAGATGCTTATTTTTTATTGTTATTATTTTTCTCCAAAAATAGTATCTTAATTTCCTTGACTAAAAATAATCTTAACTTGCAGGCTTAAGCTCACAGTATTTAATTCACTTAAAATTTGACGTGAAATTATATTGAAAATTTCTGGAGCCAGACGATAAATGGTGCTTTTCCATTCATAGTTTTTTCTAATTTTTCTATTATTAAATTTGTTCTTTATTTATGTTTTTATATTAAAGTTTAAGATAAATATGTAACCATAAATATGTTAGCACAAAGTTGCTCAAATTTCTAAAACTACCTTTAATATATTACTTATTCTTATTTTAACATCCACTACCCAATAAGTGAGTTTAATTTTTTTAAAAAAATCTAAGCTACATTTAACAATATATATCTATATAGATAAACACATAAATAGAGAACCTAATTAATTTAGAATTTTTCTAAGACAAACACAAAAAAATAAAACAAAGTTATGACACACTGAATGTAGTGACTACAACGATAAGGAAATTAGAAATAAACTAAAAAAATATAAGTTAGCAAAGATACCGGGAATAGCAAACGCTTAAATTACAAAATGTCAGTCTCCTATAGGCTGACAACATTGGTTGTTCATAAGAATTATTGTCAGTGACTACGGAGGAAGTACTCACAAGTGAAATGTCTCGTTGTATTTGGGTGACCAGTTATTGTTCTTAGACTTGGTGCCGTGCTTCCTGCGCTTGTCACTCAGGTGTGGCCCAATCAGATTCACCTCCACGAATGGGCGGAACATGCTGGTGCTCGGCCATTTCAGGTCGTTGGCGGCCACCACTGCAAAAGACAAAGACCGTCACTTATGAATAATGCAAGGGAAGGACAGCTGTCGAGGAAGTGTTCCCTTCCAGAGGGAGGAAGCATACCTTTGACAGTGATCTTGTGCTCTCCGGTACCAGGATGAGTGAAAAGATCGACTTGGATGGACACCTCACCCACACTGCCTTCTTCTGCCGTTGGAGCATCTGAAAGAATTCATGGCTTACTGTAGCTTTGGAGATGATGGATTCAACAGTCACGAAAACATTTGAATCGAAATAGAAAAATCTTATAGTCGCAAGAATTTAACCGTATTGTATAGGGAATATTGTTAAACTTTTATAAGTTCCTGATTTTAAGTGCTGTCATTAAGAGTTTTAATGGAGAGTAATTTTGTTGCAATATCGTGGCAGAATTGTTAGTTTCACGTGTGCGTCTTTCATCTTCCAGAGATACATCTAGTTTGAGATGCATTTAGAGCTTAAAAATTCGTTGGTAATTAGGATATTTTTCTGTTTATCTAACTTTTTCCAAATTACAAGTAATTTCAACGAGGAAATAAAACGTTTCAATCATTTTGAGAAATGAATGGATTCGCTAGTAAAGTATGCGTAACAGAAAGTGATTCTTTATATATACAGATCAAAGTAGGCATCAGTAATTATCAGTGATTGCTTATTCAACGTGAAAATTCATCAAAATTAACAAACCTTAAAAATATAAATTACAAGGAAAATTGATATAAACATATTAAGGAAAAACATATTAAATGATTTTATTTGATAAATTAAACATATATTTTCAAAATGATTTAAAGTTAAATGCAAATTAAGCCTTCAATATTTATTTACAAAAAACTTAATTGATATTAATTTTGAAAGAGAAAAATTGAATTGTATAACTTTAGTCAAACTTTAATTATACGTCGTTTCGTAAATACATATTTTCAAGACGGTCTTTTAATAGATTTATTAAAGGTGTTCAATTGTTATATTTTCCTGAATTTATTAACAACTTATTTATGGATTAAGGCATGTTTTTAAAGCAAATTACATAATAATCCTTGCATGTATTTTCATATACCCTTCTAAAATTCTACAACAAATACACATAGTTGCTGGAAGTGAATTTAAGCTGAGAAAATGAAGATTTTAGCAATTAAGTCGTAGTCATTTTTTAAGCTAATTTATTTTTCAATAACTTGGATTATTTGAATGCATCATAATTTGTCAAAACCGAGTTGCTTGAATATTTCAGAGTAAAAAGTGCAGATTTTGAGAAATACAATATGTAAGTTCTTTGTACATGACTGTTCCAAGAATAGCATTGTTCATTAACACTCGCTTATGCGAAAACGTTCGACTCTTCTAGCTGAAAAAACGTTTTTAGTACGAAAGGTATGAGGCAGATAAACCTAGCTATATTTGTCATTTCACTATTATTGAGTAAAGGATAAACACTAGGTGTCTTATTATTGAGGGAAACATGGACACTAGTCTTGAGTTCATTATTTTGATTTGATGAGAATGCCCACGGATTATTGTAATTGTGAATACTGCAATGTGAAATCTAAAAGCAATCTATTTCGTAAAACGTAGTACAGAAAAAGAAATTATTTTAATCGAATATCTCGAAAAAAAAAAAGACTAAATTTGAAAGCGCATTGCATGTTTCAGTGGTGTGGTCTCAATGTTGTGATGAAAATGCTCATAAAAGAAATCAATGTAAAAATGCAGAAACCATTGACATTCTGAAGAATGGATTGAGGTGTTACCTTGCTTGAGTTGCGTGGTCACGAACGTCTTGATGAGAGTGTCCGTGGTCTGCGTGTACAGGGAGAGGGCGTACCGGAGGGACTGTAGCTCGGCACTCTTGTCCAGGAAGGCTTTCTTCAGGCCGTTGCCGTTCGCATGGAAGTACTGCTTGATGGTGTCCAGAGCCACGTCCAGCACGGCACACTGTTTTGGCGTCAAGTTTTTCTCGACCTCCTGAAACAAAGGCACACTCAAAGGTACGGAAAGACACAGGACATGATCTTCCATACAACGCTATTACAAGTACACATACCCATCTCGTTTTTATTTTTGGGTTGGATCCTATCAGAGTCCACACCTTTGGCACGAATGATTTTTATTGGCGATAATTGTGGCTTGCTCGAATCTTGATAACCATACTTCGATACACTAGATATGGTAAACCAAACTATTTCTGGAATTTCGTTTTGGCTTGGCACTTTTTTTTCAGTTTGTCGCCAAGGGTGTGGGCTCTACTAGGGTTTTATCTATTATTGTGTTAAATTTTGTTTGTTCAGAGAAACACAGTGATTGGATGCAGATGTTAAATCAGAAATATATTAGTGAGTTATGTAAAATGAACATGACTCACTAATGTTATTAAACATAAAATATCAATAATGCTCATTTAACATTATTCATTTATATGTAACACTGAAAAATGTGAAATGAATGTTATGTATTAATGAATAACATAATAACATATTAAAAATCATTTCACGATTTATTAAATATGCTTTTTTAAATAAGAAAACAGTGTAAATAAATTTTTCATTATTGTATAGAGTAAAACATTCTATTTTGCAAATTATTATTTCTTCGAATCAAAAATACTGTAAATTTATATTTCTTAGTCAATAAAAGGAAATAAAAATTAATATTTAAAAACATAATTAAAGAATATAAGGAATAGTTTCTGTAATCTGCTATCATTTATAAACAATATTATCTCATTAATGTCCTTTATTTAAAATTTAAATGTTAATTTAAAATGCTAATGCTTCAATTTTAATGCTATGTAAAGAGTGATTGCATTAAAGAAACTTATTTGGAAACTTTCTTAAAATACCATAGAATATAACCACAATAAATATAGAATAATACCACAATAAATATAACCATAGAAATTTCATATCTCAGTTTTAAACTTTCATTTATGTGTTCATTTCATAGTTTCTTTTATGGTAGCATTTTAATTTTTTATATTTAATAATATTCTAAGTAAATTAAAATTGAAAGCAAAAGCATATAGTTGTCTACAAAAAGTGTGAAAGATTTCGATAATTCAGAAAATAGAGAAGTATTAATAAACATATAGCATTTATGCATAGAATATCTCTTGAATTTTTTTCATGCGTAAACAATTCAACAGACGACTTCCTTTTTTTCAGTTTGAATACTTTTTATTTTATATATGATCATTTATGTATATTAGTCATTGAAGAAAATGCTCTTTCCCAGTTTATGTTTACATTTTCTCCTTTTTTTGTTTTTGTAACTGTAATAAAAAAAACATTTATTTATTCTTAAGAGACGAATTTTTTGACGCGTTTTTGGACATGGTGTTCTTTTCGATAGGATATTGAGAAGCATATACAGTTCCTTTAACCAACTTTTCACTGGAGGAATAGACGTCCATGATCACGTGATACAAGGCAGCTGGAGTGTTTCTTTCGAAGATTTTTTAAGAAAATCGCTTAAAATAAAAATGTACAACATTTTTAAAGTAAAAATCAAAATTTCAGCTGGAATAACTGTCGTGAATACCACTATATTGCCCGTAGCAGGCGGGAAGCCATTTAATGTCTTGGTTATCCTTTTACTATGTAAGATCTATGCTTAGGGGTCCATTGACAAGCACCATAAAATACTTCTGAATCTTCTTAACTATTGATGTTAACCCCGTTAACATTTCTTAAATATTGTAAGAATTGTTAATTCTGAGATTTCGAAGAGGTGGGAGATTCCTTAGTGCCATCACTGGTACTCGAACAAAGTGCCTGGATCTTTATACGCCCTCAATTGTGACAGAGCCTCTTATACCGTTATTTCCAGATTAGCAACATAAGGGCTCTCTCGCATCTCAAAGGCAAAAAAAAACTTTGAGGTCTGCTCTAAATGTAAAACTGATCAGGCTCCTCCTCAGCACACCCTGGATTGTTTGGGCGTCCCCAGATAAGACATTTACTCATACCTCCCTTTTGGTCCTCGATTTCCTAAGGGTCAATGATCTGATGGACCTAATTTGGAGGATAAGCCACAAGAACATATATTTTAAGAACCAGAGTAAACACCAAAATATATTAGACCTTTTCTAGACACCTGTAAGTACATAATATGTGAGGAAAATCAAAAGAAAAGTGACGACTCAACCGAACCGTACCATAACGCCTAAGGCTGAAGGCAATTTCGTGGTGGCGGTCACGTGGTTTCGGAGTAGACGACCCATATCTTCTATTTTGGCATTGGGAAGGTTGGGGAGGATCACCTGCAAGACACAAACAAGGATTAAATAAAAAAGTACAATTTTAAATTATTGAAATCCTTAAATTTAACAAAGAAGAGTTTTTCCTTACATTCTTTTCAGATATGGGAGGTAGAACCACAATTTTCTCCATGGTAGTTATCACAATCTTCCATAGTTCCTGGGAATCAGGAAGATATTTTATTAGTATTTTATGCTATGGGAAATACTCATGCTATGGGATATACTTATTTTATTGAATTTTGGGAATGATTTCAGTAGGACTTACTTTGAGTAGGCGTTTTAGTACTGTGCGCTCGCAGACTTGGTAGAACATGGAGAGTTTTCCATCCAGGATGTCCATGAGGGGGTGGAGGACGTGGTCAGCTTCAGCCATCACCTCGTTCCTCTGCGATACCTGGTTCATAGAGACTTGGCCAGTACCTTTCACCGCTGATAACAGAGCTGACAACTCTTGCATGCTCTCTCGTATCGTACCCTCCAAGCTACAATAATTTAATTTGAACAAGGTTTGAGTTTCTTTTACAAGCTTTTGTATCGAATTTTGAATTTAAAATAACAAAAAATCACTATAAATTGAAATCATTATAAAAAGGGAGATTTATATAGATAATGAATTTTTTTGAAATGAAACTAAAGCTAATAATATATGCATATATGTGACGTAACTAACTACATGTCGCTTGTTAAGCTCGAATCATTTGTTTTATATATAGCTGTCTAATATATTGAATCTAAAATGGCAAATTAATTTTGATAGAATTTATAAAATAAATTCTGAAAGGCAAGCTGGAATTACTAATTTTTTGTGGAATTTCGAAGGAATATATTTGTATTTATATATTCCATTATAGTTAAATGATAATTGTTAGAGAACAAAAACTAATGATGAATTAAAAACTTTTACCAACCATAAAAATATAGTAAGATTCATCAAAAGGCTTTCATGGTTAAGGCACGTATAGAGTTCACGTGATATCCGAATAGTTAAGATCTTGCAGTCGAAGCCCATGTGCATAAAAATATTGGTCAAGAGGTAGACCAAAGAAAAAGTTGCTTGATAATGTCTTGAACGACCTTAAAGGTCGCCAAATAGGGAATTAAAATCAGAGATAGAGCTGTATGTAAGAATATTGTGCAGTAAGCTAAGAGCTATCCTGGTCTATAGTGCCAATAAAGAAGAAGTTACATGCATTCAACGTAGAATTTGTCTTACTATTTAGTAAACAAAATCCATTGTAATAAATTCTTTTAACTATATTTTACTACCATTAATTTTTTAAATTAATAATAAGATTTACTAATTTGTGCTTAAATTTGATTAGGTAATAGTTAAAAATGAATGTATTTTTATTTCATGCAACCCTTTACCTTTTGGCGAAGATGACACTGAGATCATCAAGCACAGTATTTAATTGTTGTTGAAGTTCGTTGAGGATGCCAGCAGCCTCATCATCCAACTGCAAAAGGAAAATGAGAACACGCCATTCAAATATGTAACACTTTAAAATTATACACGTAATTTTTTTTAGCTGTATTTAATTCCTAAAGAATAATTTTAAATTTAAAATTAGTTGATTAATTAAATATTGTTTTAAGTAAAAAAATTCTCGGGCAGAGTAAGGTAGGAAGCCGGTAGCTTAGTGGCAGCGTTTCACGTTTCCAAGGCACAGATCCGAAGTTCGATCCTCGGGCTGGGCAAGGTCGACTCATCATTTCATCCCTTCAGTGGGTCGATAAACTGAGTACCAAGCGTGCCCAAGCACCCTCAGTGTTTAGTTCCCAAGAACTAAACACTGGGGGTCTCACGTTAAGCTGACCACCTAACTAGAACATATACTTCACACACAGGGCCCTTGGTCATGAAAACAGTTAGGGACACTGTAGACTTTGGCCCACATAGGCTGTTGTGCCACGGAGTTTAGTTTAGTTTAGGTCAGATTCAGCCTTTTATCCTTTCAGTATATCGATAAAACTGAAAACCAAACATGCTTGGGAACTAAACACTGAGGGTTTCGCTTTAGGCTGACCCCCTAACTGGGACATGTGCTTCGCACCCCAGGGACCTCGGTCATGAAAATAGATATAGGCTCCATAGGCCTTGACAATCTATAGGTTGTCGTGCCACTGGATTTAGTTTTAGTTTTAAATGAAATGCTAATAAGAATTCTGTGAAAAAACCAAGTATAAAACCTTCTACATTAACTTTTACCATTCTATTTCATTTTGTTTATCGCAATGCTTATTTTCTAATGAAATTTAAAAATTACATCTTTATTTTATTTCCTAAAAAAACTTTTAATATTGTTTTTATTGGTACTTAAAACTTTTAATATTGTTATAAAAAATTGGATACAAATAATATTCAAAGAAATTCATCAATAAAGGATATTTAAATGCACATAATATATGGAAGATATTTCATCTATCACAGTTTTTAAAATTTGAAAAGGAATAGATATGACAAAAAAGAAATTATTGAATTCTTTCTTGTCAACTTTTGTGTGTAAAAAAAAGGAAAGAGCTTTATTCAAGTACTATTACATGTTGGAGAATATTTGAGAATTTTATGTTTTTCCCAAGGTTCAAAAAGTATATCCTTCTTGTCAGATTCCATAATATTTCTCCGATACAATTTGTCTTCTTAAGCGATACTACAAAATCTTCAGACAACTTTTCAAACTTTTCTTGGATCACATCCAGTGTTTTTCTTTGTGAAGTCTTGTCTTTTTAAAGTCATACAACTTTAAATTTTGTTGCGTTTAGATGTTTAGTTATGATCTTTCTAAAACTAATAATTCCTGATGCTTAAAAAATATTGTTTTTATATTCATGTAAAACTTACGCAGTATTTGTGAGATCTTTCATGCGAATCTCATTTTTATGCAATTTTTGATTGAAATTTATGAGACTCGCTTTTGAATAAAAAATTAGCAAATTCTTTGAAATAATTATAAATACTTTACAATTAGTTGACTTTTTAAAATGTTTTATTGACAAGAAAACCAGGAAATTATTACTAAATAGCGTGGAAAGGAATTATGTTTTCATCTGACAAAAAGCTTAAAATTCAATAAAAATGCGTTAAATGGAAAAAGATATGAAATTGTTTTATTACTATAAAAATAATTAATAATCACCCATTTATGAGTACACATATATCAGGCATAGTAAATAGTAATTGAATATATCAGTTAAATAATAGGTATTTATTTACTTCTTGTTTCAGTTGTTTATTTCCTTTAGATCGTTAAAAATTTAAGATTTAATATTTTAATCCCAAACATTTTCACAAAAGGAAGGGCATTCGCAATAAAATTAGTCGATTTTAACTGCTTACTTATTGTAATTTTATTCATATATCTAATGTGTTATCCTTATGCTATAAAATTAAATTTCTTTCTATTTTTAGAAAATCAGTAAAATAAAACAAAAACACTTTATGTAAAGAATTTTTGCTCAAACTTCAAAATTATTGAATTTAAAATAAACGAGTTTAAATAAACTGAAGCGTTAGTTTAAATTTATTCCTTTTGATAAATATGATTATTTTATATCTATAAAATATAATATGATAATTTGGTGAAAATAAAGCTGTGATGCACACATAATGAATACAAAAGTATTTAGATTTGAATAAATTAAATTTAAAAATTTTCCACCTAAAACAATGTGCTTATGTCAATTTTTTTAAACAATATTTTAATAACAGGCATTACGATAACAAGTACATAAGTACCTGGTATTCTGATAACAAGTATATAAGTAACAGGCATTCCTATAATTTTAAAATTAAATTAGAACGAGGAATTGCATTTAAAATTGAAAATTTATTAATAAATTAAAGCTTTTTGTTGCTTCTCTCAACATAACAAAAACAGGTGTCGCTAACAGTCATAATATAAATTGGAACTTAAGATGAAAAAAAAAAAATTTTTTTTCCATTAAATAGTTATACTGCTATCAACAAATTATTGCTTTTTGAGAATATGTGCAATTTTAAAATTTATTTTTGCGAATATTTTGATTTTTGAATTTATATTTTTGAGAATATTTTGTTTTTTGAATATATTTTTGGAAAATATTTTATTTTTTCGAATTTAGTTCTAAGAAACTTTTTTATTTGAACTATATTTCAACAGACTGATTTAAAAAAAATTGGTTATTTTACTTGGAATCACAAAGAAGCTCACATTTATTAACTTTGAATAAATCTGCGCGTTTTTATTAAGTGAGATTTATAAATAAAAAAAGGAATTTTCCTTGGGGTGCTTACCTTTTCTCCTCCCATGGATTCGAACATCTTCTCCAACTGGACCCGCAGTTGTTGAATGTTGTTCATTAATATACAAGCCTAAATAAATAGTATATATACGGAATGAAATTTAATTTTAAAATTCAAGATATTAATTCTATACGGTAAACAAAACTTAGTTAATTTAAATTTTTCACACTCAAATTTAACTGATAAATATAATGGCACAGGTGTCATATAACCCATGATTCCAAATTCTGAATTTTTTTGGAGATGAAAAAATGTTGCCAAGATGATCGTGACGTGCGTGATGACGTAGATATTAGGGTTAACAAAATAGAATTTTCTGCATAATTCTTATAGGTCTCCATATGTATGACGTAATAAAAACGAGGTTACCAGATACATAAAAAAATCCGCCAAAAAATCGCCAATCTCAGAATTCGGTATCCTGGATTATACGGCACCTGTGCCAATATAATCATGTTTCTATAACATAAAAGAAATAGAAATATTTATATATTGTAGTGTAAATATTTATAATTATTATAGTATATTTTCAAATTTGAATTTAAATATAAATATTTATATATTGAAACATTTGTAATTAGTATAATATATTTAAATATAAATATATGTATACTGTATAAAATTTTTAATAAAGAGAGCATAATTATGCATTCAGATATAGCTTTTATAATTTAATATAATATTCTCATTTCATAAAATTTACAATATATTTTTTGAATAATACAGTTATTTTAATCTTTTAAACTAAAATTAATTTTATTTATAAAATTATTTTAGGTGTAAAGATTAAATTATGGGGTGTGATGCAAATAAAATACATACTCTGACAAAATCAAGATTAAATAATATATACACACACATAAATATATTTTATATAACTCAAGAACATTAATAACATAAATAAATCGATTTTATGCTTCAATGTTTCGTTATTTACTCACTAAATTCTGTGACTAAAATGAAAAACAAATCTTTTAGCAAACAATCAATAATATAACTTGAACACTTAAGCACAAATTTGCATATGACAGTAAATAATTTACTAATAACAATACATACGTTAGAGAGTATCGTTCAAACCTAGATTATATTAGAAACACGCTGAAAAATTTACACTTTTTCAAATCACAAATATTTATATAGTACTGAAAATGTAACGGTAAAAGATACTGTATCATGGACAGTAATGGAAAATGCGTTATTCTGTGATCCCTATTTAGGTATGCCAATTCCCACAGGATATAAAGTTTACATTTATGTCCAAAGTAGGAATCGAACAGAGGAATTATTGAAGCGAAAGTCAGCACTCGTCATGCTTCAGTATAGCAGGAAAATAAAAAAGGACTTGGCACACGGCAATTAAATTTTGTTTGTTTATGAAAAAGAATACGCGTGAAAAATGATGTTATTTCCAAGACTAGAAGTTTATGTATTCATTTAATAAATAAATTATATTGAACAAAGTCAATAAGTAAATCTTGGTTAATGAAAGTATGAATACTTAATGAAAAATGAAGGCGATAATTCGTTAATTATGAAGTGTATAAAAAAAACTGCAATGTTGTAGATTTTAGCAAGTACTGAACCCAGATTAGGACCTTGAATAAACTGGTTTTAATTTGTTTCGTTGCTCTGCTATCATCTTTTGCTTACAAGGATTCATTTGATCAAAATCAAAGATTTCAAGTCATATGGACGTAATGTGGAATATATTAAGCGTAAAATATTTATGATAGAAGGTAAAGATAGGAAGTTTAGACGATAAAGAAAGTATATTCACGCTGGAAGAGGAAAGTGCTTATAATTAGTTTAATACTGATAAAATATTTATAAAAAATATTCAAATGGGGAAACAAAGTTGACAAAAGCTTTTGCATTGTAAAAAAAGATTGTGAATAAATGGCGCAATTTTGTCTATAATTTCAGTAATTTAGTAATTTTTAAATATCAAAATGTGTTTAACATTATACAAATATCCTACTAAATAAAATTTGCATTAACATATAGATTACTATATATATACTATATATATATATATATATATATATATATATATATATATATATATATATATATATATATATATATATATATATATATATATATATATATATATATATATATATATATATATATATATATATATATATATATATATATATATATATATATATATATATATATATATATAAAAATATTGTAACTTATTTTTGTTTTATAAAACAGCACATTAATATCAAAATCAAAATATTAAAGTAATATAATAACCGAAATTCCAATAAGAAATATTAAAGGCTGCTTCTCTGAAAATCTACTTATTTAAACTATAATTTAGTGTTTCTCATTTAAACCTAATATCTTTCGACGTTGTTTACCTTTAGCATACGAAAGAAACCAAAATATAAAATGTAAGTACTATAAATAAATATGTTTTGGCTTAAAGTAAAATGAACTGGTTTATTAGACTTACAGTTTTTTCTTGACTAATGAAATTTGGAAATTCCTTCTTCACGATATCAGCATAAGCGGTTAGCACCTTCACTATCGTCTGAAATGATAAAATTGATTAATTGATTAATGGTTTAGAGCTTTTTCACTATAAATGCTCGCAATTATTAACAACAGTAAAATGTTAAAATAAATATTTATATCTCTAAAGAATACACGGAAGCATGTGATATTATATATATATATATATATATATATATATATATTCTAATGTTAAATTTATTTTCCCCTTTTTTGACAGTTTTAAAAATATTGTATTTCTAAAAATAAAAAAATAGATTCTATTCTATATAAAATTATAAGTATTAATTAAAAATTACATGCATTATTTACTATATCAAATTCTATTATTTAATAATGATGTTAAATGCCAAGTTAGAAAGGTAAGTTTATCTACAGATTCCTTTTATTACGAAATTTGGTGATAAGCCTATTCTTAAAACCGGAATTATGTTTACAAAATGATTTTATAGTTTTTTTGTAGGTATATTTTCCCTCTGAAATTTATAAATTTTTTATCCGTATTAGCTAACCCGTCAAACATAGATTATTTGATTCAGAAGTGGAAAGTGTATTCTTAGTAATAACGAAGAATACATATTAAGTGATTGTTATAATAATAATACGAGTCTGTAGCATTTGAAAAGTGTAGCCTTAACATTTCTGCATAATTTTTATAAATTAAAGTTTGTATCGAAAAGTAAAACAAAAGTATATAAGTTAACTATCCTCGGCTAATTTGTTAAGTTAAATACGAATCTTAATGGGAAAGGTTATTATATATTATTTAAAAGAAATAGTTAAATGCTAAGAACAATATTGTTGAAAGTAATATAAAGAATACTACCAAGAATTATTGTTTCCAAATAATAAAGAGTTTTACTTTATCAAACGTGATTTGATTTTCTATATGATAGAAAATAAATTTATTCTGATGATCTCTTTATCAAATGGTTTACCTTTACTTTTAATTTACTTATATTTTCTAACTATGTCATTTATACAAGAAAAGTTTTTGATAGTAAGTATTCTTAACGGATAATCTAGAAAGCTGATTTTCCTTTATTACTCCAGACGGTTAAGCTGAGATCAAAATCTGAAGTTATTATTGTTACATGCGATACATCGTGATTCAGAAAATCGTAAGCTACAATAGAGAGCTTTTTTCCTCTTTTTACTTTAAATGAACTTTTAAGGACAAAATGAAGAAATTCACATACTCTAAAATTTCATGAAAAGAACTGAGCAAAATTTAAAACTAACATTTGAAAATAAAGCTGCAAATATTATGCGCCAAATACGTAAGCGTAATGTGTGTAAGCGGAATTAATAGAGAACACAGGCCTTATAAATATTCACTTATAGATACGCACGTAGTTACTGCACACATTAATTCGAATCTTTGGTTTTTTTGCATTAATTGATTAAATTCAAATTCAACAATAAAAAAACGTAACGACAAATTCATAAATGATGGAATGAGTTGGTAGATTAGGAAAGGCTAGATTCAAAGAACTTTCAAGACCAGATTTATCTGTAGCTTCATACAAGCTCACCATCCTATCCAACTAATGAAAATATTTTTTATGACATCGACAAATCAAATTTGTCCCCTGTAAGCCTCAATCTCTCAAGAAAGTCGCTATTTGTCCAGTCGGAGAGACTTAAAGGGCGAATATTGATTCTTAAATTTCTACTGATTTCCTTGCAGACATAATAAGGCAAATTTCAAGGGTTAGTATTTCTAAAAGAACTCGTGAACGATATCTTTTTGCAAATAAACCTGTTACTTGCAACAGACTCACTTCTGTGAACAGGAGAGTTCACTTATCATGATGCAGTTTTCATGGAGATGGAAACATGATTGATCATTTTCTTCATTGATGAATATCAGTTAATTATAACGATTGATTATTGATGTCCTTTCACATGGCGACAATCGACAATCAAAGTCACGACCCGCCCTTCTATGTCCGAGAAATGAACTATTTTAACAGATGAAGTTTGATGGTTTGAGCAAGTATATGGCAGATGATCTTACAGCTTTCCGTGTCTTTGAAAATGGCACTGTGACAGATTTGATGCAGAAACTTTAAAACTTCTTTCTACTTTTTCAGATTGACAAGACACCTGGTATTATTTTAATAGATGACAGCAAGTGATCCCATAAAGCTCATTTAGTTGACGATTTTTCAGATAATAAAAATATATTTAAACTAGCTAGTAAATTATTTGGATCTAAATAGTGGAGGCATTGGATTGGCCGACCAGATCTAAACCTTTAAAATATCCTTGGGTGCCTTGAAGAGGACTTTGGCTCTTAATTCTCTCCGAGAAGCATCTGGGTCTTAAATATAGTGCTGAATAAGACAATGGAACCAACTGCTGCCAGGAACTCATAAACTACACCACTTCTAATTTAATACCACAGTGTCTGCTTCGTATACTTGTAAGATGGAGTCATGCTCTCAATTAATCTATTTTGTATTTCCACTATTGTAATCATTGTTTCACACTTACCGTTTTCGACGAATACTACGTAAGATCGTTTGTAAATGTGTGTTTATTATAACTAAAAAATTTTCCTTGTTGTAATATATCAGCTTATGTTCAAACCATATTTTTTAATGTCTAGTACTGTAGATAATCGATCAAATCTGAAAATTCTCTTAATTTTGAAACCAGTGTCAGGGCGAGTAAATATGGAGAACTAATCAATAACAGTTCACTAAAACTTTTATGACTAGCTATATAAGCTTTTCCGATAATACTTAAGGATGAACATACATCTAAATATTAAAAGTAAATTTATGCCTATACATTTCAAATAAAAGAAAATATGTTAGAACAACTATTTTTGAATTTACAACATAGTTACAATAATTTACAACAATTATTGTAAGCAAAATAATTAGCAGCATAATTGCATACTTCCATTTTTATGACGTGTATTAGTGAGGAAACTGATTTTGAAATGACTTAAGAAAAGCTTGACGTTAAGTAGAAGCATTGTTTGGAGAAAATGAAATATTTTCCTTTTTTTAGAAGTGTGAATCATAGAAAATCAATGGGATGTTAAGAATAGAAGAGAGCATACCTTGGCAAATCGCTTCATATACCTCTTGACAAGCTCTGGATCAGGACATTCCAGTTTGCTGATGACATCGAAACATTGCGTAAGCTGAGTGAACACGTCCACCACGGAGTTGGAGAAGAGAGAATGCTCCGAACTTTGTAGGAACTGAAGAAAGAGAAAAATAGACACATTACTCATCTTTAATAGTATCTATGGAACATTAGTTTCATAAATATTATTTAAAAAACTGACAGAGTAAAACATTTTTAATAGAAAATTACTTAAAACGTAATACTTTTTAATAATATATTTTTATTTGATAATTATTCACGAATCGTAGCATTCAAAAATCGTTTGGTAATCCAAATAACGTTTGCAACGATAATTCTTTTTTTATTAAAAAAAAATTATCGCTGCAAACGTTATTTGGATTACCAAACGATTCTAAATTCTCAATAAAATTTTGCTGAATTCTATTGTATGTAAATTAATTTCTTTAAGCATCTTTGCTTACAAATGAAATTAATTACTAATAATGCAATTTCTATATTTTTGTTGTTTATTGCAAGCATTTTAGAAATGGGTGATTTAAATGTTGCTATAAATTCTCAAGAGAATAAGATTAATTTTGTTATTTTTTGTTTTGTAATATTTGTTATTTTTTATTCTACTATAAAGCCCATAGAACGTAAAATTCCAATTCAAAATTGAATTATTATAATTTAGAAAATGTAATCATATTAAACTATTCTGCTCGAAATTTGGACTATTTTTGGAGAAAATTGCATGTTAAATTGCATTGTGTTATATAAATAACTGCAACCATAATTACAGACTGCAATGATATTTCACACTGATTTAATAAAATGATATGCATGGTTTCATAACATGACACAGGTTTAGTTATGAACTATCATAAGGCTCAAATTCAAATAATTAGGGAAATAAATTAGGATAACAATTTAATTGTAAGTGTATTTTATGAAAAACTTCTTTTAAGCAATAGCGAAATACTGGGTTGTTGACATAAAAGTAATTCATTAGTAGCTGCAAAAATCCTAAGATCCAGAAAAAAGTTGAATAAAGAAACAATCAGAATGACAATTGAATCATTGACAATCCAGATAGAGATTTGAGTTCACAGCTTTATCAGAAAAATTATATTTGGTTTCACCAAGGTTATGTCTGGAAGAGTGTTTTATTTCAGCATGATTTCAGAATTTCAAGCTGTTAAATTATTCAACACTATACCTGATATGTCATTCAATAGTTTTTACATATGAAAATTCATGATTTAAAATTGCTGAATCAAACTCCAGAATTAAATCTGTAAAGTTCTCAATGCAGATGATAAAAATCTATTGAAATTGAAAAAGGAAATTATCTGCAATGAATAGCACGAGAAGACGATATTTACCAAAAATGAGCTATTGAAACGAAAAAGATTTATTTTTATAGAACATTTAGATTGAAAATAGTACGAGATATTTATTACATGACACAGATTTGCTTACATCATGATTATTTTATGAATTATTAAAAATTAAAATTTGTCAAACCATCCTATGTGTTTACATTTTATTTCCTTATTAATTAAATCAAAAGTAAAAGTTCAGTTTTGAATTATCGTTTGACAATTTTTTCGCATTGATCATGTATAAGATAAAAATAAATTAACAAGTTCTTGTAATGAATTCTAATCAAAAGAGAGTTTTGTATGCAATTGTATATATTTCACCATTACATCGGAACAGTAGCTGAAAATGTTATGACCTGTCAACAACTTACCCCATCTTTTTTATCTCTCAAAAAGGCACTGTTGAGGTATTCCAAGGAAACATCATCGTTTTCATTCAACCACTGCATCACAAATGGTTCGAACCATCTAGTAATGAAAACATATTTTGGTTAAAAAGTAATATGTAAATTATATAACCATTTGGTATAATGCATACTTTAGAATAACTATTCAGTAATATAAAAGGTCTTAAACTAATGATTTTTAGTATATATAAAAACATCCGCTATTTGAGCTGTAACAATAAGGTACATACTTAAGACTTTGAATTCTTTAATCCATTCGTATAAATGAATAAAGCCTTTGAATTGTTTACCAGCAAACAGGAAGAATTTTAAACTTTTGTATGTATTATTACTTATCAGGTCACTTATAACGAAACATATATCGAAAATTAAATGGATGCCAAAAATGCGTCTTCAATTAATCTAAATATTTTGCAATAAAAATATGTCTCAAATAAGATATAAAATTTATTAAAGAATACAATAACAAATTATTATTTGTTAAAGATATATAATATGAAATTGAAAAGGAAATTAAAAACTCAAATTCTATTAATGTAAACCAGGAAAAACTTTAATGCTAAAGAAAAAGGAGAGAAAATTTAACAGAAACTTAAAACGTAATAAATAAAAAAACTAATTCAAATGTTAAAGATTTTCAGGAAAATGTGGTAAATATTATCCAGATACATTAAACTGTTTTTCCATCTAATAACTTAATGAATCTAAAATAATAAAAAGAATGTCCTAAAAACGATAAACGTCTAATGTCCTAGAAAAGATACATATATTATAATTTTAATTACTTAGCAGTGACAAATAAGGAAGTTATAAAGCTATATAAAAATTTTAGAAGAAAATCAAATAGTATTTTAACCGTCACCGCTAGAAATTAATATTTTAAAGTAAGTTAATATTTTAAAATAAGTTAATATTTTAAAATAAGTTAATATTTTAAAGTAAGAAGTAAATATATAAAAGAAAATTTTCTAATTAAATAAATCTTATACAAGAAAATATAATATAAATTTGAACGTGAAAGGCAAATTCAAAAATATGAAATTTTAATTTATGCATAGAAACAAATATTTGATGTAAGTTTGAGCAAGATGATATTTAAGATGAGACATGTTAGCCTGGGGGCAAAAGATGTCGCTTTCGTAAGATGGAGATTTCGACAAATGACCCAGTTGAAGATAATGTCAAACTCGGTAATTTAAAATTAAAAGAGGTTTATTGTGTTTTGCGTCTTTGGTCTGAAGAAATTGGTAGTTAGAAACATTTTGCAATAATTTAATATACATAACATAATTTTGATGAAAAAAACTTCGAACGAGCCATGGAATCACTAAAATTATAATACACAATAAGATATTAATCTTTTAAAAAATTGTTGTAACGTATAATATATAAATGAAATATAACATATTAATGAATTTGCATCAAGCTACTCATGTAAAAATTTATTTTATCTTGTTTGAGTAAGATAATTTCATAATTTCAAGTGCAAAGTAAAAGAAATAGACAACAGGAATGAATACTATTAGTAGGAGAATTAATAGATCAATATAGAGGCTAACCTTCTACTTCACAGCTAAAAAGTTATAATCCTTCACTTAGTTAAAGAACCTGAGATAAGAAACCGAATAAAACTGAAACTACTGAAATAAGAAATCTGCCAAAGAAATAACAGCCTAAATCAAATTTTCTATTTTCTGAGTTATGTAAAAATATTAAAGATATAGAAATTGCCATTTCGAATACAAATTGGATTTGTGGAAAGAGATTGTGTGTGTGAGATATAAAAATAAAAGTAATACATTTAACTGGTAATAAATTAAATAAAGTTTATTAGTTCAACAGCTTATTTCGAGGAAGCTTTTTTTAAAAAAAATGATAGACTTTTTGAATTTAATACCACATTAGTGTGAGTTTAAGAAACAATATAAAGTCAGTTAAGCAATTTTTTTAAAATGAAAACCAATATTAAGGTTAAATTTTTTCCTAAAGTAAAGAAAAATGTTTAAATGTTAGTTTCTTTTGAATAATAATAATAACAGCATTTATTAATTGTTTATGTATTTTAAGGAAATCAACTAATAGAAGTTGGTTTCTTTAAAATGCATTTCTGAGTTCCTTTTTAGAAATTATTGACTTTTTTAGAAATCTGCAATGAATACACTTGCAAACCTTTTAAAAAATACAAACATTTTTACTTTAGTTTTCCTTCTAAATACTGACAAGTGCAATTTGTTTTCAGTGTAAGGAAATATATACAGTACCGAGAATCATGTGAAATGTGAAGTGTTTTTGAAATAAGAGTCTAGCTTTAGTTAAAAATTTGTGTTTTTTTCAAGAAGTACAAGCGTACACTTAAATATTTATATAAAGGAAATAAATATTTTTGATAAAAGACCCCAACTATTTCCTGTTTAAATAATGAATCAGGGTGATAAATTATCATGGGCAGATGCTAAGAAAGCAATTGGACTTTTCAATAAAAAGGCAAAACAATTAAAAATGTTAAGAACTAAAACGGATAATATATTGAAGCAATTTGGCGATATGTTATCAGTAGTACTAGAAAAAGACATAGACATGTTATATTGGACAAAACAGTTCGAAAAATTAGAAAATGCCAGAAAAGGATATTTCTAAAAAGTAATTAAGGAATTGTTGTTGTTGTTACTAATGACACTGACAAGCCAAGCTCGCTATGTCTTGGCTATGCGAATTTAAGTCAATTGGGAGCGTCTTTCGTTTTAATCGAGCACCATGAAGGTGAAAGTACGACTTTGCTCTACACACATGCTATAGGTTCCCGTTTATAGGGTAGGAAACCATTCACACCTCATTCATACAAGGAAAGGACAAAGACAGGATAGATAGAGAGAGAAAAAGTACATCCATGCCCGAACCGGTATTCGAACCCAGGACCTCCTTATCCGCAGTTAGGCACGCTGACCACTAGACAAGTTGGGCGGCTAATTAAGGAGTGAAATAATAATACAAAGAGCTAATAAACATGCGAAATTAAAAACATTTAACCAACTACATTTACTGAGAAAAAAAGATAAAAAGAAAACCAGAAAAATAGAAAACACATGAAAGTCATATTTTTCATTCATTTAGAAAGAGGAGCCCTACGTTAAAATTGATTTTTCTTACGCTACCCGATTATCTTTATTGTGCAAAAAATAAACCTTAGTCAAAAATATATTTTAAAAACTTTCGAAAAAAATATATGATTTGAGAATTTAATCAAGATATTTAGGTGAGCAAATAAAGCATTACGGCTTAAAGAAATGCTTGTTGCCTTTCATGGAAAAATGTAATGACAGTTCACAATTTTTGTCGGATTTAATCGCTGATTATTATTTTAAAATTGTTAAGTTTATAATAAAAAAGCTTGTTCAAATATGAGCTTAAAGTTATGAGATTTTATCAAGTATTTCATAGCTACCTTCCCTCCAAAAATTCTAAGTTGAACTAAGGAAATAAAAACAACTTTATAAGCAAGTAATCAAAAAAGAACATAATATTTTCCATATTTCTTTATTTGAAATTCTAAAAAGAATGAAGGACATTTGCATGATATGAATAAAGCTTGTAGCAAGCTGAGAAAAGTTATAAAACTCTAATATTTGCTAATCATTATTAAATCTAATTTAAGGAAATTGAATGGAAATTTTACGAATGTTGTCTTTAGATAATTTTTACAATTTTTAAAGAAAGATCCTTATTCTTTTATGGTATCATTATGTAACGATAAATTTATCTACAAAATTATTAACATACAATAATATATAAATAAATTACACATAGGATATTACCATTGCATTTACGAGATTATAACTATTGATAGCATGAACAGTTATTGCATAACATATGTGATAATTTTCATAATATATGCAAAAAATGTGTGATAATTTTATAAGCACTTACGTAGGATATTCAGGTACTGTTTCTTTGTATGAAGGGACGTCTTTAACATAATTATTATAAAACCATTTTACTTTAAAGTGAAGGTTCATGTAGGCGGAACTCTTGCAGAACCTGTGAGCCTCGTGTTCTGCGGGGAAAACAAAATACAGGTTAAGGAACTGTAAGAAAAACAACTTCTTCAGGTACCTTCATTGAAGAATAAAGCAACTACGTCACAAATTTAAATTTAAAAAAAAAATAATAAAAAAAAAAAACTTTTCAATTTTAGTATTAATTTTTAAAATAATTAAATTGAGAATAATTTTATTTATTTTGATTTTAAGTCAAAAATGATTTTTTGCCGGATACATGATAAATACTGATAAACATTAGTACCGCTTATAAATAAACTGTGTCAATTGCCTATTATTAATATCGAGACAATTTAAGGGAATTTTCTAGAAAATGACACAATTTAATGAAAGATACAGACAGACAGACAGACATTTTAAACGTCGGTTAGAAACAATGCTTACTCTGGCTAATAATATTATGAATTATATATTCTATATTTACCTTAGTAAATGAAATGCCGAGACTATTTAAAAATCATGATAATCACATTTAAAATGCTAGAACTATATTTCCCAAGAGTTAAACTTTGAGTCTAAAACTTATTAATTTTTAAATTTTTGATTCGAAAAATTTTTAATTATAATAAATAGCAGTGACTTTTTTAACAATTTTAAGATTAAAAAAAGTTTGAAGATAATGACTTATATTTCCAAATATATTTACATATTTTTAATATTGTATACACAATAATCAGACAAATTCCCTATGCTTTAAAATGAGTGAAATGTTTCAGTTTGATGCACTATTTTATAATGTATTAAAATACATTTTGAAGCACATAAGTGGAATTATAATTGAAAAATGCAATTTTTTTAATAAAAAATAAGTATAATTTAATTTATATTAATTTTCCAAATATATTAAAATATTTTTAATTGGATATTTAATAATTCGAAAACTCCCTTACGATGCTTTTTTGCTAAGGTTTTATAACATATTCAAGTATGTTGTGAAGTATAGGAACAATACTATATAACTTTTTAAAAAAAGATGAGTATATTTTAATTTAGATTAAATTTCCAAATAGATTTACATATTTTTAACTGCCTGTCAAGTGAACAATAGTATTTCCTAATCATTATGATGAGTCACTCAAATTTATTTTGTAATATTATTTTATATTAAAACACATTCTTCTATTGTAAAAAAAATCACATTTAAAACAATATATTTCATATCAAAAACGCATAAAATATTATATCACATTTTTTTTAACAAAAAAGTGTGCCGGAGCAGACCTTCTAGGGCGTATTTCATATCGATAGCAAACAAGGACCACATGGTTCCGGCACTCAGCTGACCACAGTTGAGCTCCTGAGGAAATCTGGAAGTGAAACAGAAGGATAAGTATATTATCTCCTTTAAATAGGAAGAAGAACTGAATTTATTTTTACTATATATTGCTAAAATATCGATTCCAATGCTATGATAACATACATATGAGAAATACATGTTATGATAAAAGAAAATTGATAATTTATTACATCATTATTTTATGCAATAAATTATTGTTCATTTTCTTTGATATATTAGGTCTACCGGAAAGTTCTGTCCGCTCCGGTTACAATCAGTTTCAACAAGTATTCAGCTCAACAAACCATTTCCGACCATATTCGGAAACTAGGGTTTGTGTGGAAGTATTCGAGATGGGTGCCACACAAGTTAAGTGAGAAGAATTTGAATGATCGAATCATCATATGGACATTTCTGTTTGCACGCAACAAAATCGAACCCTTCTTGGACCGGATCATAACTGGGGATGAAAAGTGGATTACGTATGAAAACATCATAAGAAAAAGGGCATATTGTGAACCCGGAAAACCTGCCCCTCTACCTCTAAACCGAAGTTGAGCCTGAACAAGAGAATGTTGTGTATATGGTGGGACATTCGAGGACCAATACATTTTGAGCTGTTGAAACCAAACGAAAGGCTAAATTCGGAGAGGTACTGTCAGCAATTGGATAAATTAAAAACAGCACTCCAAGAAAAGAAGCTGGTGATGTTCAATAGGAAGGACATCATACTGCTTCATGACAATGCCAGGCCACATGCTGCTTTGGGAACTCGTCAGAAAGTCGCAGAGCTAGGCTGGGAAATTCTGTCTCATCCACCATACTCTCCGGACCTAGCACCATCTGATTATCACTTGTTTCTGTCCTTACAAAATTTCTTGCTGGGCAAACAATTCAAGAACGAAGAAGATATCAGACAAGCACTGGTTCAATTTTTGGCCTCTAGAGATAAGATATTTTTTAAAAATGGGATATACAAATTGCCATCACGCTGGTAAGAAGTCATAAATATAATGATGGAAATTATATTATTCAATAAAGTTTATCCAAAGTATGAAAAAATGTATTCCTTTGTTTCATTCTAAAACGGACAGAACTTTCCGGTAGACCTAATACAATATACATAAATCATAAATGTTGAATGTACAATTTTCATGATGATGCATTTATCTTTATCTTTTATTAATAGTAATTAATAATTGTAGCAAATTATCTTCATTATGATCATTATTATCATAGATAATCATGTTTATCCATAAGTGATAATGATAAATGTGCACTGCTCAAATCTTAGAAGAATTTTTTTTTAACATTTTGTAGCGCCAACATGCAAATATCTAAAAAAAATCTCTGCATTTCTTTTTTTAAATTTCTTTTGTTATGAAAACAAAACTTTTTCAAATTTCTTTTGTTAAGAAAACAGACTTCAGAAACTTTATGAGGAATCATTCAGAAAATTTTTCGGATTTGCTCTCAATGCCAATTAAGTATTTGAAATCAGGAAGGCAGTTTTAAAATATTGAATCTGTAAGTTCGGTTATTATAAAACAAAACATTCTCGAAAACAGTAAAGGTCAAGAAGCATTCGGATACCTTTACGAATTTCTTGAATATTTATCAGAAAATACTAGGAGTATTAGTTAAGGGGATTTAAATAATAGTGGTTACTATATTAAGATGTTAATAATCTGTATAGTAAATTATTCTTGATTCACCAAAGAGTATTAGATGGATTGATGTCAGCATATGGGTACTCTTACTCACTTAACAATTCATATATTTTGCTTATAATTTAATACATTTCAGTTTGTAAGAATAGAGTTATCAATCTTTTGAAGGAAGCTAAGATTAAATTACACTCTTGAACTTTAGCACAAATCCAAATTAGTGAAAGTTATTTTGTAATGTGCAATTCATGTCCATATTTTTATTAAGGCATGATATTTTTTATGCATTTTTGTTAAATAAATAGGCCACAAGAAGCAGACATCTGCGTAACTTCGTACGATTACTTCATGATTTTGGTCACATGTTAATTATATTGTTTTCTATGACTGAGAAGTGGAAGGGAATAAATTGATGAGTTATTAAAAGTTAGTAACTTTATTCCCTATTAATTCGAAAAAACGTTCTAGAAAACCATGAAATAAATAAAAGTTATGAGAATGTTATGGTTTTGTACTTTGTCTGGTATTTTTAAGTCTTTTTTCACTTGATATTAAAATATTCTAGACTTAACTGGAAACTATCATTAAAGTTTCATTTAAGATGAAATGGGAATTTTTATTTGCGTTTATAATTAAACATTTAAAACAATGCATCTATTAGAAAGATATAACAACTTATTTCTGGGCACATTTACTTTTGTATAACTATAATATATCTTGCGCTTTCCTACAGATAATTGTATTGTATGATTTGACAATTTGTGTAAAATATTATCAGTGAAAACGAGTGATGGTTGTGTAGTGATAGGTTCTATAAGGTATACGATAGATTCTATAAATTGTCCTAAATGCCAAAATGAAATGGCATCATCGGCACATATTCTTGAGTGCCTGGGGTTGTCTCTTGAGGATTTATACAAGACTCCTACCGTTGTTTTTGATTTTCTGAAAGTGAGTGGACTCGTGGATCTTGTCTAGTATACTTCTAGACATAGAGATTAGTAACAATAATAACAATAAGGTAGCTGATTATGGCAGACAAGAGTGGATTACGTTTGCCGAATCGAGAACTTACTGGTTGAGAACGGGCGTATAGCTGTTCCTGTCCTCCTCTATCACAGATACCATGAGGGCGATCAGTTTGTGCCAGAAGTCAAGGTTGTGGAGGCTGGGTCCATGATCCTCCTCTCGATTCTTATCTTGGGGCTCCACTTGGAACTCCCTTCCATACAGGTCGTAACAGTTCTCGAACAGGAACTGGTACGTAGATCGCAGACAGGCCTTGACGCAGTCCTTCACCACTGTACTTGCTCGAGGCGGACTCGACAGTTCCTGGACCTACAATGGTTTACATATGCTTTAATTTGAAATATATCGGTTTATCTTTTCACAGTTACTTTTGAAATATGGCGTTAATTCAATAAAATTTAAGCGCTTAAGTGTGTTCTGAGTCACAACAAACATCCAAGCTTTAGGTGGGAGTCAAAATCATAAAGGCTAGATTGGTTATCATTCAACTGCTAGATCGGTGGGCAATATCTATGCAAGTAATAATTTGGCTCTTTTCAATGCCACTAGAGGCTTCAAGCTACGGATTGATTGATTGTGTGAAGTTTAATGGCACAAGGTCCTGTTTAGGACAAAGTGCGCCAAGCATATAGTATAACATTAAAAAAGAATTGATGTAAGATCTTATAAAATAAATAATGGTAAAAGTAAAAATCACTATATACAATGCAGGAATTTAATAGAACGTGAAGAGGTTACGGTGAGGATTTTCTCGTATAAGCTCTTGTAACTTTTAAGAGGTAGAATTAAGACATGCAATACGATAGGGATTAAAAAAATCAGGGCAGTCATATAATATATGCTGAACAGTGCACGATTCATTGCATGTAGCACTTAAGCTCACTTAAAAACAAGTGCTTAAGAGTAAAACGAGTATGCCCAATACGTAAACGAGTGAGTTTTACACCAGATGTACGTTGTGGTAAAACTGATAATGGAAATATATTTGGAATGATGGAGTGTAATTTGCTTATAGTTTGTAAATTCCATAGCTCCTGCCATTGGGAACGGATAAATTTTTTGCAGTAATTTTTTATATCGGACAGAGGTACAAAATAAAATTACTGCAAAAAATTCAAGCTACGGAAATAATTAGATAAAGAATTAAGTTTGAGCTTTTCCTATCTCATCAGTAATTTCTGTATAGATTCTTTGCATTGTACATTCGTAGCATCTAATGCCATTTTGTTGGCACCATGTAAGTGAAGAGGATAACAGCGCGGATGTCAACCAAATCACTTAATTACGGCAAAGAATTGATAAAAATTGGTTGTATGTAGTGCATTTCCAACCATTAGAAAGAACTGCTCTTTGTTGAGATAAAATCGGCAGCACAGCAAATTTTATACAATGTTTAATAAAACTTAAAAATAAAATTTAAAATTTTATCATAATATTAAAAAAGTTTAAATTAACTTAATCATATTTTATGCTGAGATAATAATAAAGTAGTTGAAATTCAGAGAAAAGATCAGGAATTCGAAATAAGTTTAGTTAACTTAAGAATTGTTTTGAATAAAAGATGCTTAAGGGAACTACACGTTCTTTGAGCACTTTAAAAATTCATTAGTAACGTCATGCATTTCAAATAATTTTTACAGGTTTCCAGATTTATGTACTGAACAAATGAGTAAATAAAGTGACAACGTTATGCATTTACAGGTCCAGAAATAATTGTCAATTTTTGAACTAATTGTAGTGAAAAGTTTAAAGATAACATAAAAGATTTTAATGGTCTTAATTACACCATTTCCAAGCTTCCATTTCTTATAATTTTTATGGTGTTTTATTCTAAATATCATAAACTTAAATCTTTAAAGACAATTAGTTTAGCTAACAATCTAGAGAGGTTAGCACATAATATGGAGATACATAAAATCATCTAATTCAAATTAAATACATCATAAATGTGAGAAACATGATCTAGTTTTATTCATTATGTATTAAATCCCTTCATGTTAGAACATAGACATTTCATTGTTTCAATTTATACCCCAAAATATTAATTTCATAAAAAACATCAATGAATATATTTCATAAATAAACAAATGACAAATAAAAATAACTTTTATTTCGAACAGTTTCTTTAACTTACTTTCATTCTGAAGAAAGTAATGCTGGTTAGTAGGTCTACGGTGGACTTTAAGTCTTGAAGCTTTTCGGGACTCGAGGCAGGGAAGTTATTCTACAGGGGAAAGTATTGAATGATAAGAGAAATAGATGGATATATCAAGAGAAAGGAAATTGATGTACAAAAATCTGATTAATACATCACAAGTACTTACTCGATACATGGATAAATCTATCCTTAAGGAGTTGTGTAGTTGGTCCAAGAGTTTGACGAATTTTTCTTTCTGTAACGAAGAAAAGTATTGATGACTGCCGCACGTAAAGATACTGAACAAAATTTAAATTTGAAAAAACCATAAACATAAAAATTTAGAATAGAGAGTTTAAATTTGAAATTCATTACAATGAATTCAAATTATCGCCTCTTAATGCATTCAAAATAAAATGCTTCGCAATTATATTACAGTAGCAGCATGTTAAAGAGAATCACTCTAATTTTTAATAGAATTTAAATTAATTCCATTCAGAATCGAAATGATTCTTAACTGAATTATCACTTAATCTGTTTTTGAAGCTGAAAAAATGCTGAAAAGATGCATTACAAGCATGTTACATATAGCAGTATAATGATGAAAAGAATCATTCTGACTCTTAACTGAATCGGAAAAAATGACATAATTCAGTTAAAAATCAAAATAATTTTTAATTGAATTTAAATTAATTCAATTCTGAATTGAAATTATTCTTAATTGAATTAGTTCATTTCTGAGAATGAATGGAATATGTTTTACGATTACCAATTACAATAGCAGTACATTGAAAGAAAGAATCATTCTTATTCTTAACTGAATCAGAACAAAATTATAAAATTCTTAACTGAATCAGAACAAAATTATAAAATTCTTAACTGAATCAGAACAAAATTATAAAATTCTTAACTGAATCAGAGCAAAATCAAAAAAATCTTAACTGAATCAGAACAAAATTACAAAATTCTTAACAGAATCAGAACTAATTCAAATAAAAACTAAAGAGATTCCCATTTGAATTAATTAATTTCTGAGACTGAAAGATATGCATTAAGAACTAATTACTATCACAATATATAAAGAAAAAAAAAACATTCTGTTAAATGACACATTTGATAAAAATTCAATTATAATAAAGTTGTAAATTATTCATATCTCCTATTTATTTCAACAGTTTTAAAATCAAAAGTTTTAGTTTATAATGAATGATTAAAGTGTTTAAACATACGCAAAGTGGCGATGAACAGAACTTAAATGAAAAGAATATAGAAACCCGTACAAGAAGGTAAAATTAATTCAGGGATGAGAGTATCATTTGCTAAAAAATTTTCATGAAATATAAATAGAAAACTTGAAACAATATAGCTATATTTTTCAGTATATATTTTAACAAATATAAACGAAATTTTTCAATCGCAGTATCCGATAGTACATAGTAGGATATCATTTAGATTAAATCGGTAACAGAAATGAACTAACTCAAAATTACAAAAGAATTTTCAAAATGCTTATATTTAGTTGCAATTTATTTTGAAAAATAAATATCTGGGTCAATATAAAAGATCTCCCTAGAAAAAGTTTTTGAAACCTATAGATTAAAAATTCTGCTACTATTTGTGTGGATTCTTAATCCTAAAATAAAATAGTTAATATATACTATTGTGGTTTATATATATGATAATAGCTACTATTAAGTTTTATAAAAAGCCGACCGATGGCTGAGTGGTTAGCGTTCCTGAGCTGTTGGTCCCGGGTTCGAATTCCGGTTCGGGCATGGATGTTTCTTTCCTTCTCTGTTTCTCTGTCCTTTCTTCTGTGATGTGGTATGAATGTGGCCCACCCTATAAACGGGTTTGTGGTGGTATGGCGCGGGCAACGCTACTCGCCTCCGTGACTTGGTTCACAGGTCCCTGCTGGGTAACGATAAATGAGTAGCAGTTTCTGGCCTTGTGGCATAGGGTTAGTCACCAAAGTGTGCCCGCAATTGGAATAAAAAAAGTTTTATAAAAAGTAATTTCATTTTTCCCACCTGGATCAGTTTTTTGTAAGTAAAAACCGACCATTTTATGAGTATGGAATCAATCTGCTACCACAGAAAAAGGTCAAAAGGTATTGGACTAAAATCACCAATATACAATTTAATAAAATATTAATCTCTATACGTTTTTCACATTTGCGTAAATTTACTTTCCGAACAACCCTATGCATTATCAAAATTATTTTACATTAACTGTTTCCACAATCAAAATTATTTTACTTTAACTGCTGTTTTACATTGTTTCAACGGTTATCAAGGGTTCAGGGGTCATTTTATAACCGCAATTGTATTAAGATTATATAAACTATTCTTATGGTGGGTTTACAGTGGGTGATTTAAGAATACGGTCTTGTGCTTCTGTGATCATTATACTTTATTCTGTCAATCATGTTTTATTTTGGGCTAATAGCAAGCAAATATTTTTGGATGACTTACCCCGAAATTGGAGGCAGCGAATCTATCACTAGCGGAGACGGCGGAGGAGGCGGCTGTGTGGGCGTAGTAGGCGTTGATGTTTGCCAGCAGGGTACTCATCACTGCAGGTACGCCTTGGCACATGTACTTGGTGGACAGGCAGTGGAAGTGGCTGAAACATTAGACAACATTTTATGGCATCTCCTTGAGAACAGTGCAAACCTGAATTTTTGCTCTGCTATTACGAAACATATTTTTCAAAAAGGTGTACTTGAGAACGATTTGACTAACAAGTGTAGCAAAGGGTGTTAGAAACTAAGCCTTAAAAATTAAAATTTCCTTAATAAATGATCCAACGAACAATTCCGATTATTTTAGACAATAATGACAAATTAAATATTGTATTTATTTCTAGGCCTATTATTCACTTGAAAATCACTTAATGATGGATGGCAACAACGTATTATATTACATTTATAATGCCCATAACAGTAGTAAAACCTAGCGAATGTTCCATGAATTTTACGATTACTCTTCTGTACTAATATGCATTATTATCATCATTTCATAAAACCCTGAGTTACATTTTTCTTTTTCTTTCTTTAATAAATTTATACTTTTATATTTCGATCAAAAGATGCCGCGGTTTTTACTATTACAATGAAGAAATGAAATTGTAATTGATGACTCATTCAAATGTACTTTAAAGATCAATAGTTGGCGTTTTACACTTTGTTTCAGTTCTAATTCAATGGATTAGTAGATCTGCATTAACTTTTGATAATATTTGGGGAAAAATAAATATGTTGCTGTTACTTATGACACATGGACCAGCCAAGCTCGCAATGCCATTGGGCAAATTTAAGTCAGTAGGGTGCGTCTTTCATTTAAGCAGAGCACCACAAAGGTGAAAGTACGACTTGGCTCTAAGCTCCTCCGTTAGATGGCACCACCAGAGAATCTACTCTCTCAATTTTGACAACGACTGAGAAAAATAAATATAAGCAGATAGAAGGAATATGTTAAATATTTAATTTTCATGCAATCAATAATATTCAAATAATTTTAAATTTATAAAGGAAATAGAAAATAATATATATTTGAAGATCAATGAATTAAAAAAAAGATTTTTTTTAACATTTATTCATAAAAGTAAGAGACCACTTACGTCATGGCTTGATAAATGGATTCGATACCGTATCTCATGGCGAATTCGTCAACGATGTCTTGAGCTGGCTGATCGAAATACACTTTCCACGCATCGTCCTGCGCATGAGAGAAAAATAAATTAAAATGTGCGCAATTAATACATTAGTCATCAATCTAATTCAAAAAATATCAGCACAAATAAATCTGTACAATTCTAAGTTACCTTAGAGTAAATTCAGTTATTTGAAATGTGTAAGTTGCACACATTTACACCCATATCATTTAGATTTAATTATTTTATAAAACTTTTGCTTTTGTGGTAAATCACTGAGAAAAGGGCCAGAAGGAAACGAATTCGATACTGACGTCTTGTGTTAAGAGGGACTATGAGTACAACTGGACTGAGGTGTGCCAGTTCAGGACTCTACGTGATTTTGAAGCAGGGACAAAGCAGAAGACCCCGAATACTTGGTCTGCTACTCCCAAAGGTATCATTTCACTTGGAGGACATTGCGACCACGCTCAGTTTTAATGTGCCTCAGCCGGAATTAGTGAACAAGAAGGATATTCGGTTAAGCCGGGATTCGAACTCACTACCTTCCTATAATGAGAACGACACCATAACCAATCAGGCCACTGTGGCCTCAATCTTAAAAACTGAGTACCGTTTTTATTTTGAGATTGATTTTGATAATTTTGATATTTTTATTCAGAAATTGTCTAATGTATGAATGTTTCAAGGCAGCGCACATCATGCATTTTATTTCCACAAATAAGAAGAATTAGTTTTAATTATTTCTATAAATGCTTTGAAGTAATATTCAATCGCTGTTCTGAAACTTTTATGTTAAATTTTCTCAAATTTAAAAACATGTAAAAAATTTTAAGGAAAATCTTAGTAAATTATACCGTTCACATTCAATATTTACGCTGTTCTAAGTTTTGTGTGAATATATCATGCAGTATTACAAAAATCAAATAAAGTTATATGCAAGAAATATGAACAGTTTTACATTCACGAGTCAAAGAATAGGATTTGAAGGTCTTCTTTCGTAAATAGACACAATAAAGAACTGAATTTATTTTTAAATATATAAAGCTTGACATGCACATGAAAAGTAAAATAAAAATATACTTCTCTTTGTTTATTGGTTCATTTAATTCAGAAAGAATTTATAAGCATAAATAACCCATAATTGTTTAAATATTAGTACATTAGAGATATGAAATAAATACATAAAAAAGCTTCCCTAATCAGTAAATTGGGAGCGCGATTTGCTTTACAATATAATCTCAATTCATAAGCATTTCAATTCTCTTATAAAATGAATAATCATAAATTGGTTTGTCAAATTAACGTTGCTTTAAATAAATTAAGAATAACAATATAAATTATAAAAAGAGATCAAACACATTCAAAGTGCAATAGCTTAATAGTTAAGTTTTTAATTACTAAAAATGAAAAGCAGTTTTAATTTCGGTATGTTTCATAATTATCTATAAGCAATAAACAATTCGTATGTATTTTTATTTTGTTTACCTATTTCCATTAATACAATGGAGCTACTTTCAAAGTTGTAAAAGACATTAGCATAATTTGTTTTTCGATTCTTTTAATGCATTTATTGTTGCTGAAACTGAATAAACTTTTGTGTGTGAATAAATATACCATAAACTTTAGTTATCTCTAGAAAATTTGGTTACGATCGAATTTTGATAGTTGTTCAAATAAATTTATTTAAACATTTTAATGATGTAATCCAAATGTATGTAAAAGCTTATCACAAATACAAATTTGACGTTAAGTAATTTATTAAAAGTGTTAATAAATCTATGACAGTTATTCATGGAATTATAATTTTTTTAATATAGTGCGAAAGTTTTCATAAAATATTTTCTATTCCTATTTAAAAATCGTTTTCTTTTTTCAATATCACAAAACGCGCGTGTGGTTAATTATCAACAATTTCTCCTGTTTGAATATTTTTTTTCAGCTGACTCTATCAGAGAAAGAGGAACTGCGTCACCTGATATGACAAGTAAGAACTTTCCTTTAAGGATTCGTAAGGAATATTGTTACAGAAGAAAATGGTGAATTCTGGTTACTTATATAGATCAGTATCAATATGTTTGCAAATACACGATATAAAATAGGCAATCGTCGTAATATTCTCTGTTAGACAAAAAGTAAAAGTAGAAATGCATAAAACTTTGTAAATCTATCTAACCATTAGTCATATTAATTAATCTTGTATCTATTATTTCAGGAATTGTCAAACATCAAAATACACCAGTCCCATTCTAGAGACTCATTGTACTATTTCCCACTAATACTATTTTTCAAAAGCAAGTATCGAAACATATCTCTTTTGCAAAGCTTAATGGTGAATATAGTTTATTATTTCACTCACTCCTTTAGCTTCTGGCAACTTGACATCTCCGTTTTCGTTCTGCTCACACAAGTAATGGAAAAGGTTCTGAAATATAAATGAAAAGGTTGGTATGTTGACATTGTGGAATGGATAACAAACAGTAATTTAATGATAATAATTATTTGAAAATACAGAACTCTTCATAAATTTGATTAAGATTAATGCTCTAATATTACAGGTTGTAAAAATTATCTTACTGAATACGTTACAAACTTTATTTAACACACACGTATAAAACAGTTTTTTTCACTTAAATCAATTAATTATTATTGTGTGGTATAAGATTATTTGATAATGTAGATTATCTGATAGTATATTTTTTATGACAGCTTAATATAGATTTCATGAAATCTTAAAAGCAGTCATTGTTCAATGTGAATTTGATAACGTAGAGCCTATATTATCAAATTCATGGAACACTGAAAGCAGTCATTGCTCAGTGCGAATTTGATAACGTAGAGCCTACATTATCAAATTCACATGAAGCAATAACAATTTACAATTTCCTTAATATGGCATCTCAGAAACTGCTTAGCTACTTCAAACAATGGATTAGATATTAAATTTTAGAAAAAATGGCGGAGCAAATTGTAAAGAAAAAGAGAGAGATAATTTCTGTTATTGGTAGCTAGCCAGAGATACTGAAAATGAAGTTTATGGCAATGTGCTTACCTCATGCAAGCATGTGTATTGTACGTGATATGGCGCAACTTTTTCCTCTCCCTTAATCTCTACACTAATATGCAGGCGAATGGCTCCAGATACAGCGGATTTGTCCGTTCGTTTCTCTGCCAAAAGAAACATCATCATTCAATACACACTAGAATCGCACTATATACCATACTGTCATTTCCTGCTACATATTACTATACACTCTATTTCTGTATACATCATATGTAATAACTAAAATTCATTAAAATACAATTTGAATCACTGTATTTTAAAATATATCATATTACGATAATCAAAACAATATAAATGTTACAGCCATTTTAAAATAAATGTTAAAATAATATAGCCATGGTGCACTATTATTATAACAAAATAGATATTAAAACCGTTATTATAACAAATAACCATTAGAACGAAATTATGGTTGAAATAATATAATCGATGTAACAAAATAGTTGGTACAATTCAGTATCCATCACAGAAAATAAATGTTTTATTCAATAGCATCCAATCATCAAATGAAAATGATTCGAATACTCTCGATCCCATGGAAAGAGATGCATCGTAACGTGAAATATTTGTTCAGGTGCCTATAGGATACCAGATTAAAAGGAACACAGCAGTTAAAATGACAGCTAAAAAATGAGAAATTAAATTCCAACTAATGTGTTCTCGTATTCGTTGTCGATCATGCCAAATACAGCTGCTAAAAAATGCGTCCTCAATTCGAAGTGATATTATCGATATAGATCAAAATATATCTTCTTCTTAAATATAAAAATATGAATAGTCTGAAGGGAAAAGTATTGTGTGATCTCAGAAGACGTACCGAGGTTGTACCAGACGTCCATTTCGCCACTGAGTGTGCGTACTTCGATGATGGTCTGCCCTAAGAAGTCATCAGACTCTCGCGTCAACTTCTGACGCAGCTTTGACTTCAGGTCGTTGTCTTCATCCCTGCAACAAAAAGAATCATTGACAAACGATCCATATAAAATAAACTTGGCAAATAAATGGACAAAATGCAGACAACAAATAATATTTAAATTTTGTAAGATAATAGATTTCAAAAGTGAATATCTTATTGAATAGGTAAAATTAATTAACTAAGCGAAAAGTACAATTACATCCTTAATATTTCTGTGTGAGTGTATTTAGGATATTATATTAGTACCGTTAAAATGCACAACGTTTATTTTTAATATGAAAAAAAACCACCTTCTAATTTTTTATTGATAAAATCGTTATCAAATATAATAGAAAATAATCTCATAATTTACCTTTTACTTTAAATGTATCTTTTAGTAATGAAAGCCATTTGAGAAATAGTGCATGTAATAATTGTGAATATTACTTTACATAAGTGTTAGATTATTTACCTAGGCTAAAGTTTACACAATGAATGATTGATCGTGGTAAAGCGAATGAAAAATGTCTAGAGCATAATCCAATGATTTAATTTATCATTGATGATTAAAGTATAAAATCATAATCATGATTGATTACGATTAAATTAATTATTTGAATAATTTTAAAAGACATTATAAAAAATTTTTTTTGATTTCTAAAAATTTTTACATATAGATTTAAGATTTTGTTAAGTTTTCAAACTTTTTTTATTCAGTGATACAATAAACATTCATAATCTTGTTTTTTAATAAAGAAAAAAAACGTCTAAAAATTGTTTTTAATTATTAAAACCATTAGTACTTACCACACTCGTACTTTGATGCGATCGGAAGAATTGTGGCACTCACTAGAAAGAAAACAAAGTTTTTTTTAAAAAAATGTCTAGAGCATAGTTCATTTATTTAGCAGCTACTATTAATAATAATTATTATCAAACAAAATATAAAATGTATTGATGTCTTGTGCCCTTATTTATTACAAAATACAATATTATATAAATATTGGGGCACAGTTGCCGTATAATCCAGGATGCAAAATTCTGAGTTTGGTGATTTTTTTGACGGATTTTCTTATGTATCTGGCAACCTGGTTCTTATTACGTTATATATATGGAGACCTATAAAAATTATGCAGAAAATTCTACTTTGGTAACCATAATACTTACGTCATAGCACACGTCACAACACGTCATCTTGGCAACATTTCTTCATCACCAAAATAATTCAGAATTTTGCATCTTGGATTATATGGCATCTGTGCCAAATATTAAATTTATTAAGAATATTTTTGCAATATATTTTTTCTTAAACACTTAAATTTCTTCATAAATTAACAAATGGTACAAGAAATTTAAATGATTACTTTCAATGTTTGTTAAAAAATAAATTAATAATTATTTAATAATACATTGAACTGACCTCAAAGTTTCTAACAATGTTTAAATAATATTGAAGATTCGTTTTAAACATTAGTATTTTCAAAATCTAGTAGACTACTCGTGAGAAAAAAACTAATTTAAAATTTACCAAATATTATTAAAAATTTATCTATAACTTATTAACTTTATTTATTAAAATCAATTACACAAAAAAATTAGAAATTCACCTGTAATTAAAACTATCTTTTAATTTTCAAATGTCTGTCGTACTGCTATTTGTTGCATTTAATCAACGTGAATAATAAAGTGTGGAAATTGAAGTAAGAATTATCAATTAATTAATTTTCAATTCTACAGCACGAATTTCTCCGGATTGTTTGACAACTGGAAATTTAATTTTCCTCCTTTATTCTAAGAAGCAAACATTGTTTTACATTTTCCAATTAAGTGTAAAATACTAGCAGAAATATATTTCTTTTTTTGACAGTAAGACTTATTTCCCGCTTCTTGGTATAGTTCATATGCACAAACATTCCAACAATTTTCTAAGTAAGTAATTTAACACGAGAAGGCGCTTTTGTGTTAAAGAGATGCATTTCACACTTTGCTTTAAAGGCAGAAGCAACGTAACAATAAATAATCCTTCCCACACGAAATAGAAATTAAATATTATGCAAATGGAGCAGAATTACCCGCGAAAGTGCCATTTACTACATGCTCATCGCTTTCGAGCTTAGTCAACATCAGAGACTACGAAAGTTACAGATTTTATCTAACACATCGAGAAACAGAAATGACAATTTGGAAATCTTCCAATAAGAATATTGGTTGGGGTTCTTCCCTTACACAACACGACAAAGAAACGAAGTTTCTTTTTTTATAAAAAAAAGCGCTTCAATGCAATTATAGATAAGAATTTTAAGAACCGAATATTGAATTTCAATTATCTTTTTCAGTGTTATGTTGAAAATAAAATTACTAGAAGAATTCCTAATTTAAGTATTTAAATTTTTTTCTTTTTAAATGTTATTTTGATAATACATAGATGAACAAATTTAAAATAAAAGTTTTCAAGAGATTTTTGAGTGTTAA
Source organism: Latrodectus hesperus (assembly GCA_037975125.1). Lineage (NCBI taxonomy): Eukaryota > Metazoa > Arthropoda > Arachnida > Araneae > Theridiidae > Latrodectus > Latrodectus hesperus. The sequence continues at coordinate 34,170,014 of CM075862.1, forward strand.
AATTAATTTTTTTTATTTCCATAAGAAAATCGAGATGTCGCGGGCTAAACTTGATCAGCTGAAGACGTCGAGCCAATTCCAATATCGCCCTGTAATTGGGATAAAGCGTGGCAAGCAGAGTTCTGGTATCAACCTTGTTATTGGGGCCGTGGTAGCCTAGTGGTTAGAGCATCGGCCTTCCATCCGGAAGGGTGGGGCTCGATTCCCAGTGCCTCCAAATACCCACATTTATCATGTTCGTGTTCTATTGATTTATACAAATCGTGATTATGTAAAATAATGTAAAAGGAGATCAGAGATCTTTAGGAGGAAAATTGTTCGGTTTAATGTAGTGAAAGTTGGTCCACATATACAGTAGAATATTCAGTTTTGATTTCTAATAGAGGCAGTTGCTCTAAAAATCACCAAAAGTAGAAATTTTGGCTCTATGAAATTAGGATAAAAGAGCATGAAATCTATATAAACTCTCTCTTTAAAAGGGATGAAAAGGATGAATATAAACATGAATATAAAAAAATGTGTTGATGGAACTCTCATCATTTATTGACAAACGGCAATATTTAGCATAAAACTAGGTACCTCATTTGTCGAGCTACATTATCATCGAAGCAAAAATATTATTACACCTCTTCATAAATTTCGTTGAGTAATAGAGGTAAAAAGATAACTAATGAGAACAGTTAGAAGACTAAGACTGAATTTTAATTTATACGGATTCCTGAAATGTAACTGTAACTAAATTGAAATGTATAAACAATGCTCAGGGCCGTGATAGACAAGTGGTTAAGGTATCGGCCTTCCGTCCAGAAGGGTGAGTTTCGATTCCCAATGGTGCCAAAGACCCACCGAGTACATGCGATATACGTGCTCGTTAAATCTGTGGAATCGAAAGTCCTATGGTCGGTCGTTGAGCAGTTATCATGGGTGTAATGGTCTGGAGGAAAATTTTCTCCCCCTCATGATCAATGTCAAAATTGAGGGAGTAGATCCTTTGGTGGTGCCATCTATCGGAGGAGTTAAGAGCAAAGTCGTACTGTTACTTTTATGGTGCTCTGGTTAAACAAAAGACGCACCCTACTGACTTAAATTCGCATGGTTAACGGCATAGCGAGCTTGGCTTGCCCAAGTGTCGTAAGTAACAACATCACCTTGTTATTTGCTCATCGCTCAAAATTACGAAACTGTACGTTGTGTATGAGTAGCAAGAGCACACACACAGCCAGATGTATTTATTATCACTAACCTAACCAAATTTAGCCAATGGAGGAAAGAACAATGGTAATGGATTTTATCATATACGTTATGGGTCTTGTTAGGTAACTGTCTTGCACAACTTTTCACCAAACGTGACTCCCTTACGAAGAACTCAAAAAGAAATTCCTTAAAAAATAATTGGAATAATGAAATTTTGTCTTAGTTAAAATTAAATTGACATCATTTATTGCTTAAAGCCATAACAAAAAACAATTATAGGAATCTCGATGCTTTTTTTAAGGATTATAAAATTAATAATAAAAAGATAATCACTCTATTCTTAGAGCATGGTAATATTTTCTCTTTTGTCATTTAAAAGCGGCAATTTATCATACAAAAAATGCATATGTATACATTAGCAATATAAAGTAAGCAGTGGCAATTGAAAATTAAGTACTTTGGCAATTTGCAAATGAAATTTACAAAGTTTGTGTCAACTAATCATTGAAGCAAGCTTTTTCATTTTAAAAGAAGACGATTTCTGTAATCACCATCATTAAAATCAATAAATGCAATTAAACGCATTTTAAGATCATATAGAAGGACACCCCCTTATATATGCAAAATCACAAATTATAAAAATCTTGTAATTTGCAAAATAATTTACAAATTAAAAAAAATGCAGCCAAATTGTCCTGGCAAAACATTTTTTGTGTTAAGATAAGAAATATCGGAAATTATTTAACTTAATAAATAGCAATAATCGTATTTGTGATTATCAAGCCTTATGCATGCGTATAAAACATAAAGAATTATGTTTAGGTAAATTGTAAAAGAAAATACAGATTTCTCTCGAATTCAATAATCATAACATACATGTCTTCGGATAAAGAAAGATTTTATTAATAGTTAATCATTTATCAAACTATAAATTATTTTCATCGTGCTTTAAAATTTATGACTCATAATATCAAAAAAATTGTGTGGATTAGCATATAAGTATAAAATAAGCCAATTCTTTGAACCAAGAATTTACAGATTTTGAGTCAAATGATCATGTAAAGTGAAACATGTTTTTAACTTAAAGGAAAATTATATCAGTAATTTCTATTACTCTACTCAACAAATAATTGAACCCCCTGCATTTACAATGTCAGAAACCATGAGTTGATGTAAATTTTTATAAGAATATACAGATTCCGAATTAAACGTTTAATACATGTTTATGTTTGAAAGAAACTGTACCAATCGCTACCATCATTCAATTTGATGAATATTTTTAAATGCGTTTTGCGATAAATAATTATTCCGCATGCACACGCATTGTAACAAATCATACACTTACGGAAATCGCACAAGAATTTACAGATTTCTTGTGAGATACATAATATTTGCACTTAGGGACACATGATATTCAGATCAGACACATGATATTTGCACTTAGGGACGGACGCATAATATTCAGATCAGACACATGATATTTGCACTTAGTGACGCATGATATTCAGATCAGACACATGATATTTGCACTCAGGGACGCATGATATTCAGATCAGACACATGATATTTGCACTTAGGGACGCATGATATTCAGATCAGACACATGATATTTGCGCTTAGGGGAAGAAACTTGTCCTTAAGTAACGAGCAAGGAAACAGAAATAAAGAATACTCACAAATAGAACTTTTCGTTCCATACGGGGTTGAGGTCTTGGGGCATTGTGCGTGTGCGTTTCTTCGTCTTGCCCACCTGCACCGTCACGTATGGATCGCTGGTCCCGCTCTTGTCCTTAGCGATCAGCCCTTGCGCACAGATCACTACGCAGAAACCAAAACAGCAATTAGCCATTGCATTTCAATTCAAATGATGTTATTACCTTGACAATACTTAACTGAGATGTGGGCACAGATGTCGGATGCCAAATTCTGAGTTTGGTGATTTTTTGGCGGACTTTCTTATGTATCTGGCAACCTGGTTTTTATTACGTAGTAGATATGGAGACCTACAAGAATTATGCAGAAAATTCCATTTTGATAACCCTAATATTTACGTCATCGCGCGCGTCACAATATGTCATCTTGGCAACATTTCTTTATCGCCAAAAAAATTCAGAATTTAGCATCCTGGATTATAAGGCATCTGTGGCGAGATGTGTTATTAGGATAACAGAATTCTCAACAATATTAAAAAAACTATTATGATACTTTACCTTGTTATTTCTCTTTTACCACGTTCAGTATCTATATTTGGTTAAAAAATATTATGCAATACACATTCATAGCATTATCTTAAAATGTCTAAATTGAAGGAAAATATGTGATTATAGAATAATTTGCTTAAATAAAAGATAAAAATAATAAAAAACGAATTTTATTTTAAAAATGTTCTTTTTTAATTTTTTAGTAAAAAAATGATTTACGAAGTATAATATAATTCATTTCATATTATTGATAAAATAAGTTTGGTATGTCAAAACTCAACTGCATGCATTTTGCCTTTCAGCAAACTTCTACGGGTGATAACAAAAGTGTTATTATTTTTAACACAGGCAACAAAATTGGTAAATTTCTAGTTTAAATGCATTTTTATAACATTTATTAATAATTCATTTCAAGAATTTACTATGGATTTTTTCTCAATCAAGCGATGAACTACGTAATTTAAATTTATGCATATGTTTTTGAGATTTTTGACTTTCCAATATTAATATGTTAGTGAACAGACTACGCAATTTTTCTTTAACAACGGATAAGTTAATAACTCAATGCATAGTAGTTCAATTTACTTAACACAAAATTAGTGAAATTTAAGTGAATTGGTCCTCATATTATTTTAATAAAGGTAAATTGAGGAAAGTTTGTGCTAAACAATTTTTCATATAAAAACTTTGCTTGTTATAAAATGTTTAGTACAATTGTAAACATTTTTAGGTTAATATACAAATTATATAATTTTAATATATTTATTTATTACCAGTAATTTAGAAAACCAAAATTACTATTTCATACAGTTTCAATGATATTTTGTAAAGAATATGCGCATTTAAGACAATTCTGGTAAATATCAAAAAAGAATAAGCATGAAGTTACAAAATAAAAAGAAATAAAGAAATGCCATTTTTATGAAGTTATAAAATGTGAAGAAATTGAAATAATATTCATTTTTGTAGAATATTTTAGTTTTACTTAAAAGTATTTATTGATTCGCGTAAGGTCTTTCAACTTTATTCCTTAGATTTTGCCGAAAGTTTGAAAAAGAAATCTTAAAATTATTATTTCAAGATTTTTTGATTGAAATATTTAATCTTTAAATTTATCATAACACGCAAAAATATACGTCTTCATAAAATGTGAAAGAGTAAAGTGTGATTAATTACTATGAGGCAATTAATTAATTTAAATATTTAGAATCATTAATTATTGTGGGTCAATTAATAAATATAAAAATTATGTGCAGATATGACTTTTTCTCAACATAAAATTACTTTCAAAATTGATAAGCATTTTCTAAATATTTTTTGACGAACAAAGCTATACAGATTTAAAGCAATTAGAATTTTTCTTTAATTTGGTTTTACTTAAATAATATAATGACGAATTAAGATTTTTTAATCTCAAATTAATTGAATATATTAATTTAAATCCTATTACTTTTAATCACATATTGCGAATTAAATAGCAGTTTTTTCAGTAATTAATTATATTTTCCTAAAGCTGAATGATTTCAGTTATATGTTTCAAATAGTAAAATGTAAATAAAAATAACACAAAATGCATGCATTTTTTTATGAAACAATAATCATAAAAGTTAGTTGTTTCAATTATAAAACTAAAAATACAATTTTTTACCTCTTTATTGGACCAAAGATAAATAAAATCTTATTATTAAGAAAAATCTAATATTTATTTTTTTAAGGAAAAAATCTTCCATTGGCGAAATTAAACGCTTACAGAACAATTCTGCTTTATACTATGCATAAATATGCACAATATACAGCATGAAACAGATTATGAAAGGAATTAACCAATAAAGCATTCCTGAAAAATTCAAATCAAGTTAAAAATGTATGGTTAAGTAATAGTTTTTAAGAAGAGTAGTTAAAATCTGAAACAGTGTAAAATTATTTGAATCTTAAGTACTATGCTCAACTTCTTTATTCAAAATTCCAAATTGAAAAATTCCTAAAGAATGAATTTAAATTTGTTTAAAAAACAAGTTTACAAAAATAAATGGAAATTTTATTTGGGATTAAGAAATTTTAAAAATAACTTTTTGTTAATTAATTTATCAAAATTTCAAAATGATACTTTGTGATGGCTTTATAAAATAAAAATTTATTCCAATAACATTTAAGTAATAAAATAATATTATACCTTTGACTTTTATATTAAAAAATTCACCACTTAAATTGTGAGAAATCAATTTTAATATTAAATATTTTCATAAATATAGACCTTAATTAAAAATATTGAAGTTTCTTATCAGTATACAATGCAAGAATACAAGATAATAAATCATTCTTCCAATACAGTTTCTGACAATTTTTTCTTTAAAAAATATCTTGGTAAAAATAATATTTCGCTTGAAAATTAATATATATATATGTATGCAATATATTATAAAGCACACAAGTTTATAGAAGGGCTACAAAACTTTTTGAAATTTATTCGTTTTAAAGAAAGATAATTTTTTTATGCAAGTAAATTCATTTTTAAAATGTATAAAAAACTTAAAAAGTTATGAAAATAAAAGTTATCAAATTTTATTAAAATGAAATTCCTTTTATTTTTATCGATAAAAGTTTTTTTTAAATTGGTATAGATAAATTTTTTCCTAAAATACATAATTTTTTATACTCCTCTAATAGTTTTATTTTAAAACAAAATATTTAAGTGTGTATACTTTCATTGTAAAATTATTAGAATAATAAGAATGAAAACAAAAAATAAAGAATATCTTCAAGTCTATTATGAATGCATTAAAAATCTTTTATAAGAAATTAATTAGGAAGAAATAATAGAAAAATCAAAATTCTAACATTAATTATATTAAATACAGTTAAAAAATATTTAATGCACGTCTTTCATTTCTATTTTTCTCTTTTTCGTCAAAATAGATGTATAGTTCTTTTTGTGGTCTCCGTCAATTGTAGCTACATAATTTTTTGAAAAAATGTTTCAAACTAAAACAAATTTTAATTTGAAAAAAAATTATTGAAAGAAGAAATAACTTTAATATTTCAAGCTGATATATATTTGTTAGTTACACAAAAAATATTTTTTTTATGTTTTTCTTAACAAAATAAGAATATTTATGTTTCATAATCAAGAAAAAATTAATTTAATCAAAATAAGATAAAATTTGTATCAAATTGTTTTTAAATGTATACCGATTGAAGTTTTAATTTAGTTAAAATCAAAAATACAGTTCGAATTTAATTCCCACTTGTATCCATTATTAATTGATGTGTTTAATGTATTCATAATGATTTTTGTAAACATTCACTTGCTTACAAAATTGAATAAATTACAAAAATCAATGTATTATTAAAAATTATGCAGTTAAGTTATTCCTATTTAATATGTATTACTTGTAAAGATTTCATATACGATATATTAAATTAATTATCCACTATTTATTTAAAATTTGCCGATTTATTTAATTCAGTGAATTAAAAACTCAACAAAAATAATTAAAGTAGCTATGAATCTTAATTATTTGATATTCTTTATAATTCTCAATCGAATCCACTTGGAATAAGATATTGGAAAACGTAAAGTTCCACGGTTTTAAAAGATTCTAAAAGCATAGATATTATATTCAATTAGGAATAATTAAGAATATTTTAAATTAATTTCTTTAAGATATATTTTCTTATTTAATTTTTAGCATTCATATTTTTTATTTAAAATCATTAAATAGGCAAATTATTTAACCTTAACTTGCAATTTTGTAACATTAATAAATTGTAAAATGGATCAAAAAATGAAAGGAAAAAAGAATTTGTACTTTTAAAAATATTATTATGGATTTTAAAATAATGAGAAAAACATAAATAATTCACGTGGAATTAGCCAATATATGGCTTATGATTCAGTTTAAAGGCTTTCATAACATTTTTTTTTATTTTTGGGTGTATTTTAGCACCTATAATTGTGAAAACTATTTATCCTATTTATGAACATTTTTCGTAAGTAAGAAAAAATATTATCTCAAGATATTAGCCGACGAGTTTTCAAAATAGTTTGACTGGGATTTTTTGTAAAAAATAAGTTTTTATTTGTTTAGAAGAAATTTAGATGAAAAATTTGTTTAACAGTTTAAAATTAAAGGAATATTTTGCTTTTGGCAAACAATATTTGACATTTTAAATCGTGTGAAAAGAAAAATCTTTTTAGACAAGGTGCATTATTTTCAATTCCTCTTTTGAAATATAGTTTCATAAATTTATAAATTAAGAATAAGATAAAAAATTTACAAATATAATAATTGCGAATAAATTTAAATTTTCAGATTACCTTAGATTTATAAACAAATGAAATTATCAAAAATTGATAGCTTCATTTTGGGGTTTATCGTAAAATTATTTTCATTCCGTAAAGATTTTTATAGCATATTTTTAAATGTAGTTTCTTGAGAAATATAAACATTTTTTAAACGTAAATAATTTTAAATTGGCTAAATTTAGTTACTTTGTAAATTATTCATAGATTTTATAATTTAAAAATGTGCCATGCATAAAAACATTGGCGCATTGCGTCTTTCATAGTAATATTATTATTATAATATAATTATAATATTATAAATATTTCACAATATTAATATAGACATTGATGTAAACATGATCAAGTTTATATAAGATTTATTGTATAGTTTAATCTTAAGGCACAATTATAAATAGTAATATTTGCATAAGAAAATTTTGAATGCTTATCCTATTTTCGTATATATTTTCCTAAATATATTTACGAGAATATATATTTTCATTTATGTAAAACTTACTATCACACATGAAGAAATATTACATGTAAAATATAAATAATGCATATATGAATTATTAGTAAAACATATAAAATATTTTACACTTTTTCACATAAAAAGCAGTTAAAAACATCTCATACACGATAATACATAAAATGGGTAATTATATTAAGTGTGAATACAGGTTTTAGGAAACACATACATACAAAAGTGCATTTCATGCAAAATGACATGCAGACATGCAAATGGAACAACCACAAAACCATGCAAGGGTAGTAAAGTGCCTAAATATGAAGCCTAAGAGAGTTCTTACATAAAAATTATGAAGATGTACATATTAAAATATGCTTACAAAACTTGAAACATTCTGTTTTCAAAAGTGAAAAACTCACATCATTTCATGTGAATGTTTTTTAAAGCTAAATTTCTACACCGCTAAAATATTTTTTCGCTTAGAATAATATACTTTTTTCGTTTTAGGAATTTTATTTTGTAAGGTACATTTTTTAATATTACCACTGATTTTAATATTAAATACCACTGATTTTAATATAATATGAAGTGCAAAAAATCCACTGATTTTCTTTTTGATAGTTATTATTCCGAAGAATAAAATTTTTTTTTATAATACTTAAAAAGCATTAAAACATCTCAAAATCTAAATAAAAAAATTTAAATCATGATAGTCATTAACTATATTTAAAAATTAGTCGCACAATGTTATTCTGAATTTAATTTTTAATATTTTGCTTCACGAGTGAAAATTAATAAGTTCCAATTTAAGGAGTTCTTTTTTAAAAAATAAATATGTGATATCAAATCTTTTTGCCATACATTAAAACAAAAGGGTAAATTCTCGTTATTTCATTTTATTTAATATTAAAGTAAATATATAATGTGTGCCAAAATAAAGTTGAGGCACTTTCGTTTCAAAATGTTAATGAAAAGAAAATATTATTTTTACAAAAGAATTTCAGACCTTGAATTTTTTTCCTTTTTTTTAGAATATTTTAAACATGATGGAAACCTGCGTAAAAATTATCCTCTGAGCAAGTAATATTGTAAAAACATTAGTTTTTCTTTTAAATGTTTAACAGTTTGAAAATTTTCATTTAGAAACATACACACTTATTTTTATAAGAATAAAAACTTGCAAGATAAAAATCAAATTAATAAAAGCTTGTCAAATTATTTCTGAAAAAGCATGGCATTTTTTTTATGAATATAATTGTAAAAGCAGTATTGCCAGCAATTATTTTTTGCATTTATGAGAATTGAAGTGTTATAAAATTTAATATCATAACCAGCTGGTAAAATGTTAAATTAATTTTATACGAATTTGAATTTAATTTAATACTGAAACTAAAATCTATTACACCAGTACAATGATTCTGAACTACTGTGACACCAAATTTTAAAAGTATGTGTAGCAAGAATTAAAATACTTATTTTTATTATGAGTAAAGTAATAAACGTATTGTTGTTTTTGTAGTATATATTATATTATTTTATTTTACATTCAAAATTATTATCACAAACCATTTTAAATAGTGCTTTAGAGGTAATAAATGCAATTACTCTATAAAGTTTTCTATAAAATTTCTATTCTCCTCTATAAAGATTTAAAAGGTGTTTAAATTTATTTTATCTTTGTGTGCTGCCAAATCGTTATGTGTGCTGTAACAAAAAAGTTTGAGAATCACTACATTAATAGCATATTTCTTTTGAAAGTTTATAGAAAACGTTTGTTCAATAAACATACAGATTGGAAAACATGTGTTAAAATATATTCAATAAAAAATTTCATTAGACGAAATCTAATTTGATAAAAATGACATACAATACCTCATTTTATTGAATTGATACTAGATTTATAATTAAAACTATGTAACGGTCTACATCTAGTCTAGGGACTAAATCCGACTAGTAGGACTAGAACAATATTATTTTGGATTAAGATAAAACATCTTGAGTCACCATGATTAGCATATCCTTCATGATAAGCATATTATTTAAGAAATTAAACAAAACAAAATTAAACAAAACAAATTAAACAAAAATTAAATTAATGTACGAGGCGTGGAATTATTATGAGGGCAAATATTTGTTGCATATAATAATTCTAGTTAAAATGAAATAGATATGAAAAATTTTCGGTTTGTTATATAAAAAAAATCAGTAATTAATCTATACACAAAAGCACGGCACATTTAAATACGTACATGTTTGGTATTTGCTCATTACTTTGAAGTTAGATTTGCAAAATTTGATATGCTGATTCTTAAGCCTGTATATATGTGTATCAAGTATAAATGACTAGTACGGTTCATATAGTCTTCTGCTATTGTTAACTTAATTTAGAATAAAATTTTCAAAAATTCTTAAAATAAATTTTAAAGAATTAAGAATAAAGTCATAAAAAGGTTTTTTTTAATTCATTAGAATATTTTTTAAGATATTGTGTTATACCCAGTTGTTTTTTATTATATTTTAAGAGTTTCTTCACGTGTTTTCTTTATAATTAATTAATTAACAGTTGCATTACAATGTAATTGTATTAGTCACATACATTTATTATGTATGCATACTTTCTTAAAAATATAAGAATCGAAGCTTTAAAATTAAACTTCAATTACCGACAACATGTCATAACTTGGTGAGTTAATCATTGAATTTTTATAAAAAAAAAAGCATCACATTTTGTATATTTATTTATTTTATAAAGTTACTGAATTATTTTAAACTAAAGTGAAAAAATATTAAAAATGTGCTCAAATCACTAAGGAATTATCTTATAGTATAAATAATATAATTTGTATTTAGCTATAAGTGCATTAAATACACATATTTTCCCTATATTTAATATTAATTAATTAAATGAAAATTATATACTTGCAGATAAGATATCTATAGTGTTAATTTTTATTAATAATTTCACTTTGGTATTACTTTTAAGTACAGAAATTCAATAGCTAACTATAGTAAATGCTTTTAAGAAAATAACACGTTTTTATATAAAAAGTTTGAATTATAAATAAAAAGATTATTTTTATCATTTTATTAAATTTCATAAATAGTTCTATTGTATAAACTTATATAAATATTTAAATCTCTTTTGAGAAATATTAAATTAAAAAACATAATTGTCTTTAAGTAATAATAGATGATTTTATGCTTCTTTTAGTTAATAATTATATAAAGTTAAAAAATTTCATACCTATCAAAAATATTTGCATTGTTAATAGAAATTAATTAAAATAAATTTTCATAAAAAATTTATTATCTGAATAAAAAAGCGATAATGAAAATATATTCAACATATAATTTAGTTCCTATTTTAAATAATAGGTTGCAAGAAAAACAACGATAAAGTGAAATTTCACATGTAGTTTAATTATTACGTGGCAATCATCAAAATTTAATAATAGTCAATAGCAATATATTATATTATAATATAGAGATGTAATTTGTATTACACTTTTACAATTACACAAATGAAAGAAATTTAAACTTCTTAATATTAAGAAAACCAGGAAGTTTTATTTTAAACTAAAAGAATTACTGTAATAAAAATAATGCATTTAAAAATAATAACAAGTAATCATTTTATAATGATTTTGTTAGCTTTTTCTAAGAAATTTTTACACTAACTTTCAAAACTAATCATGGTGACAGATGTAAAATGTATCTACTTCCTATTTACTCTTTTAATGGGATTTTTAGTTTACAGAACCTACAATTTAAGTAATGTTTGTCTATTTCGCATACGTTACGCATTAATGCAGCTAAGCCTGGCGCTATAAGAGAGGAAAAGTAATGAAAATACAGCTAGGCTGGCCCAACGCAACCAAGATAGCATGTCTCAACCTGCACTGAGAATAACAATTGGTGAAATTTGGTATTTCCATGGTCTACATAAACTATTTCCCATTTTTATATCGGTCATAAATAGAAAATGATATCAGAACTTAAGTTACAACATGTAATATATATTATTTTCATCTGTTTATTAATAGTTTAAAGTATCTGCTAATATAATAACCGTTAAAATTATCTGTTAATACAATAACTGTTTACAGTATCTGTTAATATAATAACTGTTACAAGTATTTGTTAATATATTAATTGTTAAAAGTAACGCGTTTTTTACAAATCTAGAAAAGCAGTTGAAATACAATTATTGCAAATAAAGCTTCAATTAAAAGCAACTGTTATTTTATACTGCTAAGATTTACAGTATGAATGGAAAAAACTCTTTATGGAAGATTAATAAGTAGTTGTGTTCTCTTGAGGAAAAGATTAGCAACGACTAATTTCTTATTATAGCCGTACCTCACGTGAATTAGATCTTACTGACAGCAGAGAGAAATTGCTTTCAGATAACTTAAACTGGTTTGTCAGAAACCACGGTCATGTTTTTCCCTTTCTGTGATAAATACCGGTATTATCTCAGTTTCTGCTCGACTAATTGCTTTTCGGATCTTTATATTTGGCCAGTACCATTATTCGAGATCTGTACCGAGTGGGAATCGATAGATAACTCAGTAGAAATTTATCTCTTCCAGGCACGGTTTTGATCTTTTTCTGAAAAATATGACAGTTTAACTTTCAGTGAAGCTTTAATGTAGCTTCATCTGATTAGGTTAGAAGCTATGTTGTGGTTCGTTTTATTTGGCAAAGAAATTTGAAATATTTTCAAAAAGCATTTCTAAAGCTTTTACCATTCGTTTATAAAAAAAATCAGAATTTAATAATTAATTTGAACATTGATTAGCCTTTCTTTAATATCAAAGACGTTTATTAGAATAAATATACGGATATGTTATCTGGAAGTATAGGAAAAATACTTGAGAATAAGAGAAATATAAATTAATTTCCCAAGAAACTGTCGATAGCACAGCGAATTTTTCTATTTTTTAATGAATGTTGCAATAATCATAACTACTTTGAGGCCAGATATATTTCTATATTAGTCCTCAGTATCCTTTACAACCATCCAAAGTTAAATTTTTAAAAAAGAATATAGTTAATATTTTAAATAATTACGTTTTGATTCAGGTAATATGAAAAAAATGTCAGCTGATACAAGAAGATATAAATGAACTGAGAAAGCTAAAATAGCTCTTGCTTTGAAAAATAAATTAAAAAATCTTAATTTCCAAAGAAATTAAGATAAAAGCGTTATATAAGTTCTTAAATCTAGCTTTAATTCAGAAGATTTCTTAACATGTTGGGTGATATTTTTACTAAATAGTAGTATTTGTTCACACTATTTGGCAACAAAACATGCATGTATCGCGGAGATATTGAAGACTGGTGTTTCATTGGGCAATGAGTGCAGTGCAAGATGAGACACGCCAGAGAAGTCGGAGAGGAAATAAAAGAAAGCTCTTGGTTTTCCCCTTTCCGTAGAGAAAGCCTATGTGCAAGTTTAGTACCTGTAATGGCGATCTTGGCTGACCACTTGCTGGTCCCTTCCATTATTTGAGCCTCGCCCTGCTGCAGAGCGTCGATATGCGTGTCGGGGTCAATGGAAAAGGTCATCCTGAAAATTATGACAGGAGTTCATGAGAATTGCCATATTTCGAATCACGTCCTTCTTTCCCTTGAACTTCATTAATGAGGGGCATCAAAGGATTCAATGAGGAAAATAGTTTAAATGGTGTACGACATACACATTCTTTCATTTGAGCGAAAATATTCAGGCATATTGATTCCGTTTTATAGGTATAAAATCGGAAACATGTTTATTGAAAAATTTGGAATTCTTGGCTACATTTTGTCAGATTTTGATTAAAATTTTAAAGTAAAATAAATTATAGAAATTTCACATCAAAATGTGAAAAAGGAAAATTACATCCAATCTAGCACTATAAAATTTTATGGAAAAATAAAACTGCATGCTTACGAAAACTCATATTAGGTATAAAGGATTATTTATTTTCATATAATTGGATTCAAGTCGCAAATATTTTTACATTCTGACAGCACTCGAGTGGAGTAAAACAGAACTGACGAAATATGGCAACCCAATCATGATATTGGCAGTGAAAACAACATTGATATAATAACGAACAGCAAATACAACATCAATTGAGGAGAACAAAAAGGCATGCTATTTCACAAACACTTCATTCACACACGCACAAACAGACAGTCATATACAATGGACACCAAGATACAGAGCACATAGACAGGCCAGAGCAGCGACGGACAACGGACGGTCAGCGGTGGTCACCTACCGGTGATGGCGATTTTAGCTGACCATTTGGAGGTGCCATCCAGAACGCTCTGTTTCACGGCTTTCATGTGCCCCGCGTGCAGCGTCGTTTCGACCGAAAATATGCCCCTGAATTTGAAAACAACATTTACAAAAGAACATATTATTGATCTGATTGACCTCAAAAAGATGCTTCACTGTCACTTGGAATGCATGAGTAGTAATCTAACAGGTGGAAATTAAACTTATTTTAATTAGTATTTAGTTTATATAAAAAAAGAAGATAAATATAATTCCAGGGAGATTAAACTATAATCGATACTTTTAAGGAAATACACATGCTATAAAATATTAATTTTTTGCCCAGTGAAGCACGCTAAGGTCAACCAGGTCACATGCAAAAATTATCTTCTTTCATGATAGAAGTTCAGTTAAAACTATTCCTCAGGACATAATGTATATTTCAAGGTAAAATTCATGCACATGTAGTACTTCACAATATCATAATTCAAGGCATAAATTCATACAGAATATACATCATTTTTACAAGTATTAATTTTTGAAACATAATGTAGATGCTGTGATACTACAAATATATATATATATATATATATATATATATATATATATATATATATATATATATATATATATATATATATATATATATATATATATATATATTGTGTAATACTGTTAGAAATAAATGGAAAATAATATAATAATATTGAATCATTAAAATTTTATATAAATTTATTAAAAGCTTAAACATCAAATCTTTTATCACCTGTTAGTGACTTAAGATTGAATTGTATTCAGGTTAAATTAACGTGGCCTGATACAAGATTTCGTCACACCTGATGTGAGAAGTTTTTTTATTTATTTAGAGATTGCATTTAATTCATATAGAATGTATCGTTTCAAATTTTATGATTTTGCTTCATCTTCCATTTTTCATATAATTTCAATCTCCCAGAATTCCAACGGTTTTTCATTGAAGAATCGAAGTAGGTGATTTCTTAAGGTAAAATAATTAATAATATTTTCTTGTTATTACCATTATTACGATTTGCATAATCAAAAACACATTTGCATAATCCAAAATATTCCCATTAAGCGTAGAATATTCAGTGTAAAAAACCAAAATCATGTGGCATTCAGCATTATCTTGTTGGAACTTCCTTTCTCTTTGATGATTAATTTAAATTTAATCTTGTCAATTATTTACGTTAATTCTCTAGGTCGAGAAGAGTTTTTTTTAATTAATCGTCGTACTTTTTGATATTAAACCATAATAGTCTATTACGAGTTCAACAAAGAGCCACTTCTTCTGATGAGAAATTTTAATCTCTCCTAAAAATTTACATTTTCACGTTTTAAATACTGCTATTTATTTTAAAATTTATTATAAGTGCATAGTTAGCTTTTTTTAAATTTTTAATGTTTTTCTTCACGATTTTTTCTTGCAAGTGGAGGCCTCGTGCAAAAAATGACCTACGTCTAACCAGCATGTAATGTTCTCCGTTTACTTTGTTTCCTCGTTTTTATATAATATTTTAAATCAGTGCTATCACCTTGATGAAGAAGCATAGAAGAGTTTAAGAGTTTCTTTGTCTTTCCTATTATAATTCGAAACCGTCGTTTTAAATTTTGCAATGAGTATCAACAAATTACACAGATAAATGAATATTGTTAAGATTCAAATGGCATACAAGATATTTCGAACTCCTTTCATCGTAAAAAAAAACGTTACTATAGAATCTTTCCAGCATATATTATATATTTCATTTTCAAATCTACGAAGCATTTTTGTCTCTTTAGACATAGTAAGCAAATAATAAAATTAAAAACATGCTTTCTTTTTCCAAATTCGCAATATCTAAGAAGTAAACCGGGAAACATGATTATATAACACACTTTTCCATAAAGAACTTACTAAAATTCCACTTTCTGTCAAATAACAATTAAACTTTACATAAAGTAAATCAATGATTACTTTGATACAAAAATAAAGCAAAGTTGTGTTCCAAACCAATGACGAAATCATAATATTACCTGTAACAGGAATTGTTAGTAAAAAATATCTATCAAAAGTCGTTAGATGCAAATTACTTTAATAAAGTAAACATAATTTTAGGAAACACACATTACTATTACAAATTGCCTGCACATAGAAAACTTTATACCAGGTGTATGCAAATGAAATGAGACGATTGTTTTAAAAAAAGACACAATAAATTTGAAAAAACTGTTAATATTTCTTTATTTGAAATAATATCGATTGCTATATACATATTTTCCCCATCTTTCGGGCAATTTGTGATTACCACGCCAAGAAAATGATTGGTCTTTTGAGGCCAGCCAGTCATCAGGCCAAGATTTGAGGTTTTCGTAAGAAGTGAAGCGCTGGTCAGCCAATGCGTGTCCCAATGATGCAAATAGATGGTAAGTCTATTTGGAAGAAGCCAAGTCTGGAGAATAAGCCGCATGTGCTAAGGGCTCTCAGCCAAGCGCCTTAACGATGTTCTTGGTCGATTTAGCACGGTGGCAAGGGGCAATGTCATCAAGGAAAATCACTTTGTGCTGCCGTTTCTTGTATTGCTCCAGTTTTTCGAATATAGCATCGTTCAAATCAAGTAACTATTGATTGCAGCGATCAGTATTAACGGTTTCGCCGGGTTTGAGAAGCTCATAATCGATTGGCCGCTCCTGGGCTCAGAAAATACACTGCATTGAGTGGCGACCGAAGCGATTCGGTTTGCGGTCGATTTGGACATATGTCCGGGGTCAATATATGATCGATTACGCTTGGGATTCTCAAAATAAATCCATTTTTCATCGCCAGTCACAATACGATGGAGATATGACTTGTGTTTGTAGCGGACAAGCAACATTTCGCACACGATTTTTCGGTTTTTCTACTGACGGTTCGTTAGCTCGTGTGATACCTGTCTACCGACCTTTATTATCTAGACCATTGTTTTGAGACGACGAGAAACAGTGCTCTGGTCAACATTCAATTGTTCTGCAAGATATTCTTGTGTTTGGCCATCATCTTCATCGAGTAATGCTTACAGTTCAGCATCTTCAAATTTTTTTGCTGGTCTGCCCCGCTCCTCGTTTCTCACATCAAAATCACCATTTTGAAAATTTTCAAACCACCTGTAGCTCTGCGTACGGCTCAGAGCAGTGCCATCCTATGCTTGCTACAAGCATTTGATGCAATTCGACAGCAATTGTCTTTAGATGATAACAAAAAATTAATTCTGTCCGCAAATCGTGTTTGGAAGGCTTAAAATTTAACATTTTCAACACAATAAAAAAAAACACAGTGCACGCTGAAACTCGTCCAAATGTAAACTAAACGTGAGTGTCAAAAGTCAAACTATTAAAAAATCACGTGTCACGGTTTCGTAATGTTTGCATACATGCGTGGCGTTATCTGTTAGCAATCGTCTCATTTGATTTGCATACACCTGGTAAAAGCATTTGAAATTATAAGATCATATCTAACAGCATTTAAAAAATTAAAAAAAAATTAATTGACCCATGAGTATGAAATAAATTTATAAAAGTACATAATTACTAAAATTCAATTTAATTATTCAAGTCCAATAAAACTCCATTGTATTACAAGAAACGAAGATTTTCTTTCACTTATGATCAAGATAAGTTTTGACTCCGTATGGAAAATTGTGATCCCCGGTGCATATAATCCATTCAATACCACTGAATTTGAAACGTCAAAGAAGGCAAGTTCTCCGCTTTTTTTTCCTTACATCATTCTAAGTGAGTAAGTATAGCTGTTTCTATAATTTTCTGCGATTGAAGAAGCAATCGACCGGACAAGAAGCTATTTTGATGAATGTAGAGAAGACAGCTCTTTCTCAAATGATGGAGCCATGCATCACTTCTCAGGGAAGAACTGAAGCAATTGATGCAACTTTATCATTAAATCAAGACAAACTTTAATTGAAGTTAATTCTCTCACAATTGCCTCTTAGACCTGTTTATGTGATTGAGTACAACATAAAGTCAAATGCCTGTAGCAGGGTTATACTTTAATTCATACGTTGGGTATGAGGAAACTCATTATGGATTCTTTTATTATGCGAAGATTGTCAATGTAAAAGACTCTAACTGAGCAAAAAAACTAAAAAAAGAAAATTTTAGGAAGTTTGCAGAGAATTTTGATGCAAAGCAAGTATCTTTCACACAGAAATTTCTCAAAGGAAGAAAGATTCTGAAATATATATATATAGCCTCATCATAATACTCCTGATATATTATTCATAGAATAAAAGAGCAAATTGATTGATACAGTTGCACAGTATAGGTGTTTGATTGGTGAAATATTTTTAACAGTTCATCATAAATTAACTAATGGATTAATGATATATTATTTAATTAGGCTATTAAATAATTTGTGTGTTAAGTATGTTTTTGAAGTATATTACTGTAGAAAATATGTTTATTAAAGGGATTACACACGTATACATCCATTATAAGGGGTGAACTTATCCATTCAATGTTATTGGATTATTTCCGAGCACTCCCACCCAAAAATCAGGGAAAAACTCTTATAGTAATATAAGCCATATAGACGATTCTCAGTTTAAAAACAGAGTGTAAATATTTTTATGTATTTTAAAGCATTGAAAAGAAACAAGATTTTATGTGGTCTGAACATTCAAACAAACTTTATGGATTGAGACCGTGAGCGAGTAAATTTGTTTACAGTACTGTTTGGCACATAAAAGCAGATAACCACAGGGTAGCCACTGACCTGATAAGCTCAAAAATTTCTGGTTTGTCTCTCTCTCTGATTTTCATCCTCTCCTTCATGGCCATGATGATGTTGTTCGCTTTGTCGTCTGCTCCGTGCTTCGAACTCTTTTCGGCAGCACCTGCAACACACAGATTGACTTCTCGTAAACACTTTTTATGGATGCGATACGAATAGTAAAAAAATCAAAGCGATGGCATTCCACAACCTCAAGCGAAAACCTTATTTACGAAGGAGTAACTGAGCAGCTAGGAGAAGTTTACGAAGAGAGAACACGCGTTGACTTTAAACTGAGTTTTCGGTTAAGAGTTGCAATAACTCAGTGCTTCTTATCTGTAATAGTCCGAACCAGACGCATTTCTGTTAAGGCGCTCACACATGTTTTATTATTCGGGTTCTCTTTTTTAAAAATCGATTTAGTAGATATCATAGAACGGTCAAAGCTGTTTATTTTGTTCTCGCAAATTTTTGGATAATATACACTCGTGTCCATAAATTAAGGATAATGCAAGTTAAGGTAAAGAAAGAGACAAAAGCAAAAAAAAGAAAAAAAGTGACTTATTTGTAAAATTTATTTATTAAGCAAAAAGTAAAGAGCAAAAAAGATGCTATATGTTTGACATGATTAATAAAAATTGCGATTTTTACTCCCTAGAGCAAATTTTAAAAAAGAACCTAGTTACAAAAACCAATATAACATGGTTGGTATGATGATTAATGTATAGTATGCACCCCCAGACGATGCAATGCAGGCCATCGCTTAGACAACGCTTAGACAGGCTGAGTATCAAATTATCGATCTTGGGAAATATTACACCACACATCAAGCAAATGCTCTTCAAAGTTCCGGTAGACTTGTGGGAGGGGGTTGATGGGCTGCAATTCATCGCCAAGTATGTCCCACACATGCTCTATTGGATTCAAGTCTGGTGAGTGTGATGGCCAGTCTATACGGGTGATATCCTCCGATTGAAGACATTCGTCTACAATGTTTGTACGGTGAGGACGGGCGTTGTCATCCATAAACAGAAATTCGGCACCCATAGCGCCCCGAAATAAACGTACATGTTGTTTCAGAATGACATCCCGATAGATGTGGCCTGTTATAGTTACACTCTGAACATGCAGGTTATAGTTCTAGAACCCAGAATAATTCCTTCCCAAACGAGCAATCCTGCGTACCTGGTACTTGCACCAGTACCTGGTAACGGGTATCAAGATGTGTTTGATAATTCTACATGTGAAATTTTTATTTTAGAGTTCAATTTCTGTGTGATTCTGAATTATCCTTAATTTATGGACATGAGTGTATTTTACTGATATCTGATTATTTTTTTCTTGTTTTGGCTGTTTCATTTGTATCCGAAAATTAAATTGTTCTTAGGAATTTCTGAAACACAAGTTAAAATAAAACAGGAAAACTTGGTTACAAGGATCCTAAAATGGGAAATTATACTGCTTATATTTTTCATTCAGCTGAAAACGACGATCTCCAAAGATGAAACATTTTGTCAAAAGTGGATTTTCAGTCATACCCAGCCAAGTTTAGATTCAATACAAAAATACTCTATAATTCTTTGCATCAAGTGTTACAATTTATCAAGATGACGTGAGATGAATCAAAATAATTTTTTATTTGATAAAAGATTGGTTCTGTAACTGGTTTATCGATTTATCCAATTCACGAAAATTTGAAGTGTGATTTGTTTGATAAAAACCGCATTAAAGTAAAGAGATTTAAGAGAGATTCTTTGATTGTATACATAAAAATAAATTGAAGCCGCCCAACGTGTCTAGTGGTCAACGTGCTTGACTGCGGATAGGATCCTGGGTTCGAATCCCGGTTCGGGCATGGATGTACTTTCTCTCTATATCTATCCCGCCTTTGTCCTTTCCTTGTATGAATGGGTTGTGAATGGTTGCCTACCCTATAAAGGGGTACCTATAGCATGTATGTACTAAGGAAGTCGGACTCCACACCTAAATATGGTTCAGTTGGAAAAGTGGAGCAACGCACCCCATAATGCCAGCCTAGCTGGCCCACGACAACAACAAAATAAATTGAAATATAGTAAAAACGAAAAATCAGATTTTACACGCGCCACACACGTTTTCTTCTTCAATTAAACAAAACTTCTTCATTTACTCTAGAAATTTTTTCAGTCTTTCTCATACTTGATTTGTTGACTGAGGAAAATTTTTGTAGATCAATTTGCATTCTTCAATTCCTATTGCTTTAACAATTTTTGAAGAATGCTAAAGTTTTCAATAAAGTCTGGAATGAAGATTCCAAGTTTGCAGATCTTACTCTCTGCTACTCGTTTTTTAATCTTAATCCTCTTTGCATTTTCTAAACATTTGAAATGAACATAAACTTTAGTCACCCTAGTCTTTAGCATAGCTTTCAGTATTCTGCATTTACTCTAAGCAGTTCATCTTAGTTACAGAAATAGTGTGGATAAGTCATTTTATAATAATTAATTCTTTGGTTAAAAGATATCTTACGATCTTTCTCCGATTGCAGAAAGATTTAAAAATTGCAAACTTTTGTTTTGCAAGAACTCCATATGGTATTTTGTGATGGATTTTAAATCAATACGATAAAAGGAAACGGGAAGACTTATGGTACAACTTGATTCTTAGGGACTTTTTACATTTCGATATGACTGACTTCAAAATATTCTCTTATTCGTATAGAGATCAAATAGACTGTAAAACCTTAAAAAATGCATTATAAATTATAGATGTATCAATTTATTCAATTGCATAGCATATAAACACATATGATAGATAGTATTAAGAATTAGTGATATAGTGAAAATGATTAGAATTAAAAATGCAGGAATTTTGGGTAAATTTCGGAATTAGTATTCAGTTTTCAAGTGAACAATATAGAGGGATCATCTTAACTTAATAATGGGGCAGCGTTCTTTGAAGCACAGGGTCCCGGATTCGATCTCAGCTACTGCTGAATAATAGGAGATTTGGATTGGGCATCAACCTTCTGCATGCATGTCTGAGAGCTCCAGTGACTTCACGCCGCTTTCCGTTAAGATCACTAAAATGAAGCATCATTTGCCGAGGGTAGTGATTGGAAGGGTGACCACGTAAGCTCCCTAACTGGGTTGCTGGAGCTCCGTGGGCTGAAGACGTGTCCACGCAAATATGGGACGTCCAAAGTCCTTCCGCTGGTGTGGCGTGGATGTGGAGAGGAGGGTGCCAGCTCAGATGTGACCTCGTCACCTGACCGAGGCAGTTGTTGATGGGCGAGTATTCTAAGCCCGTTAACCTAAAGATATAGTCTAAGGTTCGCCTAAACCGCTATGTATACGGAGAAAGTTTTCAGGATTTCCTCCCTTTTGATTCGTAACAAATTTCACAGATAATACTGAAATGCTTTACAAAGGTGCTTAAGCTCTCCATTACGCAATAGCAATATAATAAATGAACAATTCGTTGTAAAGATATGTTGTATGAAATATTTGCAGATCAAAATGAATTTTAACGTGTATAGAAACAGAAATGCATAAATTTTAAATAAGAAACAAAGCAATCGATATCGGTCAGAGATTTTAACTAATTTAAATGCTTTATAGCCTTTCCTAAATTTTTATATGAATTACTATGGTAATTACTATGATCACAGTGAATCAAATGACGATAACGCGCAATACTGTTTTTGAAGGAAAAAAAAACTAATTAAAGCAAGATAATACATAGAACTCAATAGGATAAATGAATCATTATAATAAATGTCATCCGAGATCAGCAAAGCACGAGTAAGAATTAGTTGGATAATCTTGTGAACAAATGAAAAGACATTATAAGTTGGATTATTACAAAATTAGCAGAAGGACATGGTAGGCTTTAGATGTGCTATTTGGTGAAGAATCTGAAACGTATGATCAGGAGACTTACGTTGGAGGCAGTCGGCGTTGAGCAGGTCTTTGCACTTCTCGTGGCACTTGACTCCGCACTCAGTGCATCGGACCCCCTGTCTGGCGATACCCCACAGTAGGCCCTCGCACTCGTAGCAGTAGGTGGGACTGGTGGCCGTCCACGGCTGGAAGTTGTGCGGTGTCGTGCTCGAGATCGGATAGATCAGGGCTTGCAGAGTCTTCTTGTACACGTGCGTTTTCTGCAGGCAGAATTTCAGTCATTATTGAGAAAGTTCATGGTTTAAGAAGTAAACAACACACTCAACTAATCCATTTCTGATCTATAATTACTTATTAAAAGAAAAATTAATTTATTGACCTAAAAATTAAAATAAATCTTCATTACTTTGCGGATGAAGTTATATTAACATGCAATAATTTAAATAATATATTCTAAATTTAGATCTGTAACTCCTCTTTTTCTTGAATGTGGGATTAAAAACAAAAGAATTTCTGTTTCTAATATAATTCTGGGTTTTGAGTGCATATTATGAAATAGAACACCAACAAATGAAATTAAAGTAACAAAAGTGAATAATTTTTAATATCACTGGTAAAAAGGTTTTCATCCAAGAAGCTTACATTGCATTCTTAAAGTAACATCTCACGCTTTATTCTAAAATCTACAGTTAGAATTATTTTTATTGCCAACCACAGTGTTTTTGTGCAATAGCATTTTTTAAATTATTTCTTCATTTATGCTCAGAGATTTATTCAGAAATGTTGTACAGTAATACTTTAAATGATTTATTTATTTGTGTATAATTTGAGAATAGAAACGTTTTACCGTTTTATGTTGCCTCCAACATTTTATACTCATCAAAAGGTACTGAAGGAAATAGCATTTTTTTTTGGAGCCAGATCGCGTTATAACTCTATGCATGGTCTTAGTCAGGGTCATTTTCATAAACGAGGTAGTAATGTACTAACAATTACTGTGTACATACATAGTAAGGTTTTGTTCTGTTCCATTTGTTTTACCAACTAATTAAACTGATAAAAATATTACTTGTGAATAACGATATGTGATCCATTTAGTTAAAAAAAGTTTATGAAGTGTATTTTGAATGTAAAATAGAAGATCCAGATAAAAATTGGTATGTTTAGGGGTGAAGTTTTAAACTGATTAGAGTCGTGGTTCTAGGCACAAGCACTGATATACAAAGTGCATGGCATGTGAACCTCAAGATCATTCATTCATCGAACTCCTATTCCTCATTCATAAATATAAAAGGAATGCAGTTATTCCAAGCAAACGTTAAAACATTCGAATTTGGCGCCAAAAGAAGGCAAGACAAAATGTCACTTCATGAATAAGTGACCAAACTGAGAATATCACGTATGTCTTGACATTTTGTCATCCATTGCAGTTTGACGTGATTCTCTTCCCTTCATACAAAATTAAAGCTATTGTAAATTTTCGTTCAGGCAAAGGATGAAAAAGGTGATGGATTTCATTATTTGAAGGAGAGATTTTAAAATGTTCTTTTAGTATCTTTCTAATATTATTGTAAATGATTCTAAAATGTTCTTTTTCTTTTAACAGTTGTTTTATTTTAAAATAATTTTTTCTTTTGCGAATGCTTATATAAGGCAAGTTTTGTGGGTCCTTTGATAAGGTTTTTAGTTGGAAATAAAAAGTATAAAAAGAGTTAAAAAGTTGAAAAATGAGTAAGATGGTTTACAAAAAGTGTTATGGAAATTTCTTTCCGGAAATCATAAAAAAAATAAAACATTTTTTATAAGGATTTCTTTCCTGCAAATCTCATACCGTAAGTAATAAACAAACATTTCCGCCAAGATTAAGAAAAAATCTCAAGGAATAAATTATATTCCTAAAAAACTCTTACTGTGTGTAAATAATTAACACGGAGAACGTTTCCACCAATAGTACTAATAGTATCATGTCTATATGTAATATATAACAAACATGATGCCATTCAAGTTAAAGTTTGGTCACAATTAACATAGGTGTCACAAAAGAATCATGAGTGATCAAATTACACTTCAAGATAAAATGTTCTGTTAATATCTTTTCAAGTATCGATTTCCAAAATAATTAACTTTGTAACAAGTGTATTTGTTAATGAAAATTTTATGTGGCATGAGATGTGTGATAGATGATAAAGTACTTTCCTAATAAATTCCACTATTCTTAAACTCCAAAGACAACACTAAATTTAATAGATATTATTTAAATTGCATCGAGTTATACACATTTTATTTAAAAAGATATTGAAAAGAGGATTTTCAATAATACTACTTAAAAGAATTCCTAAATATTTTATGTTAGAAAGAAGTTGCTTTGAAAACACAATATTTTAACTTGTTGTAATAAAATGGGTGAATATATGTCATACGTAATAAAAGTAAACGCAAAAAAATTGTGCCAGAAATATTTTTTAAAATTTTTTAGTCTGGATGCATAATTTAATAAAAAAAATCTTATCTAAAAATAATCAAAAAAATATTTTTATCAAGATAAAAGTAATTTCAATATTAATCCGATGTAATAGAGGCCTAGCTGTGCAAAACATAACGTTTTATTAAGCAAAGCATGATTTTATTTAATAATTCGCTTTATTAAACAAAAAAATCCATTTTATTAAGCGAATCGCTACAATTTTCAACTTAGTAGCTTAATTACACGAGTGACGTCAAACAGATTTGCCTTTAAAATTTTCTAACTGAACATTTAATGAAATTCCCCGTTTATTGGACGTCCGAGAGATTGTGCAGACACTCATTAAAGCCGTTCTTTTATTTATATACATTTTTTTTCTTTCAAGATAGTTTCTTGATTAAATTTTTAAAAATAAAGATTCCGGCTACTAAAAGCTACTTAGGTTCGAAAAGAAAATTATTTCGGAAAGAATACCGGTGGCCATTCGACAGAAGGCCAAAACTGTATAGATATAAGAGAGAACGGTTTAATAATTCAGCTAATTAAGCCACAAAATGATGAATACCCTATCATGAGAATTAATTATGACTGCTTTAATTTAAGGAGGATATTAATGTTTGCAACAAGGACGAGTTGTTTTGTTGGATTTAGTGTTTTGTTTCGATCTTATTATGACTAGTTTTCTCGTTTTTAAGAAATTAAAAATGCTTAGAAAAGTATACTTGATTTCAGAAGTATTCTTCCTTAGAGTTAATGAATAGGTATTTTAATAATATTTAATTTTCACTTATTAAATAAAATTATTCAATACTATAAGGACTGTTTTATTAACATTGTGTTCTAATGATAAAAATGGGTATCCAGAGAATAATAAAATGGCATAAAAGTGGTTAACAAAGGAAAAGACTATAAATTAGAATTTAAAATGATCAATATTTTATTTATTTCCCTCGACTGAAAAATAAAAATATATTAAATATTAAATTATAAAATATATTAAATTGATAATTTATATTAATTCTTTAGATAATATTCATTCAGTTATTTTTCCCTTTTTTAAATTCATAAATGAATAAAAATTTCTTTCAAAAGTATTTCAACAACTTGCTATAAAATGGATTCAGAAGAGAAAAATTTAGTATATATTTATATTATTTTAAACTTACAAAAAAATATGGACCTATTTTAATCGGTTCAAACTAAAAATGTTTTTATTGTAGTGAAATATTGATAATTTTAATTATTTGTGAAGAATGATAATGAAAAATAGGCTAAAAATAAGAAAACACTTAATTTATTAAAACTGCGATTATTTTTCAAAAGATTAAATAATTTAAACTTTAAATAGTTGGTAATTAAATAATTCAGAATAATTTAGAATCAAATAAATGTTACTCTGGCATTTCTGTTTTAAATGCTTTGAAGTATTTAGAGCTCTTTGAAAACAAATAAATTGCTTAAAACTGTGTTTTTGTACCTTAAAATGCAATGTTATCTTTATCAAATTGAAACGAATTTTCGTTGTCAAGGATATGCTAAAAAACAAGTCAAAAATATGTAAGCATATGAAATCCCGCTTTATAGGGAACGTAAATTACCTAACAATAATAAAAAAAATTTTTTTCCTTAGATTGTGTAAATATCTTATCCTGGTTTAAACGTAAATGTGTGATTACTTATTAAGAAAAAAATTTATAACTGTTGTCATTTTTATTATTGTGACTTGTATTCACATTTCTTTGCAATGTTTTAAGAATTGAAAAAGGAGGATTACAAAGAGTATGAGCAGAGACATCTTTTGCTTAGATAATTTTTCATTGTTTAGATCCAATTTTTATCATTGAAAAATCATATTTTCCTAAAATTGAATGTTCTTTGTTGCTTTTTATAACGTATATTCAATGTCTGAAATTATATTTTTTATATTAGAGATTCTGTTTTTACAGTTGCTAATTAATAGTTATTTTTGAATGAGTTTTAAACTGTGTAAAAAGTCTTTGTCATTAGGAAAACCAAATAATTTTAGAGATAGTCAGTCTTGGTGTATGGAAATCAAAAACGCATTGTTCTAAAACATGACATTCCAAACATAATCGATATTTTTAAAAAGTCTAAATTATTTAGTTAAAATACATCAATGAAAGATAGTTCAGAAATTTGTTTTAACTGAACCACATCTTAAAAACAAAGCAACCCTCAATAATCTTTGTTGAATAAGTAAAAAAGTTGACATTAAAAATAATGAAAAACAATTTTTGTTCCTTCTAAAAAATATTTGACAAAATACTAGCAAAACTTTTGTATGGTCTAAACTAAGATTTACACAGCTTAGAAGAAATTGAAAATTACTATAAAATGTTGCAGACACAAAAAATATATAATTGATTATTTTGTGAAAATATAAAACTCAAATTAGTTATCATTCTTCCCAAAAGCTATGGTGATTCCATGCTTTTTAAAATTTTAAAAATTTAAATTTTAAATCTGAAATAAAATGTATTAAATTGTTTAATAATGATTTAAAAGCCATTTTCTTATTTTAATATTTTTTATTGTTAAAATAATTCGATTATCTTACTTTAATAGGGATTATAAATCGTTAGTACGGTTATAGTATAATTTTTTCAATTTTATGATTTATATTACAAATAATCTTTCATAATTGATTTACACTAATCTTAGCTTCTAATCTGAATATTGTTAAACTTCAAATAATCACGTGTTTTTTTATATTCTATAAAATATCGGAAGTAGATTTGAATTTTAATATTTGAAAATATTTATTTTTTTAAAAAATTGCGGTTAAGTGAAATTTATTCGAAAGAAATTCAGACGATTTCTCTGAACAAGGGTCAACTATATTATAAAGAAGCATTTCTAAACATAAATCTAAAATTTATCCAAAAACAGAGAAAAAAATAGGTCAGAAAGTAAACAACTCAACTCACCAGTTCTTCATCATTCAGGGACGCTCGGGGAACTGCTGACGTAAGTCCAGCGTTTCGTTTGGTGGCGGCCATGGTCTGTGAAACGATCACATGCATTTTTTAAATACTTTAGAGATATGAAATAAACATATAGAGCTAATAAACTATCCATTCCAAAGGCAAAACGATTATAGTGAAATAAGGATTTTCAAATAAGA
This sequence comes from Latrodectus hesperus, assembly GCA_037975125.1. NCBI lineage: Eukaryota > Metazoa > Arthropoda > Arachnida > Araneae > Theridiidae > Latrodectus > Latrodectus hesperus. Next base: position 34,198,683 of record CM075862.1, read on the forward strand.
AAATCCACTCTGGTATTATAAAAGAATTCAACATTTAAAAAAAATTCAGATTATTTTATTTATAACTACTGCTGTTACTTAGTAAATAAGATTAAATAATATATAAATTTTAAAGAATTTCAATACTTTACTAGTTAGTTGTACTAAGAAATATTTTGTTAAGTTCCCAAATTCACAGTTTAAGAGTAATATTAATTTATAAGTAAAAATACTCTTGCAAATTTTAGAATGAAATGTAACTTAAAATTATACATATTTTATTTATATTTTGATAGTAAATATTAAAAATGTTAGCTAATATTAATCAAAGTCTATAATAGTGTTGCAGTGTGTGAATAAAAAATTTTATGGTTTAAGAAATTGAAAACAGCTATTGTAAACAGCTTCAACCTAAGAACAGAAATTTATCCTAAAAGTTTTCTTTAAGCAAATTGTTTTATATTTTAACTTCTAAGAATTATATGATAATAAAATTTGGAATTTATTTTATAAAAATATTTATAAATACAACAAGATTTGAAAATTAAAAATAGGAAGAAGGAATAATATTTAAGAGAATAACATTGTTTGATTTAACGTATGTGAATAAAAAATAACATTATTCAGATACAAAAAACAAATGTATTATTCAAAAGTTTCATCAACATACAACAAATTAATAAGGCGTTGCCCAATTTCTAGCTTTTGTGCCCCTACTTTCCGAGTTGAGTTGATATTGACACCTACAATTAGCGTATATCCTTTTCTGTGGTACATCTTTCTAGTTCTTTCAACTATCCAATTAATACAGATATTTAGAAGAGCTTTTGGTGTAAGTATGATATATCCCCGGAAGAGATTTCTTGCCAAATCTGCCATCCTTTGTTTTGATTACAGTGTTTCCGGGTTCTCCTTTGGTGTTGCCAATTTGAATTTTTGTAGCTGTTTTCTATTTTGTTTTTTGCCAAGTTTGGTTTTTTTTTCGAGTTTTACATCATTTTTGTGCCAAACATACGGTTTAAGTGCCAATAGTGTTAGAATTGCTTGGCGACGAAAAAAAGTCGCAAAGGTCGCCAATAAGGGATATTTCCTTCTAGTTCTGAGCTTTTTGTGGTGATGTTTTCTTACCAGACTTAAACGAGATTTTTTAAGTTGAGGATTGGAGATGAAACTGGCAGAAGGAAAGTTAGCGAACACGGGTCCAATCAGGCCAGGTGACTGAGTCGGGCTGGGCAAATTTTGACACAAACAGTGCAATAGGCAGAATGCACCAAAAACTTGATTATAAATATTTCATTCTAACAAGAGCTACAAGAGCTATAAATGTTTCGCAAGAAATCGAAGCAGCAGATTTGGTAAAATATGGCTGATATATTAATTTGCAGGAAAGGCATTAAATATTTTACTTTGTTGCTTTTGCTAATAAATCTACAGAGGTCATCCAAAACATAGGAAATCAATACAAAAAGAAGTGTTTTGCACCTAATGTGGTGAGGGAACAACTTTGGGATTTAAAATCACTTGGTTTCTTCTTGAAAAGGACAAATACAAGTTACATATGGTTATAAGTGGAAAAATATAGTAAATATTGGAAAAACATAGGGGAAGGTTAACGGTATCACACATTCTTTGTTCTAAAGCATACCATAGAGACTTTATGATGTTTGAGTGAGAAAAGGGCAGCCACGAGCTACTGAATTCTCATGTTACCGAACCTTCTGAGAATCGCAAAGTTGTCATCTTGTTAGGCCGTTGCACCATCATACTTCCCTATACTAATCCTGAGTTGGACTCTACCAGTTAGTGGAAGCAGCTAGGTAGGAGTCTTTGAAATTTAGAAACAGGGATCAAGATGAAGACTCTCTAATGCTTGACCATCCACTACCATTTAGAGAACCATGATCAATTTAGTTTACACCTGCCAACTTTAGTGAACACGACTGATTTTCGGCTAAGCCAGGATATGAACTCACTATTTTCCGATAATGAGATAATGCCCTAACTAACCAGGCCACCATGGCTCTCATCTTTATAGGTGTAAACTCCAAAGATATACATTGTCTGCACTGTAGAATGCAGTTGGCTGATAAAAAAATGTAACTGTGCTAGTGACCTGTCCATGTAAAAGAACCTACAAAAAGAACAAACCAGGAGATAAGACGTCAAACCATTTCGAAACCATTCCATACCTGAATCTAGAAAAATCGTCTCCAGGAGGGGAATAAGGTGAAACTGGATTCACAATTGAAAACAAGACATGCTTCTCTTAATCGGCAGTCCAGGTTTTATGGTCCTTGTACCACCGTTTTCGATTTAAATCTACCACAAAAGGTTTTGCAGTCGTTATTCTGCCTCAATATTTCGTTTATGCAATTCCCTTCAAACTGTATGCGTTAATAGGGGTTCTGTAGTTGATCATTCAGCTTATAGCAATCATTTTTGCAGCTATGGTCTTCCATCTGACAGGTCACAATCTTCCTTATTATCCACTTGCCTCTCGTAGTAAGTTTGGTCTCCATTCTACAGTTCTTGTTTCGCAGATATTATTTTAATGTGATCATTATATAATCTCCTGCTTCAAAAGCAGTAATAATCCAAAAAAAGGAACCAAAATAGTGTGAAACTTAAAACAGAGAATGCGAGTATATTTTTTTCAATCCATGCAAACTTAACATAAAACAAAATTTAAAAGATAAAAATGATAGATTAGTTTTTTTACAGATATTTTTGATTGCTTTATAAAAAGTATTCAAATCAAATAGGGTTTTATTTGCAATTTCATTTAATGCCATAAATATCCTTAGTTCTAAATTAGTATTTCGTACTGCAAAACTATGAGTGGAAACGAAGTTGGAAAAGTAAATTTATTAATTAAATACACAACACACTTTCAACGGCACAGGATGATGAATAAAATATCATACAGTAAAAATGAATGTAAATAAAATCTACAAAAATAATTTCATACAAACGTTTAAAAAGTAATTTTACACAAAGTTATTAAATTTTATTGAACTCTGTTATTGGAATTCGGCAAAGAGATTAAAATAAGTATACCTTGAGAACCTGCATCAATGTAAGCACAAAGGAAGAAAAAAAGACAATAAATTAAAAAAATACATAAACATAAATGAAATCGTACATTAGTGAAAATCCATAAAGATACAATCATAATTTAAAAACAAATCATGACATATTTAATGGAACTGTAATAATTGTTGCAGAAGTAATTTTTTTGCTTTTCTTATTTGAACATTTATTCTCGTAATAATTTAAAATAAAAATAAGAGTTCCTTCAATTATTTCTCTTATTTTAAAATAATTATATTCCTCACTAAAAGGGAAATTATAAGTTCCTTGTGATTATAAGATGAAATTAAATTAATTGTACCATGAAAATTAGATTCATATTACCGTTAATATTATTTAAAAATGAGCGAGCTTCAAAACTCGTTATAATAAAGAACCCTCATTTCCTTTTTCGCGTTTTCAGCACTCAGATTTTACGATTTGATGGCAATATAATAGCATACAATCAACGTTTCGTTTCTGTTTTTATATGGAGGAATTTTTTTATCATTTAAAATATAATTCGTTTCTCTGAAAAAAATATCACTTTTTTTACGTTGATATCATTCTGAGTAAAAAAAATATTTTCATCTGTCAAAAACTGTTATTATTTTGAAGAAAGAGAGCTGAGCTAGTTCATGAAAAGAAAATGATAAGGATTAAGAATTGTTAAATGACATATTTTAAAAATTCTCTTCTCGTCAAAATAAACCAAAGCCACTTAAATTATTTTCTCGCGGTTTTATTGTCTTAAAATAATGTTTTATGTTATTTTTTTTTGAGATAAAAATTAATAGGATTCTTTTAAAAAAGAAAATTGAATGCAAGTAAAAAATGAAGCTTATAAATCATTTGTCATTTATAAATATACTCTGACCTTTTTTAAGTGTTACAGAATGTAATAAAAAGTGAACGTGCTCAAGTATCACGTTATTTTCTGATAGTCACATTGTTTCACATCACATTGTATGTACATTGTTTTAAATATATTGGTAATATTATAACGACTCGTTGATCATTTCTAAATTAAAATTCAAATGTTATACTGAATAAAAATTATGCTTAACATAGTAATTCCTAATCACAAAATTAAATAAAAATAATCTTAATATCCATTATTTAATAATGGAGAATTTAAAACAACAGCTTCAAAACAATATTAGATAAGTATATTTAGTTGTATTTTTAATACTCATATATATTTTTAAATAGCAATAAAAATTAGAAAATATTTTATCTAAATCCCCAAAAATATTTATACAATGATATTAAAAATTAAAAGCTGTACTGGGTTTACGCACAGTCCACATCTTTAGTTAATTAATTTTCTATGAAAGAAGTTTGAATAGTTAAAAATTTAGCTATTAAAAATCTATCACAACATGTAATTTATAAAAATTAATTACTTTTACATAAATGTGGTGCGAAATAAATTCATGAATATGTAAAATTGAAAATTTAAGAATAATTTAAATAATTTATTGCAAATATATAACAAGAAATAAAATCTACTTTATAATATATTAATGATTTTATGATTTATTTAATAATATAGGAAATGTTTTATAAATATTAATAAAATCCTCGTGCGGTTAAGCAAATACCACTTTCATTATTAAACAACTGATTAAATATAACTTACATACATAAAACATTAATATATGTACTTAATAAGATGGATTGTTAACAAAAATATAGAGAGTGAGGACTTGATATTAGTAACATGATGGAAATTGAGTAATAAGATAGATCAATATTATAGAAAGTGTGGACGTGCTGTTTAGTAATATAGTGGAAATTGAGTAATAAGATTGATTATTAACAATATTATAGAAAGTGAGGGCTTGCTGTTTGTAACATGATGGAAATTGAGTAATAAGATTGATTATTAACAATATTATAGAAAGTGAGGACTTGCTGTTAGTAACATGATGGAAATTGAGTGCTGGTCCTCAGTAGCAAGAGAAAAAGTAAGGACTGACATCTTACCAGTTCGCTAACAAGTGGAATGGATTTCCGCCTGGGTCGAATGTCAGGCATGGAATCGATGTTGCTGTAGAAGGGGTTATCTCCAGGGCTATAACATAAGAAGTTAATGAAGAAAAAGCATTAATAGTTGTAAAATTTAGTCATTAATTTAGAAATACGTAGAAAATAGAAGAGCTCATTAATAGAGCTTATTATTTTGAGAAGCAAATGCTCATTACAAAGAGTGGATCAGTGTTTTTAATAAAATTAAATTTTACTCAAACAATTAAAGTTTACTACTTGATACAAACTAACATATTGTGTTGTTAACTTGACATATTGTTCAATATAATAAAGTACGAAATTTTATTCCCATAAATGTAAAGTTATAAATTGTGAATAAAATTGCGATTTTTCTATTTCAAAACTTTATGGATAGTAATAGAAAGATAAAGACAAGATATACATTATGATAGTTATTTAATTCAAAAAATTAATACATAAATAGGCATAATTTTTAAATAATTAAAATTAATGGGGAAAAAAATCGCATGATGAAATGATATGCAAAATGGTGCGTTGAAATGATAGATGACGTTGCTGAATGTTCTAAGGAAATTTCGATAACTTTTGGTGATATGAAATCCGTTCGTGGTGTATGAAAAAAATAAACATGTATTCGTTGCGAAATGATTGTATAGCAGAATTTAAAATACAGAAAAGAATTAAAAGTATAGAAAAATGCTAGGAAAATTATTAAGTAGCAAAGAGAAGCAGATACTAAAAGCACGAAGAAAGATTCTAGAGTGGATAAATAATTATGTTTCCATTTTTCGCTTCACGTACACTAGATAAAAATATTTTTGAATAGCTGCTATAAGAAAATTATGGTTTAGTACATTTATTATTTTTTCTTTGATATATAACTAAACAGAAAAAATTTAAAAGCAAACAATCGAATACAAGATAACCAATAAAATTCCTGCAATCTTTGCTTTGCTGTTGCGTGAAGTGATAATAGGAATTTAAATTAAAATTTATCATGATTTTTAAAAGCCAGCCTGTCGTAAGTAAGAATATCAATCGTTATAAAAGCAGGTCAACAGCGCATTTTTATCAATCATAATTCGATCAAAAGCGAAGACAAATTCCTCTAATTCAAGCGATATTGGATATTTTTCTTACGAATAAGTCTTTTCTATAAAAATTAATAAATATATCAACCTTATTGATTTACGAATAATATATTTCTCAATTTCAAAAATCAAGAAATACTCAATTTTAAGGACTTGAAAGCAAATGTTCAGTGCATCTATGCTCAAAATATACAAAAGCTTCAGTAGTTTTGCATTTAAAGAAAACAGACTTTTGAGCTCTTATAGAATTTTGTTTTGTTTTGTTTTGTTTTGATTTGTTTTGATTGAACTTGTTTTGTTTTGAAATTAGCAAAATGTCTTTGTTCTAGCGACTCATTCAAAACAAATAGCTTAGTTTTAACACACACACACACACACGCACGCACGCACACGCACACACACAGTTAAATAAAAAAATTAACAAATATAAAACAAGTTATTTTTCATATGAAGTTTTACTTTTAAAATAGGCTACACATTTTCAATCCTCAATTTTTAAAATTATGGAAATAATTTTCAGTATTTTACAAAAAAGGTTTTATAATAAAATAATCTAAACCTGTGATACAACAGCCTATATGTAGGCGAAGGCCTACAGTGCCCTTATCTGTTTTCCTGACCAAGGGCCTTGAGGTGCGATGTTCATTACCAAGCATGTTTGGTTCTCGGTTTTATTGATCTACTGAAGGGATGAAAGGTTCAGTTTACCTTGCCCATCCCGAGAATCAAACCTCGAGCTTGTGTTGAGGATCGAACCCCGAACTAAGCCAACAGGATTCTTCATAATGAAATATCTCAGTTTAAAAATGGACAAAGCTTTTCAGGTTTATTTCTGATGTAAACAAATGTCTCAAATAAACATATCATTTTCTGGTTTTTCGGAAACATTTCTATTTTAACATATGCAAAATATCTCACATTAAAAAACTTTGCAGTCATATAAGTATCGCAATTTGAAACGTTAAAAAAATTTTACCAAAACAAGTTTGAAAATAATAAAAAAAAATTATAATTTCAGTAATTCTTTAAAAGTTTAATGCACAGAACATTTTTTTTCACCCCGATATTTAGCAAATATAAATATATTGGAAATAGTCTCTTTCTTATTTGTAAGCTTTTCAAATATTATCTTATGTTTTATATGTCCTTTGCATCCGCAAATTTTACTATGGAGGTTATTTAATTTATTTTACTCAATTTTTTTTCTCTCTGAAATTTCACCTCGCCGAGATTAAAATAATATAAATTTAAGAAAATTTTATTCTCTGAAAATTGTGACCAAGAAATTATGGAGGGAATAAATTACATATTCTGGAAAATGTTATAAGCACATTGATTATTTCAGATATACATAATTTATTTTTATTTTTTTCTCAGATTTTCCATGAAATATTTTCCAAATAATTACCAAATATATTAATTATCTGCACAAATATTTCTATATTTTATGCAGAGCTGGTAGCTTAATTATTAACATTCTAGCGTCTATTTTGTCAATTTGATTACTAATTATCGGAAGTAAATATTTGCATAGTACCTATCTAGGTTTTACTTAAAATGAAAAGTTCCGGAGAATTAGATCGAATGTGAACAAAAAAAAAAAAAGATGTAAATAATCTTTTATATTTTATTCAAAGGTTAGGAGGTTTATGGGTTCGATTCTCATTTAGGAAATGGTTGTTTTTTGTGGTTTGGAATTCCTTTTAACTTGTTGATTCTAGTGTAATTAGCTTTCGCGCGTGTGCAAAAAATGATCGTTAAGCGACAATCTCAAAAGGATATTACTACATCCCAAGCCTATATAGGTTAAATCGATATCTTTGTCGAATAATAATCGCTTTTGTTTGTTGTTATTCATTTATTTTTTACAATGAAAGCTAATTTAACCGGAGTTTAAACTTTAAAATGCATTTCAAATCATAATCACTAACATTCACATTCAAGGCAGAACCCAACCCATGAACTATTGAACGGAAGGCGACTATCAGATGCGATTCAGAGTCAAAAAATTATTAAGGAACCTAAAATAATAGCGAGTTGCAAAATAAGGATTCATTATATCAAACTATGATTCTTGTGCTGACTGAATCCATTTCATTTGCTAATATGAAATGAATTCGCTTATTATTTCTTAAACAGCCAAGCATATAAATTTGTTTAATCTATAGACTGCACAACTCCTTATTGATTCAATTTAAAATATTCAGTGTTTCATTCAATTAAATTCAGTGTTCTTATTTTAATTCAGTTTTAATTTACAAGAAATAATTTTAAATAAATAAACTTGATACATTTTCGATAATTCATGTTTTTATTTTATTTTATCGTTTGAAATAATTTTAAAAGAAAACTTTTACTTAAATATTTAATGTACCAGAAACCAAATTATGTTTCACAAATTTTATTCAGTGTTATATGAATACTAAAATTTAAAATATCTCTTTAAAGTGGAGTTTCTTTTAAACTATTATTTTTCATACATTGTTTAATTTACGTTACGATAGAGGCTATCAGTGTTAATAGCGTTTGTTAAAATGTAGATAAAAGTACAAACTTAATTAAGAAAAAAATTTCACATTGATGCGTTTAAAATAAAACTGAAATTCTACATCGTATAAGTATTCTCTTTCAAATAGTTTAATATTTGAGTTTTGGCGTGTTTACCTAGTTCGAATATTTAATCGAACAAGTACTTGGTAACTAAATTAGAATCAATAGAATTTCTCATTTGCTTAAAAATCTCTCTACAACAACAAAATAAAGAATTAAAGGATGTAAACATTTGCATACTTATAAATGTTTTTAGCAAAATATTGGTTTGGAAAATGAAACTCTATCAAATGGAAAGAATGGGATTTTATAATTATTCTGGCTATAAAATATAAAAATAATTTAACTATACATACATACATACATATATATATATATATATATATATATATATATATATATATATATATATATATATATATATATATATATATATATATATACATATATATATATATAAACATATATATATATATATATATATATATATATATATATATATATATATATATATATATATATATATATATATATATATGTATGTATACTAGTTAATATGAATATTTGAATAGTTTTGGTAAACTTGAATAAATTATAGTTTTATAGTTATAGTGAATTGTCTTTAAAAACAAAGTATGCAGTTTTTTAAAGAAAAATGTTATTATATTAAAATTAAAACTTTATATTGACTAGTCATAAAAATCTACCTCATTTTATGGAATGGATTAAGTGTTTTATTTAATTTAGGAAAAAAATAGAGATAGTGTAATTTTAGAAATTTATGATTTAAAAGAGTTTGAAACTTCAGTTACGTAGATATAGAGTCTCATAAAAATGTATCAACATCAAACCAAATAAGCATAGCGTTTTATCCTCCTAAATTGTAATTTAGAGAAAACAACGATATTTAAAACTGCTTATTTTGCAATACCAATCCAAATAAATTTAGAAAAATTTAAAAGTCATTTTAATTTCTATATTAAAGATAATTTTAAATATCCTTTTTGTTCTACTTGATTTTAGAATGAAAAAAAATTAGAATATTTTTTATCAAATATTACTACTCAAACAAAATCTTAACATAGCTTAACTTAAAATAATGATCTTAACAAATCGTATGCACTTACACTCATTGTAAATTGAACTACATGGAAAGGATAATGGTATGCATGCTGTTAAAATAATGTAATGTAGAATATCAAAACACACAAATAGAAAAAAATTACTACAAAAATAAATAAAAAGTATAAAAAAATATTCCTTAAATATTTTAAAGCATTCAAAACAAAAAATTATTTTTTTAGGACAGACGGATTACTCTGTTTTTAATGAATATCAGTAAGCTTATAATAAATGCAAATATTATTTAAGCAGACGAGGACATCAAAAGTGATTACAATAAAGAGAAAAAGTTTTGTTTTAGCAAAGCGAGATAAAACAGTTTTATAAAAATTAAAATTATTAGAATATATCGTTAAATTTCAATGATGCGTGAATGATGTATTTAAAGAAAAAAATTCCATTTCTTTTAGTTTCAAACGAGCAATATAAAACAATATCATTTTTTATAAAATAAGTTCAAAAACTTCAAAATATGAAAACGAAATCCATAACCATTACCCTTTCGAAAACAGAAAATATATTTGGCCTTACAGGTAATATATACATATATATATATATATATATATATATATATATATATATATATATATATATATATATGAGAGAGAGAGAGAGAGAGAGAGAGAGAGAGACAGAGAGAGAGAAATATGCATGATGAAAAAGGTACACAAAAAAGTGAGTTGTACAAAATATAACTATTTTTAGACAAATTCGTTTATCTAATCAACCATTTTAAAACCATCTCTCTAAATGGATATCACAAGTGCAAAATTATGTTCTCACCTAAAAACATTTAAAGAATATCTGCTATATGATTATAAGAAATTTATGACAGTAAATTAAAGCATGGTATATTTGGCAACCTTTTCGCCAAATATGCCAAATCTCGCCAAATATAATATTTTAGCAATTTACTTTATGAAAATATTAAAAGTAGAATAAGGTAGATTCATAATGTTTCGTATCATAACTAAAATTATTTTTGTGCATCTATTTAATAAAATAAATAACTATAGAGTTTTATGCATCCTTACCCGCCATCTTTAGTCCAAAGACTTCGAACGGCGTCCGTGGAATTTCCCCGCAGCGCATTTCCACTCTGAAAAAGAATAAGAAGCGAATTGTAATTCCATTGTTGGAACAGAAAAAAACAAAATACAAGAAATGTAAATGACTTACAATAACACATAAGACGTGAAATAAAGAACACTCAAACATGGAGAGGAAAACAAAGGAAAAATACAAAATCGCTATTTCATATGAATATTTAATGAGCTTCAAGGAGTGAGAATATGGATCGATTTTCTTATGTTTCGAATCTTGCATACTAATATTGTTTTGATGATATGTGAGAAATATACAATGGCTTATGGCATGAAAATGATTGTAAACAGAATATTGCACCCTAAAATTCAAATAAATAAGCAAACTAATGTTGCATTATATATATATATATATATATATATATATATATATATATATATATATATATATATATGTATATATATATACAGTATATCCACAAAAGTCCCTTGCCACCCTCCTAATTTCGGAACTGCTGCTATTATATTTATAAAAAACGCGTCTAGGTATAGTAAAATAGCCATGCGCAACTGAATGAAACCACCTACCACGCCACCTGGTGGAAAACTGCGGAGTTAGCATTCCTATCTTGAAAACGGAACGAGATAGGGAGAAAAAATGATTTACTAAGTTGTCGAGCATCCTCGATTTAATACGAAAAGATAATTTGTAGGCATTAATGTGAAGAATATAATGGTTAAAACGCGCATTTGTTGTTTCCCGCTGTGACGTGACAAAACGATCTAAAAAAGGAAAAGAAATAGTTATAGCAATACACTTTATTTAAGATGTTCAAACTTCTCACCGTCAGCTGCAATGCACATTTGGATCCTCGCTTTAAGATTATGTTGCACGCGTTGGAACAAGCGGCTGTAATGTGTCGTTTAATGTACTGCAATTTTTGTAGAGGAGTCGCATACACCTGCTGTTTCAAGTATCCCCACTAGAAAAAATCCAGTGGAGTCAGATCTGGAGAACGTGGAGGCCACTCTTCGAAACCGCCATACCCTAGTATTTGGTTGCCAAATTCCTCGACAAGGTATTGTTTCACTGGAGATGTCTAGTGAGCAGGCGCGCCGTCATGTTGAAACCATAGATTCTTAAGATTAAACAACGGCAGGCTCTCCACAAAATCGGGTATTACCAAGAAGATGTCTCTTTTATAGCTGTTTCAGGTGAACAGGCATGACATTTCTTACGTATTTGCTTACTGAAAACAAATTGTTGGAATTATTTTTAATACTTCGGTTCTTCCCATTTCGAAATAAAAGTGAAAAATGTAATCACGAAAATGTAAATCGTTTTCTTTCACGGCTAGCGGTGAAAGAAAACGATTTTTTGTTTTTTCAAATATGCACACGTACGATGTGCCACGTCACAGCACGAAACAACAAATGCGCGTTTTAACCGTTGTATTCTTCACATTAATGCCTACAAGGTACCATTTCGTACTAAATCAATTATGCTCTACAACTTTGTAAATCACATTTTTTACCTATCTCGTTCCGTTTTCGAGATACGAATGGTAACTCCACAGTTTTCCACCAGGTGGCGTGATAGGTGGTTTCATTCAGTAGCGCATGGCTACTTTGCTGTACCTAGACATCACTTTTATGAATATAGCAGCAGCCGTTCCGAAGTTAAGAGGGTGGCAAGGGACTTTAGTGGACATACTGTATATATATATATGATGCTTCGAAACGTATATTTTAGAAACTTCAGACAGTAAACATTTAAACACATTTTTATTGAGAAATGATTACATCTCTCTATACATAATTTGTAGAATATATTAATGTTTTATTCCATTAGTTTATATAAACATAACTTGTATTTCTTGTAATAGAAAAAAAATAAAGGAGCAATATATCTAGTATATAATATTACTGGCTTATCCTTTACTTATCAACACGACAATTAAATAAATTTGGCAATTTTTTATAATTCAATCTAACATTGTGTCCGTTTGAGAAAAGGTGTATTTTTTGTGGCTGGAATAATGGGTCAATGCCTTCCTTAACCGTAGATCATAATACAGAGAGTGCCTTAGCGCGTTAAAATTTCTGTGTCATGGAGACTCGGGTGTCAACTTCATGACACGGTTGTGGTTGCAAAACGGTTAGTTGGGCTTAAGAGTTTTGTTTAGAAAAAATAAGAAGGCAGGAAAGTATTGCAATTATTTTTTAACAATATGTCTCTCTAAGAATCAGAAGTTTATGATTAAATTAGTAATATGAAACATATTATTAGCATTAGGTAAATATTATTGAATACATATTATTATTTAGTTACATATAGATAGTGATCAAAATAGAGGTAACTTCAGCGAAAAAATGACATTATAGAATACGATTCACACAAGCATTAAACTATAATCTTATTTGCCACATTTTTAGTATAGAAAGAATACATCATGTTAACATAAGGTAACTTTACTGAAGAGTTATACGCCTTAGATTTTTGTGGAAAAAGCGAAATGTTAGATCACATGAACTTTCGAATTTTAATTATAGGAGATGACTAATTGGACTGTTTATGATCGAAACATCATAACTTTAAAGGGTTTTTGAGGCTAAAGTCATAATGTACACACAGCGCAACAAATTAGGCTGGGCAAAGCTTCGAAGAGAAGATGTTTGAAACAGATCGACAGAAATTGCAGCGAATTGTAATATCTAAAAATAAACCCCTTAACTTCAGCTAAAGTAACCATAGATCTCAATCAGCCTATAGATTCTCCAGTATCGATAATTATAGCTAGGAGATATTTACGTGAGCAAAACACATATTTACGGCAGAGAAGCAATTCTCAAGCGTTGTTTATCACAGATGTTAATGCCAAACTACGTCTAAAGTGGTGTCACTACCACAAAGCTTAATCGATTGATGTGATAGCTATATAGTCGGATGAGACATATTTCCCACAGTAGAACTGGTACATAATATGAGAAATCTGCAAAAACATAATGATCATGATTACTTCCTCCCAACTATAAGCATGCAGTAGAATCTTTCTTGGTATGGGCAATAGTATCATGAGTTTCTGCTTGCCCAATAGTAATTTTGTAAGGATAGATCAGTGGAAAAAAGTGTAGAGACATTTCAGCTGACCTGGTTCATCCCATGACACAAACTTTGTCTCCTACAAAAGATGGAGTTTCCAGGATGATAATGCTCTTATTTATGCAACGACTAACAGATTTGATGGACAAGCGGATGCGTGAGCACGAGGATGAAGTGAAGCACAATCCCTTATATATATATATATATATATATATATATATATATATATATATATATATATATATATATATATATATATATATATATAGTTCTCCAACCTGTATAAAATAGAATCGAGTTGGTTTCTTTTTGAGCTTCTGGAATCGACATTTCCTAGCGGAACATTTACCTTTGATCTTTTTCAATGCATTTATGAGGAATATTACACTGATCAGAACAATCATCCTCTGTTTAGAGAAACATTGTATTCAGTATTTACGTGGTTCAGTTCTCTAAAGAATCCAAGCTGCATTATATGCCATATTAGTAAATGATCATTTATAATTCTAGGGAGTTTCTATTGTTTTAATAATCTTTTGTTAACTTATAAAAATAATGGAGTAAATTCATTTGAAATCAAAGGTGAAATAAGTATTAAAATGGATTCGCTAACAAGATGAAATACAAGAATAATTTCAAATGAATGTTTGATTGGGGTGTTTTCTTATTCCACAAGTTGTAAAATTCACCAATAAATAAAATCGTTTCAACACATACACACGCTATGCATACAAAATGACACGTGATAGCTAGAAACAATGATATCTAATAAAGTATAAATTATACAAAACTCCTGAGAATTTCTGAAAGGAAGATTTGTAGCATCCATTAAATTTTGCAGAACAAAATGAGTTTTCATTACGATGCATGCAGTTTTTATATGAACATCAATTTTAAAACTCGTCATAGTAGGAAACTAAATTTCAAAACAAATAACATCGTAAAAATATCTTCTAAGTCTATTAATGTGACCAATAAACGAATGCAACATATTTATCTTTCTTTTCGAACATGTGTACTGCCCATTTCAGGTACAAGTCCAGACACTATAATTCTTTAATTACTCACACTTTCCGTACCACTTGTTGGATTTCTTCAGACGATCAAGAGGGGAGGAGAAACCTTAAAAAATGTCTCATGATCATTCGGAATGTAAGAAAGGCGAGAGGAAGGGAAAATGGCACTTCAGAGAATTCCGCACATAATAAGAGCTGATTTTCCATCAAGAAAATCTAAATATTATCGATTATTTCATGTATCAGGTATTCAAAAGTTGTTTATATTTTTATTAAAATATGTGGTTATCGTTCATAAGGATTGGCATAGTATTAAAAATTAGGACTTTTTCAGCAAAATTATTATTATGTTGTTTCATCTTCTCTTAAAATCACCACTCAAAATTTTGCTAGTATTCAAATTTTACATCTGCTTATTATATCATGCACAATATGCTTGAATCAGCTTTTCATTTATTACAATTTATTACATTTTGTAAAAATAGAAATTTTGTACCTAACGGCATAAAGTTTACTGTTATCGAGGCTGTTTGCAGAAACTAAAGCATATTGTTTGCTGGTGTTTTCACAGATACTGACCACTATTCATGGATTTCAAGCAAAAATTCTGAAAAAAAAAATGAATGTGAAGCTCTCTTCCGATAAATTTAGATGTAAAAAATATAATCCCACGAGCAACAAACTTTACTAAAATGTCAATCATTAAGAAACGAATTACAGACTTCGTATCAAACAAATACTAAAAATGTAACTTTAGAAAAGTACAGGAATGCACCAAGCAGAATTACTTGAAATGGGGTTACTTATACATCAACATTTGTAAGGGCAAAGGAACATATTTATAATAATGATGCATTTTCACATAAATAAAAACCTGATTATAAGCAACTTAAGTAACATTTTATGGAGAGGAAAAAAATATGGAAATGTTTCCTTAAAACATTAAAAAATTTAAATATTTAAAAAATATGTGTGTAGATTTAATTTGTCTTAATTTCGTTTCACCAAAGAAGTATTTTTTTTTTATGAAAGTTGGTGGAATATTCTTTTTCTATTAAACGTTTGTCCATTTTGTTGAATTTAATAAATCTAAAATATTTCAATCATATATAATAAATGATCTGAAAGTAATTTTGATGCAAAATACGATATAAGTTCAAAAGTTGAATTATATTTTTTCTCTCCGCATCTGGCATGCCACTCTTCAAAAATATTTGTTGTCTACAAACACTGAGGCAATATAGACATGTAGCATAAATAATCAATTTCCAAGTTTCTAAGTATTTTGGACAATCAACAAATGTGCGACTATCTTTTCAATTTCCTAGTGAGTAGTCCAACAAGATGAAACCATTGCGCAACTTTTTTGAATCACGATGATTTTTTTGTTAATAAATATAGAGTCGTCTTCAAGAATCGCAAGGAAATGAGCCTACAAAACTGCCAAGCAGCCAAGACAGAATTTTATGCCTACAGAAGAACCTAACATTTATGTCCAATTGTTTAACAGCAGTTAAAACTGAACCCTTCCATTTAATAATTCACATATTCATAGCATTAGGCAGTTCTATGAAACTACATGAGATTAACATGAAATATGCAAAATATTCATCGCTCAGAAGTTATTTCCAGCTTATTTCTTGACCAAAATTAACAATAATAATTTGCTTCAGAAATTTAACAATAAATATTTTTTCACACAACAATTGACTCTTATATTACCAATCATAAATATTATCGAATGTTATTTGTATAAATAAAAAATATATGTAATATGATTAAAAAATAAATAAAAGTGCAGATGATAAAGGTTGTATCAATTTTTTTCTATAATAGGAAAGTAATCAAATGACAAAATAAAAAAATAAACTAATAAAATTTCGAAAAATTTTTTTATTTAAAAAAAATATTATTTACCAGCAACAAGAAAAAATTTTTTGAAGTAACGAATTTGTTTTAATTCATACAATGATGTGGTTTCTTTTTTATTTCGGTTCAAATAATTGGAATATTTTTCACTTCATTTCCTTACAAAAAGAAAAAAGGTAATTTAAAAACAAAAATATGATATATCCGATATGTTTTGTCAAGTTGCCAAACGACAAAAAAGAAATAATACAAAAGTTAGAATTCATTATTTTCTTCGAGGGCTCAGCAAAAATATGACGGTCGAGAAAAATTTTAAACCAACAATCAATATATTTTACTTCCCGGCTGAAGAAATGTTTGGTATAGAAACATTTTTTTCTGGAAAGAGGACAAAATTCAATATAATTGGAAGTATGTTTATTAGTTGAGAAACATGTTTTATACAAATTTATTTATCAGATTTATTTCCGCTTACTTTATTTCACGAAGAATGTATCGAATAAGTTTATTAAAAACGATTTTTTGCTTCCAAACAAAACAAAACAAAACAAAAAAAGAAAAGAAAAAAATAAAAAAAGAAAAAAAAATTAGAAAAAGGGGAAAAAAAATAAAATAGATTTTTAGGTAAAATATTCTGAAGGAAACTATATCTTTTGTTTCGTATCGAAATAATAAATAATTATAAATGAAATTATTATATAAATAATTTTATCATAAAAAATAATATTATAATAATATATAAATTACATTAAAATTTCAAATAAAACTAATATATTTCTTTATTTGAATTATTTTCGCTTATCTTTTGATGAAAATATAACAGGGGAATTTAAAAACCATAAATTGTTTTGTGGGAAATATTCAGAAGCAGACGCAGTATTGTTTTTAAAAAATAACCATCGTGTATGTGTGTGTTGATTTAAAAGTATTTAACACCATATCTTATAAGCAATATTATTGCATTAATAAGTATACTGGTTAAATGTTATTTATAAAACATTCTTGAATCGATATTTAAAGTTGCTGATATTTAAATTACAGCGATATTTAATACTAATTTAAATATTGTTATAGTTTTAAAAAATAAAAAATTCGATGAAGTTCTATGTGTCACTGTAATATATAGAGGCATTTTATTATTAAAAATTAATATATTCAAATCGCATAAAAGGAATAATTTAGAGAGTTATATTGAAAGACAGAGTAATATAGTCGGTTATAAATTTCTTCAGGATAAATATTATTATCTCATAGCAAATGATATTTTAAGTATAAATAAAAAAAAGTTTTGATTAGAAAACTATTCATTTCATAATCATTTTTAGATTGCTACGATTTTTTTTATAAATGTCATAATTTATTTCCATATTAAAGATATGATAAGGAATGATGATGGATTTCAATATATATTTCATAGAAGGTGTGAAATGTTATACATTAATAATGGCATAAATACAATCGTAAATTACAAATATTACAAATTTGAATATAAATTATAAATTTTTACATAATTTTTATGTAAAATTAATTGATAAAAGTTATAAATAAACTAAATATTTTCTAAATATATTCAAAATGAGCTTTAAATATTTAAAATGATAAGAAAGTGTTATATTTTAAGTCGAATTAGTAAAAAAGGTTTAAAAAGACAGAACAATTTAATCTTCAAAACATATTCTCACTTGCATATTACATCTAAAAAAGCTAACCATCAGCAATATTTTTACAAATAAATTACAGCAAAAATATTTAACAAAAAGAAAATTATATAATATTATGAATTTTCTATCTGGTTCTATCAAATGTATATAAAATACATTAATAAACACTATCAAATTGTCTATCATTGTATAAAGAAATTTTAGGAAAACTAAGGAAGTTTATAAAATTTTCTATAAATATCTAAAAGATTATGAAATGATAATTTTTATTATGAAATCCTATTACTGCTGACCGTAAAAAATTTAAAGAAGTAAACAGAATTTTTCCACAATGTAAGTGATAAATTTTTGACTGTAAGTCATACATTTCCACTGTAAATCATACATTTTTTAATTTTTTTGTGGTATAATCGATTAATATCATGATGAATAATAATTAATTAATTAATTCTGTTTGCAGAATACAATAATTATAATTACTGTTACTATATAATTCATATTGATTGATAATAATACATATTAACTATCATTATATTTATAGTACCCAATGTTAACAATAAACGATAGAAAAACCACATCGTAAATATCTGAAAATTATTGGTTTAGTTCTTTATTCAGTCACTTTTCTCACTTGAAAAATAATGCAATCGTTTCTTATGATTTCAGGCAAATTTCTAATTACCTCAAGAACATACGAATAACAAGATTTAATTCCGGAGAAATTCAGCAGAAAATATAAATACTAAAATAACATATTAATAATTTGATTAGCATTAGAATTAGTTATTATTGAATATTACAGATTAGTTTTTAATTAACTTTATCATCATTGGTAAATCATTAAAAATGTTGTGAAAAAATAAAGCATAAATAAGTATTTAAATCACTGTAATAATCTAGTCATTAATAAAAAAATAAGTTATAATCATAAAATAGTCATTATGAACTCAATTTTCAATTTATTATAAAACTTCGTTCAAAATCAATATTCTTCAACTTTCGCAGTTGTGTTTCTATAAGAAAGAAATGTCCAGCCATAATATAAATTATGAATAGTTAGTTGTTTGAATTATTACTGATCTTATGTTTTTATAATTTATTGTTTTATTTATTATTATAATTAAAACAAATAAGTTAATAATTAAATTAATAAATTAAATCTTCCGCAACCAAGTCATCACTCAAAAAAAAAAAATCTGACATTCGAAAGAAGGAAAAAAAAGTGTATTAGACAATAATTAATAATTCAACTTAGTCATAAAGCAACAATACCAGACTCAAAACTCTTTCGTGTTTTGGAGTTATTAGGAAAATTTTCATGCCATCCATTATAGAAAGATGGCGCTCTGAGATATGAAAAATTCGATTTGCCAAGAAGACTTCAGAGACCGCATTCTCAACATAAGACACCATTCGAATTTTTCATCCATCAAGTCAGAACCCAGCGTTTGGGGAAACTATTGCTCCGATAACGCCACAGACTGTTATGGAAGTCCCTGTTCCGTTTAAAACACGGAGATGGTCCTTTTCCATTAACGACGGCGTGCACCGCCGTGGTGGTTCGCGGAAACGCTCATCTATTATCGACGCTCGTTAGGAGTTCATTTCAGAAATGGACATTTGGATGTGGCCCAGGAACAAAAACCATTCTTCTGAAGCTAATGACTTGATTGGGTAGAACAAGCGTTGTCCGAATGTAATCGGAAGATAAAGTATTTCATTGGAGAATTAATATCCCAACTCTAGAGATGGACCTGTTGTACAATTTGAAGAAGAATATTAAAACTATATTCGATTAGGAAACGGATTACTAGTACATTTAAAAATTATGAGTTTCAGCAATTTCATCGGTGTTGTTGTTACTAATGACACTTGGACAAGCCAAGCTCGTTATGCCTTGGCTATGCGAATTTAAGTCAATTGGGAGCGTCTTTCGTTTTAATCAGAGCACCATGAAGGTGAAAGTACGACTTTGCTCTACACACATGCCATAGGTACCCGTTTATAGGGTAGGCAATCATTCACACCTCATTCATACAAGGGAAGGACAAAGACAGGATAGATAGAGAGAGAAAGTACATCCATGCCCGAACCAGGATTCGAACCCTGGACCACCTTATCCGCAGTCAGGCACGCTGACCACTAGACAAGTTGGTCGGCGGAAGTTATGTAGGTTAGGTTATTGCAAATCGTTTCCAGCTGTTTATTTGGCATAGATGCCGTATAATCCAGGATGCCAAATTCTGAGTTTGGTGATTTTTTGGTGGAATTTATTATGTATCTAGCAACCTGGTTTTTATTATGTCATAGATATGGAGACCTATAAAAAATATGCAGAAAATTCTATTTTGGTAACCCTAGTACTTACGTCATCGCGCACGTCACAATACGTCATCTTGGTAACATTTCTTCATCGCCAAAAACATTCAGCATTTGGAATTCTGGATTATACGTCATTAGTGAAATGAAACTTCAGAACAGAAGTTATCAACTTTTAATTTTCTACCACGATAAAATGAAAAGAACTACATTCGAATCGGTACTTGTCCTCTCTACACCTTGTCATACTAATGGAATGGTATTGTATTGTACAGAACACTCAACTTGTAAAGAAAGCGCAAAGGTCTCCGCACAAAGGTCTTTGGCAATGTTTGATATTGCATCCGCTAACTAATAAACTCCGGAGTGATGTCTTTCCTCATAAACCTGCCGTGGCTAAGCAAATAACGTTCATTGGTTTGGCTTACAGCCGTTAATTTCCTGTTGAATACATTTACTGACAACAACTACCACATACAGATAATTGGTCTCATAATTGGCGCAAATGCCGTATATAATCCAGGACTGAATATTATGAAAATGAAGAAATGTTGCCAAGATGACGTACTGTGACGTGCTCCATGACGTAGATACTAGGGTTGCCAAAATAAAGTTTTATGCATAATTTTTATAGGTCTCCATATTTATGACGTAATAAAAACCAGGTTCCTAGATACATAAGAAAATCTGCCAAAAAATCACCAAACTCAGAATTTGGCATCCTGGATTATACGGCATTTGTGCCTTATAATTTTGAACTGCAACTAAGTGACATGATCGACTGTTGAGCTGGCAATCACATTTTTAAACGGGAATAGCACGGAAGACTATCAAGCCTTAAAAGTTTTAACGTGCACAAGTTTTTCGACACGACACACTTCGGGGTGTTTTTACGCTTCATTTTTTTATTTCATTTCCTTGTATTCATTTCAACTGCCAATTCCTGGAAACGTAATCCAGCCAATCACGACATGGTTGATTACAAACTTCCAACAATATCGCCATTTTAAGTCCACGTGATTTGACAACAAAAAGCACAAGAGTGGAAATGTTCTCCAGACTTCAATATCATGCCAGTAGTGGGGCAGTACACCACAAAAAATCTGTACATAAAATCACACTTATTTCGATGACATTATATGGAGTTCAGAATCAAACTCAACCACTTTGTGGATAGAAAGAACAACGCTTTTATCCACCGAGCTAATAAACCCACGTCGTTGATTATGTATTTTATATTATGTTATTTAATATGTATGAAAATACCAATAATCTAAATATTATAGCAGGAGAAATATTGTATATGAAAGTTTCAAAGTTTTTCTTTATTGTCAATATCACAACCAATAACTTGCTATATTTCATAAACATATCAAAAATATTGAATAAAATTGGAAAATATTATAGTTATTAATTTGCATGAATATTGACGAAATTACAAAATATTTTAGAAATTGATTGAAAAATATTTTGACAAACAACAAATTGTAACAAATGTACTTTTGTTCACTCGAAATATTTTTTAATTCAATCTTTTTCAAATCAATTAAATTAATTGAATCGTCAATATTTCTGTAGTTACTTGTCATTCAGTGATAATTTAAATGTAAATTAGTGAAGTTTATATAATTTTAATTACTAAAATCTTTAGAACCATTCTTTGACCAAATATTTTTAAAGTAACATCGTCAGTACTATTGAAAAAATACTGACGATGTATTATTGTGAACTGCTTTTTAAGCTAAGTAATCAATTTTAATCATCAAGATCATAAATATATTTATAAACTATAAATTTTCATCGTCAGTATTTGTACATCTATTCCTTATTAAATATCTTTTAAATTATTTAATTTTATAATGAAAATATTTTTGGCCTGTCGTTATTTAATAACTATGAAATTAATTAAATAATCTTTACTATCATTACTTTTTAGCCACTAGTTCTTCAATCATTGTAAAATTGAGAGCGTTCATGCCTACATGCCATTTAATTCCTGATGAGTTCGGAGTGGGTCGTTATAGATTGCAATTTGATATTTACTACACTTAACAACAAGAATATGATATAAAAGTAGCCAATACCGATAAATCAATTCAATTTTCCGCTTTTTTGCAGTATTACTGAAACTTTTTATCTGAAATTTCTTCTTAAAAAAGTGACTTGAATGAGTCATTGCTGCAAAAAACCACAGTGACTTACACCACAATTAGCAAGTTTCCCCAACAATCGTCAACGGGAACATGGTTACAGTGATATTGCCGCTAAAAGATGGATGAGTATTAAGAACCTCGTCTCGCATGCATAGAGGGCGAACTCAGCAACGTTTTATATTATGTAGGAGAGGATGCTATTGAAACGAAGGGTAATCAGTCATTATCACGGAAAGTTCACGTCACACATTGAAAGGATCAACCGACGACGTCAGGAATGCTTGGAGAAGACTTAAAAATTGATCAGAGTCCAGAACAAAGTAAAATTTATTCTGGAGAGCAGACCGATTAATTCGTGATTTAAAAGGAAGCGTCGTCCATGATCGAAGAAGCTGAGATCAATTTTTTGACGCCACTCTTCTGTTCTAAATTTTAAGTTAAATCCATCAAAGAGGACGAAAAATAAAAACTGCTTATTTAGCTAACTAAACAAAGTGTTTGATTCAATGAAAATTGTATTCATATAAATTGTAAAACAAGCATTTCCTCGCTTTCATTTTATCTGTTTAAGTTTTTTTATCCTGTGCATTTCTCTACTTTTAAAAGAAATTAATGTGATATTCATTTAAATAATTTTTTATTTAATACTTTAATTGTAATAAAAAGTAATGCTTTTATTTAAATAAGAACTTAAAATACATATCCCGGCTAAACACGATACTATGAATATTTAATTTTTTTTGTTATTATTCAAAATTAATTTTGTAATGGTCAAATAACTTTCAAAATCATTAATTTCATACAAACCAAAAGAAAATTACTTTCACCTTTACAGTGATTTCAAATTTTAAGAAAAAATAATATTTTTTTATTAATAAGGAAATTTTATCCTTTCAAAAAAGTTAAATGTTATGTTTGGTGTTTAAAAATCGTAAAAGATGCTACCTAAGTAAAATTTTTCATAAGGTTCAATTAATATGCGCTTCCAAGGCACAGGTCCTAGGTTCGATCCTCGGTCCGGGCAAGGTCGACTCAGCCTATCATTCCTTCAGTGGGTCGATAAACTGAGTCCCAAGCATGCTTGGGAACTAAACACTGGGAGTCTCACGTTAAATTGACCACCTAACTAGGACAAATGCTTCGCATCCCAGGGCCCTCTGTCATGAAAACAGTTAAGGACACTGTAGGCCTTGGCCCACATGGGCTGTCTTGCTACGAAGTATAGTTTAGTTTAGTTAGTTTAATTAATATATGCAACATTAAGCAAATATTTGCATCAAATCCAAATCAATAATAAAGATTAAAATGAGATGATGTGAAGTGTATAAAATAGCAATAGTTTTTTATTTCTTGTAATAAGAACAATTTTTAATTTTTTTAAGATATAACTAGTCTGATTTAAAAAATTAATTCAACACACATTTCATACTCTCAAATATTTTATTCTCAAGACCAACATGAAAGCTTAACTTATATTTCGCCAAAAATACAAGTAGCATAATATTAAATAATTAATCTCGAAAAGATTAATGGTTTTATTACGATTATAACTCGATGTGTTTTAGTTGAAAGGAGTAAAAAGAATTCCATTAAATTGAATACATTTAATTTAAACTTGGAAAAAAATTTTAAAAGTTAAAATATTTCACTGACATGCAAAAATTTCAGGTATTGAATTTCAATCTAAAGATGTTTCTTAACATTTTAAGGAAATCAACAAACATTTTTATGTACAGAAATCGGTATTAATATCTGAAAGCTGTAAGAACGTTTTTCTATTTTAATAACAAATGTTACAATAATTCACTAATAAGAAATCAATGATATATGCCAAGAAAAGTTTTCCATTCATTTAAATGTTTTTATCTTTACTAATGAGTTTTAGTAAATAAATAAAATTAATTTTGAGTGCTATTTTTAACAACTGAGGATACATTACAAAATTCATTCTAATATTTTATTTAAGTAAAATTAGTGATGTAAGTAAGTTTACAACTGCTAACTTCTGTTGAGTGAAGTTACTAAATACAATTAGGAAATTTAATATTATTTTATTACAAAACAGATTAATATTGTCTGACTTTATATCAAAGCTAATACCAGATGTGTTTGAACATTTATTAAATTAAATTACTCTCCACAAATTTTAAAACTAGTTTATAGACGTGACAAATTTCCATCCGAAATTTATAGCTTATGCAAAATACCAAATAATAACATAAATTTCCCACAATAATCTCTTGAACTGTTGTTTGACAAAGTGACCAATTATTCGAAAGGAATAACCAAGTCATTAATTAAACTAACATCGAAGGATTTTCGCACGTCACTAGAATGAAAATCAGTTCACGGATGGTTAAAGTGGATTAGTTACGATTATTAGTTAGTCACATGCTTTGGCGCCGGTTACGTTACTTTTTAATGATGATTCACTGCTTTTTGCGCGGAATTTGATAGCCAAATTGGATTTGGTAAGGTTGATGGATTCCAACTTCCATAAAACTTTACATTCGGGAAAAGGTACGGTAAATTGGAAGGAAGCTTTACTTTTTTTTCATCTTTTCTCGCCAAAATGAATAAGTATTAAATAAAGTAAAAAAAGCAGTGCATGATTTAGAAGGAACAACTGAAGGTTTATTTTCAAATCTTAATCAACGGCTAAAAGTTTGGTCTTTAAAAGTCACTGGTTTTTCGATTGTTCTGCTTTGAAATACATATTTGTTAATCATTTTAATGGATTTTTTAACAGAATTCTTTTTAAAACTCTAATTTTAAAAGTCTTAAAATATCTAATTGCAAATTCCATAAGAGAATATATAAAAATTGTGAATATTAAATAATGATAGATATCTGAAATTTAAAAATGAGAGAAAACTTATATAATTAAAATGGTAATTTAATTCAACCAATGTTTTCATTATATACAAAAAATACATACTAATAATAAATAATAACACTATTGCTGGAAAAGTTTAGGGCTATTTTATAATATTTTTATAATTTTTTTGTATTTTTATAAATTTATTTTTAAAATGATATTTATAAAATTAAACTAAAGTATTATAAATAAATTTTTCTTAGTTTGTTTAACATAATAAATACTTTACAATGAAATACAAATTTAGCTTTATAACGTTTATTTCCATCAAAAACAGGTAATTTTACTATTTTTTTTTATTTAAGAGTAGGAAAACAATCTGGCACCTCATTGCAAAACAATTTATGGAAAATAATTGTTACTCTATTTTTTGAATACAACCCTTGAAATTTCCTTGTTTTTTTAATATTTAGTATTTGAAGACAACGCCGTGCATAAGATACACGCAATATTCAAGCAAAGTCCATTTTGTGTATCTACAAGTATCGCACTTCCTTCTAACTTTCAGAAAAATAGGGGATCGTATTCACAAATGTCAGACAAAGATAACAGGAAAACATCCGCATCCTCTGTTATGTGTTTATGAGAAAGAAAAGCATAACATTTTTTTACAAAAGTGAAGGAACTGAATATAACTTTTTCGTTGAAAGAAATTAGTCCAAGCAATAGGATCAGACTGAAGTCTCATCCTATATGGATACATAGACATATATATATATATATTTATATATATAGTATATATATATCATATATATATATATATATATATATATATATATATATATATATATGTACTCAAATTTTCAAATACAGTACATTCGTAAATTATAAGTAATTTACACAATTTTTGCAAATTAGATTACTGACCATTAACGTACATTGACATTCCTAACATGGAATTACTCAGCTGGTAGCTACATGATCACAGTTTTTGTTTTCAGTTTAACATTTTCTATGTTCTCAACTCGGTCCTAGACTTTTGTAGTGGTGTTAGGAGTTCACATTAAAACATAAATCTCTGTCAGATGACTTCGTGGAAATAAAATATTAACCAATTAAAGCAGCTTTAAAGTTTCTATAATTATAATTCCAATAATATATTGTTAAGCAAATATTAATCAATAATACTCAACTATTGCACAAACACATGTCTTAAACAGGAATTTTGTTCACTTCCGAATCTTAACCTCATTTACATATTTCTCATTAGCCCTCCCCCTCAAAAAATATCTGCAATAATGGGGTAACACACACACAGCATAAGTAAGCATTTACATTTACTGAGACCGTATTGGCTAATGGTAAAAAGCATTGTTTTTGTGTGCGTAACAAATTCTGCACTTGTCCTGAAAAGACCTACATAATTAAAAAAAAAGTATTTTTCAGCACTCGACGACTATCAAATTTGACTAACGCTTTTACGAACTTAAATAAATATTTTTTGTTTAATTTAGAAAAAAAGATTCGACTGCCATTAAATTTGCTACGAGTTTTTTTAAGAGTTAATTTTAAACTTTAAGATTGCTTGAGTTTTAAAAAGCGAAATCAATGGTTATTTATTTCGTTTAATTGGAATTTCGATACTGTTAACAGAGTGTGCATATGAAATGTTCCGTAAGATGACCTCAATAAATGTGGCATGGATTAGAAAGAACGGAGCTTGGTATTAGTTTCGATCTCGCTGTCTGACAATAGTTCAAAATGACGTGCGACTGCTCTGTTGAGTGACTTTAAATGTCAGACAGTTCTAAGAGCATTACAAGGGCTTAACATAATTGACTTAACTTTCCCTTCATGCAAATATTTTTAGCTACAAAATCCTGAAAAATGTTTAGTGAATAACAATCACTTTTCAGTGACAAACAAAAATAAAGCTGAGCACTTCAGTAAATCACCAGAATAAGCATACAATTCTAGACTCAACTTAATGAATAAAAAGTTAATTTTTATTCATCATAATACTTGTAATTTTTCCACAACGACTATCAGAGAGCAGTTTATAGATACGAATTGTTACATCTGAGTAAAATTATCTTTCTAAATGAAAGAAGTCTTAAAATTGATTAAAAAAACATTGCTTTAATAAGAAACCACACAGATACAAAAAGGAAAATATTTAACTTTAAAGTTTCAGTTTTTATTTTAAAACAGCCGAATTCTGACAATATTTGCTTTGACATTTACTATGAAAATAAAGTCACGTTTTCTTCCCAAGCTGTAAGGCCTTTTTCCACGTTTAGAGAGGCTTTTTTGAAAACTTCAGAGGTGATTTATAATAAAATATCAAATGTTTAACCCACTATTATTCACGAAACATAAGTTAGATACACCTTCACCTTTAAGACTTAATCCCTCTACACACGTGTCCAACAAATTTGCGCTCAAAATGGTGTATAATGCTAAATATAAGATAATACCTTTAAAACTTAGCAAATTCTTCTCGATTTAAAACGTGATTCCAAGCGATTGGCGGATTACAGTCCATGTTTCTGACGTCATGTGGTTGATATCGCACGCCAAATTCTTCGCCAGTGTGACAATATTTTTATCAGTTGACGTCAGCTGAAAACGTCAAATGCAGGAAAAAAATAACAGAGGAAAGAGGCTTAAGAAGGATAGGCCGAAGGGTGATAATCTCATCTCACCCGCGAAATTTTCCTAAAAAGATAAAATAAACCCAACTGTTTCGGTGATACACATGTTTTTACTCTGCTGTGTTGTTGCTGAGGATGGAAAAGCCGCTGTTAAAACATTGAAGCCAGTGAGTAAGAAAAAGGTTTGTTTGTAGGGATGCAAACACACGCACACACAAACACCTGTTTTAGCACGATTGAGATAATGACTCTTAGGAATACTTTAGTAACAGATACGCATGCTGTACAAATGTTTGGTATTAAAATAACCTTGGGCTCATTTAAATATGCTTCGAATCGAATAAACTGGGTGTTGATTTTGCAGTAAAATGCAGTCACTACTTATAATAAAGTTGATTCTTAATTTCAGGTCATCGTATTACTTGGCAAGTTGATTTTTCGTTTTATTTGATCAGAAATGGAGCGTAATATATATCTTATTCTTAATGTTTTTTAGATACTTTTTTTATTGATGTTCCAATTCTTTGCATGTATTACTTAACAAGGTTTGACAGGATAATGGTTGGTATCTAGAGCGCAAACTCATAAAATTATGAGCTGAAAGTATGAATTTTGTGATGGATAAAAACAAGTACATTTGTTTCATTTCAAACGGGGAAATTATTTTACGCATGCAAATAACATAACCGCAATCATGTCAGTATAATTGAAATTATAAAATTAGGAGCGAAAAGATATTTACAAATCTATTTAAAAACTTATTATTCATTATTCTTTTTATACTCTAATATAAGTTTAATTTTGAAGTTTTTTAACCATTTAAACATTTTTAATTTCATATTTTTAAAATAATCTATCGTGGAAAATATGTTTGAATAAACTCTAATTATATGTAGGATTATTATTCACATAATATACATTTTTGTGAATAATAACTCTTACATACATACATACAATTGATTAAAAGCTTAATTATAATAAAAAGAATAACTAAACTTTTAAAAATCAATTATAATTTGAAATTTTAAACTTATAAACAGTGAAGAATACTAAAATATATCGAAATTAAGAAAAAGAAATGTACTACTTTTTTATAAGTGTAAAAGACGGTGATATGGAGCATTGTAATACACAGTAAATTTTTAGTCAATTAGATACAATGAATTTGGCATCATGTTCCAATGAGAAACAATAACTATATATGAAAAATAAGTTTAAATTAAAAAAACAGGACAAAAATGAAATTCAGCAATTAAATTCAAATTTAATTTAAAATTAAATAAATTTTTTAGTGATGTGATTTATGCAAATGAAAAGAAGTTATATTGAACCGTTAAATAGGGCAAAATTACATTTAACGTGTTTAAAATAAGCCAAGTATGTACGGAAAGAGTTAAAATATTTTTATTAGTCTCGTTAAATTTGGGAAATGTCCCAGATACAGTTCTTAAGGATAATTTGAAAGGACTGTGAGATCAGTTTACTATAGTATCATCTGATTAGAGTCCGTTGAAGTTGGAATGTGTAACCAGTTGCACAAAGACTTTAATTTATATAAATTATTATATATATATACACACACCCACACCCACCCAAACACACACACACACACACGCACACACACACACACACGCACACACACACACACACACACACACACACACACACACACACACACACACACACACACACACACACACATATATATATATATATATATATATATATATATATATATATATATATATATATATATATATATATATATATATATATATATATATATATATATATAATTGGCAACATTGGATTTTGGTTTATATATTTTAGCTTAACTTTTACTTCTTTTATTCTGGTTTGATATTTTGATTTGAACTTTTTGGTGTAGTTTTGGGGTGTACTGGCTTTAAGACTATGTCTTGGACCAGTGCAGAAAAGCCATAATTTGTGCCAATGTGGTCAACACCCCCTGATGAAGCTGGCCATGTTGGTACTTCGTTTCATTTTCTATTTTCTTTGAAATTTTAAAATATATATTGAACATTTTTCCAACTATTTACTATAATTCGTATTTTCAATGTATTGTTTTCCATTTGGTATTTCCATTTGGTATTGGAGTGTATTATTCCCTTATATAATATTTGATTATTAATTTTATAAAATGTACTATTAATTATATATATACATATATAAATATATATATATACATATATATATATATATATATATATATATATATATATATATATATATATATATATATATATATATATATATATATATATATATTCGCTAGTTTCTATTTACAACAAAAATGCATGTTTAATGAAGATACATCTTTTATTACTAGCCCCTTTAGTCACAAAAGATGTAGGAAGATAGGAGACACACGAAGAAGGACTGAGAAAAAAATTTATCAAAAGTTATGGAAGAGAACTGTAAAATCTCATCAAGATACGAAGAAGCTATATTCTGGTTTGGTGTCATTCAAACATTTGTTTTGCAAATAAGGACTAATTAGAGCGGAATTTACAGTTTAAAATAGATTAAACACTGCAAATATCGAAATTATTATTACTGATTTGTATGTTCCTAACAGTTCTTTGTCCTACATTTGTGAATATACAGTGCTTTTAACTAGAAATAAGGTTTCTAGGTTTTCATGGAATACATAAATGAACCAAAGAAAATACAAGCTCTTTGAAGCTGATTTTGCCGCCCAAGTAGAGGTATAAAACTAAGAATATTTGATGGGCCAAAATCACTTTACAAAATAAGAGGGAAGCCAATGGAACTAAATATCTTACGTTCTCTAAATTATCTACGATAAGTATGTGACAAAAGAGAAACATGTAGTTTTATAAATGAATGCTTTAAAAAATTATTTTAGTAATTATTAATCCATCATGAAAATATATAAAGTCGATTCTAGTAAACCAGTACAAGTATTTTATAGTAAATTTAAATGTTTACGAACTTTTAAAATTGAATAACAAATCTGATGAATAAATAGAAAATGATAATTCTTTAAAGAGTGTTTTAATGAGTCATGAAAACAAAAATACATTAACTATGTAGTATAAAATTTATTAGTTTTCATTTGTGTTTATAACAGTAAAACAATATTTCATGGATTTCGAAAGATAAATTTTCTAAGCTATATTTTCTTGACATGAAGTATTCATTGGAAATAACATAAATTACTATGTTATGTAAAACAGTTAATTAAAAATATGAAATTTTAAATATCATAATTAAAAGAAGTATTATTATTATTCGCATAGCAAAAAATAATTAAAAAAATTTAAGTGTATTTTATCCCTGGGTAATAATATTACTTTGCCTAAGCATATATCGATTTCAAAAAAATTGATGAACATATGAAAATATTTTAATAATTCGATGGAAATATAAATATTTGATTCAATTAATTTTTTATTTGAATTTAATTTCACAAATTATATCAATTATGCAAATTTAAGGAAATAATTTAAGTGGGAATGCATTTAAGATTAACGTATTACCAACATCCATCACATTGCAAAATTACTATTCAAATAAACGATTTTAATTTACTTAATTTCTTTGTTAACGTGTGATGATTGTTTTCCACACTTGCTAACAGAAATCGCTTGAACTCAAAGAACATCCCATCAAAAATGTTTCCTGATATAAATAATTTTTATGTAAATAATGCAAACAAGGAAACTGCATAAGCAAAATGAAATTTAATTATTAAGGAATTTTTGCTGCATTCACGATAATAAAAACAAGCTGTAACAGTTCAAACTAAATAATACTTTTTAGTCTAAAGTTAGTATTTTATTAGTTTACGAAAATTTGAACCATAAATTAATATCAAATACAAACATAAGCAACAATTTCAATAAAAATTAAAACTTATATTTTAAATTAAGCATTTAAACATTGCTTAAAAATAAATAAACTTTCAAATTTTTCAAGTAAAAAAAGTTATCAAAAATAAAAAATAAAAAAATCGAAAAATAATTAAATAAAGAAAAAAAAAACTTAATTCATCTTTTTTTCATGAATATTTTGCAAAAACTAAATGAACAAAGATTTTAATGAAGCCTACAAAAGTCATCTAAAGCTTTCACGGATAAAACAAGGAATAGCAAACGATACCTACACTCTTAGCCTTTGATTTCTTATGTATTTTCTTCCACTGGTGTACGGAGAAGAAGACGGGCAGCATTTTACAGGCAGCCTCGAGACTGCCTCTGCGTCGCGACTCGCTCGCCAGGAGGGAAAGGGGACGGAGAAGCACTTGCAAAAAAAGAACTCGCTCTGAGCGGAGATCAGCCGCGAAAACCGCGGCATAACATTTCTAAGTATCTTCCCAGAATTACGAGAAAACCGTGCTGTCACACCATACCCATGAACTTGTAACTGTATCTCCTGTATCTCGCGGAGTGCAAGTGTAGATACAGGTGGAAGTGTCGACGCATGCAATCGACGTCATCTCCCTCAAAGGACAACCACTGCTGTCCCTCTCCATCCCGAAAACACACAATCAGAGATCAAGAACGCTTCTTGATCACATATTTAAATAAAAATGAAACAGTGCAATAATTCAGTTCCATTATTTTTTATATGATCACTAATGAAAGTATCTTTAATTTTGATGTAATAATTTTATATGAACTTTAATAAATTTCTCATTTCTTTGAATTATTATCTTGAGCAACTGTTTCCATTTCTGATGTAATATTTAAATAGACGTTCGAGAATGAGATTATTTATGTTTTTTAATGATTATTATCTATAATTATATTTAATTTTGATGCAATATTTTTTGGATGATCGCTCATGCAGAACAATAATTCTCGGTATGCTTGTCAACTACAACTGCTTTTCATTCTTGATGTTGTATTTTTTTTGTGTGATTGTGAACAAAAATTCCATTAATTTCCTTTATGCTTATTATTTTCAAATTATTTTATTACTGCTTCAACCGAGATAGTACTCTTTTCACTTTCTGTAAAGGGTTTCATAAAACAAACTAATGATTCTATATCGAAGACAATAAAAAATTTTCTTTCATGATGAACTAATCCAAAGATTCTCTCCGACATGAGAATTAATTTTTGTATAAATATAGATACCGCACCAATCTTAAACTTGTTTTTCTCTTCTGGTGTATGTTCTGTAATGTTTTTAAATTCGTATGAATTAACTCAATATTTATTACAGGGAATAGATCAACCATAGGAAAAGATAGAACTAATTTTTGAAATATGTCCTTTTATTTTGTTTACACAGGACTTGTTAAAATTAAACTTTTATTTTAAAAATGAGTTCTTTTAATTTCAAATTTTTTAATATTTTTATGTGTCTACATAAATATGGTGAAACAAAAGTTTTTTATTATTATTTTCTTGTTATAAAAAATATAAAATTTGGCAAAATGTCTTAAAGTTATACAAAAAAAAAAACACGTTTTTTACATATTTTCCTTTTTTTAAGTTACTAAAAAAAATTTATTTTGTTATGATATTAAAGTCATTAAGAGCACAAAAAACTAGACGAATATTTCTCTATATATGAAGTAAAAATATATGTAACAGTTCTTCTTTAACAAATATTCTTACGAACCATTCAGTGTTTCTTAAATAAAGTCATAATTAATTAAAGGGTTGAATTTGTGTGTTATCACAAAACTTCAATTAAATGTTCCATTTGTATTTTGGATTTTAAGAAGTGAAAATAAATTAGCAATTAATTTTTAATATATTTCTTCAATGTTTGTGTAAATATAATCCTTCAGTAAGAATTATCATAACTGTTTCTAATTTAGTAAATTAATGCGTAACATAAAAATAAAGTAGGTCTGTTTTTGTTTGTATGCTTATGGATGCTGTTTTGGGTTGACAAAAAAGCCTCTGAACGCAATCAATCGCTTTCTAATTTTGAACCCTCTCCAGTGATGAGGTACACATCTGAGTTGGCACCTTCCTCTTTATGCTATACCACACTAATGGAATGATAAAAAATACACCAAAATATAGCTTATATGTTTACATTCTTTGACATTTCCCTAGTTTTCAGAATGTTTCTGACATTTTTTTAAATAATAATCTTTTTATAGTTCTTTTGAGTCACTAGGTGTATTTAAGTTATTTGAAAATTTTTCTTTTCCTTTATTCAGTATCATTTTCCAGGATTTTAAGACGTTTATGAAGTATTTCTCAAAACTATTTTTGAAGCTCTTTTTTGAATTAATTAATTTAATTCAATGATTTGAAAGAACTTTTTTGCTTATTCAATATGACTTTATTTCAAATTAAACTCAAAGTACAGTTGAATTCGCTTATACAAAGGATGAAGTGACTGACAAAATTAGTTCTCACATAAAATTGGATTCACAAGAAATATTAAAATTAAAATAAATTCATAAAAATGAACAAGAAATTAGGAAATTTTTAGAAAGATTTATAATTTTTATTGCCATACATAAAACAGAAAAGTATAGTTAGTAATATGATAATAGAAAAGTATTTGTAATTTAACTTTGTTCTATTATTTGAGAACAATTCTATGCTGGAAACTTATAACGTGGTAAACGTTTTCATCAACACTTTTTCATTCCATGAAAGTTTATATTTACACATTTACCACCATTCAGTAAAAGATAAGGGAAATTCTTTGTTAGTTCTCCAACATTATCTTTAGTACCGCGTCAAAAGTATCTTGTTTAGCATGATTCAGAAAAATGCTTGTTTGTATCTTTGGAACTATGGATTTTTTAGATAAGAATGGAATTTTCTGTGACCTAAATGGCTAATCAATAAAGATTCCAAGTCACAGAATTTTTGAATTTCTTCTTTGTTTCCTGTTTCTTCAAATCAGGTAGTCGAAAAGTGGTATAATACTTCCTTTACCTTTATTGCATCATATCAGATAATGTAAGCATAGTTCAGATATGTTTACATTTTCATCTGTGTGAATTTCTTTCTAACTTTATGTAAAAAGAAAGATACAAGCTTCTACAGAAAGGAATCTAACCTTCTACAGAAAAGAAAGAACAATTACACCAGCGACAGACTTCAAAAACGGCAAAATGGAAGCACTTTTGGTGCAACAGAGATTGCAATTTAGGATAAGAGCATGTTAAAATTCTCTAACTAGTTAAAACGGGCCCTTCTGCAACTAGTTAACAAGTTCAGCAGTTTATATTATGAGTAGCGTATCGTAACTAATCAAAACATAACTCGCTGAAGTCGTAAGAGTTTTAATTTGATCTTTCTTCCCTTTTCCTTGTGTATATGAAATTTATTTTGTTATTACTTCACCCACATATTCCGTCAAAATGAAGTAAACTAATCTTTTCGATTCTTTCATAAGAAGTGATTTTTGCAGACTTTATTTCTGGAAAATTGTGAAGTTCTAAAAAGGACAATTTTAAATTATTTTAATAGGAAAATTACGTTGTTAAAAAACCGAGTTCTCTCTACTCTCAATAAATGTTTCAGGTAACAAGTAAATAATTCAACAATAATTGAAATTCTTAAAAATTTTCTTATTTGATTGAATCTCAAGAAATAAGTTTAAAGTAGTTTTTATTTCAAAAATAATATGTCTTACAGATATTAGATAATGTATGTTCTTTTATTTATATAAGAAATATTAAACTTCATTGATGATAAATAATAATTTTTAAGAACTTTAAATTATATTTCAATCGAAACCATAATTAATTGTACTATATTTTCGCATACAGTAACTGATTTGCTAATTTTGTAAATATGATTGCACTTTTTAGTATGTATGCCTGCAAATAATATAAGATTAAATTATACGCAAGGATATTTTTACTCTTATATTATATCCAGAATAAAATTACATTATAGGCAGATAAATGACAGTATATCTGAATTGGTTTTAATATTATTCATTTGAAGCTTTTATAGCATGTTTTGTTTTTATTCTAGAAAATCTTAAATGTGACTGACTTAAGTCATATGACTAAATAATAAAAAGATTATGCGTTCACATAAGAAAAATTTTCTTTAAATTGAATTTTGATATTAGAAAAACATAAAAAAAAAACATTCTGGATACATGACAATACTATTACGAACTGTCTCGTGATTGGTAGACACTTCAAACAGCAATAAAGAAATCAAAACAAGTTAAGAATAAACATTAAACCGAGAAAGATACAATAGTTGAAACCAAATATGGAAACCAAGGATAAAATGTGGTAGAAAATATTGTTAACAGGAATTTGCCGAGAGACAAAGTCATTAGGAAGCAATAAATTAGAGATTAGATGAGAAAAATATGATATTCATATAGTGATGTACTATCATATTTATTAGAAATGTATGCAAACCAAAATAATATACAATTTAGTTTTTGGATACGGTGATTGCGTAATTCCGTTTTGAGATAAAGTAGTGTAAACATCTAGAGATGGAAGAACAAAATTGAGGAAATGTTTCGTTCTACTATGAGAAGTTTTTCCTACTTTTAAATGCAATCAAATAGTGCATTTATGATGCAATCGTTAAACTAAAGAAATAAAAGGCATATATACGATTAAACATTCCTATGAGTTAAGCGATATCGATTAGAAAAATATTTAAATGCTGTATATTTTTAAATCTTGGTAGTACAACGATATATTTTGGGAGTGAAAAAAAGTAAGATGATTTATTAAATAATATAATCAGATTTTCATATCAAATACAAGCTGATCATTTATTATAGTCCTATTTCCAGTAAATCTGTAAACTGTAAGGGAATTAAAAAAATATATATATTTTATTATAATTTGAGTGCCATGGTATTTTAAGCCTTTTAAATTATTCGTTTGTTGTTAAAGTTATTTTAAATCAGATCTTAATGGGTGTGAAAAGGTCAATTTTGAAAACGCTCTCATGAGCAGATTTAATAAATGTACAATTTTTCAGGAGGGCCATGGTAGCATAGTGGTTAGGACATCAGCCTTCCTTCAGCCCCGAAAGTGCGGGGTTCGATTCCCACTGCATACATGCGATATACGGGCTTGTTAAATCTGTGGAATCGGAAGTCTTGTGGTCGGTTGTTGAGCAGTTTACCATGGTCAAAATTGAGGGATTGGATCTTCTGGTGGTGCCATCCATCGGAGGAACTTAGAGCAAAGTCGTACTCTCACCTTCGTGATGCTCTGATTAAAAGCGAAAGAGGCACCCAACTGACTTAAATTTGCTTAGTCAACGGCATAGCGAGGTCGACCTTCCCAAGTGTCGTAAGTAACAACAACAACACGCAACAATTTTTCTGGTTTTAGTTTTATAAAATTTTAATATAGTTTTTATTAATGATATATAAGTGTTATTAATGGTAACATTAAA
Source organism: Latrodectus hesperus (assembly GCA_037975125.1). Classification (NCBI taxonomy): domain Eukaryota; kingdom Metazoa; phylum Arthropoda; class Arachnida; order Araneae; family Theridiidae; genus Latrodectus; species Latrodectus hesperus. Next base: position 34,236,502 of record CM075862.1, read on the forward strand.
TTATCAGAAGCTGCACTAAAATATAAAACATTTCTGAAAGTGCATGAATTCAATATGCTAGAAGCCATTAGAGTTACAACAATACAATGCATGAAATAATTGATTTGAATAAAGATTAAGGATCACACAACTAATTTAAACCTCAGGTAACTAGTTAATCTTATATAAGGTGCACGAGAATGATTTGCCGTTTATATGGCCTAAATAAACATAACCTACTACTATAAGTGTAGCTTATTATTTTCCTCGAAGTAATTACCATCGGCATCCAGCATCTCCTGCCAACGTGTCTCCAGTTGTGCAATCCCCTTGCGGTAAAACTCGGGGGTTTTGAATCAAAGAAGTCCGTCAGTGCTTGGTGCAAGTCTGCTTCACTGGTGAATGATTCTCCACGAAGATGACGTTTTAGGGAATGGAAAATATGGCAATCTGATGGTGCAAGTCAAGTGAGTAAGGAGGATGACACAAAGTCTCCCAACCAAGTCGCTATATGGTATTCCAGACCACCCGCGCGACATGCGGCATCACCTTATAGGACGAGAACAATACACCCTTGCGATAAACCAGTACTGGCACTATGCCTGTAGCACATGATCCAGTTACTGCGAGAACAGGTTCGCAGTGACCATTTCTCCCATTGTCCAGGGAATGGAAAAGGTGGTAGTCTGACGGTGCAAGATCAGGTCAGTAAGGAGGATGGCACAAAATCTCCTAACCAAATCACTGTATAGTATTCCTGATCACCTGCACGACATGCGGCCCCACGTTATCGGCCAAGAACAGTACACCCTTGCTATTAATAAGTGCTGGCTTTTTCTGTTGCAATATCTGTTGCAAACGCTCCAATTGCTGCGAATACAGGTCCGCAGAAACCGTTTGGTCCGATGGTAACAGCTTATAGTGAACCGTTTGACGACTAGTCCACCAGACTTGCCTTGTCATACGTTCATTCACAGACTATCCCCAAAGCTTTACATATATGGAGACTTAATGAAACGGCGGATGAGCCCACTTTAGAGTCGTGAAGCAAATAACACCGAACGAGCTCCTTCGACACGCCCATTTCTCTTTACTACTGTACGAGTTACGATTGATGAATGTGCGCAGTGGACTTGCTTCACTCTCAAATGACCGGTGACTCAACGACGCTACACACTAATTTACATACTTATTCTCCCTCCATCCAATGGCAACGAAAAAATGGCAGAAACTTTATCGTTTACCTTGTATTTAATATAAATTTCAAAGAAGACATTACACGGACTTCAAAATACAAATTTCCTACATACAAAAATATCAAATGAATGTTTTTGTCACTGGAAAACAAAGTTTTAGCGATTAAAATGTAGCGTAAAGTGCTACATACTTAAGGTAAAATTTTAAACTTAATTCAAATGAGCTAAAATCTTAAAGACATTAAATGTATATTTAATATTAAAAAGTTAAAATCGTTAAGAATAAATGACGTAGTTTCGACAATTTAATTGCGATATTGAATTTTTTTTAAAAAAAGTTCAATTGAATAGAAAATTTTGAAAATTCATCACCCATACTTAGAGAGAGATAAGAGTAAGCATAAAATTTTGACTGAGCGATGTTTTTATACATTTTCGGATAAAAGTAACGAAAAGCTAAGAACACGCACAATCACTCATTCAATAATACTTATCGATTTAAATTTTAAAAAACCCTACTTTTCGATATTAAAAACTACTATATAAATAATAATCCAAAAATATTTAGATCATAAATCTCTACTAAATAAATCACACTATACTAATTACCTTTCAAATTAATTATTCATTACTTTAACTATTTATAAAAAAAATCGGTAATTATATATAAATACTGTGCATTCGTAATTAATTGCTCCCTGTAATGTGCAATCACATTAATTTCATTTGAACCTATGCATATGTATTTAATTAACATACATGCATATGTTCATATAATGGAATACAATCATATATGCAAGTTCATTTCATTTGTACTGGTAATACAAAATACAATTTTTCATACATTCAGCATTTCTGAATATTTTCTATATAAATTGTATATATAGACAACGTTTATACTCTAATAGTCTAATAGAATAAATATCCTGTTATATATATATATATACATATATATATATATACACACACGCACGCACACACACACAGACTATATATATATATATATATATATATATATATATATATATATATATATATATATATATATATATATATATATATATATATATATATATATATATATATATATATATATATATATATATATATATATATATATATATATATATATAACAGGATATTTATTCGTTAAAGTATTAGAGTATAAACGTTGTCTATATATAAATTATATAGAAAATATTCAGAAATGCTGAATGTATAAATATATATATATATATATATATATATATACAATACATATATATATACGCACACACTCAAACACACACACACACACATATATATATATATATATATATATATATATATATATATATATATATATATATATATATATATATATATAATATTCATACAGAATATGAAATTTCAATCAAATAATATGTCAATAATTTTATGCATCATTTAACAAAAAAACAAGTACTTTCAGATTACGTAAAATGAATGATTGCATGCAATCAAATGAAATCAATATACCGGATGTATATTAATTTTATTTGAAATACTAATGAATGTAACATTTTTTAGGTGTACAGCATTCAAGAATATTCAGATTTATATATAGACGACATTCTATTTCCGAGGGAAAATAAGGATATGTCATTTTGGCTCCGCCTTCCATACTTTTATGCAAAATGTTTCCAATGGACTGTGACGGAATTCTCCAGTTGTTAATAATGCTCGAAAAAAACATTTGCCTCAATTCACGGGAATGACTGATTTCATCCTGAGGTGGGATTGAGGGAGCTGTGCATAAAATTGCTTGTTGTAATGTGGGAGTAGCAAACTTTATGAGGGCGTGATCTTGTATAGCAGACACGAGAAAAAAGCGAAGGAGTTCATGTTTTTCTCCGGTATAATTGACATTTCACCTTCTGAGCATTATACCGTATAGAAAATGCTTTGCAACAGATGATCCTATTATTTAAGTAATTTTAATTTAAATGAGAATCGGAAACTGCTAGGGGACTAAATACTGACCTCTCCATATATTGATTAAGATAATTGGAATTTTCCTATTATCAGGATTCATTTGAATGATCATTCTGAACTAAATTGTACCACCAGATGCGATAATGCGCCACTGTTGATACCAAACATGCTTACATCATCTGTAAGTGATGAGTTACAATTTATTTAAATATTCTTAAATGCTTTTTTTCTTAATGAGTTAAACTAGTTTTTCTTTTTTTTTAGTTTTTATTTTATCTTGAACTAATTTTCCTTAAAACCTTGTTGTTATCTTTGTCTAGTTAATTCATCAATATAATCTATTATTCTTCTAAAGCGTCTTTGTAATTCAATACATGGGTAGACCAAGTAAAGTTTACGCAAATATCACCGAATGGATACTTCATATTGTTCTCCAATGATGTTAAATAAAAATTAAAATAAAATGTTAATTTTTAAAAAATGAGGAAATGAATGTTTCGGAACATACGATTAATTGTGGCACCGGTTATTTCAGGAAATAATTAAACAGCAAGGTACTTCGAATCCATTACTTTAATAATAGGGATAAAGGTATTTAAGTGAAATTCATAAAAGGAATGAGTTTACCGGAAACCACTTGTGTACATGGCAAATAATTTTGTTTTGTTAGCTAAAAATAGTGTTGTTTGGCATCATTTTATTTTTCTGATCGACGAAATTTTACATTTGTACCTAAAGTTCTTATTTAATAATTATTCAAACTCTGTTTCAGGAAGGTCATCTAGGTCGGAGCTAGTTAGTAGGGGTACAATGAGAGAGATGGTTTGGTTTGTTTGTCACTCAACGGTCATTTTTTGCTCACGAGGACTCATTAAACCGGGACCTACGGTTTAAAGTGGATTACAAACCACTACAAACATCCATGTCCAAGGTGGGATTCGAACTCAGGAACAGCTGAACCGAAGGCAAGAGCGCTAACCATTCGGCTGCCAGCTCGGTTACAATGAGAGCGAATCCAATAACTAAAGCAATGATCATCCAAAATTTATCTTTAAGATAATTTAAAAAAGACAAAGATTTTTTTTATTACATCATAAAAATTTCTCTGGAGGATTATTATATAATTGACTATCATTTTATAAATGACCTATACATAATGCGAATGATAAAGTGAATTAGTTTATGGAATACCACATTATTCTGTGGTTTAGTAATTAGGTTCTCGCCAAGATAGAAACGGAACACGCTTACTGATTGATAGCAACTGGGAGTGACAGTTAATTGCTCATTATCACTTCTCTTTCGACAACATGGAAAGTCTTTTAATCTCTATTATTTCGGTCACCACGCGGTCGCATTCTGTTTATCCATCCATCAAGATTTCGGAGAGTTTAGTTTTAAACATTACGTAAAGTTTTCGCCCAGAAAAGTCGCCAATTGTTATTCTGAAGCGATGGCCAAGAAGTAATTGCAGGAAAAATAGCGTGGAGCGTCGGTCACGAATGAAGGAGACCTTAATGCTGGGGAATGGAACGGAATTCGCTGCCGACAGAGTTATTAATTACCCTTTTTGGCAAGTTGAGATGCTTAAACTACGAGTCACAAAACAGAAAACTTATCGTTTGCTTATTAATCGAGGGAGTGCATGACGTACGAAAGAGGCGTAGGCTTATGGTAGGAAAAATGGAATATTTGAATTTTCGTGCAAGATTAAACTATTGGTAATAAGTATTATACATTGGTTCTCGTATTTCTTTAAACTGCTGTGAGGAGAAAAATTAAAAATATAATTGAAGTAATAATCACATTAAAAAAGATAAATCTTTGCAAATTTGATATAAAAATTTCAAATTCGTTTTAACTTTTATAATTATCAAGATGGATGAAAAAATGAATAGACAAGAAAATAAATTACTTTGGGAACATTTGAATTAATGGATGAATTAGAGAAAAATGAATTAAAATGAAATATAAATGAGATTATATTTAACATTTGAGATCAATCATTAGATTCCACTTAACGATTAGGAATATATATTAATAAATTATGAGTTAATCCGATATTATTGAAAATTAAAATTCAAGGCATAATACGTTTCGTAAATATGTGTTGCAAAGAAATTATAGAAAATTTTCAAGCATGGACTTTGGAAAATGCATCCATTGGGAATGGGAAAAAAACCATCTTTTTTTGTTGAACAATTGCTGGGATCCAACTCGAGACCTTTCACATCAAAGAAAGTGCTCTTACCACCACGTTGTGTGTTTGTGTGTGAACCAAAGATTTTTTACTATTAAAATTCATTAAGCAGTTCTATAAGCGAAAAAAAATCAAATTTTAAATATTGGGGAAACTCGAAAAAAGTGAATGAATAAATGTTAATAATAATAGTCAATATAATTATTTAAATGATACATTGAAATTTATTTTAGTTACAGTAATGAAATTATATACTCGAGTTTAAAAAGTAATGAAACAATATTGAAAAAGAATACCATTTCAGCAATAAAATAATATGTTATATGTAAATTCAAATACCTGTTATTTTAAGGGAGTTATTTACAATTCTGTTGCTTTATAATCCTGTTAATAGGGTCTAAACTTAAATTTGATATTTAACTGAAGATTCAATACAAAAAGCATAAAAATTTTCTTAATTTTTTAAAATAAAAAAAGAAGAATAAAAAGGCGCGTTTAAAAATTGTTCTTTCCACTGTCAGGGATGAGGGAAGTCAAAAATTGTAGGGTTTCATTCATTTCAGAAACAGCATGCTACAGAAACTTCATTGAGAGAAATACTCACTTTCAGCATCAGCGTGGGGAAGAGGAGGAGTTTCATTTCCACCGAATGCATTCGAGAACTCAATCACTTCCTTCATTCACTTCCGAATAATACCTGACAAAAATCCCTCCAGCGGAAAAATTCCCTAAAAGCAACATGGTTAGGGAACCGCGATTCCGCTAAGCAGTTGTGGGAGGGGGTCAAAATAAATAGTGGAAGTTCTCAAGAAAGCAAACAAGCAGACAGTTTCCTGGAGGGTTATCAATGCGGGGGAGGCATTAGATCCCTCCTTATGCAAATGAGGAGCGACACTCGTCGACGAGGAACAGAGTGTGACTGTTGAGAGGGGGCGTCCGTCCCTGATAATAAATCAAAGTGGGAATTGTTCACCAAAGAAGTGGGTCACTGTGATTTGGAATTGCCGGATCGGGACATGATGTATGTGGTCATGTTGGGGGGGGGGACAAAAGGGAGCAACTGATTTTATGTTTATTTATTTTTTGATTCTCCTGACTTCTTTTTATTTGGAGACAAACAGTGCATTATTTGGCAAAACTTTCATCAATTCAATGCATTTTGTTAGATTTATACTGATGGTGTCCAGAGAATTTATTTTGTGTAGAAAGCAGTGGCAATATTTTACTTCGAAAAAAAAAATAGTTTCTTTTTTTGCAGTTATGTTCCACTTTAATCCTTATACGCAGAGGAACATGAATGAATTTCTCTTTGAAATATTTCTTTGAATACTTAATTTTGGCAAATACAGCTTTGGAACGTTTTTGTTTTAAGAAACTTATTGTGAATATATAGAAGGTAGTAAGTAGTCTACGGTGTGTATTTTAAATGTAAAAAAAAATTTTATAATTTGAAACACTTACAAAGTAACAACGCTATTGTAGTTTCTTTTTATGTGTATTAATCTTAAGAGATCTTGCATGTAATCACGCTTTAGTAGAAATTTAATTTCGATTAAATATTTTTAGCTTTTTTATGGTATAGTTTTAAGTACTTTATTTTAAGACAACACTGAAATAATAATATTTCACTGTATATATATAAAAGCTAAATAAAAATGAAACATTAATTACACTACTTATTATGTGTTAGCAACGATCACAATTTTTCATCAACGCTCACATTACATTTACAATAATAAATCATTTTAAAAAAGGCTTTAATTTTTTGTAATCAATAGTTATTATTATTGAATATACCAATTTCTATAATATTTGCAATGCCGACCGATTGGCTGAGTGGTTAGCGTTCCTGACTCCTGAGCTGTTGGTCCCGGGTTCGAATCCCGGTTCGGACATGGATGTTTCTTTCCTTCTGTGTTTCTCTGTCCTTTCTTCTGTGATGTTGTATGAATGTGGCCCGCCCTATAAACGGGTATGGGACGGGCAACGCTACTCGCCTCCGTGACTTGGTACACAGGTGCTCGCTGGGTAACGATAAATGAGTAGCAGTTTCTGGCCTTGTTGTGGCATAGTGTTCAACCCTTTTGTGCCCGCCATTGGGAAAAAAATAAATATTTGCAATACTTAAATTCACTATGCAAATTATTTTTATATCTAAAAATAAGTAGAACTGCAGAAGATGTAGTGATGAAATCTTGTTTTTAGAGTAAAAATAAAAAAATAATTACGTGTATTAAAATTAATTGCATAATTTGATAGATTCATTTCCTTTTTTTTAACTAACTGTATGGTAAATCACGTTTTATTTGACACATATAATATTTTGTTTCAAACTTTTCATTTTCCTTTTTAGAAATGCTTCAGATTATTTTCTATATTTTGCCACATGATTCAGATAACATTTAGTATTGATTTAATTCTCAACTACTGGAAAAATACGATGCTTACTATTGTTTAACGATATTTGCGATTTACATAATTTGTTTTGAAGCGCTGTTCTGCATCATGAAAGAAATCTACTAGAAACAAGTTGAATGAGGTGTAGGAAATTGGAAAATTAATTTTAGTTAGGAAGAATTTTTAAATAGTGACGTTGGGAATCTTTTCAACCCTATTACTCTCTATTTCAGTGGTTAAGCATAAAGGTCAGAGTCATGAAAAAAGAGGAAAAGAAATCCACGCTTTCCTTCTTGAAGCGAGTAAAACTCCTGAAAGATGCATTTCTTCATATTGGCAATTTTACAGAAAATTAAAATCAGCATTTACTTTGACTAATACTAATTACAAAACTTGTAACAGAATAAAACAATTTCATTGATATATTATTTAATTCGTATATCTGAATGGAGTGATATTATTTTCGAAAAGTTCAGTTTCTTCCCTTTTTAAGCCAAATAAAGAGTGTCATTTAAAAAAGACAAAACCTTGATACTTTGACAAGTGAAATGTTTCAGGCAATCTTGAACGCCGGCTGATAAGAAAGAGTGGATACTATTTGACTTTGACTCAACTCTAATCTAGATTCCTTTCAATTGAATTTTCCACAGCGATGCAGATAAATCAAATCAGGAGGAAAATCTCCAGCGAAGGATGTTCTTTTCCTAAACTGTTAAAATGTATTTCTCACTGTCTTTAAAAGAAATGTGGTAGCTCCGTTGATGTAATAATCAGTAATGTCAGATATTGAAAGAAAAACCTTTTATTGAAATTTTATTATATATCGATTGTGAACTCATATATGAAATATTGCAATATATATATATATATATATATATATATATATATATATATATATATATATATATATATATATATATAACATATTTTACTCCTTTCATTTTAATTTATATGCTGATTGATTTAGAGAATTTGACAATTGATATACATATACACTGGTGTGCAAAAATTAAGGACGAAACGGTTTATCTAGTGCAGCGTCGCTCAGCAGTGTTCCAAATCGATAAAAATCGTACCAGAACATCCTCCAGATGTAAGAATATGGAAAAAAAACTGTCCAAAAAAATTCCAAATGATTAAAAAGGAACTTTTTTGAAAAATGAGCATGGAGCAGAATGACAGAGACGGCCGAAACATCCATGTGACAGCTCTCTAGCAAGAAACATCCAGCTTTTAGTAGGGGATATGATCTCCCCTGACTGCTGTGCAGGATTGACATCGTCTGTCCATAATGAGTATGAGGTTGTTAATAAGTTGTTGAGGTACTGCTGCCCATTCTTCTTGTAACGCCAATCGCAGCTCCGGACTGGCGCAGTTACTGGCGGTTGGTGACGTGCCACCAAGCGTCTCCCTAGAAAGTCCCACACGTGTTCGATTGGATTTAGATCCGGGGACCTTACCGGCCAATCCATGCGTTCAATATCCTCACTTTCCAACAGCTCTTCGACAGCCTCTGTATGATGAGGTGAAGCATTGTCGACCATCAAGAGGAACTGGGGACCATAGCACTTTTAAAAAGACGCACATAAGGAAGGAGAATATCATTACAATAACGGGACCTGGTATTGAACCTTCTTGGACGACATGAAGGTCAGTACGGGTACCAAGCATGATGCCTCCCCAAACGAGAACACCGCGACCTCGAAACCGGTCCCTTTCGACGATGTTGGCGGGGTTAGAGCGTGTTCCCCGCTCTCTCCAGATGTGTATGCGTCCAGAATCGATAGTCAGACTAAATCTGCTCTCGTCCGTAAAGAGTACTCGACCCCATTGCTGATCCGTCCAGTTCTGGTGTTCCCGGCACTACACAAAGCGCCTTCTCCGGTGGACAGACCTTAATGGTACACAACGCACAGGTCGTCGTGCGAACACGCCACCATTGTGCAGCCTCCTGGTGACTCTAAACCGTGATATCAGTCGTCCAGTCGTCTGTTGGAGGTGACTCGCAATTTCTACAATCGTTCACCGCCTTTTCCTTCTTGCCTGTGGGACCATATACCGGTCGTCGACTGCCGTGGTTGCTTGTGGACGACCACTGCTGAACCTTCGGACAGCTGTTCCTGTAGTTTGAAATGCTCTCCAGATTCGTGAAACGATGCTGTGAGCGATTCCAAAATCCGCAGCTACACTTGTCACACTTCGACCTTCCTCAATTTTCCCAATGATTTGACCTCACGTAAGGTCATCTAGATGTCGTCTACGAGATTGTCTGATCATTATTTCACACTGATTAAGCAGCTCTACGTTGTTTAAACTGATATACGCCGTGCAATAGCTTTCACGGAAACGCTGAGCGTACACCGCCAGTCTGATTTATACCCCTCTGACATTCCCCCTTTACGTCATGTTGCGTAATTTGAGTATGCCCTTGCGTACCTGACCTTAGTCGATCTTCTGATTGGTCTTTCGGCCCGATCTACCTATTTGTTCCATTGTTATGCTAATTTTTCCATTTCATCCTTAATTTTTGCACACTACTGTATGTTAAAATATTCCAATACATTTTTTGGGAAGAATTCAGTGATTAAAACTATAATGTATTTCAAAGGATCTCATCATGAACAATGGTTGAGCCATATTGTTTAGGGTTGGAGACCTCAGGTTTTATTCTAGTCACTGTTGAAAGAGCAACAACAGTAAGACTTTGATACAGTATTATCGATAGCCAAACAGATGTGATCATTTTTTTACCTGTTTTGAATATTCAAAGTATTTGCCTTTCGGAAAGATCTTCACAGATAATAAAGTTTTTCATTTGTCTAAAGAATGCAAATCTGGAAAACTCTCGAGTACTCACCCTGACAGATATGCCTCAGAAACTCATAATCGATTTTCCGTTGTATATCGTATCGTATTTTGAACATTTTTATTAACGGTCCTACACGGCTGCTCCTAACACAGGTGTGAGTGCTTGAGAGTCTTCAGAGTGAATACTTGTGAATATTAATAACCTCAATGCTTGTGAATATTAATAAGAGTCTATGACAAGTCTTTCTGGAAACTGCAGTGATTAATCCTCATAATAAAAAGTTTTTAGCTGTTAAACTATTTTCTTACGCAATATCTAATATACTGGGAAAATTGATAGCAATTTTGAAAGTATTGTACGCGAAATTTCTATAACAAAGCTTATATTAACCATTCTCTATTCTTCAAAAGTAAACACATTCCTTGAAAATAAACACATCTTTGAATGCAACAAATTAAGCAGAGAAGTCATTAAAACAAATTAAAATGTAACAAACTGATAACACGAGGGAAAGATTATTTTGATTTTAGTGTTTAAAAAAAAGCATTTATTTATTTTACTGTTCCTACGCTTCAGTTTTCCTGCCCACGACATTCTTCATCGGTTATGAAACATTATTGAAATTAATGTTTTACCTATCTATGTATAAAATTAAATCCAGTTATTAAATTTGTAAAATGAAACATAAATTGTGTCGATTCAGCTTTAATTCTGAAGGAATAAATTCTAAATTATGGATGATCCATTTAAAATTTTGATCCAATTATCATCAATAACAATGTTAGCAATACCATTAGGAATAATTTTATAAAAAAATTCAATCAAAATTTTACTTTGAGAAATCAAATTCAGAACATATTTCATGACATTAGCAGCTAAAGACAGTTGTCAATAAATGTCCAAATCATTCTTACACCTGAGCTTCAGTTTTATTTGTAAGACATTCCCTCCTATATTAGTTTTAAATATTAATAAAAAGGGAATCCCATTTTATTTTCATAGATTCGAACGTACTCTCTTTACCAGATAAGTTTATCTTTCAGAAGGGGTGAGCACAAATAATATACATTACTTAAAATTTATGACGGTTTTCGAAAGCTGAATAAAGGGAAGTCAAAATTTCGATTGTCTACTTACAGACTTTTTGTAAAGCAAAAAACAAAATCTAGAAAAAATGCATTACATATAAAGTAGCATTACTACTACGGCTATTTTTTTATCTATCCTATTAACGTAGCTTTATCGACTCTTGGAGTATTTACATGTGGAAGGGGGCAGCAGTAATTGCAACTCTACTTACTGAACAGCAAACAGATGCAGCCCACAAAAGAACGGCTTGATTCTTCTAACCAGCGGTTAGAAGTAGGCAGGGCGAAATGGGATCCATTGCATACACAAAACAAAAGCCCGATTTATCGGAACTCAATACCAATAACACCAGAGGACGCGAAAGCGGATAATTGCTACCTTTACTAGCCTGCGAAGAGTGGCTCAAGCGAATTATATACCCTTGTTTCGACTGTTGCTGTCTCTTTCACTGGCCCGGACCATCCCCGCGAAAAAAAGGGTTATCGATTTTTTGGTGGGGATATCTAGGAAGTGTTAGCACCTCTACATTAGGAAGGAAAGGAGACTAGAGCTTTCTGTATCCCGTCCACTATCATGGAGTTCATTCAGAAAATTTGGTTGTTCCGGAAATTCGAATTCGATATCATATGATTGACGGCCTCAGTGGCTGATTGGACAAATGGCGTTTGGCCCTCTCTTTGACGTAATACAATTGTTCGAATCGAAAAGGCAGAGAAGATCATCTAATTAGAATAGCATTATGTTGTAATTAGTAAAGCTTAGTGTTGGCATTGTTACAGCCTTAATGCAATTTGTGGTTTCTGGTTAGAAAATGAAGTCATAATTTGATTGTTCCAATCAAATTATGACTTCATATTAGCAAATTCAGAATTCTACAATAATTGCTTACTTTTATAAATTATGTTTTCGTTAATGTTGTTGAATGAAATGGAAGTGAAATTAAAAATTAAATATTTTTCGCAACAGCGCATGTTCATAAAAAATATTGAAATTGGATGTACTTGAGGAAAATAACAGTTTGATAAATTATTTTCCACAATATGGCCACAAAGCAATACGCTCTATACAGAGTATGTTAAGTAAAATGAGTTAAATCTTTCATTCATTTATATAATGTACAAATGATAAATAAAAAAAATATGCACAGTAAGTTTTAATTACGTATTTATCTTTTAATAAATAAATTGAATATTTACATTAAATAGTATTAGTTTGTTTAGTAATTGTATTAGTATTTAATATCGAATGCAATAACTTTTTAATGTGCTTCAAAATAAATATTTTCCACAATTAAAAATTTTTTTTCCGGTTCTTTAATAATTAATAAGATATTGAAAATATAAGACAAGAATTAAACTAAAACGCATTGAAAAATAATACATGAAATATAGTTTTCTAGTATCAATTAAATAAATTATTAAAATAAATATGTATAACATTTTTATTAGCATATTATTAAAATTATAATACAAGTCACGTCTTTTTATGTCTTAAATATAAGAAATCAAAACACGAAATTAGTCTATGAAGGCTTATTATACAATACAATCCGAATTTAAAATACTCTGAATTTTAAATTCGGGGAATATTTTTATTCAGAGAATCATAATAAAGTATTCGACAAATTTTATTTATAATGCATTTAGTTTTGATGAAAATATTTCATAATTAGAATGTAGTAGATGTTATCTATTGAAATAGATAAAATATTTCATTTCTTTATTATTTTATATAAGAAATATTTTAATAACAAATAAAAATATTGATAAAATCTATCGTAAAAAGAGTGAGTCATGCATATTGTGTTTCATTAAATGTTAAATTTGTATAGGAAAACCTTTTCGGTTAAAAATAGTTCTGCACAGTCAAAGACAGCCAAAGCATCTTCATGTAATTTGAAAACTCTCTTTTGTAGCGCAATCAAAAACTTTTCTCAAACTAAGTTCTTTTTTTCCTCCCGTGTTCCCGGAGAAGAAATATTTTAATTTATTTTCCCCTTCGCTCTGTATAGCATTAAATTACATTTTCTTACAGAGAAATTATTCTGTTCATATTTCATGCTATTTGAATGTTTTCTGTGATATTTTTTTATTTTCTATTTCTACAATTTCTTTTAATATTCATCACCAACAAAAAATATAATTTTACAAGATAATAAGGAAAAGAAGATACAAATTAAAACTATAAACATGATATAGTGGCGATATGGAATATTCTTACATTGATTGCGCACCTAAATTTATTAATGAGTGACTTTGAGTTCCTTTGAAGTTATTAATGAGTGACTTTAAGTTCCTTGGAATTTATTAATGAGTGACTTTGTGTTGTTTTGAATTTATTAATGAGTGACTTAGTGTTGTTTTGAATTTATTAATGAGTGACTTTGTGTTGTTTTGAATTTATTAATAAGTGACTTTGTGTTGTTTTAAATTTATTAATGAGTGACTTTGTGTTCCTTTTTTTTAAAAAAATCCACTGGGTGACTTTTTACATTATTATTTATTAAACAATATTGTTATTAAAATTAAAAACAAGTCAGGGATTCCTATAATTTAAGAATATAACTCTTATATTAACTCTTATTATTAATCTTTGGCACATTTTTTACTAATTTTGTTCAATATAAATTAAGTAAAACTTGAGAGAATAAATAAATAGATTAAAAATAAAAAATAATGAAATTTAATAGAATGATCAGAAATGACTGTAATTCAAATATAAATCGAAGGGAATATTTAACCAAGTCAATACAGGAAATTATTGGGCTATTGATTTTTTATTTCATACATTAACAATATTAATATACATAATAAAAAATTAACAAAAATTTTTAATTTGTTAATTCAATATATCGGTAATATTCAATCTGGTAATAATATACTATACTATAATAAAACTTTAATTTAGTAACTCATACTAAAATAAGTAAAAACTTGAATTTAGCATATAATCAATACGTTGAATTTCGAACCCAGTGAATATATTTATTCTTACAAATATAATAAATTTAAAAAATTATTTCATGATTAGCTTTCATAAAAATATTTGATAAGCATCAAAATATTATTGTTTAAATATATTCACAAATGAATAAGAAGTTTTATTTCTTTATAACTTTACACAAAAAATGTGATGATATTGATTACTACAGTTAAAAAAACATGAAATGTGTTTGTAAAAGTCTTGTTTTCATTTCTCATATGAAAAAAAAATCAAGCTCCTTGTTTTGTTCTGTTTCTCAAAGAAATTATTTATGACTAACGGATTTATAAAGTTAAGAGATATCAACAGAAATTTATGATTTTAGATATTTAGGTTTCAGTATTTAGAAAACAAGTTCTTAGATAACGAAATTCAGTGATAACGAAATTTTTAAAAATTATTCTCTTAGGGAAATATGTGGTAAAAGAATGCTTTACATTTTCTTATTTTATATTTTATTCTTTAGTTTAGTTTAACTTATATTATTTTGTTTGATCAGAAGGTAAATGAATAACGTCAAAACAAAATGGTTGCAACATTTACCCAGAATGCTTATAGGAGCAAAATACTAATAATTTAATTCTGAAGAAGGCATACAGATAAAATATAATGTTTTCTAAACACAAAAAAATCGCATGTAAAGTAATACACTGCTGGACAATTGCTAAGGACGGATCACAAATTGCAATGTAGCATAATATTAAGCGAGACATGAGGCCTAGTAGGATAAAATATAGTTGCCACACTGTTCAGACATTAGAATAAAGAATACTTATTGTTCTGGAAAGTACAAAAGCTGTGAAACATCTAAAAGAAAAAAATGTTCATTTGATGCTGCAAATGGAAAAATGGAACAATGCATCTAAAAGTCAGAAGGCACTTTGAAGAAAGGTATCAGTACGGGATATGTCCACCGTGGAGTGTGATGCAACATTCCACACATCGTATCATACTTTGCACAACATTATCCAGCAGCTGTTGAAGCAATTTATCCCATTCCTCTGGGAGTGCACGGATGAGAGTGTTCTTGTTTGTCGGAGGATAGTTTCGACCAGCAACTTGCCTCCCCAAAGCATCCCACACATTTTTAATGGGTTTAGATCTGGAGAACGTGATGGCCATACGAGGCATTGAATACCCTCGCTGTCTAGACAATCCTGAACAGCGAGTGTTCGATGACATGTTACGTTGTCGTCCATAAAAACAAATTTATCACAGACAGCACCACGGAAAAGACGAACATGAGAAAGTAGAACTTCATTAACGTATCGTTGGCCCGTCATAGTCCCATTCGCAACGACATGTAGGGGCGTGCGGCCATTGATCATGATGCCGGCTCACAACATGGCACTGCATGTCGGATATCGGTATACCCTTTCCTGGATATTTTCTGGACTATAAGCAGCACCACTCTCGCGCCAGATCAGTTGGCGTCTACAATCCGATGACAGACTGAACCTATTCTCATCTGAGAATAGTACGCATGTCCAGTCCTGTTCAGTCCAATTGCGATGCTCACGACACCATTTCAAACGGGCAGTAGGGTGCTGTCTGGTCAATGGGACATACACAACAGTTCTGAGGGCGTATAGTCCTCCTCACCTCAAACGTCTAGCAACAGTTTTTCGGGAGATCTGCTTTCTTGAAGCAGCAAGAAACTGATTTGCCACCTGCTGAGCTGTGGTGCGCCTGTTCCATTTTGCTGATAGGACGATATATCTGTCTTCTGCAGGCGTCGTACTACTAACACGACCTCCCCCGTGCCGCCTACTACACATTCCAGTAGTTTTAAATGACTTCCACAGCCGTGGAACAACGCTGTGAGCGATGTCGAACTCCCTGGCAACATCTGTTATCTTTCGCCCTTCTTCGATCTTTCCAATAATTCGGCCACTCATAAAATCATCTAAATGATGTCGGGAAAACATGCCAAAAATTTCAAGTTCGTCTATTAAATCTTTCCTGTAAAACTTTGACTTGAAAAACAGCTGTCCACACGCGTCAAAACCTTTAAAGCTCTTATGAACGCTATCACGTGATGAACAGACGTGGAAAGAAAATTTGCATACGCATACTTCTTCTTACTATATCCCGCACTTTTTCTAATTTTCCACATTTTGCTTGCTTTCATTTTGTGGTTGCTATGGATGATATATCCGTCCTTAGCAATTGTCCAGCAGTGTATTAGAAAAGTTATAAACTTGTGGAGGATTCTACAGTCTGTTAAAACATGATTTGATATGTATACTGAAAAAGAGTTTAGTAGTTAATACAATATGTAATTTGACTGAGAATCTACATTAAGTTGAATCTTAATACAAAAATTTAACTTTTAAAACAACTACACAAACATTTGCATATTTATTTATCCATCTACCTATTTATATAACAAAATTTCCTTTTACTCTTTAATTTCTAATTTCTTTTGATGAAAACTTTAATGAAAAGAACTGAAAAATAAAAATGATTTTTAGCAAAGTAAAGTTTTAATAATTTGTTTTATTTTGATTAAATTAACAGTGCACAATATAATTACTTTGTACAAAGAGTACTGAAAATATCAATTCCAGAATCATGTTTTGTGTGGTTAGTATTTCTTCATAAATAAAACTAATTCACATACTCATAAATCATGTAAACTTTACATGAAATAACTCTTGACGCCCATCAAAGAAATATGCGCATTTTAAGGAAACAAGAGTGACAAACAATTAAAACCATGTTGTCATATGTTGAATAGGAAACTGGAATTGTATTCACCTAGAATAATAAGAATGAAAAGCACGTATATCCAACAGAATTGTATTCATTTCGTAATTCTACTTTCTACACGAGAATAGTTCTAACTCTCTGGGTAATAAATTTATTTTAAGGTTATAATACGTCACTTTATGAATAAATAATGTAGAAAATATGAATAAATTATGTAAAAAACATTTTCTTGCAATTTAAAGTTAGATATTTATTTTCTCCAAATAGTAGCAGAAAGTATGTAATAATGTATAGTATGTAATGAAATTTTTTTCTGAATTCGGCACGAATTTAGTTTCTTGGTAGCTCTGCGCAGAATTTCCATTGCCTACTATTATAAAACTCGTCATGAATTTTTAACATAAAGTTTTCAGCATTCTTTATCTTTTATTGTATTTCAAACAAAAAAATAATAAAGTAATAATTTGCTTACACTGCTTATGAAAAATAAACATCCCATTTTTGTAAAATTTTGCTTAAAATTAAGTCAAATAATAATTTGTAGCAAGCAAGTCTAAGAACATTATAAGTGTGGACGAATATTTTCTAAACTGTAATGGAAAAATTGGTGGAAAAAAATCAAATTTTTAAAATAAAGTTTTAGTAGCAAAAAGTGTGCTTCCGTAATTGACAGATGAGACTGAATAATGTAGTGCAGAAGGTCATTTATTAAAAATGTCACAAAATGTTCCCACACTATGTCACAAAATAGGATAATTAATAGTCTTTAGTAACGAAATCAGTGACGTAAAACTAATCTGCATTAAAAAGTATACTGTTTTACCCCACATAGCAGACATTTAACCGCAGATTATAAGACATTTCTGCGAGTTGCTTTTCCAAAAGATGTCAAATAAACATTAGTGTGCACACCCGTGTTGCAAATGAAAGAAACAAGAAACTCCCAAGCACACACATTCAAGTAGATGCGCGCGCATGCTGAAAATATAAACGTAACACATATTTTCCATTTTTCAACAATGGGGAGTATCGAACTCAGGATTTTCCACTTCAAAAAGTGAGGTTCTACTACTAGATATCAATGAGTCTAATATATATTATTTAAAACATTTTTTAAACTTTTTTGAAGAAACATGTATATTCTGTTATAAATAGTTACTCCTAACATACAGTGACATACATTGTTGGTAAACGCATGTTTAAATTTAAGAGCAAAATTTTTTAACTCCAGTTAACTCCTTAAACTGATCTTTGTTAATTGAATCAAAAATTTAGATGTCATTTGTTTCCTTACATTTCAGTTTTTTTCATTTCACCACAAAAATTGTCGGAAATAGAATATATAAAAATATTAAAAATCTTAGATTGTTAATAAGAAAAAAAGAGGAAAAATTAGTTTTGTTACTATATTGCTAGTTTTTCTTACATTTACAAAGACTTAATTATTAATCTAAAATATATGAATATGTAAAATACAGAATGTATTTGCTATTCATAAACTTTATATTCAGCAATGTTAACAGCTAAAACATGCTTTGAATATTGAATGTCCTCATCATTTGCTCTTCATAATATATTATAAATAAGTAAAATAGGTATTAAAATAATGCGCACATTCCATAGAATGAACTCCAGATTATAAAGATAGAACTGCATATATGATAGGATGAACTGCAGATTAAAGATGCTATTTTAGTTACATGTATTCAGAAATATTTAAAATTTAAATAAAAACAAGAACACACCCATTTAAAATCATAAATCTATTTTAAAATTAAACTAGCAAAAATTAAATTGATACTAATGTAAAATGATTTCTTATGACTCGAGTGATAGTAAACTTCATTTAAACCAAATCAACCTGTTATTTAAACAGTAATGTATAATTATATGGATTTAGTATATTTTACTCTATCTTAATTAAATCATACAAAATTATTAAATCATACAAAATAAAACTAAATTATATACCAAATCAGTACTACAGTGTTGAAATTGGTAATAAAAGCTAAGATGGCAAATACCCTAGTGATGAAATATTATACCTTTAAGAAATGAACAAGAATATGATATAGTTATCTGAATACATTCCCGATAAAAAAGAACAGTTCTTACAATCACTTCTAAAATCACTGTTACTGGAACCACCATTTCTATAAATGGAAACGTTACAATAATGCTACATTATATCTTATGCAATATTATAGAAGAATAAATAGAAAGAGAAGAAAAATATTTTATCTTATTTCGGTTCACTAAGAGTAGTCGGTGAAATAGTTGGAAGTGATTGATCACTTTTGCTAAAATACTTTTATAAATCTCAACAGAGAGCCGTTATTTTCTATCATTGCAGATCTTAGTAAAAATCAGTGATTTATATTATTTATTTCCTAGAAACAGGAGACATTAAGTAACTAGAGTAACTCATGTTTTTTTTATATTATATGAAACAAAAACATATAAAATAAATAATAGCTTAAAAGAATGAAACTGCAAAGATTTCAGCTAGTTTTCTATATAAAATATGTTTTGTTATGATATTTCAAACATAAATGTTTTAATTTATGCATTTAATTATTATTAATTTCGTTTCGTAAAGTAGCTTATAAAAAGCTGATTATATTTTCTAGCTACTATTAATATTTTTATTAAATACAAGTGATTTATGAGTGAAAATATAAACTTTGTTTAAATGAGAACCATGGGAAACGTTTGGATAAAATCTGTTATTCTTTCACGTTTCGTTTGGTTTTTAAAAAGAGTGAGATATTATATTTAAATAATATTTTCAGAGGAAAATAAGTAGACCTTAGTTTATCATTTGATAAAAACACTCTTATACAACGCTTGCACAAATTATAAAAAATTAAAAAATAACTAAAAGTAACTTCAAATCTTTAGTAAGCAATAAAATTAAATCCTAAGTTAATTTTTGTCTCCATATTGAATCTGAACTTCTTTTTTTATATGTATTCAAATAAGATAATTTGGGGTTAGGAAAGGTGGAGTCCAATATGCTAAAAAATATTTTTAAAGCATTTCGAATAATGTGACACAATCTAATAAGCAAACCGAGTAGTTATCTTGCTTCAAGTATACTACTGTATTTTATCCACATTATTTCAAATAATTTGACAGATTTCAAGAAGAAAACCGAGTAGTTGTCTTGTTTCAAGTATATTGCTGCTTTTTATCCAACGACACATTAAAATTTGAAATATTTTTATGCATGCAATACCTTGTTCTTTATGGTATTTACTCAAGCCCCAGTATTTAATTCATTTTCAGGTTCTAAGCTATCAAATAATTGAATTCCAAATTTACAACGAAAAAATTTTGATACAAATTAAATTGAATGAAATAAATTGAAAATTAATCTTTTCAATTTATTTCATTTTTTACACATGTAGACACATGTGGGGATTTACACCTGTAGAAAGGAAAAATTAAAATATTATATCGTAACCATCTCTTCAATAGGAATTTAGAATACAATTCTTACCACGGAAATCTGCTCAATAATTCCCCCATGTAAAAGAAGATGGATACGCTATTTTATTCATAAAATTGTTGAAATTCTAATTGCAAGCAAATATTGAGACAAATTTAAGAAACTTTAGATTTAATGAGTAGATCCATCGTAGTTTTGATGATGTCAAAAATGGTCGGATGAAATGTTGTATAAATATTGTGTTGCTTATACAATTTTATAACAACTTAACTCGTTTAACCCAGTTAATGTCCGAATAATGCATTTGTTTCTGTAACATTGATTCCTGTGATGCCATGGTGTGTTCAGAAAGAGTCAGAGATTGTATTGTTGGCAACTATTTATGACTTATAACTTTAGTGTTCTTTTTTGATCGAAACCTATGCTGCAGAAAAAAATGATGCTACAGTAAATTTGAGATAAAAAAAAAAATCTTTTGAATGAAGACGCCATTCTACTTCTTAAATGAAACATAAAAAAAACCATCGCAATATTGGAAGCAGAATACAAAAATTCTTAACACGTTTCTCCAAGAAACAACACTACGTGTATTAAAAATGTATCTCAAATCACGTACAACTGTTACATCCTTGTATCTCTCCCCCCTACGAGCTGGGGAAAGGGAGTAGATAGAGGGGGGGTTCCGGGCCGCATCGACAGAAGGGCCAAAAATCGAATAAACCGAGAAATACGGCGGGAAAGTGGAACCGATACTAAGATTTTAGATCGATATGGAATCGGGGATATTTCAAACGATTCCGAAAGCAAATCTCTGATGAAATCGAATAAAATCTTTGGTACTTTCAAAAGATTCAGCGTATTGAGTCGAATGGGCCGAAACAACACTTCTCTAGGTAGGGGAACATATATTCTTTCCCAAGTTCGTTTGCCGAGCTGGATTCTATTTTTAGAACAGCTACTTTTCCAGACTTCTTCTGTCTGAGAGCTCTAGTGGTCTGCTGAAAAGTAGTGAAATTTATCCATGCTTGTAAATGAAGCGTACATTTTATTTTTTTCGCTCATTGTAGAAGGGGAGAAGCTGTATCATATATTATACTTAAAAACTATTAAACTAACGTAATCTGCATATAGAATTTAAAAAAGAAAATATAAAATCAGTTACATGATTGATTTTGTGAATAGCCAGAAATAAAATAAAAAAATAGTCTCTGTTTTGTGACCCAATGCACAAAATTATAGTCAGATAGAACAAAACTCACAAATTAAAAGCCATTATAGATTTTATGCTCCACACTGCAGTTTACAGAATGTAAACTAAAAATTTCTTTATATAAATTAGTTAAATAACCGATAAAACAGAATAAAATTATGCAAATCATAAATTTACTTATATCCATCCTTTTCTTTCAGTATAAAATGTATAATTGAATGGCTGAAGTTATGGACTTCAAATACACAGTTTATAAGTTCGAATCACTCCTCGAGAAAATGAGTGTATGGTTTAAAACCAACCTTAAATCGTAAGTCAAAACAGAACTAACCCTTATGTGAAACATTTGACCATAGAGTAACAAAATGACCAACGTTTTATATAATGTAAATGCATTCTAATTTTCTTTAATAAATATAGTAACAATGTTTAAAAATAAACTAAGAATTTATACTGTAAAGATAATATATCATAAAATATTGTAACAATGGTTATCTTGATATTACGTTAACTGAAAAAATAAAATAAATATAAAAGTGATTTTAAGCAAACATAATTTAAAGTTATATTTTGTAATTCTGAGATGTGTGACTTTTATTTTTCATTTTTAACAGAAATTATTTACCAAAAATGTTTGATGAAATTCAGAAATATAATGTGAACAATAAAAGAAATAATTTATTTTAAGAAAAAATCGCATGAAGTTTATAAAAAAGATATCAATGCATTTGAAAAAATATGTTGAAATCATTTATTTAAACAACAGTCATAAAATAAACATACAGTTTATAAAAATGATTCCAATATATGTAAATTAAGAATATAATAAGATTAATACCACAATTACTCATTTGGTTAATAATAAATGAATAAAACAATATACAACGTAATGCAAAAAAGTACAAAAAATATTTGTAAATTAAAATATATAATACGATTAACCCTTAGCTATTTATTTGATAAAAAAACAATAAATGAACGTACAAATATTAAAAAAAAATGTACAACGTTAAATACATGGTTTTAAAATGTAAATTTAAATGTTGTACAATTATAAAAATCTTTTCACCATATTTTATCTCAATGCTAACAATGAAATATTTATATTTTAAAAAAGGATGTTTTAATGTTTTGTATGTACAAAGTTATGTTTAAAGTATGTAATAAGAGCTTCCAATATTTACAAATAAATAAAAGCACATTTAATATAAAGATATTCAGAACTTTTGCCTACATTATTTTTAGCAGTCATATATAGGTTATATTTTTCAATTGGTCAACTTAAATAAATTTAATAATATGGAAGCGTTGTAATACTATCAATATTCAAAATATTGACATAATTCGGTTTCTGCAACTACAACCGATTCAGTGAATTTGCATTACATTAAAAAATATACCAAATATATCTGTTGATACACAAACAATCGAATAATAAATTATAGCTTCTGTAATTTTATTATGTTTGAACGTTTATATAAAGAATTGAATGATAAAAGATAAAAAATAATTTTTTTAAACAAAGCTTGAAATAAAACTAGAAAACACACAATTTTCCTTTATATTTAATTAGACACTTATTATACAAATATAAATTTAAAATATTTTTTGAAATATTAATTTTGAATTAATATTAAAAATGTACTTTAATAAAATAACTATTCAGAAGATTAATTTTAATATAAATAAAAATTAATTTTCATATCAATTTAAATTTGTTAAAAAATTTTTTATTAAAATATTACTAATTGATTAAAATTATTTTTATATTTCTTAACATTTTATAAAAATAAATAATGTGCTTCAGATTAAAAAACTAAAAGTTGGTGGTAAAAAATATTGTTTTTAAAGTTTAAAAATAAAATAATAGAAAATACTCTTAGGAATAATAAATCCCTGCATAATTAAAATGCATTTTCTTATTACGATAATAACTATTCAAAATTACTAAATTAATTTGATCATCTTAAAAAAAGCTGTTTCTAATTTTGAAGTGACTTGACTGATATTTTTTTCCAATATAACACTAAAAAGCAGAAAAATCGGCTATAGGACATAAAAAAAAATTTGCACAATTCAATAAAATCTCGACATTGTCGATAAAAAAAATGCTGGCTTGAAGTTCTAGTGTAAAACAGAAGGCGCACTCTCTAATAAGCAGAACAAGAACTAATAAGAATGTAGTGGGAAACTAAAGTTGAAGAAAAGAAGTTTGACTCGTGATGAAAAAAAGGAACGTCAAATTCTATTTCCACCTTTCAAACAATCCCCTGAAATAAATAAGAAAATTCGAATAAAAAATATAAAATTAGACTTTCAAAAAACATTTTCCCCCCGATTTTTCGTTGCCTGTCAACATATCCAGTTCTTGATCAAGGGGCAATATGACGTTTGCTGCAGACGACTTTTTCTTACTTTCTTCCGGAAGACAAGTTTCCAGCCGTCGATACCAAATGACGCGTACATTTCAGAATTATAAGGCGGCTCCTAAAAAATATATATCTATAAAAAATTAACTCGAAAGTAAGAAATGAATGCCCGAAAGGTATGTATAAGCAAGATTACTATTTCCAGAATATTTTCAGGATAAAAACAGAGAAAAGATGAATTATTTTTAATGAAAAGCGTTGAAAAAATATCGGCAGCTGTTTTAAGTTAAAAATGTAAGGCGGTCAAAAAATTATTTTTACTGTATAATTCTAAGCTACTACAAGAGCTAATAATAAATCATTTCTCTAGTAATTATAGAGAATCCGAACTTATTAAAAATATATGTAAATTAGAATAAAATTTTAATTTTCTGAAAGTAAAGTAAGTTTTTAGAATTTAAAAGTCTTAATATCTGTTCGCAACTAAATAAATGATGAATATTTTTTTTAAAAATTATCTTTTTTTCTTTAATAATTGAAACATACGTCTAATTCAAAGAAATTTTGCATAATAAATCCGTATTTTCACGTGGGCATTTTATTATTCCTTAAATAAATCAGGAAAAAGTTTGTTTTTCGAAAATTTGTATAATAGTTAATTTTCAAAAGCATAAACATTTTCTCCATGTACATTATGAAATTAAATTTAAAATAAATCAATTAATTAAAAATTGTTAATTGATTTAAATTAATTAAAAATAAATCGGGAGATCAAAAAGCTTTTATTTAATTTTAGATTTTTTAAAACTATTTGCAAATGAATGTTTTAAAAATAACATTCAATAATTTTTAAACATATTTGAAGAAAATAATTAAAAAACTGATAAAAAAATAGCGATACTTTTCTGAGTAATAAGTTTAAAATTTGTTTAGCGGAAATGCCAATTTAATTTTTTGAACAAAAAGTGTTACTTTTGTTTAGTATTTAGCAATTGTTATGGATATTAATTATGGGCAACCTTTTCTATTAATTTTTAACTTTGCATAAAAAGAAGGAAATGAAGTACAAATACTAACAACGAACCATTTTATTGTTGCCAAATCAACTTTTCTTTGCTAAAATGTCATATATGAAACAGAAAATTTTACTAATTTCTTCAAAGTTGTTTTAGCTTAAATAGGTAAAAAGTAGAAATAATTGAACAAATAAGGAAATAAAAAGTTTTAAGCAAAATAATTATGTAATTTTATTCATACCTTCAATTATCGAATAACGATACAATATTTTAAATGTTCAAACATTTAATTCTGGAATTTAGCATAATTATACTTAAACTTCTAATATACGAAAACGCAAATATTTCTAAATAAAGAAATGCATCAAAATTATAAGAAATACATAAAATAATGTGATAAAAGTAGAGCAAAAGTCCTTTTTAAAAAAATAATCTATTCTATTTCATAAAATTCTGTATTTTTTAAACGTTTTAACGACTATAAAATAAATAAAAATGTATATGAAGAATCAATAAAGAATAAAGCTCAGAAAATCACAATATCAATAAAATTAAATGTTTATGTAAATAACGCTCATTTTCATAACAAAATTAAAAGTAAACTCTGTATTAATAGTTAAATAAAATACTAAAATAAATCACTAAGCAATTTCAAAGAATGTTTTTTTATTCATTAATATGTCATTCAGTAAATTACTTTTAATAACAAATGATATTTTTGATAACTGAATATAATAACAAATTTCATATAGATTTAATGAAAAAATTTATAAAAAAAATCTTAATTTATCTGTTCCGTAATTCAGTTTTCTGTTTCTTACTTTAGTTTCGATAAACAGTTGTTTTTGTATTTCCGTTGCATAATTCTATGCAGTAATATTGTATTCCATACTAAAACAAAATGATTTTGTTGCATAATAATTACCCATTATAGAATATAATAAATTATCTACAAATGTAGGAAGGTTAGAAAAACAGGAATTAAAACAAATTGAAAAACAGGAAAATTTCTGAATTAATTCTTAATCTATACAATTATAGTCAAAACAATTCTAGAAGATGTTAAGAAATAGTCAATTATTAACAAAGCTAAAGACGATATAAAAATGTCAGAAGAATTAAATTAAATTGGAAACATTATATGGAAGGAAAAAATCATCAAAAGATCAAAGGTATTCTCATTAAGAGTATTAGGAAAAAAGTAATACTTTAATAATAATGCTTTATAATTACATCATGAATTTAAAACACGAGATCTTATCTTTCGTTTCCACTAAAGTTCAATAATCTTTCTTCATTTAATCAGTTAATTAGCTGATAACAATATTAGACACTAAACATTTTCCCCCCACCATTTTATAGAAAATTTGATTAATAAAATAGTTGTCCAACTAGTTAAAATTTATTATGTGTAATACAAAACATAATAGAAAAGTAACAAATAATAAGTAATACTTTCAAGTTTTAATAAAATCCCACAACACACCAGAATTCCTTATAACCAAACTTAAAAAAACACTTAGTGACCAAAGAAGAGTTAATTTAAACTATTTGAACAATAGAAAAGGTTAAAAAAAAAGAATATTGATTTCTTCGTTGATCATTTGACGAAAAGAAATGAAAGAAGCCGCTAAACGACAATCGGATGCTGCCATTTTTCAAATCGAAATTGAGACCAAATACTTCCGATTGGTTGGGGAAAAGAAAAGTGGGAGGCGACCAATTTGAGATCGGATCCATCGGCAGGCGACAAGTTTTATGTTTCATGTCACTGTGAGTTATGGATCGGATGAAAATGTTCTCAAAAATGTCAATCACTTCTGGTTCTTCCCACATACTTTTTTTGCTACATGTAATTTAAAAAAAAAAATATTACCATGCGGAAGACTTAAGTGGATTGAAGGCGTCCAAAGAAATCACTGATTTGAAACAAAATTTAATAGTTTATGCTTTTCGACTGAAATTTTTTCTGAATGCGAGATTTATAATTGCTTGTTTTCAGAATCAGCTTCCTTATTCATGTTAGTTTGAATATAAATTACTCTAAATTAATAAATAATATAATGTTAAAAATAATTATTTGTCTCCGAAGATTAAGTTGACTATAGTATTCAATTGTAAAGAAGAATTATATGTCTTCATTTAAAAGATATTATGATTCTTCAACTAATATAAATTGAATTTGTAATATATAAAGAGAGAGAGAATAAAAAGCTTAAAGAATGAGAGAGGTTTTCTTTTTTTTTAAGGTTCTTAAGTGATAAAATATGTATTTATTCATCATAGCAATGAAATATTTCAAATTTATTTATTTTTTGATGAAAGAAAAACTTGTTATAACTTAAAGGTATTCAGATTTTTCATATTCTATGTTGTGAAATTTTTTCACGAATATTTCGCTTTTGACAAATATTTTACCGGTTGTTAGAACAACAAAATATAATGCTCAGTTAATGTAACTCATAAAATGCGTTGTAATTTTCTTAAAATAATAATTAATGTATTTAAAAATATAAAATTATGGAAAACTATATTGAAATATTTATAGTAAAAAATACCATAATGTCAAAATTATGATTTATGTTATTTCAAAGCAAACTAATTTTTTAGCAAAGACATATATAATTATTACATTTTAAAAAGGGAAAACAATATAAATGTATTCTCAATATTGAAATTAATGTTATAAAACGAATATTATAAATGTTTCATGGAAAAAAAATAGCTATGAAAAGACCTTGTGATAAAAATGACGACAAAAAGGCTAATGTAGATGTAAACTAAGGAAACAGCTGTGAAAACAACTTAGCGTAGAGTTCGTCATATAGAGTAAAATAAATAAAAAAAAATCGATCGCAGGCATACAATTCATAGTTCATAACCTGGCACACGATAAAAAGGAATCAATCCTCTTGAAATACAAAAATTCATTAAATAATAAAATTATAAATTTTTGTAGGGTTATTGTGTATGTTTGCATTCTATTTCAGCGCTTAGAAATCTCTCAATGAAACTAACTTCTTAAGGAATTTCTAAATAGTAAAAAAAATAATTTTCCAGATATTTAAAAAAAAACTTATAAGAACTAATTGTGATGATACTAAAGTATACATAATTTAAAGATAGATTTGTAAGATAAACATTTTGATTGGAAATGCATTGTTGTTATTTAAACAAGTAAATATGTATGTATATTATGAACGATATCACACACAATTAATTTATAATAATTTGATTTAGTTAAAAAAAACTCAAACCATAGTGAAATAAATATACACACCCACACGAATATGAATATTTAACACATGAAATACCAATTACAGAAGAATTAATTAGCCGTTATTTAATAATAGAATATATGGCATTAGCTACATTTTTATGACTATTGTATTCATGTTAGAAAATAAAACAATATCTTTTTCGCCAAAGGCTTCAATTATGAACTTCGGAACTACAGTTAATATGGAGTTTTCCACCAGCTGCGGCACTCGAGAACAATTTACCAATTATCATTAAAGCTAGTAAGTTTTGTTCCTTGTACAGTTTATTATATTATAAATAGTAAATTCAATGCAATATTTATATATGCGATAACTTCTATGAAAGTGGTTGACATACTTAAAACATAATTATTTTCGTATTTTATCTGCACTTAAGACAAAATGCATTTTCTGAAATTAGGTTTTCCTTTATTTTATTAATTAAATTTCTTTTAACTCCAAAAACAAGAACGAAAAAGCTTTCTTAATCCTGATCATTGTATTAAGAATCGTATGTAAGAAGACATTCTATTTATATATTTTTAAAATTAAAAACAATTATATTACACTTTGCTTTTGATTTTGGTACTATATCTTCAATCGTGTCCCAATCTGATAAAACAAATGCTCTTTTCTTTTGCAAACACGAATGAGTGTTTGCACATTTATTAGTTATTTTAACTTTTCTATACTGCAAGGTTTTCAGAATAAATATTGCTTATATATTTTTGTAAATATACAGACTTTTAAGGAAAAAAACACACACAAATGAAAAAATCAGCTACATTCTGTTTTCTACTGCTCACCGTTTTTTTAATTTTCCATCCCAGAACAACAACAGCAACAATTCGGATGTTACAAAACGAAACCGAAATTTTAGAAATATAAATGGAACATTTGTATTCGTTATGTATTAGATGGCGCTATTTTCACACATCAAAGTAGTTTGACAATATACATGAAAACGTATATTTTAGGCACCAATTGAAGTTATTTAGCTTTGTTTTTCGTTTGCAGATTTTTAACAGTGCATACATGTCTCCAAAATTTATCTTTTATCCCATCTAACTGAATAAACTATCCTATAAAACTGGAAGAAGACGAAGTATTCGACAAGTTTTCTGTCTAGTATCCTCGTTAAACTGGACACGGTATAAGTTTTGCTGTATATTTCCAAAGCATAAAATTAAAAACTGTTTTGAATAGTTGTCAATAGGATCCATTTGAAAGAAATCAGATCAAGAAAATTCTGATCTGTTTCACATCAAAAACAGAGTAGGATAATAATATGACTGAAAAAAATGGCTTAAAGGGACTAATAAAGACACTGTAATACAAAAAGTGGTGTATATCATCCACGCCCTTGTCATCAACGAATTATTAATGACGGAAACTATTATAAAAAGTTGGGAGTAATATATTTTTGTCTTCGAGTGAATAACTCAATGAGGCACAGATGACGTATAATCCAGGATTCCAAATTCTGAATTTTTTTGGTGATAAAGAAATGTTGCCAAGATAATGTACTGTGACGTACGTGATGACATAAATACTAGAGTTGCCAAAATAGACTTTTCTGCATAATTTTTATAGCTCTCCATATCTATCACGTAATAAAAACTAGGTTGCCAGATACATAAGAAAATCCACAGAAATGTCACCAAACCCAGAATTTGGCATCATGGATTATACGGCATCTGTGCCGTCAATCACCAGAGCTCTGAATTAAGTTACACAGACTGCTGAACTAAAATAAAATAATTAATGAATAGCTTACGAATAAGCTACAATTTCTATTAATTACCAATAAAACATACAAAGTATGAATTTAATTATGATACAATACAGGGAAAATTTTCAAATTTTTGTGCAATTAACGTACAACATGGTAGACATTCCACCTCCATTTAATGGTTAAAAAAAATCGAACAAATTTTCGATGATGGCGTGAAATCATATTAATGTTGGGAACGATCAGATAATTAGAAATGTCGCGTAGGTCGATGAAAATTGACCACGTAACGCGATCGTGCAACAGCTGATGGAAGAGAAGCGGTTGAACTAGGAAGACTAGAGACAGTACTGGAGTGGAACTAAAAATAAAACGAAGAACTATAAGCGCTTCTGTCCTGTCCAGATCGTCGCATGTTCCGTAATGAATTCGAACACGAACAGGTCAAAGAAGAAACGAAGGAAAAAAAGTGTAGGAAGCGAATCGGTGGGGACACGGTTACAAATAAATGATGGAGACGAGACAGCAGACTGGAAACTTTCGGAAGCAAGTTGGTTTCCACGGAGAAATTAATAACAACAAAGGGTCTGATTAGCATCTGTTGGGACGGCGATTACTCTACGTATCTTTCACACAAGTTGGGGTAAACATTCATGATGGAAATAAATAAAAAGAAATCGATTTTCACTGAATAATTTACCGGAAGTTGCAAGTAAACATTCAAATTATTTACAAATATAACTGTGAAACAGCAGAAGTTAAGAGTCGTAACAGCAATTTTTGTTAAAAATAAGTAAATTGGTGCATATGAAATAGTTGAGATAGATTTTTGCTATGGTCATCTCGCATAAAATAAGCATATTATCTTCATAGTATATAATAGTTACATGATAGCCTGAACTAAAAATTTGTGTTACTGTAGCATTATTTCCCTGATTTTCTCCCTTTACTTTCACGCCGAGCTGGCAGCCGAATGGTTAGCGCTCTTGCCTTCGGTTCAACAATTCGTGGGCTCGAATCCCACCTTGGGCATGGATGTTTGTAGTAGTTCGGAATCCAATTTAAACCGTAGGTCCCGGTCTAATTAGCCCTCGTGTGCAAAAAATGACCGTTGAGCGACAAATAAACCAACCCTTTCCTTTCACAAAAAAAGTTAATATTGATTTCATGTAAAGTCACATTTACATAATGATTAATTTGTTTCACGATATTTAAAAATTCTAAGGAAAAGTTAAAATGGATATAATCTTAATATTTTATTAAATATTATAATAAACAAATACTAAATAATATTAAAAAATAATCTTTTAATATTTACATATCTATTCTAGTACAATTTTTATGAAATTTGTATTAAACATGCCTCACGAGCTTTTATGGCATTTGTATTTATTGGATTCCGTAATCAATTAAATAACATCATTTATTTGTGATTTAAATGAATTCATTTATTACATAATTATAAAGCTATATATGTGTTTATATATTTATTATTAAATTAATAATTCCGTAATTTATGCAAGAATTGTTTTAAAACATTTTGGTAACAATGATTTATTTTCAAAAAAAATATTATTATTTAATAAATGCATAGATAATTTTATCATAAACATTGTAATTTAAAGGAAATATCAAAATAAGTATTATATAATTGCAATTTGAAAGCAATTAAACAATGAAAATTTATTTTTACATTTAAAGATTTCATATGTAAGCATGTATGTATAAATATATTTCGCATGTACCTGTATAAAAGTTATTTAGTATGTTTTTAATACGCTTTCCATAATCTGAAAAATATAATACTTTATTAATGAATGCAGTTAAAATAAAGCAAATATATTTCAGTTTTACCTATTTTTAAAATTGAGTCTAAAAATATAAATTAATAATTAAAAATATTCATAAGAACTCCAAACTTTTAACTCTACATTCGCCTGAAACAACAGATAAAAACAGCGAATCGATAAATGAGTATAAAAAAATAGTTCTATAAATTTAAAAATTAAAAAAAAATTAAAATAAACGCTGTCACTTTGTTCAAGAGGTCGAAAAAAAATTATATAATGATCAATTTCATAAGCAAATAAACAAAGTCTCTCTTTTAAAAAAAATGATCGACGAAAATATTGAAATAAATGAAAGAAAATCCTTTTTCGAGCTTCTCTGCAGCACACCTAAGTTGCGACCATCGATGCGTAAAATTGACAAAACAAACTCGGTTATGTTTCATAAGTCTCTCGCTACACTCAAGAGAGTTGGAGAAAATGGCAATTTGCCTCCAATCACATTTTGCCCACAAAATCAATATCCCTTTTTTATTTCTGCATCAAGCGCAGAAAAGCGTACTAGGTATTTTTTTCCCTCATCGTAGTACTATTTTTGGTGTACTAGACTCTCTTATTTCGTCCTGCTATCCTCGGAGTTAGAGAGTCATTTGCATGTAAATTGAGTTTACAATTCGGATCCGCCTGATTGCTCTTGTTTGACTCTTGCATTTTTTTTAAAGAAAAGTTTCGCTCCATCCCTTCTTTTCAAGTGCAGGGAAAGGAGGAGAGTTCGAAAAATTTAAAAATAAATTGTCGAAGTATAAAGAGGATGAGGAAATAAAATAATGATGAATACGAATCAGGAAGTAATTGAAATCGAAGCGTGCTTGAGCGGATGGGTATACATTTTCCCGCGCTCTCTTCCAAGTTTTTGGAATTTCGAAACTATCAATGGATAAAGGGATCAATGCACGGACAAAATCGACTTCGTATTTTAGTTCATGAGGATTTTAGACTTCCTACAGTCAAATTACCAAATTCTTAAATATAAAAAAAGAGACTTAGGAATTTCTTCATTGAAAGAGATAGCTCTTTAGAAACGTCGTGTTGATATTTTTTGCAGCATAAGAGAAAGATAATTGTTGAAAGGGAATTTTTTTTGTGAGAAAAAGCTTTATTGTTGTTACTAATGACACTTAGGCAAGCCAAGCTCGCTATGCCTTTGGCTGTGCGAATTTAAGTCAATTGGGAGCGCCTTTCGTTTTAATCAAAGCACCATGAAGGTGAAAGTACGACTTTGCCCTACACACATGCCATATGTACCCGTTTATAGGGTCAACCATTCACACCTCATTCATACAAGGGAAAGACAAAGACAGGATAAATAGAGAGAGAAAGTAAATCCATGCCCGAACCGGGATTCGAACCCAGGACCTCCTTATCCTCAGTCAGGCACGCTGGCCACAAGACAAGTTGGGTGGCGAAAAAGCTTTGACACCACATTGTTGCTTGAAAACTTATCTTTAAACTTCTTAACATCTTAACTTAAAATTTCTTAGCATTCTCTTCGTATTGTAGAGTTCCGGAAAGATAGTGATACCGTAAGGGGGAAGAAAACTCGGAAAACTCCATAGCACGCACCTCGACTAAATCAACCGAAAAACCTTAACATTAGTTCAAAGATTTCGCAAGCGTAATACATAGAGACACATAAGTTAATTAAGTTATATTCATAGCTAAGGAGTTCATCGTGACAAAAAAACAGGATCATCCTTTTCAAAATAGAATGCTTTAAGTTCGATCTTAGCTACTGTTAAGCAATGAGAAGCAAATAGTGCATTTCAGCATTTTGCGTATATATTTTAAGTAACTTTTCATCTTTGTAACACATGAAAATGACACACAATCATCCAAATTGCGTCATTAGCAGCAGTAATCGACAGCAATAAAAGTGCAAATGTTTATTTGTCTTTAAACTATCTCAGCTATCTATTTTAGTTTTCAGCTATCTATTACAGCTATCTATTCTAGTTTTCAGCTATCTATTACATGATTTTATACATAAAAAAAAGAATTTTGAATGAATAAATAATACACTCTATTTTAATAAGATAAAGATATATACTCTTTTCATCATTTTAATAATACTAATAATAATAATATATGAGAAATATTGTAGATATTAAAATAAATGTAAATCGCTTAAAAATAAAATTTTATTGAAAAAGTGTCTTTGTGGTGGATTTTATTGTTGCTAAGAAAATATTGCACTTTATTTTAGTATGATATTTTCTAAGCAGCAAAAAATAAATACAGAAAAATTAACAAACTTTTCAAAAACTGCTTTATTGCCTTTATTTTCCCCAAATTACAACCCTTTAAAAAAGTTTTCTCCTTTTGTTAGGAAAACTGTTTGAAATTGTAAACCACCACAGATCATTGGGAAAAATATTATAATTATTACAAATTATAATGTCAAAAACCATTGCTTATGGGAATAAGTGACTAAAATCAGCAGAAACTAAAACATATCTAGATAATTACGCATACTTTAAGTGGATAATTAAAATGTACTAATTATATCTTTTTAACTTGAAAATTCCCAGAAGCGAAAAGTATACGGTACGGAAAACTAACAGGGAATATAATGCCTCTTTCTAATTAGTTTTTATTTGTATGTGATCCAGTTGGGATAAAAAAATCTGTTAAATATAATTATTTTTCCTTAGTAATGTATGTAACACTTTTAGTAATAATAACAGAAATGAATAACCTCAAAATGATAAACATATGAATATAAAAAATTCCCAACAGTCAAAGTTTGTATTCTTAATTTAATTCTATATTGCGCATTTAAATGAAGAATTGAAAATAAATTAATAGCTAAATAAATATATATAAAAAACAGAAATAAAACATTGCATTTAAAAATATTTTTTGATTTCAAATAATAATGAATGGTATAAATAAAAAATTAAAAATAAATAAATATTTATATGATTATTAAATATTTCCTATTTACCAGAATATCAATATTTTAAACATAATTTCTTTATTATTTAAATCGCTTATATTTAATGATGCTTAGATTTTTCTCAATTATGAAAGAATCTTCTAAAATGAGCTAATATTAATAAAATTAATAAATAGCAATGAATTGAAAAAGATTTGAAAAAATTTAAATAAATAACATCTAAGTGTGTGGAATGTAGGATATTCTGTATGAATAGCAGTTTCATATTCATACAATATATCCTATTTAACGATAAGACAAAAGAATGGAAATTACTGATAAATATGAAGCATACTAAACTATCAAAAAAAAAAAAACATTTGAAAAAAACTATATGTAGTTTATAATTCAAATAAAGTCAAACAAGTTAAAAATAAACAAGCATTCTAATTCAAAAATTATATATTTTAAAGATTTATTCTTGAATTTAAACTACAACAAGCATCCATTTTAAAATTGAAATCAAGCCCGCAAACCGCTAAGTTTAGCAGTTACAGCGCAAACTTTTCCGCTGGCAGCTTGGCAAGGATACAACTATCGATCATACTCAATTGTATACCTGTTATATAAATTATATATACCCGTTACATAAATCACGGAGAGCTTTTTTTATAATAATAAAGCTTTGATTTCTTCTAAGTCATGAAGAACTTTCTTACACCAAAGTTCTCAATCTGTATTTTTACGAAATACAGATAAGGATCCCAAATAAAAAGATCCGAAACAAGGATCAAGGTAAAACGGAGAACGAAATGGTACACTTTGGGAAGTAGCAATCTTACCCTGCGTGGGATCAATAAGAAAGAAAACTGGGCGAAAAAAACACTCGAAAGGTGAAAAGGAGGTTGGTAGGGGGGTCTCACTACTCGTACAACTGTCAGTTGAGCAACCGCGTACTTTCTTCGAGCGATCGATACTTGTTATTTTTTTCACATCCCTTTCTATTCCTGTGCCGGGTATCTAATGTTATCTTGATACCCGTTATTCGTATTCCCGTAACGGGTCATTTCCTTCTTCCGAGACGTATTCGGACGGTGGAGGTTATAGCCAAAATATGTTGTAAATAATAAAGAACATGGCCGGGAAAGAATGAGAAATATAATGCATTATGGGCCTTGTAAAATGCGCATGAATTATGCATAGATGAATCACGTGGTATTCGGAGAGAGAATAATATCGGAATAAGCATCAATGCATGATAGCCGAGAGTCCTACTAAATGTGAAATATGAAAATGAGAAAATTTTGAATAGATAAAATTCCAATTTTCTGGTGAATGCTTTGATTCACGATAAATTTCTTTTTTTGAGGTGTGACATTAAGAATAAGAATATGCAGCTTCATGAAGACAGAGCAAATTATGAGCATTATCACGCTTATGCACCTAATTTCAACAGAAAAATTAAATCGGACAAAAAATTCATACTGATGATACTACACCAATTATAAATAATCAATAATATACTGGTAGTAGATCCATTAGAATTTGTTTAATATTGTCATTTACAATTTTGAAATTAAATATCACATTTTATAGTGTTTACTAAACTTTATATGTTTTTTTAAGATCAAAGGACACTTTGGCAATCAAAATTACTAATATTTGGGAACATAAAGATGCCATGTTCTATAATGAAACAAAAACTTATACTGAAAAACTTTAATATATTCATGATGCTACATGAATCACGCTTGTTAATATGGTTCAATAGAGGAGCCCCAATTAGAACGTCCTAGGTTCGATCCTAGCTAATTTATAGCAACTAAAGAGGGATGGCGCATATCTGCAAGGAGATCCCGGGACTTCTCAAGGTTTCTCCTTTCGTGATATGTAAATATGGCTTCACGTCCGATAGAAAATTTTTTGGGAAAGGAAATCGTGATGGAGATTGAATTATAAAAACTTTCAGCTGTTGGGGTATACACAATGCAGAATGAAATTCTATTATCAGAGACCAATATCATATTTTTTTAAATTTGGTTGAAAGTCATGTGTCTTTATATTATAATGTCCTCTTTTCCTTTATATGAACTATCACCGATTTCAATTTTATTGTTCTGCATTAACAAGTGGAGGTCCTTTTTAAAATCTTTTACTTAGCGCTTGGATTAAGGAAAAGATATATTGGAATAGTACAGGTGTTTTCCCCTCTCTTTATGTACCATGAACAA
Source organism: Latrodectus hesperus (assembly GCA_037975125.1). Classification (NCBI taxonomy): domain Eukaryota; kingdom Metazoa; phylum Arthropoda; class Arachnida; order Araneae; family Theridiidae; genus Latrodectus; species Latrodectus hesperus. The sequence continues at coordinate 34,273,810 of CM075862.1, forward strand.
TTATATTATAATGACTTATTAGGTTGGAGAATAAGTTCGTAGCGTTTTTACCAAAGACTTTTATTTAAACAAAAAGCAATAATTATATCCATAAGTTACTTAATCAATTATATATTCGCTGTTGCTGTTTACAACTTCTTCCCACCTTTCGACCCATTTGTTGATGCCGTTCTGCCAAAAATCAACTGGTCTGGTGTCAAAGGAGTTGTTGAGCCAGTTTTTAAGAACCTTTTTGTGGTCGATAAATACGCTCTTCATATGGTTTGAAGGAGCGGAAAAGTTGGTAATCGGTCGGTGCAAGGTCCGGAGAATACGGGGGATGCTGAAGGACCTCCCATTCAAGCTCTTGGAGTGCGGCTTTGAGGACTTGTGCAACATGGGGCCTGGTGTTGTCTTGAAGGAGTATGGTTAGACCATGTCGATCAGGTCTTTTTCAGTCGAATAGCTTCATTCACGCGGTGTAGCTGGGCAATGTAGAGCTCCTTGTTGACTGTGGCATTCTTTTCGAGTATTTCCCAGTGCACCAAGAAGTCCTTAAAAACTGGCTCAACAATTTCTTTGACACCAGACCAGGCGGTTTATGGCAGAACAGCATCAACAAACTGCTCGAGAGGGGGAAGCGGTTGTAAGCAGCAATGGCGAATATATAACTGATTAACTTATTGATATAATTATTGCTTTTTGTTTAAATAAAAGTCTATGGTAAAAACGCTACGAACTTATTTCCCAACCTAATATATACGTTTGTAATCCTTTTCTTAATAACAGAAATAAAAAGAGGCATGTGTTGAAAAGTTACTGGCATCAATTAGTTTGCTTTCTCGTAGTTCAAGCATCCTCATCAGTAATTTTATAATTAATATATAATATACAAACAACTTTATACACACGGTTACCTAATATTAAAATTAAACAGATGATCTTTTAGATTAGTGCGGATAGTATTTGCGTTTTTTTTCTCAATGCTTATGCACCGAATTTGAAATGTACTTTCATTAAATATTTACTTTAAAACACCCAATTGCAATTTTTTCCGGACACAGTAATAAAATGATTGATATCTCTGATTGATACTGATAACATTTATGTAATTTGTGTTTGAGATTATTCACTACTAATATTTCGAATTTTATGCTTATCACTTTACTATGTACAAGTCAAATCTTTAGGTAACATAGGAAAAACAAAAGATACATCCATTTGAAAATATTTCTGCACGATATTTACTCATACTCAATGCAATTGTTACCTCCTAGAAAATCCCATATGCATGATGCTGCTATAGAATTACACGAAAATGTTACTGTACTCATAATAGTAGCAAAACACTTAGTGTATAAACATGTTGTTGTTGTTGTTACTTATTACACTCGGACAAGTCAAGCTCGCTATGCCTTAACAATGTGAATTTAAGTCAATAGGGAGCATCTTTCGTTTTTAATCAGAGCACCGCGAAGGTGAAAGTACGTTTTTGCTCTTTTTTTTAAAGACTCCGATAGATGGCACCACCAGAGGTCCCACTATCTCAATTTTGACATTGATTTGAATAGGAAGGAAATTTTCTCGAGACCATTGCACCCATGGTAACTGCTCAACGACCGAACACAGGACTTTCGATTCCACAGATTTAACGAGCACGTATATCGCATGTACTCGGTGGGTTTTTGGCGGCATTGGGAATCGAACCCCACCCTTCTGGATGGAATGCCGATAACCTAACCACTAGGCTACCACGGCCCATATAAGCATGCTGATATATTGAGAAAGCAAGTTCTTGCAATATCTCCTGCGCACAAGAATCCAGTTTGCTAAATGTCTATTTATTTATTTATTAAAGAAAAAAAATTTTTGCATTATAGTATTTCCTGAAAATTGAAAACCTAATTGTAACAGAGATTAAACAAAAAGTTTTTCGTGATTTTATGAAAACATCCACTGGACGTAATTTTCAATAAATGACTTCTGCAAAAATTTATTTTGTGAAAACGTTTCGAAATTTACAACTGCGATAATTAATCAAACAGTTTTTTGATAAATTTGATGTTTCATTGTATCTCATACAAAATTTCTATAAATATTTTAGGAATGAAATGTCTTCATGGTATTCTTATAATTGACTAACATTAGCACACGGGATGCAAAAACACTTTTTGTACGAATTTTTTCCTAAAGATTAAATTATTTCAATTAAAAATTTTATTTCTTAAAATTTCTGTATTATTACATTGATTAATCCATTCAATTATCCATATCTATTGAGCCATTTATCACAAATATGGCAAAATACAATCACTCTAATTAGAATATATTTTAAATCAGTGAATATTTTACCATAAAATGAGGAGGACAAAATTAAATCGAGAAAAAAACGATGCATATTTATCTCTTAAAATACAAAAAGCAACCCATCAATTATACAAAATATTTAAATTAAATTATGTATTCATTATCAGAGGCAAAATGAATGAAAAATGACCGATTAAAATGAATTGCCTCCCGTTGGGGTGGCTACTAAATACTTTGCAAGAAAATTGTTCTTCCGGTTGGATGTCGTCAGCGCAGATAGTGGCAGTGAAAGGAGAGGCAAAATAAAAAATAATAAGCTACCACATGAATCGATATATGATGTATGAGCTTGTATCGATTGACGCTTTTTACTCTGGCGGCTAGAGAAAATTGAGATGCGATGCGAAGGATTTTTCTTGCAGAGAGAGAGCCAAAAATGTAATGACCTACTTCTGAAGACATTCGCAGATATCGCCCAATATTCGCCTTATTACGAAATGTTTTGCAGAAGTTCATTCGAGAGAGTAAAAAAAGGAGAAAGAAAGCCAAGAACCTTTCCAAGCCATCTGTCCGAAGAAGATGAGAAGCTCCAGATTAAGATCCTATTTTAGGAGGAGTAACCTCAGGAATATAATGCTCCTCCTCAGAATGATCTGCAGGAAAGTGTGCGCTAGGTTAAAATTGCCGCCAATACACTCTTGGGACTCTGAGCTTTAGATTTATTTGGAAGCTTTGGTAATCCTGCAGGATTGAATCTAATCTCGCAATTTATATCTTTCTTCGTGGTTACCATAAATATGGGATTCACACACATATACTACTTTAATTTCTTTCGGGTGTATTAAAGTCAGGGATCTAATCCTTAAAACAGTGTTTTTTTTTTTAATAAACTAGTGATTCCATTTAAAATGTAAAATTCCAGCATTTAGATCATATAAATCAATTTTTGTTAAACTGTATTTAGTTCCGGACTTAGGTAATTTTGCAAAGAATGGATTTAGATTAAAAATATATTTATCTTATTTACGTTCACTTTAGAGTAAATAAATTATGAACTGGTGTAATTATTTATGATTATAGGTTAAATGGAAAACTCTGTTCTGGGAGATTTTTTTCTCAATTAGATATTACCTAACTTTACTGTCATCTCGATAAAAAAAGACAGGTTTTTTTTATAGTTACTCATAACATAATGGATTCATATACAATTCATAAAAAGGATGGACTTTGTGAAGTTTTAACTAATTATTTGTTGTAATTGTAGTATAAATACTATTTATTCAATTTTTTTTATTTTGCACATACAAATACAAATATTATGTAAGCATGTATGCGTATGCAAGTACTAGCTGAATGATTTTATAAATTTTTAAGCCCAAACTTTTTGTGCGCAGGATGTTATCTGAACAGTAGGCATTATGCATATAAGAATATTAAAAATTATTCGACTTATTTTTTTCCAATTTTAATTATATAAATACCTTTCCACACAATTCTGTGAATAATATTTACATAATTATTTTAAATATTAAAATATTTATTTAAAAATAAAATATATGGGTGTGATTGAAAGATGCCCAGTTTTCTGTGAATAATAATAAATATATTGCATAATATTTCTTGCAATAAGATTTTTTACACAATTCGCTTTAAAAACGACTTTTAAACAAGGGTTAAGATAAAAAAAAAGAATGTTGTACTTATTCTATTATAATAAATTATTTTTTTTACTGTCATCACGCATCCAATTTTTTAAAATACTTTTGGTAATGATAATACATATTAATGAAATAACTAATAGTGTATTCACAGTAAGTTCATTATATTCAATAAAACTTATAAACAATAAAAATGTAAATACACCAAGATCCTTAACCGTAGCACAACAATCAACTATATATTTATAGCTATCATTGTTTTCTAACTTATCCAAAATAGCCATGCCGTACGCATCTTGAAATGCAGTGTTGAAGAGGCGATGGGAAAGGTTTCTCATTATAGTGCCGAAAGGTCCCCCCAAATGGATTGGGATATGCAAGCCATTGATTCTCGGGAGTTGGCAGCGGTCCAGTGCCACACAAGAGTAAACAAAGGGTCGAGTGACCAACCTTTTGGCGTATAATGGAGCATTTCTTTGACATGTCCACTGAAGGGGTCTCTGAAGGTGATTGAAAAAAGAGGGGGGATCGAAATATTCTACTGTTCATCAGCTATATTCGGCGTCAATGATGTTTACGTGCCACATTCCAACATCTTGACACTATCGAAACTGGATTTAATCATTATGGTTTGCGAAACGACCTTTTTCTTTATAACTATCCATTAAATAGAATAAGAAAAGGGTCAAACAGTTAAGTGGCTACAGTCTAACGATAAAATGTCGGTTTTTATTCTGTGTAGGAGCAGTAATAAGGTTTATCAAGGAAAAAAAACTATATTTTATACTTATTTTATGCTTAAAAATTGTTTTAATTTAACATTTAATAGAAGACAGTTTTATCTAAATTTTAAAGATAAAATAAAATAAATAATAACTAAATTTTAAAGATTTTTAGAATAATTAGATACATTCATAAAATTTAGATGATTATTCTGAACTTATAAAAGAGTTTTACTTGTTTTTACTTGTTAAAATATTTGTTTTTCTTTTTTTTTAAATCATTTTTATTCAAATCATATTTACTTGTAAATATTTATGTTAACATAACTAATATTTTTATAAAGTTAATTTTTCTTATAAAGTTATTTCTATTTCCATGTAGACATTTAAACAACATAATCATATTACTTAGAGTATCATTTATAACTTATATCAACACAGCTAATACGTTATCTAAAATAAAAGCTACTATAGATTATGATTTTAAGACTCTTAACTCTTTTTATCTTTCTATAATTTTATGCTCAGCAATTTGAAATATTTCAATTTAAACAGAAAGCTTCAGTAACGCGACAACACACATATATATAGTATTATGTAATTGAATTTATTTATAGAGCACTAACAATCAATAATAATTAAAGAAACTTAATCCTAAATTATATTGACTAATACAACATAAATATTTTTGTTTTTCAAATTGAGCATTGGTAATTTTTATGTACACAATTAGTAACAGAAATAAAGGAATTAAAATAATAAATTGTGAATAATCTCTAAAAATATCTTAAATTTTAAATTAACTAAGAGAATGTAGTTAATTTATACATCATCTTGATGTGAAATAGTAGTTCTGTCAATTAGTACCAAAAATATCAAATATCTTTCATTCGAAATGTATTAAGCATGTAATCTGATATTTCTAATATAATGAATACTTTATAAATTTTATAGAACTCTATAATGTAGAAGATTGTGATACATTAAAATATGATAGAATAAATATATTAGTTGAAGTGCTGAACAGAAGTTAAAGAATTGCAAGAACTATGATAAAATAGTCTTAATTTCGTGCAGAAATAAATACTTTTGAAAATTAAACTACTCGCCTCGATTCTTGTACTTTCAGGGATAAGTTATAATTTACTAAATCTTAAAAAAAAAAAAATTAGAAGTGCGAATAAAATTACCGTGTAAATTCTACAAACGTATAATTCAGTTAACTTGGTTTGTTCGTTACTCTGAGGTCATTTCTTCGCCCATGAGGTCTGTTTATGAACCGGGAGCATATATGCAATGTTAATTCCGAATTACTACTCACTTCAAAAAGGCGAAGTGGGCATTGAACTTACGAATTGTATGAAAAACCTTTTATGACAAACTTTTAATAGCATTTACAACAAAAAATGATCTAACTTCGATAGATAAGTTATGCACAATTTACAAAGAATATCAAAATGTAAAAATTATCAGTGAAATTTAATTATTAAAAATAATTCAAGTATCTGTAAGAAACTTTTTGATTACTTGCAAATTTAATTAAAAAATTTTTCGTATTGAAACAACGTAATTATTTTATGACCAATATATTATTTAAAATTGTATGTTTTAAAATGTAGGAAAAGTATTGATTCCCTTGATATGGAATTTCCTTTAATCAAAATTATATTTTTGAAATGACTGAATATAAATAGGGACAAATAAACAAAATAAGCAAACATATATTTTTGAAATATACTGAATTACGAAAAAGAGAAAGATTTTAAATGAATTAATTTTTTTATTTTTGAGCATTTGTTTTCTAGCACATTTTATAAATACTTTGCCTTTATTTTGAATGAATAGTTTTCACCCTCATTCTGCGAAGTATAGGCTATTAAAAACTGTAAATAAAATCTCACCTGATGAGTGGGATCAGAAAATGACCGCTTGGCGAAAATGGATTCCATATCCAAGTTTCTCACAAAGAGAAAGGCAACATTCAAACAGACCTGCATCCGAAATAAAAGTCAAAACACTTTGATGGTTGAATACATAAAAATTTCCGCTGACAATGCATGTAGATGAACTGGTGACTTGCTACTCAATACACTGCCACGGACTTATTCCGAATGAAGGTGGATCTCTATTTGTTCCAGAAAAGTATTCGAACGCCATCAGATCTTCATGGGGCGTCGATTTGGCGTCGTGAGCAAAGCATATCTCCCAATAAGTTCCTTATGAACATGGGTTGGACATTCTGAGACCGAGAACTGTCAGCCCTTATTACTTCATACGGATGGAATGTTATTGATGTTTTTTTCTACTTCAAGGAAGTCAGTTCTCCACGCCGTCCACGGTTAACATTCCATGTAATTTGAAGGCAAGAATATAACAATGGATTGTGATGGATTTTTTTGTTTAATTGAGGGGATTCTAATTTCCATGATTGATGTCATAGAAAAATTGAAGGAGAAATATACTTGCATGAAGCTGTCCGACGTAAGATTTCTTCTTTGTCAATAAATGCAATCTTAGTTTTCAAGATTAGCATTATTTATAGGAATTAAAGCGTTCAAGGTACGTCGGGGGAAAAATATGTTTTTTTTTGTTACAAATTAAAACATTTTTGAGTCTCCATAGCATTCTCTAAAATTTAAAGGTTTATAATTAAGGTAATCGGAACAGAAAATTTCTTCTTTACTAATAGAAATGCTCTTAGTTTTTAAGATCAGTATTTTATAAAAATTGAAGACATTCATTTCAAGGTTAGAAGAAGTATTTTTCTTCACTAATTGTGATATAATATTGTCAGTTTTCAAGATTGACAATTGTTCCAAATGGAGCGCAAAAATATAGTTTAAAACTTATTTAGTTTACTTAATTTAGTGAATTTAGTTATTAATTACTTAATTAATTAATTACTTAATTCAGTTATTACTTTATTTAGATATTCCTATATTTTTTAATTTTAATTATTCCACAAAAATTGAAAGAAAATATTGTGGTTTAAGGACAGTTCGGAAAATGAGTTCTTTTTTCTAATTCTGAGAATTTTCTGAGATTTAATTACCAGAAGTTTTTAATGCTGTTATTTTACTTCAATACATGCTAAATGCAATAAAAATGTAATTATGCATTTAAAAACTGGAATATAAAAGTATTTTGATAAACGTTAGTCGTTTATTTTTTTACGCGTTTTCAAAATTATGCACCATAAATCATAATTCTCATGGATTTGACTCTCACCTCGTTTGTAGTGGTACGAAATCTACTCTAAGTTTGTATCTAACGGATTAATTAGTCCTCGTGTGCAAAAAATATATCTTTGAGCACAAACTGACTGAACTTATTTGCGCGTTTTTATATACTTGAATGAATGTACTATTTTCAATTGAAAGACTTCAGTTGAAACGTGCATGTTAACACAGGAAAAAATATCGAAAACACATTAATAAATGCAAATGAGAACCACAATACAAATCAATATCGACTAAAAATAAGTCATTTTTCAGAAAATATTCTCAAAGGACTTATAACTGTCAAACATAACGAATGCATTTAACATCGAAGTAAACAATATAATTTTCAGTTTAGTACAATATGTTGAATTATTGAATCAATGCACTTAAAAGGTGCAAAATGCAGCCTGCAAAAACGAACAACCGTCAACTATCGGAAGAATTGTTGTAAAATATTGATTGAATTTGACTGCTGCAGATGAAAATGGAAGTCTTTGTTGTTGAGAGTGAAAAGCACACATAAACTATTCAGCAGTCTCCAATAGCATCCGAGTTTCTAAAAAGTGCTCAACAATGCAAATTAAATTACTGCCGCAAAAGAATTTTATTGATCGTTAAAAGAAATGCAGAGCTACTTATTGATGCATAAATGATCGGTTTGAGGGGGAAGTAGCATTTCGCACACTTCTTCCTTTGGATGTGAATATTTTTGATACATTGTGAAAAGGATTTTAGTAGCTAATCAATAAAGTCTTATTTCATTTTTAATGGCAGCATGTATAAATGATAATGTAGTCATAAAATTATTTTTCGTCTTAAAAGTAAACATTATTTATAATTTGAATCACAGAAGATGAAACATACAAACCTTCCATCAGATTAAAGGAATATTCTTATTTATTTGATATGAAGAGGTAAAAGAATAGCAAAAAATGTTGACTATATAAATAAATTGAATATCCTAAACCGTAGTTAATATTTTGCAGTTCTCAAAGCTAAGCTAATTTTTTATAACTGTAGAAAGACGTTATTATTTATATTATAAATAACAATATCACTTTCTAAAATGAACAGTAAATTTTTGAAAGCACTTTCACACTAAATATGCAAATTCAAATAGTGTTTATTAACCACAAAATGATTGTTTCTTCCGTTACAGTGGAGATCCTGAGTACGCCACTTTATTACGATTCTCATTGGTTTAAAATATCCCTGACGTCAGATAACGTTTCATCTACGTCAATTCGCATTGAGACGCCGTTGTAAATCCGACTTGTCGACGAATTGCTGCCTGCCTTCAAATCCCATTCTTCGAGAGGCAGCAAACAAGGCGAAGTTCACCTTCGAATGTCTGAGAACTTTTTCGAAGTTCATTCTGTTAATAAAACGAATTCTTATACAAGGACTAAAGCATTGGGTTGAAAAGCCGTTTTACATTGATTCAAACCATTTACACACGGACTACTAAACTGAAAAAAAAAAAAAAATACGTGACACAACATCCACTTTATGGTTAGTTTAAATCAGCAAACTTTTAAATTTTTAAAAATTTTATTAATTAACAAAATTCTAAATGAATAAATGCAATATTTGTAAACAATCTCTTCTGAATCTTAAGACTATTGCCTTGCTTAGGCCAACATTAAGAATTCTCTTTTAATTAATATTGCTGAAATAATGACAAGCAGATTTGTAAATCATAAACTCAAAAAGTGAATTAAATTTCTTAAAAATTTTTATTATTGTTTTGGTTATAATTAATGGACTTTAAATTACACGAGATAAGAATAAATCTAAAGTAAACTTTATTTTTTCGAGTGACTCATTTAATATATTATGAACTGTATGTAATATAAAAATAAAACTATAAAATTTAAAGATCCCTTATTCGTATTATGCAAATAATAACTTCTTCTCCATTATGTAAATTTTCACTCACGCTACATTTCAATATCATAGAAATTTTATGTAGAAAATATCATCTTTGATAGTTAGTTTCAGCAAGCAAATGAATTCCTATGCAATTTAAATGCGCATGTCATACAATATTTAATGCAAAATATCATAATTCATGTAAAAGTTTATTTAAAAAAATTAAAACACTTTGATATTCAAATTTTACCATTGTTTAATGAATACGATTACAAAAAATATTTTTTGATGTAGGAAGTTTTCAGTTCATAAAAAATATGTAATTATAAAATATACCATAAAATTTTAAAAATAAAAGTCTTGATTTTATATTTTAAAATTTTATGGAGTATTCTAAGATAAAAGTGAAATTAAAATCTTAAGATTGTTGTATATAGTTTAATTATATGTAAAATAATTTGAATTTTCAAGAAACTTAACTAATATTTTTATCAAGTAATATGTCGAGAAACTTAAAAACAATGTTATGCACATTTTTGAATACATTGTTTATTGCTGTACATGAACCAAAAATATGTAATGTGCTTCCTAATGAATAATAATACTTAGTAACTTAAGAAAAATATTTTCATATTCAATTGATATAAAACTAATAGAAGGAATGAAAATATTACCAAGTCAACACACGTTCTGTTATAAAAATAGGAAACAAAAAGTTGTATCTGAGAAAAAATAGTGATGCAAATTCACTATTAATTTTATAAACTATTTTTTTGACTTAATTTCCTTTAATTAAATTTACTTTGGTTCAGAAATTCATAATTTACATATATCCTTAACTTTATAAGCCATTTTCTTTAAGGAAAATTAAATTGCATTATAAATATGTTTTTCATAAAAATAGTTGAAGTCATTAACATAATTAAACCCTTTTACAGCAACCTGGGACGTAATATAGTCTCACTTCTCTCAGAATATTTCGAAAATTAACTTATTTATTTAACTGCATTTCAAAGGAAATTTTTTACTTTTGCACAAACTTCACACCGATTAATTGCCATTAAGGACACAAAACACGACTTAATCTAAATGCGCTTGAAAACCTTATTTCAACTGCGTTTGATATTGCACTCTGTCTAACAATCAATAGCCACCGGAAATTTAGAAAGCCGATTTTGGATATTGAATTATAAGCGAGTGCGATTCTACGCAAAATAATTCAAGGAAGGCAACACGACTTCATTGATAATTTTCCAAGAATGCTGCTTCCTCGTTTGCGAGACGCATTCCTACCCAAATTCTCTTCAGCAGTTCCTTCCGCCATCGAAGTTATCGACCACCCTGTGTCTCGTTCTTACACTCGACAGTAAGGTGTTATTGCCATAATTTAATCAGAACCGTGGAATAGGTTTGGGCCACTAAAACACCGAGTCACCATGAAGTGAACAACTTCACTCCATTTAAATGCATCTGAAATGCAAAGCACTTGAGGATCGACACTGTTTGATAGATTAAACACCCTTTTCTCAATTTGTAAATGGACACCACAAGAATTATAATTTCATTCATGAAATAAAATCACACGACATCATCGAAGTATGGACTGTCATTGTAAATTATCAACAAAGTATTGCTTTCAGAGAATACAATAACAGATTTCAATCTAAGAGCACACATTGTCAAGAGATTCGGTTCAAAAAACTACTTTAAGTACGGTTAGAAGTAGTACCTTTAACATAATTGAGATTTATTACATTTGCAATCCTTATGTGTTCAATAATTTTGCAAAATTAAATATAATTTTCAAATTATAAAATCATTCAATTTACATTGTTTGTTGATGATATTTTTTTTTCCAATTATTCATTGAAACTTTGCTATGAGAAAATAAAATAAAAACTTGGTAAAATAATTTAGATGAATAAGAATACTTAATTAAACAATTTATATGAAATTAAAACCAAATAAAATTTAAAAGCGAAAAGGAATGTTTAGGAAATTTTGTATAGTGATTTGTATGCGCAGTTTATTGTACGAAATTTAACAAATGAAAAAGAAAAAATCAAAATTGAAAACCACACTTGTTGAGTTGTTCTTGTACCCTATAAATTATTTGATTTGTCTGAATAAAAACAAGTTTTCTACTAGCTGATTTTTAACCACTGCGGTCACATCGTAAATGTTTAACGCCAATTTTCGTCACTTCGAATTCAACTGCACACATGTTGCGTAGTTGTCAGCATTCAGCGGATTGAGACAATCCTAACAAGTTCCAAAAAACTCCAAAAAAAGGACGACGGAGGACATGGCGAATCTGGAAAAGGAGGGGGTGGATGGGACCGCATGACCGCCATTTGCCCAGACCACCGCGACCTTACTTTCGAAACTATTAATCTGGAGGGGCGGACTGGGCAGCTTGCCAGGAGTTCTTTGGATGGTTTCCACACTGCTCTTTTTTTTCCTCACCAAGAGCCAAATTTCGGTGGTCTCTTTTGTAAGCTGACAAAAGAGCATGAATGTTAAAAGCTCCGGTCGGTTGCAACAGGATGGTACTTAGGACAGAAGCAACTGGCAGCCCCCGAACGCTGTTGCGACAATTTTTGTTTCTGGATGTCGTTGTACATTGTTGCAAACAGCTCATGAAAAATGACATCGTTAAACAGAAATCACATCAACGCTTAATTTCCCTTGAACGATGAGAGACATGTTTTTTTTTATAAGAAAAGAAAATAAAAAGAGATGTTAGCGAGAGAGACGATAGAAGTAGAAAAAGAGACTGTAAAATATGATTTTAAGCCTTTTTCTATCAAACGAATGATGGAATTTAGCTTATTTTAAGCATGTGCATGTAGTGAAAAATTTAGAAAAAAGTAACCATTCGTAACAGTCGAAATTTCAAAGCATAAAGAAATGTAAATTAAATAATATTGGATAAAATGTGTACATTTTAACTCAAGTATAGTTAACACGTCATAAAATACAGACCATACTTGATTATAGCTTTTGATTTGTTTAAATTTTTATTTACAAAACAGAAATTAATACAATTTATGTTGCTGAACATAGATTTTCAGTTAGTTTAGAAAACACATTGTGGATAGCCTAATACGCAAATGCAGCAGTAATGCTTTGTGTTTTAACATTAACATCATCTTGCTTTTCCAAAGGGCTTTTTAAGGATAACAAGCTGTACTGTCATGTCAAAGGGAAAACTTTCATGTATTTGCAATGACAGATGTACACGTAGAAATCCAAAATGCAGTAACCATTTATTTTTATTCATTAATGGCCAGAATTAAAATTAGAGACTGCAATAGTTTTCAGCTATTGTAATTGTGGAATTCCTGAATGTAATTGAAATGTTTTTTTATAAATATTAAACTGTGTATTTGGATTTTAGTAGATGATGGGCCGTATTTTATGTGTCACAAGTCTCCAGAAATCTTCCAACTTCTCTTTTTGAGAAATGTTCTCTCGGAAACAAAATACAGCATGCATTACTCGTGGTTTCAAAGAGGGTGGTTTGCTTTTGGTTTCAAAATCTGCAGTCATCTGCACACGAGAGATAATTAAACCTGGACCCACAACTTTAAGTGGAATCCAAACAGTTATGTGCATCGAAACCCAAGGTGGGAATTGAATTTGGATTCTAACCAGGAACATTTCATACCAGAAAACACCGGTGTGCATCTAAGCTGGCTTTAACACTTTAAAATAATTTGTATTCGTTTTTTTTTAAAAAAATTACTAAGTGTTATATTATTCAATAAAAATAGGATAGTACATTTAAGTCAATTAATTGTAAACATTAAATTTATTTCAATCGAATATATATTTTTAAGCCAGCTTAAAACAAAGACAACTTGTGCAACTGAAAAGTTAAAAGTAGTTAAAGCAAACCACACAATAATCAACACAGATAACATTTCACCAGTTATAAGTAGCAGATTAAATCATATAAAATATTTATCTATAGATAAATCCTCAGCGACTGCCAGGCACAAAATCTGCATCCATCAAAAAAGCTTTGAATGAATTTCCATCTCAGGACACAATGAAGGGCCTGACAACATTTTCCGGCAATTAATGGCTGTTTCGCTTGTCAGTTTCGCGTTCGTTTAACGCAACAAAGTATCTGGATGATTTCATAATAAACGGTTTGCTATTGTTCAAAATTTAAAGCTGAGCTTATTAAATGAATTTCTGGCTTCTGTCCTAATCTCTGACGGCGCATTAAGCGTAATAAATAGCACACATAAACATATTGGCTATAAATGTTTTCAATAGAAATTGGCAGCTATGTTTTCACATTCATCGCACAAGGAGAGCGGTGCCAATGGATATGGTCTCCATTATTATTACATGGCCTCATTGGTTTTACGCCAAGAAATAATAATACGATCAAGCATAAGTAATATTCATGACATAACACAAATTCTTTTGTATAAAGTATAGAATAAGTCGTAGAACACAATAACTTATTTTAACGGCGTCTAAAATTTAGTCTTGGAAACGTTTTGAAAACTTTTTGTAGTTATATTATTACGAATTGCATTACATATTGGCAACTTTAATGCAAACACAGTTCAGGAAAATAAGTTATTTTTTCTGAGATGATATTTGAAATAAAATTATGAAATTGTTACAATACTAGTTTGAGAAGCAATGTGTAGGAATGTTTAAAAGGATTAAGTAATTGGCTGAGCTCGTGCCAGCAGTTTCTATGTTGGAGTTTGTGGGGAAAAAAACAAAACATGTCATTTATAAAATACTGATTAACCCCGAGTGAAATTTTGCAATTTTTAAAACAAACTTTTATATTAAAATTTTGTAATTTTATGTACTAACACTGCCTTTGAATTGCATAACAAGCTATTAAGATAGAAAAGACGAAAAACTGCTTGACTATAGTATTCAAACTTTAACAGAAAAGCACACTTTCTATCATAACTATTAAGGTTTTTTATATACAAAAAATGAATTTAAGTGAACCAAATGGAAAAGAGAAACACTAACCACAATATCTACGATTTTCAATCAATGCAATTGTGTGATTCCACACACCACTTTAATTACTAAACCGCACCACACATTACCACAGATATCAGTGCTAACAAACTAATAATAGTGGTGCTATTTTTGCACACACACACACACACCATATGGTACCAGAAATGATACAAACAATTATATCACATAGTGTTACCTTTTTCATTCCCTGATTTGGTTTGATTTGTCAATTTGCGATCCTTTTTTGTGCGGAAGAACTAACTTAGCAATGACCTATCACTTAGAATGAATTCCAAACAACAGCAGTCCTGACATCGGAAACAAACCCAGGAACAATTAAATTAAACACCAAAGCACAGAAAGATCAATTTTGACACCGGATACCGGAACATCCTCATGATTTTAGGCTATTGTAAATTGTTTTTATATCATCGCGTAAATTACTTTTCTGGAGGACAATTTGATAGGTAATAAGCCGTATTCGCATGTCGCAAGGGCAGAAACATGGAAAACTAGCAAACAATCACTCCAAGAGGGTGAATGCAGAAGCTGAACATCCATCTCCAGATATTGAACAGTAGCTGCGACCGAATCCAGGACCCTTTGCTCCAAAGAACGCTGTTTCACCACTAAACAAAAACTTTCAGCTTGAAAAAAAGTTTTGCTAAAATTCGTGGCCAAAAGTGTGACAATCTAGTGCATAGGTTCCCAAAGTGGTCCAGGTGGACCCCCAGAGGTCCATAGAAGACCACACGCACGTCCACCTAGATGTGAAAAGAAAACAGGGGTTCACAAGTTGTAAGTGGGGGTCCACGAAAAATTATCTGGTTTTCATAACAAAGAACAAACATTTTGGCTTGGATTTACCTATCAACGTAGGCAGGTAGCATCATTCACTAGGTAGATACTCAAAAATATTCGAGATTCAGTTCAAACACAGAATTGAATAAAACAATAGATAATAGTACAAGAGTGTACACCACAAGTCGAGACTTACAAGTGCCACCCGTGTGCTGTCTCATTAAAAGTATGACTAATTTTTATTGTTGATTTACATTTCAGAGTTCATTGTTGATTTTTTGTCAATTGTTGATTGTTTGTAATAATGTTTATAATTTTGTATAACCACAAGTATTATTTTAAAGAATAAAACAGAAGAAAATGTGCTACTTTTTTTCTTAACACCCCCAATTTAGGGTGATATTTTTTTAGGAGTTTTGGGAATACAGTAGAAATGCAGCAGCAGGGGGTCTACCGAAAATAGTAAAACTTTGAAAGTGGTCCACGAGAAAAAAAAGTTTGGGAACCCATGATCTAGTGATTAGTTAATTTTACCATTTTTGGCAGGGCCTTTTACAAGGATGAATTTCTCATTGTCAAAAGTTTACCTATTTATATAGTTTATTCTGATGGCCTGGTCGGTTAGGGCTTTGTTCTCATTATCGAAAAACAGTGAGTTGGAATCCCGGGTTATCCAAAGACCCGTCGTGTTCAATAATGGCAGCTGGGGCATGTTAAAACTGGCCGTGGTCGCAATGTCCTCCAAGTGAAATGATACCTCCGGGCCAAGTATTAGGGGTCTTCTGCTTGGTCCCTGCTTCAAAATCACGAAGACTCCACCCGGCTTCTTCTATCTAACAGGTAGAGCCCAATTCAGGGCTGGGTATAGGGAAGCATGCTGGTGCAACAACAACAATATTTTATTCTCACTTTAAAATATATACATTTCAGGAATAAGTTCAAGTCTATATTTCAGGAAATGGGATTTTAAGTCAAAGATACAAGTGTAAGCTTTCAGTGATTAATTAACAGAAATATTTTATTTTACAAGAAACGGCAGAAAATGCTGCCATTTTAACAAATATCAATGAAATCGTACTCTACATTTCATAATACTTGCTATTATATACCAGAAAATCTCTACTAATCCGATTATAATGGCAATATGGATGATAATTTGAGTAAAACGGTATTTTAAAAAAAACATTTATCCCCCATCCTGGAATCTTTTCCTTAATTACGTAAAATTACCTCGAGTAAACTTCAGAAAATTTATTACTTCCGCGAGTGTAGCACAGAGTTGTCACGCTGCTGATATCAGAAAAAGAATAAATTTTCCATTTAACTTTCGCCACTTCACATTTAGATACGTGTTTTCCTTTGAGCAATTTTGTCTCGTATTTAGCAGCAGTTTCGGATAGGACAAATTAATTATGCGGAAATAGTTATTTTACTTAATTAACTTGATGTTAAAACTTGATTAAATATTAAGACACAGCATTAAATTTAAGCTTAATTAACGATGTAATAATTTCAGTCCCTGTATTAGTATTGGAATTAATATTTGTAAAATAATGCATGAAACAAATAATGTAAAGATAAAAGATTGTGAAAGTTTTGTTTCACATAAATAAAAAGTTTCAAAAGCTATTTTTATAAAAATTTTAAAAAATTGATACGAGTTAAGATTTTATAAATTTTATTAAATTTAATAATTAAGTATCAACTGGTAAAAGGCTCACATGAGTGTAGTAAAAATTATAAGGCAGAATATAAGCCTATTGACAGCAAATAATATCGATACATTTTCAAAATTAGGTAATGATAAAAATTGTTTTAATGTAATAAAATTAAATAAAGCGAAAATTATGATGTTAACAATCGCATTGCTTTTTTAGGCAGATAATTTAGTTTCAGCACTAATAATTCACATTACGTTAAAAACCAAGCCTAAATGCTTTCCAACTTTTTTCCCTGGAGTTCACCGTGGTTTAATATTATAATCATATTTTTCGGAGTAAGAGGTCTCAAGTTCAAAACCAGACACAGTTGAATAATATAAGAAAATCACTGTTTTTTGCATGTAAATCTCTCGAGTTGGGTGCTCAAGAATTTTTCCTTTCAAATCATAAATACGGTTCACTATCTGTGAAAAATCTTTCGTGGCAGATTTTCCGCAGTGCAATTTTAACAAAGTTTTGCAACAGCTTTCAACAATAAGAAATCAATTATTCATTGTCATAATTTTCACAAAGACCCCTTGCTTTTAATCTAATTACATAAATTGTATCCACTGTTCCTATATAAAAAAACACATTATGCAACTTTAAACGTTTGCATATTTATATACATTTGCATACGTTTTTCATCATTGGCACAGTAAAATTCATTATTATTGTAATATATTCTCTATTGTTATGACAGAATAATAAAGCTCAATTCGCAATTTACTTCTTATTGCAATGCATGATGGATAATCGCGATGGGGTACAAAGAAAATAACAAGAGGTAAATTTTAGAATCGATTGAAAAAAATAACAGCAATGATTGAAATCCATCCCTTTTCTCAAAAAGCTTTAAATCAAGATCTTCCACTGTTAGAAAATGCTAAATTTCACATAAAATGGTTACTATGATTCAATAAAGGGTTAAAGCACGTAATTGTAGCAAAATAAAAAGATCTTCGACTAACATTTGATGAATTAAAGATCCAAGGTACACTAACTTTTATAATGTAGTTTTCCATATCGTTATTAATATCAGCAAATACAAAAGATAGCAATGAATAAAATAACATATTTTCTGTAAACCTTTCTAACTATGATTCCATATAAATAAGGCTTCTAATAACCCAAACTCACTTTAGAGCACACATATGCCAATGGGAATACATTCTTACCAGATGAAATTTTTTCTAATTAATAAAAAATGCGACCGCAAATACTGTCCATCCTTGAATATGACATTAATTCAGATGGCAAACATATTTCGAGCTGATACAAAATGCAGTTTGCCAATAAGCATTTTGATGGTAAATGAACACTTCTTTCAAAGAGTCCGGATTAAATCACGAAAGTAAGGAGATTACGCTGGAGGATTCCTTTTTTCTTCAAGATACTAACATAAATAGAAAACTGCATACAGGCATACATAAAAAAATAAAGGGAAGAAATGGGGATATTGCCATCATACCAGGTCCTCTTCATCTGTATGCTTCAGCGAAAGGATATATGATGTTGTAAGGAAAAAAAATGCATAAAAAAAGGAATTGTCGTAAAAAGGTTCTCTAGGACACCCCAAAGCCTTCTCTCCGCGGGGTATTCCTTCCTCTGATAGCATCCCCCATCATTCCCTTCCGGTTTTATTTTCCTCTGCATTACCGAACAAATGTCCCAGCACGAGAGAGTATGCATATACTGGTAGTGATAGCTTTTCCCTGTACCTTGGGGAAGGGAAAAACACAAATCCCTTTTTCCCCTACTCAGAAATGAAGATAAAGTAATGGCAATGATACAAGCATGTATTATTTTCGAATTCTTTGGCTTTCATCTAGAGCAATCGCAGCATTTATTATTTCTTAGTAGGGAAAAGTTCTCTCTTTGAAATCTGCGTTCATTATTTTTTTTAACCAATTTACCATTAGATGAGTTTTGCAATGCTATTAATAATTATTAATGAAGAAGGAAAAAATGGAGTTTACATTGTAATATGATGACAAAATTTACTTTAAAAGAATAAAATGGAAGATCATCATTCTCATAAATTTATGTTGTTTGTTATAAATTGATATATTTCACTATTGTTTGATATATTTTATTTTTTATAAATCGATTTATTTCACTATCGTTTGATATATTTTATTTTTTATAAGTGAAGAGAAAAATATCTTTGTAATATAGATACATTAAATGCTTTTTACATTAATGTTCAAAGAAAAATGAAGAGAGCTTCAATTATCAGCGCGAAATTTATTAAATTCATAAATATCTTGTTAGTTGTTTTCACTGATATTAGTTTACTATTTTTTAATTTAAGAAACTCACATTAAAAATAAACCTAAATTTAGAATACATAAACAAATTAAAATACTAAATAACATAAAAAAATATTTTATATAAAATCGAGAATATATTTAAATACAGTTTTACTTTATTATATAGTATTATATAATCTTACAGTTTTACTTTGAATAACTGGGCTAAAACAAAGATTAATTTTGGAATTGATATTTATATTAAATAAATGTAAATTACAAAATAAAAACATGAGAAATTTTGGTTACAAAATTCTGTATTTAATATGATTTTTATTTCCATGTTCTCCATGTATGTTATTCAATATAAATTTCGACCTAAATAATAGTATTTGTTGTATTATTCATCATTATTTATGATTAAATTGGAACAAATCCATTCATTTAAATAATGATGAATTAACTGTAACTTCTAAAATTATAACATAATTATTCCTTAAATTGCTTAGCAAATATTTATCATGTTTAAAATTTTTTATACTTAATAATACTGCAATTCTATTATAATTAAATTATTAATAAATGTACATTTATATAATAACGCTAATAACGATTTTTACATTTTACAAACAACTAACATTATTAAAATTAATACTAAAAATGCATATTGATTATATTAAATTTACTTCAATATAATAATTTAGCATGTTATATACATTTTTATGATGTATATTGCAATTTATAACTAATATTATTGATAAAAAATTTTTAATAACAATTTGCTAATTATTTATTAGAAATTTAAAAAGCTGCAATGCATAAAATTATTATGTAATAAATATGTACTAAAAATGCATATTGATTACATTAAATATACTTCAATATAATAATTTAGTATGTAATATACATTTTTATGATGTATATTACAATTTATAACCAATATTATAGATAAAAAATTGTTAATAACAATTTGCTAATTATTTATTAGAAATTTAAAGTTACAATGCTTAAAATTATTATGTAATAAATATGCAATAATAAAATAAAAACATGCAATAAATATTATTTAAAAATGATGCTCCTTAAATCCTTAGGGAAAATTTGAGGTTAAGTAGTTAATCAAAAATTAATTATAGCGAAATGTTTTACCAAAGGAGACAAAATATTCAACATCTTGTATAATATATATATATATATATATATATATATATATATATATATATATATATATATATATATATATATATATATATATATATAACATTTGATGAATTTTTGCAACTAATCCAATTTATTTTTATATACATACAGAACTTCAAAATGTTAACTCATTTTTGTTTCAAAATTCCAAAAGTAAACATAATTTCGAGCATCTCTCACCTGGCTGTCAGACAATGTACGACGCACTCTTTTCCCTTTTTCCCTCTATCCATCCTACCCCCATATAAAATATTCCCTCCGTTGATGGTGAGTTCGCAGTTTATTCCGAACGATCTATTTTATTTTTGAGCGTGACTGCATTTAGAAAAGGAGAAAATAAAATGAACAAAATAAAGAATTCAACACAATTCGCATTTGAAATGTCGTAGGGACAGAATTTGCAGGGGGAAAAATGACGCAGGGAAATTTCTGAGACATTAAAAAAAAAAGAGACTCCCCTCAGCAGCTGTAGAAGGGAAATGATCGAAAGGGAATTTTAATCCTTTTCTTTCTTCTCAGTTTCTTTCACGCACTTTTTTCTATTCATCTCTCCAGCTATTTAAATACTTACATTCTTCGATTGATAAAAGGAATTTTTAAAAAAAATCAAGATACACTTGAGGAATCTAAATATTTAAAAAAAAAAGTATAAATTTTTTTGCAAAAGTATCTGTTGTGGATATAACTCAGACTTGATTGAAATATAGAATGATCACACTTTGTCATCAACATACATGTGCAAAAAATTATTTACACATCCTCAAAATTAACGTCAGAAAATACTGTACATATATATTTATTTCCTGGTTTTCGCGAATTTATTTCGATGACTTTTTTAAAATACTCCCATTTATTTTCGATGGAATTTAACTCTCAGATTTCCATAATTTTTGGAAAAAAAGAAGAAAAAAATGCTTTTTTTATGAAATATCTATTATTCAGAAAAACTTTTACATTGGGATACAACCAGTTTGTATTAGGTGAAAAATATACCAGTTTCTTCAAACTGATTCATAATCTTAATCAACAATTCATATTTTTATTAATTATTGGTTGTAAAAGTTACTTGCTTTAAAGAAATTTTATATTTATTTATTGCATACCCAATTAACTTTCTAAATAAATTCAAGCAAATGTTACATTTTCATACATATTTGTAATAAACTTAATTATGCAGATTTATATTCAGATGACATATACATAAAACGATCTTCAAGAAATTTTTTTGATACACCTAGGATTATAAAGAAAATTTTTGGAGAGTTTAAAGTAGTCTGCTGTAGTATCAATGCAATTTTGTTGGTATATTTACCAAAAATTAAATGCCTCAAGTCATTCATTTCTTAGACTCAATGGAAAAAATGGTTTTATAATTCCATCTGTCGCACTTTCAGAATGAAAACGACGTCCATGAAAGTTTGTTCTTAGATAAAAATGTAGACAAAAGTTCTACAATTAGAGGAATAGGAACAGGATGAATGTTCTATAGCTGATAAATCTGATTCTCTATAACTTGGGTTTTCTTTTTTTTCTTTGATGGGTTTTCGTTCAAAAGCTCCATTATCAATCTTGCTGAATGAGAGGATACGTTATCATTGTGGAAAACGAATCCTTTAACATTCACTTTTTCCAGAATTTCTGTAAGACACTTAGTAGTTAACAGAGACTGTCTTCTGCCCTTATATCTTCCTGACAATGTGATAAATTTCTTTACTTCAGAACAAAACAGCATTCATTTCTTGTTTCATGATATACTATCTTTCCACAAAGATAAATGAATGATCATTGCCAAAGATCTCAAATGAAATTTCTAAAGACATTGGAGCATCAAAAAATGATGTTTATTTTTTTGTTTCTTTATTTTAAATATTGGTGGGCATTTGGGAAACTAACTCTTCACCACAACATGGCGGGTAACTGCTACTCATTTTCCGTTATCCAATGGGCACCGGTAAACCAAGTGACGGAAGCGAGTAGCACTACCCACGACATACCATCACAAACCCGTTTGTAGGGTGGGCCACTTTCAATCATCACCTCAGAAGAAGCGGCAGGGAAACACACAGAGAGAAAGTAACATCCATGCCGAACCGGGATTCGAACCCGGGACCCACAGCTCAGGAGTCAGGAACACTAACCACTCAGCCAATCGGTCGGTGCCTTACAACATTATACTCTAAATTATTATAACAAGAACGCTGAATAAATCATATTATAATTAATCAAGATTGTTATATGCCCAGAAGATTATAACTACTAAGCATTTTTAATACTGAAAACGTTATATCTATTTTTTAAAGATTAAATATTCTTTATATAAACTCAAGAAATAAGCACTTATATAAATAAAACAATAAGTAACAAGCAAAAAATCTATTATCATTAATAAAAAAAATTTAGATATAAGTAATTTTACGATTATTTAATTTTAAATATACTGTCATAGCTACGGAAAATATATTATCCCTTTTCTCGACACATTAATACTTTTTTTCGAAGGATTTATATATCAATATAACAAACACAATAGATAAATTGCAAGCAACAGTTTGGCAAATATTAGAGGATAAGGTTAAGGATCAATAATTGATAAAAATATATAAATATACAATAAAAAGCTGCATATTTTTAAAAATCAAATATGTCGTAAAAAGATAGATAACGATTAATGGATAATTTTTTAGAATATAATATCTTAAATATCTGAAAATCAATTTGACAAATGTTCTTAAGAAACCGCCTTTAGACCAGCAAAGAAACAATGAGTGGAGCGTTTCAGCTTAGGAGTGCCATAATTTATAAAGATTTAAATAAAATACTGTAAAAAAACCTTACTATTTTGAAAAAGGAATTAAATACATAGTAAGAGCAGGAATGCCACTAATAAATATTTTGAGTGTAACTCCATAAATTTCTAAATTTAATTAATGAATGAATTTAAGAGTCTTTATTAGTCCATCAGTGGAGCTATGAATGAAACATTTCAATAAACAGTGAATTATAAACATAAAAATATCATAACTGATGAAGGTAGAAATAAAATTTAGTAAAAAGGAAATTAAAACAAATTATCTTTAAACATTGATGAGAAAATTATTATCTGTCAATTATTTAATTATTAGCAAAAAAAATTGTGACTTCTATTTTGATATTTGCTATTCATTTTCTCATTTCATATAAAACATTTCGATCCCTAACTGAATTTTAAGAAAATTTACAGGCAAGCTAAAAAACTGGTCTTACTTAAATATGAAACACATATTAATCATTCTACTAAATAGAAATGTTGGATTAAAAATTAATGAAGTAGTTAAAAAAATAAGATAAATTTTGTTGCATATTAATAGTATATAAAAAAGCAGAAATATGAAGTAAAATTAGATTAACAGAAGCAATAAACTATAGTAGTTTAGACACAACAGGAAAAACAGAATAATCGAAGAAATAAAGTTTAAATGTGTTTAATATTTATAAGTTGTTTAAAAGCACGTATACATCAGATATCCATATTGAAAGATTTATGTTTTACAAACAATAATAGCACGACCTGCATGCAATATCCATCTTATTACACTTTGTCAGGTTTCATCCGAACAGTTTAACATTTGATTCTAAGCAACTGTTCCATAAACCGAACAGCTGTTTACTGATTAGTTCAAAATGCTTTATTTTCTTAAAAGCAATAAATATTGACAAAACAGATGCAATGTCTATTAAAAAAGAAACATGGAATTAGACAAGTTTTGCGGCATTCTGTCTTGTTAAATTCCATTTTATTTCAGCTCGCATGACATGTTGCCATTAGACATGAAGAAATAAAAACCCAGAAGGTAATAGAGAGGAAGTCATTTGCTGAAGATAATGGCGAACTTTTCTTGCTATTTTTCAGCTCATTCTTCCAAGGCTAAAGGTAGACCTTTTCACTTGTAAGTGGAATTTATGTGTTTTTATCAACACTATAGAAAGATCATAACCAAACAATTACTTTTTGCCTTTGAGCAACTCGAGTAAGAAATATTAGGGTGGATATCAATCTCAACATTGATATTTAGAGATAAAATATATATCAAATATAATTTGATCAGGATATAAAGCAACGATTGACCTCTTTAAAGATTTGATACTTTTTGTTTCTTTCCTCATAAATAACTTCTTAAATATAACCAAAAATAGCATTATTCAATTTGTTATAATCATATAAGAAAACATGATTTATGAGAACAAAAAATAAATAAATAATTAAATTTTTTGGTTTTGTTGCTTTATTTTCACTTTTTCTACGGGGGTTAGTTTCTACGGAACCTACTGTTCAAAGTGGATTCGAAACTACTACAGATATTCATACTTGAGGTGGAAATCGAAAACACTAACTATTGAACTGCAGACTATCTGTCCACATAAAAATTTTTATAGATAGACCGCGAGTATTTTCTTAAGGTGTTTAAATCATTTTGTCTAAATTAAGTTTCGATTTTTAAATAATAGTAAAACACACTAACATTTTTGTCACATAAAATAACATTATTAAAAGCCCTTAAAGAAGCTAATATATAGGCGTTAGAGTAACTTATTCAAAACCTTGAAGAACCCGATTTTGCCAATCAGATTCTGATGGAAACTGGTATATACGTTATACAGATTATGGGGGAAAAAGACTTCCACAAAAATATATTTCAAATTTCGAACAACAAAAAAGAATTGTAGTGGCTAAAGAAGAAAAATTTTGTCCGAATCATTAAAATTTATCCGAAATAGAAGATATTCAACATATGTCGCAACAACATCACTTACGTGTTGGAAGTGAATTATAGCGCGGAAGAAATTCTCAGAGATTTGAGCAACAATGTGAGTAAAATATTGGCTTCCAATTCAGATAAAGTTTTAATTTCTCTTTCACTAACGCACGTTTTTAAAAAAACGAGAGACTGGACATTCGGAAAAGCTATGGATATTATATGATTCTCAAAAATATTACCACGAAACAGTTCTTTGATTTGTTCACCCAGTGTAGGAAGTTTCTCATCTTGCATGAAGATCTATAAACATTGCCGTTTTTGTAAAGCAGTAGTGATGGCTTATCGAAGGAGTTCATTGTACTATGTACATAAGACACAACATGTTTTGAGAGTGAAAGTTACGCGAAAACTGTTCCAGAATAAAATTCGCTCACAGCAATCGCATAAGCAGTTTGCAGTGGTTGTAGTCGGTGCTGGATGCTGGGAGGTAAAGCACCCCGTGGCAATTTTGATTATTCAAAGCTTTGTATAAAGAAAAGCGTGCCTTATCTGACCATAAAAATTTCCAAGGCAACAGCCATTATCGCCCGAATTAGAAAACACAATTAGAGTGAGTTTGGTGCTATTGGAGGTTACAGCATTTGCACTATTTGAATCTTATAAGAATACCATTGAACCTGAATCGAGAGCTTCTCGTACTGTTAACCAAAGAATCGCTCGCTCACAAAACACCCATCGATTACTTGCTGTAAATAGCATGAAGAAATTTCGGAAAATTACCATCTGGTGGTCAAAATTTAATCTTTTTCATTTTATTGAAAAAATCATTTTCTTACGGGCCCTTCTTAATATATGATAAGTTTCATCAAATCCTGGTAATCAGAGTAGTTTCTAAACAATCTTGAATATGGTATCTTTTATAATTATAACCACAATATATATTTCTGATAGTATATAAGTACATGTATTGACCATGTAATAAATAGGCACGAGCTAGAAATAAAAATTTAATTCACTCATTTTGAAATTGTTTTTAGTTTGGATTTAACAAGAAATCTAATATTCTAATTTAAATTGTAATATCAATAGCAATGCCAAAAAGAGTAATAAATTTGAATTTACTTTGTAAAGTGAATTTGCATTTAACAATATGTGTCGAAATTTAAGTTACGAAAGAAATCGGTATATAATACAATTACTCTTCAGCATTTTTTTTTAAAAAATAAAATCCATGTTCAGTAATTACTAAATGAAATAAAAGAAGCACTTTATTCTTAATATTACTGACTTCGAAAATCAAGATTAATAATCAAGCGTAGGAAACAAACATGTATTAAAAACAACTAACTGAAATACTTTAATAAGAATTCAAAATTTATCATTTGAAAAAAGTGTATTACATAATGAAAACTAGAAAGTAAAAAATATAAGAAATTCAGAATTTATATTCGAAAACAAGAAATAAAAAAATGATTAGTTGAATAATTTTGGGATATAAAACTGATTCAACGCAAAAATTTTGAAAAATCAAAATATTTAATTTTTCATCAACTTTAATGATAATGTACAATTCTATTTATTTATCTAAAACATTAACATAACTTTAATGATAATATACAATTCTATTTATTTATCTAAAACATTTTGCAGCATAAAATATTCTAAAATTCAAAAATTTTTTAAACTTAACGCCATATTGTTCACAATAAAACAATAAAAAAAGAATTTAAAAACAGGTTTAATAATTTTTATGATTATTTTAACCAATATTTATAATCAATTTACTTAATAATATATCAAAGGACTCAAATGCCGCATAACCCAGGATGCCAAATTTTGAGTTTGGTGATATTTTTTGGTGGATTCTATTATGTATCTGGCAACCTGGTTTTTATTAGGTCATAGATATGGAAACCTATAAGAATTATGAAGAAAATTCTGTATTGGCAACCATAGAATTTATATCATCGTGCATGTCAGAATACGTCTCTTGGCAAAATATCTTCATCATTAAAAAAATTCAGATTTTGGTATTATGGATTATACGGTATCTGTGCTTATCAAAGTAATGTAAGTTTTCTTTTACATGTGATTAAATTATACATTTATAAGCAGTTTTAATTTTTTTTTTGCATTAATTGAAACGAAATTACTATAATTCCATTTGCACAAAAGAGACTGAAATGAAATATTCTTTTATGGAGTAAAATCAAAACATATAGGTAAAAAGAAATTTTCAATCTCAGTGTTGCTTTACAGTTATGTCCCATCATCATTGTTACACATGTACTAAACTACCTTTAGCATATGAGCTTTGTTTATACATATATTTATTGAGCAATTTTAAATTATCAGCAAATAATTTATTTTAAATACATTAAATATTTCACTTATAAACTATGTAATTATAGTATTGTCCTTTGCAATTAAGCAGCTAATTTTTAATAAAATTTAAAGACAAAAAAAAATCGACTTAATACAGCAAGAAAATTTTTATCAACATAAAAATAAATTATGTGGAAAACATATATATTTATATATATATATATATATATATATATATATATATATATATATATATATATATATATATATATATATATATATTTCCTAAGCATAAATGCATATATGACATTTAATCAAGATGTATTTGGAAAATTACTTGAAACAAAGCAAATAAATATCATGTCTTCTTTCTAAAACTACAAATAAAATGGAATTATTCGAGTGAGAAAAACAAACTTAATCTACCTTACTTCCTTATCGACGATTTCGAAAGCAAAGTTTGTCAAATTGTTCGAAAAAAGGAAATACGATACGTCATTCGAAATTGAATCTTTCTTCTCTTTTGTCAGTATTTTTTCGTAAAGGTGACAGATTATGCATTTTCTCAAGAAAACAATTTCAACGTTTTCGTTTGAATTTGACCAAAGCTACCATTTCGTTTTATTAATACATTATATATATATATATACACACACATACACATACACACACACACACACACACACACACACACACACACACATATATATATATATATATATATATATATATATATATATATATATATATATATATATATATATATATATATATATATATCTTGAAATGGTATGAAGAAAAAAGTTCTGCTACTGAGAATTTTTTAATTTTATTTTATATAATTCAAAATTTCAGAATTCAATGTTACAGAATAACTTTAAATTCAATTTTGTTCAGTTGATTGTAAATAGCATTAATTATTTTTTTTAAATATGTTTTTATAAATAGGACTTAGCTTTCACACTGAAACGTAAAAATTTCAAATTGTTTGTAAGACTTTCTCAAACAATAGCAGTTTTTTTTTAATTTTCCTTTTCATATAAGTGTTTTATAGAATTAGATAAGGACACAACAATGTTTAAGTAACTGATGTACATATAATAAGAGAACATTTCAGGAAGCAGTATTTTGAATTCTATGAAGTGTTATAAAACAGTTCAGTGTAAAGAAACACAATCTTTCGGGCATTAAAATAAATATGAAATTTTTAATGTGAAACAGTAACAAGTATTACTAAATGTTACATTTTGTAACAATATCAAATTATAATAATCTAATAAGAGAAGCACTTGAATAATTTCGCCAAAATTATGTATGAAATATTACTTGTAGTGTTCGAAGTAATTATTTGACAGCATAATGATATTTTTTCTACATTTTTAACTAAAAAGAATTAAAATTTTTGATTCAAACAGGAATCATTACTTTTAAATCATAATTTCTTATAATTAGGAAACATTACAACTTAATAAATTATAAGTTCTTGCTTATAATTTTAAGCATAAAATACCATTTTGTTAATTTACACAGACAGGGTGTACAGTATTAGCATGGTATAAAGTGTCTGATACGGGATTTTTCATCACATCCATTAATTATCAATTGTGAAAAACTTTTTTCTCATATAAGAAATCATTATATAAAAATGTGCAAACTTTCTAAACATCGACCTTTATATACGTAATCTCCATACGGTATAAATCACAATAAAACTATATTAATTAAAATAAATTCCAAAATTTAAAATGACTGATTTTTTTAACAAATCGCTTAGAATTAGAAAAAGACTTAAAAAAACTATTATTTTAAAAGCACAAAACAAATTTTAGAAATCAACAAGCCTCATATTAAAAAATAAGAAGCAGTGGAAAGCTAAATATATGCTTTAATGTTAAAAATTTTGCTAAGGATACAACTTTTCCAATTAAAAGAAAGTTTCTGATACATTTGGCTTCTATCAGCGACGTTATTATAAGAATCAGTCGTCGGGAACTTATCCACTAAAATGGCAACTCACAATGAAGATCTTAACACAAGTTGTTCTCATCTAATCTTTCAGTTTCAAAGTTCGACAAGTCGTAAAACAAGCTTTTGTATAATTTTCTCGTCGAATAAATAATGAAGGCGCTGTCTTCGGCATTAGTTTGGAGTAACGTAATTATTTGTGCCATTCGAAGCTCTCTCCATAAATGCCACATTTGTGTCTCTGCCGAAACCCCTACCTCAAATTTATGCCCAACAATCCGGAAAACTTAGAACGGTGAGAGTTGTCTTCGAGAAAATTGGAAATGTTATTCGAAGAGAAGATTTTTTTTTCTTTTAAATTCTTCCATGGTAATTCGTAAGTGTAGGAAAAGCAATGTGTTGAAGTTTCATTTAAAATAGAACTATCGAATAAAAGAAATTCCGCTTAGAACAATGAGTTCCAGGATAAGTGCAATTTAAGCAAGTGCAATTCCGATTATATATCTCAACATGTAGATTTGTAATACAGCCTTCGCGGAAATGTGTATACATGCATAGATTCTACTAAATTAACGAAAACTATAATCTTTTACCGGTACTGTTTGTGTATTAATTATAACGTCTTTTAGATTTTAGTTAAGGATTAGATTTTTCAATTATCTGTACAATTAATATACCTTGCAGTTTTTAAGATATCCTATTTTACTTGATATTAATTTTAGAAAGAATGAAATACTTTATGGAAATTATATCATGGATTCTAAAAATTGTTAAAAGTCATATATGATATTAAATACTCTTAATTTTTTTAAAAGTTTTTTCAACAAACTGTACAATACGTACCACTAGATGCCGGCGAGAATATATATCAATTCGTTGCAAAAGTTAATGTTCGATTTTTAGGGCAGTAGAATGTACTTTATTGGAAAATCCCAATGGCTGTATTGCTAGTACTTGAAAAAAATGTTTAGTTCTTATAATAGAATATTAAAAATACGTGAAATTTTTGAATGACCGGAAATTTTTGTTCAACTTAATATAAAATCACTCACGGACTTGCTACTATCTGATAAATCGTCTAAGATATGCAAATCATTAATGTTGGAAGAAATGTGTGTGAGTGAAAAATAAATTTAAAAATACATATTTAAATGAGTTATGGTAAAGTTCATTATCAGAAAAACTAAACATTTTTTTAAACTGGAATCCTTGCGAATTTCTTATTCAAAAATATTTCTTAACTAAATGCACCGTATTTTACAATGTATGATAATATGGATATTTAACGTATTTTATAATTTATATAATTAATAAAACCTCACTACATTAAATCAATATACAATCAACCGCTTAATAAAAAATAGATTCGAAAGAATATCTATAAATACAGAATTTCACTTGGATTACAAATGTGAGAATCAGACAACATGTCCGAATGAAGCATTCGTGCTGGGGTAGTGATATTATTTCAAGTGGAAATACCTAATGGAGCGAATCTCTCTGTCTAATGAATAAAATATGTCACCAAAATATGTTATTTACCCCCCATAAATTGTCTTTATGGAAGGGCTTATGATTAATGGAGAACACAAAGTATAGTTATGATACATAAGATTCCGTTTTATTCCTATTTCTTTACAATATATATATATATATATATATATATATATATATATATATATGTATATATATATATATATATATATATATATATATATATATATATATATATATTATGCCAATACATAACCTCCACAACTTAATAGCATATATTATAAAATACCTCAGACAATTAGATTATTAATAGATTAATAGCAGATTATTTCCTGTTCCAGTGTTTCAAAGACTTTCCCTTATCTTCTGTGTAGACCATTTCCCAAGAGGATGATTTGAATCCAATTTCTTTTTCACCTGGGTCAGTTATTATAACACCGCTTTTGTTTTCTGGAGAATTTGTGAAGTACATCGTTTATGGAAGGAAAATATCAAGTATTGAAGACCTAAAGCCAGAATTCTAGCAGTAAATGCTGCTGTAGATGCCGACATGCTTTCACATACCGAAAATAAAATCATCTTATACTCCCTCGATGCAAAATGTATGTGGAAACTCATACATAAGAATCATAAATTTTTGAAGTAATGTAACAACTAAAATTATATATTAAGCGAATTTTCAATTTACATCGAATTTTTAAACATATTTCACATAAATAAACCATATAAAAATTTTTTTAAAGGTGATATGTAACTGTAACTTTCAGGATAAAATTCTTAATGCATTTTATTAAGTATATACTGTTTCAAAATTATTAAAATTTGAATCAATTAATTTCTGAAATAGGCACTACAGTTTATCAATAGAAAAACTGCTATTTGCGGATATATATTATAAAGCAATATTTCGTATTCTTTGTAAGTGGTAAGAGTTGCAATAAACTACTTCAACGGTCCCTTTAGTTGCTGCTTTTCAACTGTAGACTTCACGATCATTGATTTAATTAGTGGCTCTTGTTAATTACTTATGACGTACTTGATTTCAATCCTTTTAAATAAATTGTTTTACTTTACGTGTCAAATGTAACTGTCATGGAAACAAGTCATTCGTTCATGAGAAGAAATCTAAAAATAATTATTATTTTTTTTAATTACACGCCAAAATTTTTAAGGAATGAATATTCATGGTAATAATGTATTTATTTTGTTTCGTAGAAAAACGCCAAATGATGAAATATTATAAATATTATGAAGAAAATGCGGTTGACATTTTGATTTATTAGGTACACTGTCATAGTGTCCTTAATGGGTTCTTACAGTTTAGGATTTTAGAGCAAGAATGAGTTCCCAAAACAAACAAAATTATATTTACAACTACTTGACAGACACTTCCAAATTTAGGTCAATGAATTTTATTGAGTTTACTCAATGATAACATTCTGTTATCAATCAACAGTTTTCAAGCAATTGAGTCTTCAACGTATTTCGATCAATTTATAGAATAATACTGTTACCTTATTATAAAACAGTTTTCAAATAATTGGATCAATGAATTTCAACCAATTCACAGAATCACATTGTTCCATTTATATCGATAGCAGTTTTTAAATAATCAATTTATTGTGTTTCAATCTGTTTAAAATATTATATTGTTCCATTATTAGATAACAGTTTTTAAAGTAATTAAGTCAATGATTTTAATCAATTTATGTCATGATATTTTCTGTATATATTATTTTCGTCTATAAGTAGATTAAAGAATTTCAATCAATTGAGATAATGATAATGTTTCATTATTAGACAACAGTCACTACTTAGGTCAATGAATTTCAATCAATTTAAAAATTGATTTTGTTCATTATTAGACAAAACACTTTACAAGAACTATACTTATTGCAGAGGATTTAATTTAATAGCAAAAGTAACTCAACAACTAGCTAAACCCGCTTAATCTATGGGTTATCATCAAAAATTACAACTGCTCACAAAATAATACTAATAATAACTAGATAGCAAGTATACGACAGAAACATAGCATAATAAAAAAGTAATCAATGTAGATGTATAAGCAAAAATATTTTCAGAGATATTTTACAGCAAGAAATAAGCAATGAAACTTTGCATAGATTGGCGGCCTTGTAGAGTTCTTCGATTGTAAAAAGCATTCCTTCCCAATTCTACAGCATCAGTGGAGGAAAACACAGAAATGTAATTGAACTAATCCTTAATCTAATTGTAATATCCGACCATGGTATGCCCAGAACTTTCCCTTCTGCGAACAAGTAATCAGTTCTCGTGCGATCGAGACGCTTTTCTATTTAGAAGGGAGATAAGGGAATAGTCATTTCCACAGGATTCTTTTGTACGCTCTAAAAATCAAATCCTCTTTGAGTCGTTAAGGTTTTCATTAAGCCTGGACCCACTTCTCTTTAATCTTCCCAATTTCCAGGGCCCATTCTTATCTCAGCGGGGGTGGATTACCCACGCCTTTCTCCATCGAGAAATATGCCACCCGTACGTTGGTACCGAGCTTTTAATTAGCAGGTATTTTAAAGACAATAATGCGCCGTCTGGTGGACGGAACTTGAACCGAAGAAATTAATTTCGAAACAAAAGGATAAAAGAACGCAGACGATAAGAAAGCATTCTTGTGACAAAGAAGAAAATTTATTTAAAATTATAAAATGTTTAATTTCGTCAGTATTACATAGCAATTCATATTTCCAATGGGGTATTTTATAATGTAATATTTATAAGAATGCTTGATTATATAATGGGAAATTGTCTTTAGAAAATTATTAAAGTACCATTATTTTTTGTTAAACTTTATCTGCTGTGACTGAAGAAAATATATCCATTCTATATTATTTCCTGTGATAGCATTAAGATATGA
Source organism: Latrodectus hesperus (assembly GCA_037975125.1). Classification (NCBI taxonomy): domain Eukaryota; kingdom Metazoa; phylum Arthropoda; class Arachnida; order Araneae; family Theridiidae; genus Latrodectus; species Latrodectus hesperus. The sequence goes on from CM075862.1 coordinate 34,307,945, forward strand.
ATATTCCTTTTGTATTAAGCCTTATCAAGCTAGAACGGTTTCCTATTAAAAAATTAAAAAAACTTTAAAAAAGTGTAAAATTGATACAAATATTAATTAAAGTCCTTAGAGACCTATAACCACTATTGCAAAAGAAAAGTAATCTAAAAAATTCCGAGTGCTCGACACAGATGTACATGCAAAAGAGGTATAGCATCCATCTTCCATCGCTTAATCGTGTTCAGAATTGAATTTGGGATTTGTAGATGCAGCTACAAAGGCTGCACCGGAAACAATTTTACCATCGGTTCCGCTTTCTGACGTGAGAAAGGGTATAAAAAAGTTTGTTCGTTTTCTTTGACAAGAATCATGTAGCATGCAGGTCGACAACAAATTGCATATCATATTTTCATCTTTCAATTCAGCATCAGTTTTACCGTTACGAAGTGCTGATGTCCGTTTGATTCGTCTTCGTGTCGGGCGCACACATTCTTGAGTGAATTAGGTCCACGGTGTGAGACGTGTGAAGAACCATATACTATTCATCATATTTTAATATCATGTCACATTTTTAATTATGAACGTTTACACTTAAAAACTGATTTTTTTAGTTCTTTCTGATTTATTGGGGAAACCTCAAATAGAAATATTTTTGCCTTTTTGAAGACAATAGATTTTCTCCAATTAATTTAAATTGTATACTTTACATTTTAAATTTTAAAAATATACTTTGATAATTTACCTAAATTTAATTTAATAAATAGATTTGAAATTAATTACATTTATAGTTTTTTCTATTTTATTTTGATTTTAATATTGCTTGGTTTTTTATACAAATTAATTTAATAAAGATGCTTAAATTTTGTCAAAGCTTGTCCTCCTTGGACCTTGCACCAGAAAACCTAACCAACCAACCAACTAGGATTTGTAATTCAAAAAGCGTGATCCTGCCACTCATTTACAATAGCCAACTAAAATATGAAATAAATTACGATTTTTAAGCTAGATGGGAAAAAGTACTAATAAATAAGAAAGAGACAGTTAAATTTGGTGGTGATGTAACGCTTCTCTTGATGAAGATTTCATAATTCTCGGTTAATCAAGGTTCGAATCCAAAAAATAAAAAAAATCCAGGACATTAATTAGTTATACAATTTTTTCGTTACTAATTCCTTCAACGTGTTCTTGCTAACTAGATATATGGCAGTGTCCTAATGAACAGTTTTGGTGTGACGTAAGCGTCAAACTTACTATAGACGAGGCTTCAAAAATTCCCTTTTCCGAAAGTTAAAAAAGTTGTAGTAAACTCTGCGTGTATTAAACATTGTGAGAGTTCTTATAATAACAGCAATTTTACTGATTAAGATTACATCGCTAAACTCGTGATTTAAGACAAAATATCATAGTTTAAGATAAGGTATCCAAATACATCTAAAACATCCAATTATAATTTTGAATAATTTGTCTAACAAACTACATCACTTACATAAATTTAAAAAAATTCAATGAATTCAAATTTTTATGAGACACATAACTTTATAAAATTAAAGTGGTGATAGAGCCATTCAGTATAAACGTCGGTGACATAAATTTAAGAGAAAAAAGCATACAAAGCATTTATTTTCATAAGTTCCAATTATATTTAAAGATTTTCCATTAGTAACAGATTAATACAAAAAACTGCCAAAATAAGTTACTTACTTAAATTAAAAAACCCAATAAGTATTTATTTTTATGCAACGTATTTATATTTTAATACCATGACGATTAACACAATACGTCAAACATATATATTAAAAAACCATGCAAAACATTCTCAATATTATTTAAGTTTTAATAATTTTTATAATTAAAGGATTAATACAGTCATTTATGGAAACATATCACTTATAGAATTTTAAATAACCCGTCAAGACCCCACTCTTATGAGACCCATTTATATTTCAATAATTTCAATATTGGAGTTCAATAAAGTCACTCTCAAAGGTTAATACAACCATTTAGCAAAAATGTCACTGGCATAAATTTAAAAATCCCAGAAGTCCTTTGATGACACATTTTCAGTTTAATAATTTCTTTTTTTTATAAATAATGACTGAACTAGCAGAATAATTTCAACTTTGGTTTTATAACCGCAAATCAAACGATAATTCCTCTTAAATATTAAAACCTCGATGGTAGCAGAGCAAAGAAATAGGATGGAAAACCTCTCAAATACCATCGATAGAGACGAAGAATTTCCATTGCCATCGATATAGCACTGCGGGGAAAAATATCTCTCGATATTTTCCTTTTCCCTAAAAAAATTCCTTTCGCTACTAGAAACTTGCAGCAAGCTTCCCAGGTTTCTCAGTGTTTGGAATTTATTTATTTATTTTTATTTTTATTTATCTCGCCAACGGCCTCTTTTATGACGGTTTGCATATTTTCTTAACCATTTTTTTTTATTTGGCAATATTTATGTTTTTTAAATATTCATTTCCCTTAAATCTGCTTTTTAGCCTTCGAAAAAAAATTTTTTTCCTTCCCTCTTTTTCAGGGAAAAGGAAAATATTAGAAAATCCCTCTCGCCATAGACATCCGGAGCTCTTGCGAGATGGATGTAGAATTCGGAATTTTCTCCTTCGTCTAAAATTATGCAAAGCATGCTTGCTCTTGAAATTTGTATTATTTTGTAGAAAGTAAATTGATGAATGATTTTTGCATTTGATCTAATATTTATTCGAGATAGAACTGTAAATGTTATCGACTTTGAAAATAACTTCTTATTATAAGTTCTTGATTAATAAATATTTCAAAATAAACTACAATAGTTTGCTTATCTTAAATGATATTACATTTATTGATAATAATTTGATATTAAAATTGTAATTATTGTTATAAAATTTTAGATTATTAATATTATAAGTTGTTAATTCTCACGATTAAAATTCTAATATTTTTAAATAATTATCTTTTCTTAGATAAAATTAAAATAAAGTTTAATTTAAATTGAATTTTTTAAAAAAATTTTTTTGCTGTTATTTCTTTCTTCTCTTTTAAAGGCACATAAAATTATAATTCTATTACTCATTAAATTATAAGTTTTGTAAGTTTAATTGATATTATACTTCATTGGTGAATAAATATAAAAACTTAAATTACTGAGATGCCAGAAAATTTGAATAGATTCTACAATATTTATATCGAATAGCCAGCAAATATTAAATAAAGTTGCTTTTTGTAGAAATTATAAAATAATTTTGCTAATTTTCAAACTTTGATGAGTCTTCTAATAAAGTAAATAGTTATTTTACGCAGTTTTAATGTTATATATTGAAAAGCAAACTCAAAAATAGTTAAGCAAAAAGTTATATATTGAAAAGCAAACTCACCACAAATATAGTTACGTTTAATTTTAAGAGTATAATTCTTAAAAGAGACGTATCTGAAATTTCATACACTACCACACTTTAAAAGAGATATATTTCTCATATTTTCGAAAATCACAGCAAATTAAATCGTTATCTGTCATTTTACAAATATAGAAGTAATTTCATCTTAATTTTTGTCCTTTATCGAATATTTACAAAACGGATGCAACAATTATCTAATTACATTTCCCCTTTTTAGAAACACAAATGCAATTTTGTTTCTTTTTTTTTATCATGCACTGAATTTTTACGACATCGGTACAACAGTTAGTAATTTTATTTTCCAAGTTTCCAAATATAGACATAATTTGCTACTAATTTTTTTCTTCATTCACCAAATATTTACAAAACGGTTACAACAATTATCTAATTACGTTTCCCATTTTTAGAAACACAAGTGCATTTTTGTTTCTTTTTTATCACTCTTCAAATATTTACGAGATCAGTATAATAATTAGCACATTTCATTCCACAGAAGCTCGGCCATGAAAAAAACCTATTATAACAAACGCAGCGTTATTTCATTAAAACAACATATGGATTAACTACTATAATACCATAAAATGACAGTTCCTTTTTTAATTAAGTAATGCACACATAATTGAATCGATATAAAAATACGTCATTAAAAGTTCTAAGCTAAATATCATTTAAAACATATCTTTAAGTAATATTAAGTGTTGCAGACTTTACAATTTAATTGAAACAACAATATTTAATTCAACGAGATATTTTTATCTCCTCTTTTTTATTATTTGTTCGCATAATGCTCACAAGTGGTTCCACGTTGACTTGCAATATTTCTCTAGAGATAAAAAAAAGCACTCGCCATTCGAAGTTACTTTTGGAGTGGTTGGGGCCATTAATCTTTTCTTAAAGAAAATTTGCAGAATCAGCAAGAGCGAAAGCTATCTTTATTGTATCAAGTCCCCGGGCATTATGTCCCCTTCAAAAGGGGCATTAAAAATGCAGAGTTTGCTCAAGGTACTTAGTTATAGCATCTCTGCAAAGAGAACATTTCCATAAGTGTTAGTGGGGGGAGAGGGTGGGCATATTTTTTCACAGATAGTTCGCAGTGTCTAAACAGAGGAGGCAGTAGAAAAACAAATAATTATGCGTTGAACAGAGAAAGATAATGATGACATCCCCAAATCCAACCGCTAATTAGTACCTTTATTCTTGAAGAAAGCTTACTCAATGCTTTAATAAAATATGCTGTCACTTTTTTTTATTAATGAATGAATGTTTAAATTATCATTAAAGAAATATTAATTTTAAGCACTCTTTATTTGAAATAATATAAAGTTACAAAAATTATAACTCTTGCAAAACAAATGATATTTCTAGAAAACTGGATGAATGTATAAATATTTTTATACTCTTACTATTTGATACATGTATAAATAAGGTTTACAAGAACGTTTATTATAAGTATATCTAATTAAAAAATTAAAACTAATTACATTGATACAAAATGAGAAAAATAAATTGTTATTTTGTGTAGATATGGCTGAGTGATTAGCGTTCCTGAGCTGTGGGTCCCGGGTTCGATTCCCGGTTCGGGCAGGGATGTTATCTTTCTTTCTCTGTTCTCTCTGTGTCTCGCTGTCCTTTCTTCTGTGATGATGTATGAATGTGGCCCACCCTATAAACGGGTTTGTGGTGGTATGGAGCGGTCAACGCTACTCACCTCCGTGACTTGGTTCACAGGTGCCCGCTGGGTAACGACTAATGAATAGCAGTTTCTGGCCTTGTTATGGCATAAGGTTTGTCACCCAAGTGCCCTCCGTCGGAAAAAAAATCCCTCTAGTAGAAAGAAGTTCGATTCTAAAAATTTTTTACCTGGTATTAACTTTCTCAGCATATTATATATTGGAAGAATCAGTTATTAAATTCTTTTATTCTTCCAAAAACTAGAGAATTTTAAATAACATTTTTAATTATCATTTAGTTATATAAAATAGGAAAATAAATAAACTGCATAAAAATACTTTAATTCTAATTTTTTATAACATGCTGATCTCTAAAATTATGAAAAATTAATATATATATATATATATATATATATATATATATATATATATATATATATATATATATATATATATATATATATATATATATATTGATTACACAAACAGAAACCAGTAGAATCATATGAAAAATCCAGTAAAAATAAATAATACATAAAATAACAAGGAGAGAAATTTTTTGGATAATTAACACTTGTATAAAATAACAAACTGAATGCATCAATTTAATAAAATATTTACAGTATAAAATAGAATCCTACCAAGAAGCGATTATGTTCACATAAGAAGTGACTCAATGTAATGACTTGTAAAGTATTTCTGTCAATTGCAAGTATTTAATAAGGATTGAATAAACTATGCGTCTTCACGGAGTATACCAGAGATATTCAATGGGATTCAGGTCTGGTAAACAAGCTGGCTTACTTATGCTGAATTGCCATTTGTTTAGGTAACTATTCAATTCACGATCCTGTTATTGTTTTCCTGTAGCCGAATATCCTAATTTGAAGGGACTAAAGGATAACATAGTATAAGGGCATTGCAAATGATAACATTTTTCACATGGCTTTTAACTGAACAATACACAACTACATTTACATACAAGTATTTCCTGTACGATACACATTTAAGCATATCTTAATAAATCTTTCAATGATAGTAAGAAAAAATCCTGGATTCATCTGCCAAAAGTGTTTTGTTTTTATTGCTTCATTATACTGTAACTATAATGAAGCAATAAAGACAAAACACTTTTGACTTTTTACATTATAAAGACAAAACATATTATAATATTTTATAGTGTACTTGTATGCACAAATTTCTTTCATTACATAATTTTTATTGTAACGACTTTTTTTATTCAAAACTACGTGTGTAATTAATAAAAATTAATATTTTTAAATTTTATTTTTTTGATAATTTAAAATGAGATTATATTATGAGCATAAAAACATTTTTAAATGTTGCATTTAATTTTAAAGTAAATAAAGTATATGCACACACTTTTGTAAAAGAATAATTTTTAATCATTCACATTATATTTTTAATTTCATCTCTTAATGGAACAGTTGAAAATATTTCAAAACAAATGCGATAATCAGAATGCTGATAAAGTCAATAAAAATCTGATGATTAAAATAATTACGATATTTTAAAGAAACATAAAAAGAGTGTAAAAAAGCGATTTAGAACGCCATAAACAAAACAAATACACTTCATCGATAAAAAATTTTGACAATACACATAAAATGAAGACAAAGCAGACGATTTTCTTTCACGTTACATTAGAAGGATAAAAAAAAGCAAATTCTTAATGCTTCCAGAAAGCAGATGATCACATTAACTAGTGAAGGTGAATTCATCAGATAGGCACCGGCAATTTATTTTTGCGGAAACACTGATTTTTTATTTTATTATTTTTTTTTGCATCATTTTTGTTCTCTTTCCTAAAAAGGAAATGCGAGACATACACGAAATCGTGCAGACGATATTTACCATCGATAAAAGGGTTTGAATAAATATTATCAGGGTGATACAGGGCTTGTTTCTCATTATATGGCTGGATGATGGGAAAAAAATGGGACACTAAATCACATTAACTAAATACACGGCCTGCTATTTAGCTAAAGTAAATGACGACGTTTGTTAAAAATTTTCAAAACACAGCTTCGTATTTATTTCATATTGGTTTAGCGTAGGAAATTTTTGAATTTTGTAAAGAAAGGATTTCTGCATTTAAATAAATTTATTGCTGTCAATTAATAATTGTGGTTACGAAATTTCTTAAATAATCACACAACAATTTCTCATAATATAATGTAAATCTTAATTCTACTCACAGTCTTTGTTAATTAATCATAGTTGATTAATTAGCTTGCAGAAAAAGTTAATTTAAAAATCTGTAAGTATTTTAAACTAATGTTAGTTATATTTGCATCAGAGTTACCTTTTATGTTAATTAATTGAAGTAAATTGACAATAGTAAAATTATTATAAAATTTATAATGATTTTAATATTATAAACTTACTGGCAATAATAATAGTTTTAATATTGTCAATTTACTACAAAAAATTAATTACTTAAAAAATTAAAATAGCTATAAGAACATATAATTGCAGAATATATTTCATTTCTATTGATAAGGGCAATAATTTAAAGGCAAATTTTAGATATATTAGTTTTCCTAATTTAATTAATTTAGATTGTTAGATTATTAACGATATCATATAAACTTGATATTTTTAGTCATTCATAATAGGCTTTATGCAATAAAGGAATTATATGAATTTTTGCATTTTTATTGAGTATGTTTTTCTAGTAAAAATGGAAAACAATAACTCAATATTTTCTAATTTAATGGATAATTATACTGTTCGTGTAAAAATGATTAAAAGTGCTAATGATTAAAAAAATATCATTAGCATGTTATGTAAATATGTTTTCTGTAAAAAGGATAAAAATATAATGATAATATTATCTACAATTATGAGAGTGAAATTTTATCGACATAGGCATACAAGAATTTAAAAGTAACTCTATAGCTAAGCAGGTATTGATGTTACAGGATTGAATATTGTAAAATTTATTCAAGCTTGAAACTTTTACTTTTAAAAGATTGTAGTTTAAATATAATAGTTTCTTGTTGCATATAATATTTAATAATTTTTCATGAAAACTTTTACATACTTCTCAGCATTAATTAGAGTTTTTTTTATCTAATAAATAAAATTACTAATAAAGTATTTTACTTTCAAATGTTGAAAAGTAAAACATTGATTTTACATTAGAAAATATTAAGCTATTAATTCAGAAATCATATATCTTATAATTTATCAAATTTCTATAAAATATATAAATTTTCGTCGTTTATAAAATACACACTGTTTGGATTTTTTAATCGAAATAATATAATAGACTCTTACTGTTCATGCAGTTAATTTTCCACTTTTAATATTTTGTAAAATGCTAACAATATGAAAACTTTGTTTATTAAAAGATATTAGAAATTAAAAAAATAAATAAATTGTTACGAAAAAAATATGATAAAAAATGTGAAACTCAAATAAAGAAACTATATTTATTTTGATATATTTAATTCAAAAATATTCATTTCCTAAAATTATCCAATATAATTTATATTTTTGTTTATTGAATTTCAATCAACATGAGAAATTCATCTTAAATATCCTCTGTTAATTACTCCTTCTAATTTTACATATCTTTCGCAAAAATTTCAACTAATTGTTTTTAACATATGTATCTCTAATTTAAAGAATTCCTTAAATACATATAATTTGATTCTGATAAAAGCATGTAGCTAAAAATATAATGCTGATTTTGCTGTTATTTAGTATTTTTAGCTGTTGCATTGCATTTTGTACTTTTTTGGTGCCTATTCTTTTCCATAGATAGAGGACTATATTCACATATTTCAATGGAAGAAACAAGGAAAATCCCCAAGCATCTATCCTAACATATGTTAATATGTATATCTAGAAAGCGAAACCTTCTTTTCTCATGGTACAAACATGGGATCGTGTCTAGAATTTTCGATAAAATCTAGCTCAGGACTTCTCACTTGGAAAGATGTGTCCTACTACTAATTCTTAATGTGTTTATGTGGCATTTTCACAAATAAGTCGTACACTTGTGAAAACAAAAAATATTTCAAGCCCATCTTGCGTGAAATTCCCTTAAATTGGCACGCAACAAAATAGAGAATCCAGGTCTTTAGAATTCCGGAGAAAACTACGCCTTTAATCGATATTTACTAGGTACGTTCAGAGGGAAATAATTTACGTCATTTGTTTTTCGAGTGAAATCAGGTGAAAAGTGGCTTAAGGTGCAGCCGTTTCAAAGAACTTGTTGGCGAAAGAAAAAAGATGTTAAGAAAAACTATTCAAGGCAATTGACCTCAATCTTAAGTTTTAAAAAATGCCTATAAAATCGTGGCTGAGGTAATGATATTTAGCATTCGTGGTGAAGTCTAGAATCAAGGATTAGTTATCCTAACGAGGTATGTAAGGAAGCGGTTACATGTGTGCCGAAATTACAACTTCGCCGCCATAGCAACCGTGTGTGTTTGATTCCCAAGTCCATACTAATTTTATTGTTTTCTTTAGGATTTTCGCGCCATTTCATTTGCTACTACTGAATGAGAGAATTCCGAAATCGGTAAAGATTTAATTTTTGATGAATTTAAAGCAACGGGAAATCAAATTAAAAATGTTTCAATAGTTTATAATTAAAATTTAATATAATTATTCTAGCATGCTTGAATGTTTCTTTACATTTTCATCGCTAACAACACGTTAGCATGTATGAAGTATTTGATTATGTATACAACAGTTTTAATTAATGATCAATTCATTATTGTAACAAACTTTCCATCATTTATAAATGAATAAGGAAGTTCTTCAGAAATCACCACAGAATTCTGCATAAAATATTATCAAGGCTGGCATAGAGTGGTATTACACATTAATATATTGATCTTAGTTAAAGAATACAGAGTTACTCGCAGTGCTTAAATATTGTAGAAAATAAACAGATTTTTGTATGCAAAATCTATAATTATTAATGCTTAACTCAAAAAGATAAGGAGATAAAATTGCGAAAGGGACAATTTTTTAAGAAAATGAAAATCTGATGCATTCTTTTCGATCACTTATTACTTTAATGTGAGAATAATGATTTACAAATGAAATTTCTTACTTTCAGAATGATATAATTAAAATTATAAAAACATTTTCACATTTATCATTAAAAATGTTTTCATTAAAAGATTAAACAAAAAAACTACATTTAAAATATTTTTTTGCAAATCTTTCGAATGCGGATAGATGTATTGCTAAAATATGAACGAAATCTAAATTTTGAAATTTATAAGAATTAAAAAGTTAAAAAAGCACAACAAAATTTTATTTATATCACTTTCTAAATGTAACTGTTATTGTAAAATTTACATTTTAATTAGTATACTATTCATCTAAAATTTTTTTAACATTCAATTTGTTAGATATCAATGGACTTATGAATATACACATTATTTTACTACATTAAATTTTGAATGTGTTTATTACTATATTCTTAAATTTTTAATATCTATTTTAAATTAGGAAAAAATACAATACTCAAATTACACCCAGAAAATAACGAAACTCAGGTTTCAAAGCGAATAATATTAGAGCAAATTCACGTTTCTAGTAATAAAAGATGTAATTCAATAAAATTATTTTCTGATAAAGAATAATGCTTTATTTTTGCTAAAGAATAATCCTTTATTCTTTGTTGAAGATAAAATTCTAGTAAACAAAGAATAATATTTTGTAATATTGTTTTAAAAACACACACAAATCAACTTGGGTTCATTAATGCTTTATAATAAAAAAACTATGATCTTTTAATATCATATATATTATATTGACTTTAAGCATAAAATGACAGAAAACAATGATATATAAATATTAAATTTACTTATAAAATGAAAAAAAATGTTTCGATAAATATAAAATAAATACAAAAATTAATGCATGCTTTGTACTGAAAAATATAAAGTATTATGTATTATTAAGTTTATGTCATACAAATAAAATAAATCCTGTAATTCAAACTGGAGATAAATAAAATAATTACCACCCACACATATTAGGTTTTCAAAGTAAATTGTTAAAATAATCTGATGAGAGAGGAGACAGAGTTATAAATTTGAAACATGATAAATGGCTAAAAATATATAAAAAATGTAAGTATACGAACCGCAAGCTTCATCCACTTGCTCTTGACCGCTTTCTTCGACTTATCCCCTGCACCCTCTCCTTCTTCCTGGGAAGGACTTTTAGATTCCTCCTCAAATTGCACTTTTTTGCCTTTCTTTGGAGCACCCTCACTCCCCGCCGCTTCATCAGAGCCAGCAGTCTCACTGACCACGGACCCCTCGGCTGTCTCGGGGAGGGACACCCCATCTTCAACAGATGTTCTTGACTCCTGTCCACCCTCTAGTGACGCACTGTCCTGCTTCGCACCGGCTTCTCGCTCCTGGTAAGGCACAACGGACTCCATAGACCCCAGACTACCGTACTCTGATTGGGCTATGGAGCTCTGTCTGCTATCACTGACGCAAGAGAACGCGGCAGATTCGTTGGACATGCTTGCCGTCAGGACCCCCGACTCGGTGGAGTCCTCGGCCGCATGCTGCTTGGGCTGAGTTGTGGGATGTCTCACCTTGGAGACAGTTTGGAAGAGAGACGCGAACTCCTCAGCGGCGATGCTTTTCTTCCGCCTCTGATCTGCGATTTTCTTAGCCTGCTCGGCAAACTTAACCGTCCTCTCGGCATCGGCGACGGCGGAAGGAACTTCCTCCTCCACTTCCTCTTCTACTTTTTCCTGAGCATCGTAATAATCTTCAGGATATTCCGACGTGTCTTGGAATTCTTCCTCTTCTTCTGCATAACTGACATCTTCCTTGAAATTTTGATGGCTCTCGTAAGTTTGCTCCGGCTGTTCTAGTTCATAACCATCCTGGACTGCAGTTTCTGGTTCGCCGTAAAAGACATCGCGATCTTCTTCCATACTGCCCTGTGTGTGATACGACTCAGTTGACTGTTGCGTGGCAAAAGGAATCGAGCTATTTACCACGTCTGGTGGCTCTTCGTAAACAGATAGCTCACTTTCGCTCTTGACACTGTCAGACCTGGATTTTGATTTAGAACCTATTTTGAAGCTGTCTAATGTTGATCCAATATTGAAAAGGCTACTCACGCTTCCACTCTTTGAACCTGATGGAGTACCGTCTTGGGTTTCTTTTTTGGTCAAAGTAGGCATACTCATCATTTTATATCCTTTTGAAACTTTATTGGAAAGCACACTGAATATTCCGCCACCTGAAGTCGAAGCAGTATCTTCCGCAACAGACGTTACAGAGCTGGATAACTGTTTAGAATTAGGTGTAATTGTCCCTGAAGATACCACCTGAGTTTGGCTAAGTATAGCACTCGAGGAAGTCACAGGATCGGAATATTGCCGCTGTCGACGCTTGCTATTTCTTGACTTATGCGGAGAGTATCCTTTATGCTGTGGCGATGCTGTGAATCTTTCACTTTTATTTGCTAAAGCTATTTTTTCATGCTCACGTGGAGGTTTTTCAGGTGGAATCATTCGACTTGGCTCATTTTGCTGCATAAGAACAACATCTTGCTGGTCCTGATACTGCATTTCACTTTCGTAGTAAGAAGGAGGCCCAGATTCACCTATTTGAGAAACTTGATTTGGATAATTATGATAATCTACAGTTTCTCCCTCTGCGTAGTAGTTATAGCTTTCTTGTGAATAAGTTTGAGGTTTAGAATATTCTGCAACATCAATTGGTTCTTTCTCATAATAGGCTTCATCATAACGATTTTCATTGTACTGATTATCGTAATTTTCGGATGAAGCAACATACTCATTGGTCCCATATACGTTTTGGCTTTCTTCAGTGTATTCTTCGTATTGAGGAGCTCCCACGTTTAAAGAATCGTTATTTTCATAAGGATATTGATTAACAGCGTGAGGATCACACCAGTTTGGTTCTCGTTGTTGCCATTCGTTGCTGTTTGCTTCATTACTTTCAACATATGTTTCAGGATTTTGGTATTCGACGTATGTCTCAGCTATATATGAAGAATTTGGCTCTGAATAAAAATTTGAAGCATAATTCTCATCACTAGTAATAATTGGAAGCTCTTCGCATGTTTGGTTATCCTCCTTGAGGTTTGTACTCTTGTCATAATATGATTCATTTTGGATTTTTTCATACGCGTAGTCAGATGAAGGTTCAGCTAGTTCCCTGGCTCCTTCGTTTTGTTCTGGTGACAATTCAGTTAGGTTACTTCCAGCACTCATAAGAGTTTCCGTTTCAGGATAAGCTAAATTTGTTTGATTTTGATTAAATGTCGTTTGACTTGAATCATACTGTTGCACTGAACTCTGCACAGTTTCTGAAAGTGAGTGACTATCGAGTGTTTTTTGAGCTACCGCTTTAGAAAAATGCTCTTCCGTGGCAGGTTTGACACCTTGAGATTTGTCATACGTTATTTTACCAGACTTATCAATGTATGGCTGCGGAAGTTTGCGACGACCTGGGGCGGGAGAGGTACTTTTACCCTTTTTTTGAGAAACGCCTTTAGGTGGTGGAAACGTGTTGCTGCTGCCTTTCCGATAAGTAGTTTCAGTTCTGGATAAAAGTTCTGACTTTTTTAATCGACAAGGTTGATAGGGAATTTGAGGTAACTCCTTATTTCTACGAGACTTTTCCTTATAAGTAGAACTCGAGCTGATATCAGTTTGAGATTTCATAGTCTGGTTCTCTGAAGTTTTGCCAGAAAATGGACTGGCACTTTTTCTATCTTTTTCTGACGAATGAACTTCAGCTTTTACTGTCTTAGATTGATCAACCGGACTAGCAGGGGATACTATAATCTCAGCTTGGTTGTCGACATTACCTAACGAAGTGGAGGACCGATCTCCACCATTAGCTGGGGTGTCAGATGTATATTCAGGACTAATCTCAGTAACAGGTGTTAATGCATGACCCTTTTGTCTTTCTTCCACCGTATGTCCTAAATAATTTGGATCAGTGTAACTGGAAGAATCAGAACTTCGATCTATCGGTAACTGTGACAATTGGGCACTCTGAGAATAATTACTGTATACCCCAGGTAAGCTCCGTTTAGGACTGGCACCGCTTGTTGATTCAGCCCAAGATGATGTGGCCCCATAAATTGGTTCTCTAAGATCCTCACTACTTTTGGCATTAACGGTACTGTCAGGAGTATATCTCAGAGCATCGGTATTTGATTGTATATCTAAATTTGAAATTCCATCCCCTGCTACATCCAGAGACTTTGCAAATTCGTCATAAGTAGGAATTTTAAACTGGGACAAATTTTCAGATTCGAAGTCACTTTCTGTTTCAGAGACCAAACCTCCAAGATCTCTTCTACTGCGGAGTGGGCTGTTTCGAATATTACTCAAAGTTCTATAGACCTCTCTTGCTGCACTTGAACTGGTTCCAGAAGCTGTTGCTTTGTGAAGATTAGCCGATAATCGATCTAGCTCTTCTATATCTCTCTCGCTAATGCAAGGTGACCCGCCCCGATATCGCTTATAATCAGAAGCAGTGAATATTTCTCGCCTGTTCAAAAGATCCGGATGGAAATACCTCGGACTTCCTTGACTCATTCCTTCCCACTCTGAAGTATCAGAGGCAGAGGAAGGATCAATGTATTTTGAAGGAAAAGGAAACCTGGGATAATTCTTTTCCCACTTGGAAGAAGAAGCTCCAGCCTCACTCTCACTCACTTCTTCCACATGAGTACCGTAGGGTCCCAGAATATCACTTTCAGATAAGTCTCCAGGATCCAATCCGAGATGTTTTCCAAGAAGCCTGTCCTTCAGCGAGACATCCCCAACAACTGAACCTCCCCTCGAGTTCAGGAATTCCTCTGGATCTTCACCAGTGCTGCGTATAACTGACAACAGCTGCGTGATAACATTTTGCTGTTCATATAATAAAATCTCTAATCTTTCCAACTTTTCCCACATCTTAACATACTCTTGAGACAGCAGATCAACTGCCCTCCAAGCGTATCGCAATTCCACCTCGAGTTCACCAAGCCTTCCACCCAACCTATCCATGAAAGCATCGACTGCTTGTTCAACCCTGCTGCTGTATATATTGCCATATTCGGAAGGAGAAACACTCTTGTTAGAGTTTCGTACCACATCCATGATGACTGCTTCTCATACAACTACGACCGTCCAATCACCAACAACCACATAAGGACTCGCTCCAAAGAAGTGGGATTTCATTGAGAATCAAGTCGCATGTAAGAAGACAATAGGGTAGAGAACAACTGGATTAAGTAGAGCAATTCCATTATATCTCCTACTCTAAATACTTTGAAGTGAGCGAGTTAAACCATTAGTAAGCAGAATTAATAGCACGAAGTTGATTGTTAAGTACACAATACATGAAAGAGATATTAATGCATATTGAGCTAAATGCATGCATTATATTAGGTAAATAGTTATAAAAATTTTAACATTATTTACAGTTTTTATATGAGCTATGTAATGATTAAAACTAAAAAAAATATTTTAACCTATCATCAACAAATTTTGCAAAATATAATCATTTACAAACACAAAAGTATATATTTTTAAATAAATAATACACTCGTGAAAACAAGATTTCGATCACTGTTTAAATATAAAAATAAGATAATAAAGCTCGTTTAATATTTTAATTTGATTCAAAGTATTATAAAATTTACAATATTTTTAAATAATGCCAAAAAATTTATAATAAAGTAATCTTTAAAAATAATTTTCTTCAAGTAATATAGTATGATTATTTCGAATATAATCTATACAAAATTTACATCAGAAAGGAGCATGCATTTTGCACAAAATCTCCAAGCAACAATCATTCATTAGTTATAATTTAGTTACTTAAAAGTTATTTCTATTAATAGACTGGTTAATATATTTATTAAAATATTTTAAAACTAACTTTAAAGAAAACCCCAAAAAGATTTTAAGCGCTGCTTTCCAAATTGAATGGTATAAAAAATATTTTCGTATTTCAAACCGACTCACTCGTTTTGTTTTTACCGAAATTTCCCACAATAAATGCTTTCAAATAGATGAACAGTTTCAACGTCACTTAAACTCGTGAGATACTTCAAGACATTTTTAAAAATTCAACAAGAAATATCTATGGTCAATGCAAATTCAACACAACAAGCTTTCTGAGCATTGCAAGTTCCTTCCAGAAATCACAACAGTCCACAACTCTATCGCGTCATCAAGGAAGAATATCAACAGATGCGATCGGAAACGTTTCCTCCAAAAAAAATAGAACTTAAAAAGAGTGGTAATTTTGGAGGGCGAGTGAGTTTCTGTTATTCATCCAATCCAACGGTACGAACGACAGTAACAATGTATCACACTACAAAATAGAGCGGGGACAGAACAACTCCAGAACTTTTGAGTGCACTAGCGGGTTTCGGGAGATCCTTTCCGAAGGGGAGAACTTTGAATTATCACTCAACTGGAAATTTTCCGACACACTCTTCAACGGATGTATCCAAAAAATTATTCCAACGCCAAGAAATTAAAAAGAAAAAACAAATCACACAGAGAGTAATCCAATGTTTATCCCAAATGCCTAGAAATCGTAATCCGAATTAATCCAAGAGGTAATCCAGGGCGCACTCCTTCGGTGGTCGTGTGCAAGGGCGCAGCGGGGGTGGTTGGAACACTGCGATCGCCGGCCACATCACTGGTTCCCATTATAAGACGTGGGTTTATGCGCCCCACAAAAAGGACAGGAGAGTCCGGGGTCGCCCGCCACCGAGAGCAGCAACTGGCGAACAGTGGCGCCCCCGCTCTCCGCCCTTGGGAGGGTCCACGGCCATCGGAGGGGGTTGCGGCACTATCGATTGGTCAGGAGACGCGCCCTCTGACGTAGGGAGCGAAAAGTGACGTAGTGGTTGGGGCGCTCCGGAAGGAGAAGGGGCGCAAAAGAAAAATAAATACGGGCGACGTAATAATAAGCGAGGGGCGAGAGATAGAAAAGCGCGCCAAGGGGAGAAGAGGGGGAGGGCGTTGTACTCCAAAGAACAACTTCTAATTCAAAGTTTGGGAAGTTTTTCTTGGCGAGTGTTTGAAAGAACAACGCTTAAGCCCCCTTCTCCTGGTGAAAAGCAGGAATATTTTCGGAAGCAAACTAGGAGCGCTTTCTTTGATCTCTTCTTTCCTGACGAGCAGTCGAGGGTTGGGATGTAATTAAAATGATGCATGATTGTGAAGAGGACTTCCGGTTACTTAAATATGGATTGACACTTTTGATATCGCAAAATAAAAAGACAACACAGCACTTCCTGACATATGGGTAGTTGGACTCTCTCTTCTTCATTTCATTCTTCAAATAAAAAACAAAAAATATTCATTTTATTTCCTAAATATATTCAAAAGGAGTAAGTACATATTAAAGAAAAATTATTTGAAATCATTCGAGAGAGTATATATTTTTATAGTGCTAATTTCTCAATTAAAAAACCAGTATGAATTCAGTTTTTTCGAATTACAATTAGCATGACTTACATTAAAAATGCGTAAATAAATACAAAATCTTAATCAATTATAATAATACAGCAAAAAAAAATCCAATCAATTATAATACAAAATTTAATTTCTACCAAGCTCATTAAACCAATTAAGCCAGGTAATTTTAATCACATCATTAATATAATATGAAATGATTTTCTTTTACAACAAAAAACAATCCACGATAATCGCCATATTTCAAATTAAAAAGTAACAAAAAACTGTTACTTTTATAAAATTAACTATATTTAGTTAAAGAACAGGATTTATTCTTATGCTAAATTTCTTAAACAAATTGTTTAAAACATTCGTTCACTTACTTTAATAAGCAAATTAAACTATTATTAAAAGCTTAATACACGTGTCTTTTTTCTTATTTTCAAATTAAAATGATGTTTTAACAATATGGAAAAATATTTGTTAAGTATTATGAATAAGATAATGTACATATATACACTTTTTAAAATGTTTGAATAATTAATACAGATAATCTGCATATTTTAAAATAATTTTTATTTTTTCAGGTTTTTTGTGTGCTGAATTTTATTGTAATAATAATTTACTGCAATTATCTTAATGATAATAGTAAACTATTATTTCACTCAGTTTAAATACTATTAATCTATGATTTAAAAATTATGTTCTGATACGTAAAAACCTATTAATTTAAAAATATTTTTCAATTTAATATTTGAAAAATAATACATTTTTAAATATTAAATTGATTTTTAAATTTAGTATAATTTGTAAATAAACTGTTAGCAGTGATATATATTATTTTACAAGCAGATAAAGGAAATTGCATGACAAAATAGCTCCACTTTTTGTTCAGCTATGAAAACAATCATAAATCAAATGGAAAACAAAATTTTCTTTTTGATATTATAGGAACACTCAATTGGATAGGGGGGAGCCCATAGAATGAACAGTACATAAAAACTATTTACAGTTTTTATTTAAATTAGGCACTTGCTGCGAATATAAAGTACGCAGTTAGCTGGTGTAAATTAAATATTGTTTTACAGATATTTACAATTTCGTTTAAGTCACAAACGTTAATATGTATTCACTTAATGTATTCCATATGAACTTATTCTATTATTCACAAAATCTCGACATATTATTTACATGAATAATTATATTTCTATTTAAGATTTGTGCGTTTTCACATGCAGAATTACACTGCATATTATATCTCACATATTACATTTTTCATCGAAACATTACGAAGCGTTACTTTCAATCCATAGAATTTATTAGCTAAAAATAAAGTTTAAAGACATACGCCATAATGAAAAGTATTTTTTAAGTCGGAATGAACTACTTTAGTAATAAATTCTCAAATACACATACTAAATGAAGACTTTAACGTCGCACATGTGTTTTTAAATACTCTGAATTATAAAACTAATTTCAGAGCCTAAAATTTCGTGAAGTATTTTAAAATTAAAATATTACAAATGGTTAATATATATATATATATATATATATATATATATATATATATATATATATATATATATATATATATATATTTATATATATATATATATATATATATATATATATGCTTATAAAAAACTATATCATTTCAGAATTTTCGGGTAGAAAAAATTTATTTCATATTTTAAATCAGATGGTAAATCTAGATGAACAAATGAGACACCTTTTGAAAATTTTAAATATTGGCTCAAATGTCTATAGTAAGCAAATCTAAGCCACCCAACTTGTCTAGTGGTCAGTGAGCCTGACTGCGGATAAGGAAGTCCTGGGTGCGAATCCCGGTTCGGGCATGGATGTACTTTCTCTCTCTATCTATCCTGTCTTTGTCCCTTCCTTGTATGAATGAGGTGTGAATAGTTGCCTACCCTTTAAACAGGTTCCTATGGCATAGGGTGTAACTGAGGAAGTCGGACTCCACACCAAATATCGTTCAGTTGGAAAAGTGAAGCAGCGTACCCCATTTTGCCAGCCTAGCTGGCTCACGACAACAACAACAAGCAAATATAAACTTATAATAAATATTTCAATGCGAAAGAATACAGCAAAATTCTAGCTGCTTTAGATTGATTCAGCTGCTATTCGATACTATTCCAGAATATCACGATAATTTTCTTCCCAGAAAAAGCAATAAAATAAATGTTATAATTAATAATTTCGCCATAATAATAGATATGGAGATGACAATTACCTTTGCTTTGGCGTGCAATTAGTTAATGTAAATCCCAACTTATTTTGGGCTACAAATCGATGAAAAGAAGCCCATTTCTTTGGATTACTCAATTTCAACTTCTCTTTCAATTGGATGTCATTATTTACTAACCTCAGTTATGTTTAAGTTCATTTTTCTCACTTTATATAGTGGCTAACATTTTTAAGTAAATTACAATCAGGGCGTTTGTTTAACAATAGCCTATAATTTGCATTTATCGAAAAAAATCGATGTTATAAATAAAAAAAAATTTAATAGTTATTTTTATGAATAAATTAAATTTACAATTTGAATCGGATACATTTTATAAGGTTAAATCTTCGTTTTTTCCCAATGATGTATGCAATTTCAAAAATCAAAAACTTCCTCAGAATCTCTCTCCTTAAATATGGCCATAGATTATTTTATTTACAGAATAAATGAACTATTCTAATTATAGCAATCATAGATCAGTTACAATGACTTTCATTTTCTCCGAAATATAAATTAAAAAAATTCATTAGATACTTTTTAATTTTAATTTAGTTATTTCATTATCGCTTTCCTGAGCTCAAGTTCACAAGTTTGGCTGCTGAAGTCAAAGATACTTGTCTTAAGAAGTCCTTTGCATGTTTAAAGTTTTATAAAGTCTAGTGACCCCTCAGTTATAGTGAGGGAGTTACGACTGTCAGCTAAGATATCAGATTAGTCACTTGAATGAGTCACTTCAACATTACGAAGCGATTGACTGTACTAATTAGCTTCCGTCTACAGAAATTATCAGCCAGAAATAGATACCAATAATGATACCAAAACCCAACATATTCCTTAGCAATTTGACAGTAATGTATGGGAATAGTCTTTTTGTAAACTTTTAATGGCTGTCTTTAGTGATTCATTATCTATAACTTCTTATTACCAGTGACTTAATACTAGTACCAATGACTTAATATTATAATTCTACAGTTATTAACATTGTCATTGAATTGTTATACATGTATTCACTCTCAAGTTTAGGAAAAAAGGATATAGAATAGAAAATTACATATGGCGCAACTTACTGGCGTTTATAATACACCCCATAACAATATATATATATATATATATATATATATATATATATATATATATATATATATATATATATTGTGTCCTTAGCATTTAATTCAAAATAAACATTTAAAAGATGTTTTTTGAGTGACCAAAACGTTACATCCTTTGTATAGAATAGTAGAATAAAAATTTGCAAAGCATATATCACAAGTAACTGGTTGCTTTAGCAAGTGGAAAACAATAAAATAAAAAATTAAAGGTCCGAAAAATATATATTAGTTGCAAATAATAAATATGGGTTATTTTAAGTGCAGGAAAAATAACGATACGATACATAAAATTAAATTAAAGTTCAAGTAATAAAAATTTTTTACTTAATTTTGTTAAATAAATACTTATTAATGCGTGAAAATATTTCAAAACAATATTTGTTTTATTTTATTTTACGATCATATTTTTTACTGAAAATTAGTATTTAAAAAAAATGCATTTTGCGGAATGTCTTCAAGAGTTGGTCCTCAAAAACAAATATCATTATAAAATGCGGATCTAAAGTGAATTTTCAAGAAAATTCATGAAAATTTGTTAAGTGCATGCATACGTTAATTAATAATGTAGAATAGTAAAGTATTGCAGATATCAATATTTGCTGCATCACTATCTAGATACATTTAAAGAAAAACAATTAAAAAAGGTCCAATGAATGAAAATTTACTCACCTTATAAGGACAAATTAATATTCAATAACAATACTTGATTATCAAAGTTCATCTTACCTGCAAGTAAAAAAATGTTATGAGTAAACAATTTCGATAAAAATATTGTTAGGTTTATTGAAAAAAAAAAGATTCAGTATAAAGATAATATATACTCGTTTCCTTTTTTAAAAAAAATGGAGAAAAATTATTTCAGATATTAAGAAAATTTTCAGTGTAAAAGGTAAAATTAATGCACACATAAAAACTTTATAGAAAAGAAATAATTTTGTTTCAGAGTTAAAAAGATTTTGATAAAAATAGCAACGCATTCTAAAAAAATAAGCATAAATATCCTCACTGAAAATATCAAATTATTGTATTTAAAGAATTTCCGTTATATATTTATAACACACAATATGCCGCTCACTATTCATTTAACAAAACAATAGATTTAGGGAAATGGGTTCCTTTTGGAACATGAACCAACGTAAAATCGATTTATTATGTTTCTTTCAAATGGCTGAAAAATCTCGATATATTTCAAGTTCATTGTTTGGGAACGCCCATTGAAAAATGAAATTCGTTTCTTTATATAAATAAAGATTCAAGTTTAAAATGACATAAATAGAATCAACTTTGCTTTTCGTTTGAACACGAAATTTCAAATGGGTTTTACTTAAAGAAAAGAGTGCTTTGAAATCCAACTGAAATAATTTCAATTTAATTTGGTCATTTTCAAACTAAATTGTCTGGAACAAGAGGTAGATTTAACTAAAATACTTAATAGCTCATCTGAAATTATCTTCATTATAAGCTCCATGTTTATTTTTAATTTATTGAAATTTTAAATGGGAGTTGGCTCACTGCCAAGATGCAAGCGATATTATTCAGAATAAAAACGCGGTATTAACTGCAGTTGTAACGAAACTCTTTTAAGATAATAATCTGTAGAAGGATTCATACTTTCACATCCTTAGCAAAAGCTATTCACAAATTTTAATAAACTTGTGGCTAGTAATTACCAAATTATAAAAAAAATGATATAGAAATTACATTTAGCTCTCCATCTTAAAACAACACATAAAAATAAAAATTAAGAAAATTCTTTTTTTTTATAAGGATAATTTTTATATGTTTATTCCACTTAAACTATCAAGATAAAATTTAAGCGCAACTTTACTTTAGGTAGAAGAATGTAATAATATAATTTTTTTGAAGAAAAGAGTAAATAGTGAAACAAAATACTAAATCAGTGTAATAGTGAGTCAAAAATGATTGTGAATCAAAGTAATAATGAATCAAAATACTAAATTACTGGTTAAAAAGCCTTTTCTTTAGGTAAAATATGAAAATGGAATTTCAAAAAATATGTCACGCAATTAGGCATAGTAAATATTTTCTTATGAAATACAAAAACATTGTTAATACAACTAAAAATTATTATTCGTGGAAAATTTAAAATTTCTGTTGCATATCTATAAGTTGTAAACTATTTGTTTGACAACACTTCAGAAAATTACTTACGTAACTTATAATTTATTTTTTGTATTTCTTTTCAGTTTTTTTTTTCATCTTTCGAGATTTTAAAAATGAGATCATATTATTACTATAGAACGAAGTTTTCAACATATTTATTCATGAATAATTTACATTTTTGAAGAATATTTTGTAATTTATTGATTTATAAGTTGCACTGATATTTCAGAACTAAGATCATAGGCATGAATTCTAAAATATTACCGATCATTGTAAGAAAACAATTATACAATAATTTTCCGTATCTTATTATATCCAAGAATTTTAAGCGAAGACCACTTACAATCTTTTTATGAAAAATATCAAGCTAAATACTATATAGGCTTAAATGAATCTTTCCATTTGTAACATCACATTATTTAAAGCTATACAAAAAAAATTATTTTTTGAGACGGAAAATTCAAGACATTTTAATCAACATCCTATGTTACTTTCTCTAATTGTAAATTAAAATGAAAACATAAATTCCATATTAATGGCCTTTTTAAAAATGATTTACTATATAATTTATGATTGACTATAAATATACATTTTATTATAATAAGATTTAATATCCGAAAAATGTAAATGCTCTGTTCAATTTAAAATTGGCCGAATAAAAATTATATAGTACTTCAAATTTTCGTCACTTCAAACTTACTTAAAATTTAAAATTTATATTTTAAATTTGTGTGTGAATCTTGTACTTCTTTCTAAATAAATGGTCCCTGTATATAAATGTATTGTAATGTACCCTTGGATCATATAATAAAGATTTCGTAAGCAAAATCTTCAATAAACTTAAAAATATTAATTTAATATACATTATTGCAGCTGTAATCTATAGTCACAAAATAATATATAGTTGTTTACAAGTTCATTCTTACATTGCCATTCATTTTCTTGTTTTTCAGTTTGTTGCCAATATATATATATATATATATATATATATATATATATATATATATATATATATATATATATATATATATATATATAAAATTCAGAATAATTGTTCTGCAATTAATAATTTCAGAATTTGAAATTATTATTGCAGAAATTATTCAGAATTAGAATAAATTAGAATTTATTCAGAATAAATAATTTCAGAATTATATTAATGTATATATACACGAAAAGATACAGAAATGGCTTTTTTATGAGCATATAATCTAAAAATGGTGAGCAAAGCATATTACGATAGATAAATAATTTAATTTTTATTCACAAAATTAAAATATTTTTCCTTATTTGGTGATTGTTATGATTATACCAAAGGTAATTACTTGTAAGACGAAATTTAATTAGAACAGTTATTAAATTAAATGTCCTAAAATGATAGCAGTTAGTTTCGTCTTCTATTCTTCGCAATATTCTATTTTCTTTTTCCGTATTAACCTTTTCACGACGGGGCGCCTTTGTTTAAGACGCGCGTTCAGGACGAAGCTGAAGTGAAAGGAATGATATTACAGGACGGGGTTTTTCTCCGCTAGGCCTAACTATAGAAAAAGATTCGTAAATAATAAAGTTAAAGTCCTATCGCCGTGATTTTTCGTAGCATTTTAGATTATCACGTAATCTATCTTATAACATTAAAACTAGACTTTAATAATGTTTTTCTTTCAATTTATATGAAAATATATATATAAAAAAGTTGCTTACTTTGAGAAATAATTTTCGACAGTGCAATTCTAGTTTTTCCAAAATATTAATTGACAAAACACTTCAACGTATTTGCAAATTAATAAAAACTATACAAGGGTTATTTACAAGAAAAAATAACAAAATTTAAAATGAAGACTGAGCATGGAAAATCTCAAATCACGGAGAAACGCAAAGTCCGACATTGCATGATTTGCAAGTATAAAATGTTTGTTGTGTTTTCTTTTCTTTCATCACGGTTTGTGAGCAAACAATGCACTTTCTGCGACTTTGTTCTCCCTTTTTGTTCAAATTAAGGGTAGGAAAATGCCTACCAGATAATCCTCGCCATAATAATCTGGAGTCGAGAATTTTCAAAATAACAAGAAAAGTGAGCAAATATAACCGAAAGCAGTAAAAACTGTAACGAAACTGATGCTAAAACTCTATAAGACTTCCAATAGTAGCGCGAAAACAAAATAAAAAAGTGTTCGGAGAGCTATCAGAAGCGAGAATGCTTAAATCACGTGGATAGTTGAAGAGCCGAGCTGTGTTTGTCTACATTGAGATTTCCTCTCCCCCACCCACAGCTGATAATCAAAATACCAAAAAAAGCAGGAATACGAAAAAAATGAAGGTCAGAACACTAAAACTACGTTCAGTTTAAATGTAATGGACACATAGTGCCATCTAGTAATTATTAAAAATTGTTCCAGCACCGCCCGGCCCTCACTTTCGTCCGAACGAAATGCATATATGCACTGCCCGTCGCGAAGAGGTCTTAAAAGCATCTTACTATGGAGGATGAAATGAATAAAATTTCCTTTTTTGAAACATTATACAGTTTAAATGATGAGGTAAGGCGACTGTTTCATCATAAGAGCTTTTCTGATTTGATTTATCTGGACAATTGGAATAACTGGTGATAGAAGACAGTAATTTTGAATTCAGTATTGTACATTTCTAACTCATTAATAAAGTGCTTATTATGCATGTGTTAAATGCAGAAAGTTTGATGACAAATAGAATCAAAAAGGATAATTTTTATTAGAAATCAATTAATTAAAGCAATTCTATTTTTACATGAAATCAATAGCAAAATATTCTATAGATGTACTTATCTATTATTTCCATAATCATGCAAAGTTAACTAATCTAATGGAAAACAATGCTCAAACTGAAACATAGCAAAGCTTATTTTAAGCAATTTTTTTAGGAACATTTTTCTGTATTCATCAGATTTTTCTTCCATCGCGTTTCTTTATAAATCCAGCCAGTGGTCCAAATAAGCTAAAAACTTGCAGATAAAAAAAAAAAGAAGATGGAAAATGCCGCATCGGAAATGTATCCAAATGCACACTAAATTTTCAAATCGTGTTTACTGAGACGTGGAAAGGCGCAGTCTACCTACAAATTCCCGTATCGGTGAGGGGAAAAAAAGGGAAAGTAAAAAAAAAAAGAAGAAGAGCACGAATGAAAAGTCGAAAAATACATACGTGATGCAAGTAAAGATGCTCTAAAAGGAGGCGGAGAAAACGGGGTGGGTGAAAAGATGACACGAAATGACGGTTTCTCGTGAGAAGAAGGAGTTGCGCAAAGAAGAAGAAGGATTGAATTCTCCCCCAAACCCCACCTACCTTCTCGAGAGAAGAAGGCATTAGGAGGTCGATTATTTCAACCGCTATCATGGCTTTTCGGATGGAGAACCATTTTCATTTCATTTCAGCTACCCTATTTTTAGGTGCACGGAAATCTACGAAGAGAAGAAGCTCCAGGAAGTCTTTGTTTTGAAAGTAAGAAGAAAGAGTCCGTCTGCCCAGAGCGCTCTACAGTCGCACTCGGTGAAGATCTTTTTTTCCTATTTATATTGGCAAACATTTATCCAGGAGAAAGAAAGTTCAGCTCCGGCTACGTTCATTGTGAAAAAGGCAATAATCTTTGTGACAGAGTTGTATACATTGTTAGTCGATTTTTGGGAGTCTCAATGCTCTTTTGGATGGATGGTTTATATAGACACACATAATATGCTATTTTTTTTTTAGATATTGATTACAAATTTCTCGAAGAAGTCATTTGCTGAAGTTTTACATTGAATTATGTTCATCATACTACCACAATAAATTACATTATCGCATATTGATAGGTAAACACGTTTTATTTACATTCCCATATAGTGAAATGCAATTATTTGTGGTAATAAATAAACCAGATATATAAATGTTTAAGTAATTATTATAACCATTAATTTTGACACAGCATAGTGGACTACCTAATGCTGCTGAAAGACATTTTTAATATCCACCGCGCAAATTACCTTTTAGGTGGACTTTTCAAGGATATTGAACGGTATTTGCAAGTCTCAAGTACGAAACTAGGAAAAGTTTTAAGTATCGAATGTAACAGACGCTAAAACAGAAGCGCAACATCTATTTCCTGTTGTCTAATCATGACTGAGAACGAACTTGGAACCTTTCGCTTGAAAAGCTCTATTCACTACTAATCCACGAATTTGGTCTAGTCATTGATATACATTTCCTTTTAATTTCTCATGTTTTTGGGATGAAAAGGCATGAAATGTTTGACTTTTGTTCTCAAGGTATAGTAAAAAAAATATTACGAGTGCTCTCTAAAGAAGCTGGGATGTGGTCACTGTTTCTTTTTATATGCTTATTCTTCATTGCTATACTTTTGATATATTTGGCTGTTGTTACTTTATATGTATAAACTTACATATACTCACTCACTTATTTATTTTATGATATATTATTTTAAATATAATAAACTATCCAAAAACTGTGCAAATTAACAACTAGTATCATTTACCAGGAAATTTATTTTGTTTTATGACCCGCTTTATTAAGGCTTACACATTAAATCCTTAAAAAAAACTTTCAAAAACAAAAATTTAAGAACCATAAATAATGTTATAATGATATTTCAATAAAACTAGGAAACTGCATTGAGTGGAAAAAAGAGATTTCCTTTCCTTTATCTTTATCTATGTTAACTATAAAATGTTAAGATAAAAAAGAAATGAGATCTCTACTTTTGTTTGACTAAGTACATTTCTTTTCTAAAAGAGCTATCGATACGTTTTATTATAAGAAATATCAAACAGCATCGAAAAGAATGCATTCTCATGACAGTTAAAGTTTTAATAAAAATGAAAATTTGATTTATTTAAAATTCGAATGAATTATAAAAATAAATATCTATGATAAACTATTTCCTAAATTTACACAATGAGTACTTTGAATTTTACACTTATGTATATTAAATCAAAATAAGTATTTGATAAAATAGGAATGGGAATAAGTTCTAAGTTTTGAATTGAAATTACGATACATCAAAAAAGATTAAAATGAAATGTAACAAGAAAGAATGCTTTTTGCTCAATGGCTACTTATTTTGTAAGCGAAAGCAAACTAGATAATCATTTATAATTTAAAACAGGCTATATAAAACGCTAAAAAGAAATCAAACTAACAATTTGTAAAATTGAAGTTCAAAATATTAACCACTCAAACTAATTTGGTGAAAAAGCGTGCTGGTCATAGTAATAAAATTTTAAGTTTTACTAACTGAGATATATACATTTACTAAAAATTATAAATCTGATGTTGTTAAGTGAATTCAAATAATGACACAAGCAATGAAACCATTTCCTTTAAATTAAAAGGGAAATTAACATAAAAGAATAAAATAAAATTCTGGAATAATTTGTTTCTGTGTGCGTGTTTTATTATTTTTCAAGAAAAACAACTTGCGCAAGAACACACCATCAATTACGCCTAATAGTATACAAACTTTGGTTAATGTATACTTCAAACAAGGGGATAATTATAAAGCTTAAGGAGATTTTCCTTAGTAGTGAGAGGGTTATAAATATTTTATGCTTCTCTAACGATGTCCAGAGTTCTTCTGCACTGTCATATAAAAACGTTCATCTATGGTCAACAAGAATTACAAGCGTTGCATAATGAATAATTTAAAATAGTAAGGACTGTTAATTACTCATGATAAGACATAATAAAACGTTAGACACTGAGAGTAAAGAATTGTAAATAAAGATTGGATACATAATGAATAGTCCACGCCCAATTTATAATAATCATTAGGTATTATTTGTTAGTTTTGAAACATGACATTTATGGATTATATTATGATATAAACGCAATGACTGATTTTTTTTATGCTAAACTTCAAATTCGTGATAATATTAAAGTACATATTAGACAATGCATTGAGATTTTATTTCATTAATGGAAATTATAACAAAATTTATAATAATTAAATACAGACAACAAATATAATTGTTGTATAGTTATTAAATCAAGGATTAATATCGAAATTTATGATGAGAAACATTTATTTTCAAGTATAAACACAGCACGGATATTAAATTTTGTACTCATGTATGAATTATTTAGGCATCATTCATTTTGGAATCGATATTCTTGAATAAGCAGCCATATTATAACCACATTTAAATAATTTCAGCTAATTCAGAATTTTGTAACCAAAATATTTTCTCTATGACCACAGTTGTATTGTATAATTAAGTTAACTTAAACTCATTCAGAGCATTTTAAAATGTTCAGTATTAAATGCATTGCAACTAAAGATTTGGATTTTAAGCAATGAAATGAAATAGATGAAAATTATGCATTTCATTTTGCAGAATAAGTGTGTTAAAACAGCAATTATTTTCAAATGAATTTAAATATTTATATCCATTTAAGGACTAAAAAGCGCATAGTGAATTATTTATGTAAATATATGTATGTGAATTTCTTTCCAGCTTAAATAAAAGATGGAAAATGCATGTAGGGAAATCTAGATAGTCAAAAATTTCTTTTTTCAATTTTAAACTCCAATTCGAAAATTGAAGCCCCATTGTGAGGATGAACAGAAATCATAAGAAAACTAAATTCCTATAAAATATTTTTTCCTGTGATTTTTTTGTCTCATAAAAGATACCTTCTCTTAGTGTTTCTCTAAGGACTTATCCCAACCCTAGTGTCTTTTGATATGAAATTCACTAACTGTCTATCTTAATGAAGTAGCGGTTGAAAAGTATGACATAAGAATTCTGAAGTTCTTGACCAAATGCTACAAACGTTTAATAGGAGGAAATGATTATGAAGAGTTTTCTGTATGTAGCAGAATTTCTCCTATATTGTGTTTTTCATTGTAAATAGCTGTGCGCTCTTTACTGTCTAGATGACCCACGTTCTTATTTGAAAATCAGATAGCAAATTTAATGATACCAACAGTAACAAAAAAAAAAAAAAAGAAAGATTTTCTTTCTTTTTTTTAAAAATAACTTGTTCGAAAAGTTACCATAGCATTCATTAGAACCCTGTAAATGCTATTTTACGGGGCATTTACTGATAGCGTAAGAAAGTCATTACGAAAAAGATACCATAAGTAACTAGAGGACATCATATACAGTATAATGTTTTATGAGTTAGTTTTATGCATGGTATACTTTTGCTTTATATGATATATTTTTGCATGTATAATAAAACAAAATTATACAACTTAGAGATAAGCATTTTTTGGAAAATTTATAAATATTGAAACATTGCCTTTTCATCAGTTACACTTCAGTGCACAAAAATCTCATATAATTTTAAAATTTAAATATTGAACAAAAAAAAAAAGAGAATGAATGCAGCTATTCAGATATTACTTTTCACATAGTTCTAAAATCTAGAGAAAAACTCAATATTTTTAGGCAAAATTTGAAATTCATATCTGTGTATCTCAATATTATAATTTACTATATTTGAAAGTATGGATTCAACTTTAACCCAGCTGGATTAAATGCTTACGAAAGTAAATTCACATTTTCTACCGGAATAATATTAAACTTACTATCGAAAATATCTATTATGCTAATACGCAAAGCTGTAGCTTTATTGCTCATCAAAGTTAACTAGTTTTCATCTATTATACCATCATTGATAAGGTCTGAAATTTCAGAAAAGACTCTTAATTCAAATATGGATTTCACTGCTCAAAAATAAGATGTTGCTGTTGTATTTATTCAATGGATGTTATAATTGGTGGGTATATCAATATATTCTACATTAATGTAAACCAATGTTGACATTTGTCACCGATGTTTCAGTCTTTGTTGTCATCATCAAAAAATAGACATTAGATAATAATGTTTCGTCGCAGTTAGCATGCAAAGCTGTAACTATTATGCTGGTGAAAGTTTATTAGTTTTCATCTATAGCACTATGATTAATAATTGAAGTTTAAAAGAAAATGTTAACGACTGATATGAGAGACGGTATTAGAATTTATGAAGCTCCAGAGCTAAAATTCAATCTCCTGTAGAATAGGTGTATCTGAAAAACTAGTAACAACAACTCAAATGCGGATCTCAACATTCAACAGAAGTTTATGATTTTGAATTTATTCGATAAATGTAATGGTTGGAGAGCATTTCAATGCAGTTCACGTTAATGCTACTAATTCATTAACTCTAATGTTTCACTTTTTATTGATATTATTAAAAATAAACATTGAATAATGGTGTTTCATCATCTACAGATATAAATATTCTATTATCCAGGATGGGATGCTCAAAACTCAAATAGAGGCACTCAATCAAAGTTTGCAGTACTGCCTCATGGTGTGCCCTGAAATGCATAGTCTTACCATGTATAGTATGCTAGTTAGGATAGGATGCTAACAACTCAGATAGAGGCACTCAATCAAAGTTTGCAGTACTGCCTCATGGTGTGCCCTGAAATGCATAGTCTTACCATGTATAGTATGGTAGTTAGGATGGGATGCTACAACTCAGATAGAGGCACTCAATCAAAGTTTGCAGTACTGCCTCATGGTGTGCCCTGAAATGCATAGTCTTACCATGTATAGTATGGTAGTTAGGATGGGATGCTACAACTCAGATAGAGGCACTCAATCAAAGTTTGCAGTACTGCCTCATGGTGTGCCCTGAAATGCATAGTCTTACCATGTATAGTATGGTAGTTAGGATGGGATGCTACAACTCAGATAGAGGCACTCAATCAAAGTTTGTAGTACTGCCTCATGGTATGCCCTGAAATGCATAGTCTTACCATGTATAGTATGGTAGTTAGGATGGGATGTTAACAGCTCAGATAGAGGCACTCAATCAAAGTTTGCAGTACTGCCTCATGGTATGCCCTGAAATGCATAGTCTTACCATGTATAGTATGGTAGTTAGGATGGAATGCTAAAAACTCAGATAGAGGCACTCAATCAAAGTTTGCAGTACTGCCTCATGGTGTGCACTAAAATGCATAGTCTTATCTTATAACATATTATAAAGTGTTCAAATGTTTCCTTTAAGGTACATGAAACAAATCCTTCAATCAACAGGGGGAAAGTATAACTACCTTGCGTTATTTATGGCACGAGGAACGGAGCGCTTGCTTCCTTTCTAATTGCCTTATTGGGTGAACAGTACCTAATTAAGTTTTTTATATCCGCGAGCAGGCAAACGCCATCAGAGTTTCATGACTCTTCTGACCCGTAAAATTTCTGCAACTCAGAGAGAAGTCTTCTTTAATATCCCGAAGTGAAATGAAGTGAATGGAAAGGGTCGCTTCTAATGCGCGGATTACGGCCACCAATTTTCGAGTAATGGCTCACCAACGGAGGGATAGATAGCCCGAGAAAAAGTTTTGGAATGAAAACAAGGCAAAATAGAAATCGAAAAGCGGGCATTGATATTCAAACGCTGTTTTAACCATCGAAAAAGGTGCTTAGTTCAATTGATCTGAAAATACTTATCCGAGTGGTGAAAGTCATTTCCGAAAAATAAGAAAAAGAAAATAGATTTCCGCGTGTCTTAAGATAGCCACGCAAATGAATCTTTTATGAAAGCGGTATCAAGACAACAAGGAAAAAATATATCACCTTGATTCAAGGACTTAAGTTTTATTGTAGGTAATATTGGTTATATGTAAATGCTAAAGTTGCTCAAATTTAAGAAATGTTTTTATTTTTATTTTTTACGGTTCTCTAAAACTTGTTCTTTATGTTAGGGAACGTTTTAACAGATGCATAAGTCGAATCTCTCTCTAGTAACTTAACATACGTTTTTTCTAAATGGAAAAACATAATGGCGCATCCATATCAAACTGGATAATTTATGGATCATTTGAATATGTTCCATTTGCTTGAATAACTTCAAATTCAAGAGTAAGCTCTTTCGACTCACAGGAAAATATTAGAATACATATATAGTACTAGTTTGTACATAAGTTCAGAAAATTTTTTTTCTTTCCCTTAAAATTTTGATTTTTAGCATCAACATTTTCTAATAGGTTATCTATATGAACGTTAAGTAGAACCACATATAGACATAGACATACGCAATGGACTTGCTTCAGTTTTTGAATTTGGTAATTTATTAACTTTATTTGTGAAAATGATAAGAGACGGATACTCTATTCCGAAGATAATTTATTTCATGAGAAGGAAAGCACAATTGTATTATGATATAAAGTAGAACAGAGAATTTTACATTTAATAATTCGCACTAAAAATTACAAATTAAAAATATGATACATGAGTCATTTCATATAAGTTTATAAGAATTTCTCCCAATAGAATCTTTCCCAATTTAATAAATGTAATACACATTTAAAATTGCGATGAAATAATTTGGATTTTTTAAAATGTAATTCTATGTTAAAATACCGAATTAGCAAAAACGTACTAAATATACATATTACTTAGAACTAAAATTTATTCTTTTTTGTTAAAACTCTATTTTCTGAACCATTAATATCCTTAATTTTCCCATTTAATGGAGTAATACAAATAAAATAGATTTAATCGGAGCTTTTAATTATTTACAATTCATTTTCAGTTGCTTAGCAACATGGTTTTAGGTAGTTAGTTTTTAGACAACAATTAAAGTCACAGTTACAGCATTTAAATTACAAAAGCAATCTGATTGCAAGCGCAATAAATCATCTGACGGACGTCATACTCGAAATTGAAACTCTAACGGGATTATCAATAGTCAAATTATACGATTACCAATACTAAAGCCCATCGTTCATGCAGAGGAAAGGGTGTTGTAGATTATCGATTTTTTCTGATGTGTTTACAATAGGACTCATTGAAATGAAAACGATTATTTTTGAAAATGAACTGTTTGTTTTCAAAAGAGGTCCTTTTTCAAGACAGAATCAATGGATTGAAAGGAAGAACGGGACATATGGAAAATTTTACCCACAAACACTTTCAATGCAGCTGATATCGTGTCCCCATTTTCTCACATTATTCTGAAAATGACGTTAGAGGAATACATTTTGACACTTTGTTTCTCATCAATTCGTCATGTTGTTTCACAGTTAACTTGAAATATGTTTACATTTTTTTCTTGTGTTATTTTCACTAGAAATAATTATAAGCATTTGTGTTGAACTAAATTAAAAATATGATTTTTAATTAACTAAAATGTAAACTTTTAAGCATTCTATTAATTGCATGCAATTTTTTTAATTGAGCTAAATATTTTGCTTAATTTTTATACTGCTATTTAATTTTGCAATCTTGAAAAATTTAAAACTTAAAAAATTTACATATTGATAAAAAAAATTTAGCATTTCTTATTTTTAATTTCTTTTCTTCGTAATTTACAAAACATAGAAAAGTGATTTTTTTTTAAGCATTTGATAGTAGTGAACAAGGGTATTTCATTAAGGAATAATTTCTGAAGAAAATGCGATCTGTTAAACCATGCAAAAACTCTAGAACTAAAATAAATATAGCTTATAGAAATATCGGTCTTAAGTTACACACATGCGTTTAATCCATAATATATTTATATCGATAACATTTAATGTTTAATATTACATTTAGTAACTGCACATAATCTTTAATTCTTTCTGACATAATTACCCACTTGGTGGACTCCGGCAATGGCAAACAAGAAAAGAGAACTCAACTCCCTCAGACGCCAAGCACAACGAGCAGACAAGGAATGCAAAGCCAGACTCTACCTTACATATAAAAAAGCTAAAGCTACCTTTATTAAAGAAATTAGATCTGCAAAAGAGCCTGCTGGCGCCAAATTTGCACATCCGCTACAAACCCATATGGGAAAATCTATAAAGCTACATTTAAAAAATCTGCATCCCCATCAAGTTTGTTTAGCACAGGAACCCAAACGGGCAATTCAATCACTTTTGCAAAGAAAATCCTGGAAGAACTTTTTCCCAATCAAGCATCTACCGTCTACCCATTTAGCTGCCTGGAAGATAATTCAGAACCAGATCTCGGCCAAGGAGAAATCACTCGAACAATAACATCTCTCCCAAATGGAAAAGCTCCCGGACCAGATGGAATAGACAATATCATCCTTAAAGTAATCCACCAAAACTTCCCAGCACTGTTGACTACGTTCCTCCAGACTTGTTGGAAACTTAACCATTTCCCGCAGAGCCTAAAATTCGGAACCATCATTCTCTTCTATAAAGAAGGGAAAGACACAAACCAGGTAAAGTCATACAGACCGATTACATTATTACCAACATTGGGTAAACTACTAGAAAAGATAATCACTACAAGACTCACTTACTACCTTGAGAATAACCATCTTCTTCATGATAGCCAGTTCGGTTTTAGACGAGGGAAGTCAGTGGATGATGCACTACAACACCTCATGCAAAATATCAACGCAGCCAAAACATCGGCTAAACATTGCTGCATTATCTCCCTTGACATTAAAGGAGCCTTCGACTCAGTCCCGCATAATTCCATCATGCAGGCCCTAGACAGCAAAGGTTGCCCCTCGAAAATACGTAATATCCTTATCAGTAACCTGGAAAACAGAGAAGTAGCGATAAACACAAACCAAGGTCTGGCAATACAAAAACAATCAATAGGATGCCCACAAGGATCATGCAGCGGCCCAATTATGTGGAATCTGCTAGCAGACGAACCTTTGCAATTTAACTGGTCCTCAATTGGGAAAGACATCGACCCAAACTCGCATATCACCCTCCAGGCCTTTGCAGATGATTTCACATTTGTGGTCGCGGCCAATAGCGAGAGAAAATTGGGCAGACTAGCCACAGAAGCTCTCAACATTTTCAGGAAGTGGACCTCCAACCATAAATTGGAAATTTCAGTAGACAAGTCACACTATATGCTGTTTACAAAATTACAGTGTGGCCCCCAGATCTACTGGGACAACCTAAAAATAAAAAGAGTTAAATCACTCAAACTGTTGGGCGTCATAATAGACGAAAAATTTAACTGGTCTACTCATATTAAAAATCAAGGAGCCAAAGCCTCTAGAGTACACCAACAGCTCCTACGGCTGGCGGGATCCACCTGGGGTTTCTCCCAAAAACACAGAGCCATCCTCTACAAATCAGTTGCCGAAAGAATAATGGCCCATGGGGCAATGATATGGGGTAGGAATCTACGTGTAAAAAATAAGCTTTTACTGGACAAAATCCAAAGAAAATTCCTCCTCAACATTACGGGAGCCTTTAGAACAACGGCCACTTCAGCTCTCCAAGTAATTACAGGGATTATGCCCCTACACCTTTTCATCGAAATGGAGGCCAAAACCAAATACGCAATCAAGCAAACCTGTACAGACCTTATTGAAGAAAAAATCTCCAAGCTCACCATCCACCCAGGAAACTTCCAAGTAGACAACCACATCAGTCTAGGAGATGACCAACACTCAAAAAGGGATCAGACCATCTGTCAGATATATACCGATGGCTCCAAAATGGAAGAAAATGTGGGAGCAGCCTTTGTAGCCATCTTAGACGGTAATATCATCCACTTTGAGAAATTCAGGCTCAATCCAAACAACACTGTCTTTCAGGCGGAACTGTATGCCATTCTAAAAGCTGTAACCTGGGCAAAGACAAGAGAAGAGAAAAGCAGCATATGGTCAGACAGCCAAGCAGCCCTCATGGCCATAAGCAACCCCACCACAACAAGTCCACTGGCCCGCGAAATCCAACGAGAGATCAACATCACCAACAACCTACATCTCGGATGGGTTAAAGCGCACGTCGGACTAGAAGGCAACGAGACCGCCGACAGATTGGCAAAAGAAGCCACAACAGCGACCGAACTTCAAGTAAATCTGCCCACCCCAAGATCTTTTCACAAAAAGGAATTCAAAACAAAGGCCATCCAATCCTGGCAACTGTCATGGGACCAAGCTACTACAGGTCGCTTGGTACATGATATAATTCCAAAGGTTAAACCTAATAACCAATGCTGGCCAAGACAGATTACACTGTTCGTCACGGGACATGGTCCATTCCCGAGCTATCTACATAGGATTGGTGCTCGGGAAAGCGACAACTGTGCCTGTGGTCATACGGGTGACCCACTTCACTATGCCACATCGTGCCCACTCACCAGCTCCTGGCATTTTACTACCCCCAGCGAAAACCTGAGAATAGAATGGATGAAAAATGTTATCCACCATCCGCAAGCGAAAGCCAAAATCCTCTCGCTGATAACATTCCTCTCGGAGCACAGGGAGCTCATAATCCCTGAACGATGATGAGAGCCCAAGTACCATGAAGAAACATCAATGAAGCAGTGAGACAACTATCCTACAACGCTGATTTGAGCTGTTGCGTTGGGAGCTCGAGACCACAGGCAGGGGTGGCGCTTCCCTACTGGTGCTTCCTTCTTTCTCTCCAGCAGACTCCACCCAAACTGGTAGAACCCTCCCTGGGTTAGGTACAGGGAGTCCTGCTGGCGTTCACGTTCACATAATAAAATAGGTATATTTTTTTATTTGATAAGGAAACCATTCCTTTAAAACTTTTTAAGCAATTTTATCAATTTTTATGTCTTTAACTTTTAATTTTCTTTATTTGAGTGGATTCTATTCCTATAACGTCAAACTCATATGAACAGTACGATCAGTTAATTTTTTGTTTGTTTGATGTGTCAGCTACATAAACTCTAATTGAATCTATAATAGCTTACAAGTAGTTCTGAAATGATATTTATTTCATCATTTTCAACTGTAGACTTTTCATAATTTAAGTATGATAATCATTATTCAAATTGATGAGACTATGTTTGAGTTTAATTTTAGCAGCTCTTTTTTGATGATACAATATAAATTGCTTTATTATTTTCTGTCATCTCCCTGAAAATAATTCTAATAAAAAATTTTCTTGTCCCACATATTTGAAGTTTTTTCTTATATTTTTTTTATCAAAAAAAAAAATTTTTTTTTCCTAGTTCGAGAAAACTGTTCAATTTATTCTAACATTATTTAGTTTGAAAAGTTATAAATGTTTTATTTATTATTGAATGTCATACTGTAAAAATTGAAAAGTATAGCTTTCAAGTTACTGAGTAAAATTAAATCGACACCTTTACATAATTCAAATATGAATATAAAAAACATATGATTTAAACAATCGATACATGGTATTTATCACACGACAAATACCAAGTGTTGAAATACCATCTACATATAAATTGATCCCACTTCTTCAATATTAATCTACTATCACATATCTTTGCTGCATGTTATAAATCATAATTTTAAAAGAGACATCACTATTTTAAGAATTTATTTTTTATCAATTATCATAATTTCTTATTAATTTAAAACTGTATTTAGCATATCTAATTTTAAATTCCTTTATCTTCAAACTTTTGTTATATACTTTTGTTATTTGTAAAATAGCTAGATCTATAATTATTTGAAGATTTTCTTTTCAAATAATTTCCCCCATTTTTCATAAGCTAAGAATTATTTTTTAGAAATTTTAAAAACGTTTTATTTTGGCACCAAGCAGTGGATAGTTCAACTGCTGAAAGACATTGAAAATCATTTCAGTATCATCTTATGCCCGTCATCGTGGAGGATTTTTTTACGAAGCGGATCACATTCACGAGTCAAAAAGTAGAAATGCAAAGAAATCTTACATAATATTTCTAGAAATTCTTAAAAATTAAGTGCGTTTTACTTGTCATAGCTCTGTGCCAAATATCGTTGAAAAATTAGCAGGCATAGCATATTAGAATGGACATATTTATACTGGTGTCAAAAATTAAAGTTGCTGATATATTTTTTACTATAAATATAGAAATATCTACCATTACTGTTTTTAAAGTTAATGTATTTAGTGTTATTTGTGGGCAATGATTTCTTCAATTTATATGTTTAGTAATTGTTTCATGGTTCATCAAAATGAAAATAAGATTTTGAAAGAAATTAGTGTAATCTTTTTCAAACTACCAAGTTTATAAGCAAAATTCAGTTTCTAAAGAAAATAACCCTAACATTCAAATTGCAGAATGTAGGAAAATAATGATTGCAAGAAAATTGCACAAAAGGATTACACGGAATCGAGTAACCAATAAATTGCATAAAAGAGCTTGCAATGCACGCGTAGCTAACTCCATGGTTGACAATGGTTGTCGTTGCTAATGGCTTACAACGTGCACGTCAAGAACATTAACTATAACCAGTTAAGGTCTTGACCAAGTAAAGATTGACTGCTCAGTCAGTCGCGAATTTTCCCCTCTAACATTCGGCTGTTTAATTTGCTATCGCATTTGTAATAGTATAGTCCTAACACCACATGCTAGCGGATAATTCTGATGTTGGATGAATAAAGTCGTTGTTGTTTTAAGCCTCTCTCCTTAGTCTAAGTTGCGACACCATTCTCCAACAAGGTAACTTCGCAGTTAACTTCAAACCGTTGGTAGACAAGAAGTTGTTCTTTGGCTATAAAAATCACATATGGTGATCTCCAGATTGTGGCAAATAGTTTATATTAGAAATCAATTTATATCATTCAGATTATTTTACATATTTTTAATTGATAACAATCCTCTATTGATTATAAAGGCTTCTTTTAATTTAATTTTACATTAATTTTAATTTCCAGCAACATCTAAACACTTAGATTACATAAAGAATTCCATACCATATAAATTTGAAATAAAAGTCACGAAGTGCTGAAATTTAAAGAAAAAATCATTTCCTTTATTACGTTTTTGATTTCGAAAATTATTTGACTGAACTTCAACTGTAACTATGAGTTGTGAGAGAGCAGTAACGAAATATATAAACATCTAGCAACTAAACTAGTTCTAGAGAAGGAAAATAATACTGCACAATATACAAAGGAAACAAACTAGAACGAAAATATTCTGATGGAAGTTGGACTACATAAACTGGAGATCTTCTCTGGCTAATTACTAATAAGGAATGTAAACGAAACTGGATACACTGAGGCATACAACTTCCATCTTTTAGTTTATTATAAGACGTAGGACAGATCAGAGACGGAGAAAACCATATCACGTCGCAACCAGTTGGAAGATTATTCACGGCGAGGGTATAAAATAACATTATAGGATAGGTTGGGAAGAGCAAAAGGGCTGCGATCAAAGAACAACAGCCTCAATCAGTAGGGACACATACTTTTTCTTTGATACTTTTTATTCCACACAGATTCACCTTGGGAAATGGAATATGCTTCCACGCGTGAAGGCATACAGATGGAAGGTCGCAGATCGTGCAAAAAATTCCGAAAGAATTCTCTGAAATAAGATTCTGTATCTAGGAAATTTATAAATTAGAACATGTAGAATGTTTGAAAAAATTGTCTTTCTTTATGAAATATTCTCAATTTCAAAACTGAATTCCTAAATACATGTTAAGGTAAGCTATAAAATAATGAATTCTAGAAAACCCGTGATTTCACATTTACATGTTGGAGTGAAGTTTTACTCTTTAGAAATCAAATATGAAACAAAAGATATCTGTTTTTACTTATGACACTCTCGGACAAGCCAAGCTCGCTATGCCTTGGCAATGCGAATTTAAGTCAATAGCCTTTCGTTTTAATCAGAGCACCACGAAGGTGAAAGTACGTCTTTGCTCTTTTTTAAAACTATCGATAGATGGCACCACCAGAGGATCCACTCCCTCAATTTTGACATTGATCGAAGGGGGAGGAAATTTTCTCCAGACCATTGCACCCATGGTAACAGCTCAACGACCGACCAAGGACTTTCGATTCCACAGATTTAACGAGCACGTATATCGCATGTACTCGGTGGGTCTTTGGCGGCAATGGGAATCGAACCCCGCCCTTCCGAATGGAATGTCGATACCCTAACCACTAGGCTACCATGACCCCAAAAATTATCTTTTTTACTCAATGAAATTTTATGTAAATTAGGATTTTTTTAATAGGCATTTTAATTGGATTCAAATGTTGAATGATACAATAATAAGACGTCTTTACATTTTGCATTATAGTCAAACATTTTTGAACAAATTAATTTTGATTGGGAAATAAATTTTAAACATTACTAAATGAAAATCATATTCAAATTGCTGAGATAAATATTAAATCATTCTATTACAATCTTAGTAATATGACTCTATTACTATCTCAGTAATATCACAAAAACCAAAAATTAATTTGATTATAAATGGATTAATAATTAATTTTCTCATATTTTTAACTACCTACATAATAGGAAAAACAAAAATCTTAGTTTGAGACAAAGAAATTTGAATTTGAAACTTGGGAAATACCAGGATTAGGAATGACATCCTCCCCTTCATTAGATTCCTAATAAGTAATTCAAATTCTTGCCAAATATGGAATTGTATCAGCTCATTTTGGAAAGAGATATCTCTTGTTTCTAGAATAACAGCGAGTTCAGCTGTCATTTGAGAATAGTAGATTCTATTCTAAACGTACACAAAGACCAGCTGGTTGTTGAAGGTAAGGCAAATTAGCTAGTTTGTCATCTATTACCTTTTCTCTGGTGTTGTACTGAAATTCACAAAAGGGAACTTGGTTCAAGTGCCATATTAAAACTTAACATCGATCCAAATTTATGTGGCACTGCCTCCCAAAACAAACCTGTGGACTTCAGATCGTCATCAGTAGCCCATTGTAAAATGGTAGTGTGATGTAAACACAGGAATGTAAATACCATTATTTCCTGTTTGAAAGCTTCAAATTAGAAACTGCACATATAATTAGACTGCTGTAGTTTGAGTAATTGTTCAGATTAAAATGATTGCAATTATTTCTAGGTATTCAATCAATATCATGAGCGTGTTATATATGTGCTTTTTAATACAATCGGGTAACCTTTAGTTTCCAAATCTTATTAGTTGCAAAAAAATTCATAGCATGAAATGTAGATGAGAAAACCATTAATATAAAATTTTTATTTAATAATGTAGTGAAATTAATCATTTTTTTATAAAATACTATTCTGATTTTAATGCAAATAAGCAAAAAATGTTTAGAATATTTTCTTTATATGTATTCCACATTATTAACTTTACACTTTCTGAGTTGGGTACAGTAATGATTTGCTTAATTAATAAAAAAATATTTAAATTTTTTAATTTAAGAAATCTTTATAGAGTAAAGAAAAAATAATAAATGCAAAAATATAAATTAAATAATTGAAATTTTATTTACACGATTTAATATTTGTATGCCTATTTTAATAGTACAACGCTACATAATTCAATAATTTCATGACGGAACATACAAGTGAGCTTTTTGAGTGAGATAAAGTTTTGTTCTAAATCAGAAACTAATTTTTTTAAACCTTTCAAAAGAAAAAAAGTTAAGTTCTAAGTATTTTTCATGTATATAGTTTCTTAAATAATTTAATTTACTTAGCTTTATTTGAGAGAGTTATTAATTTTTACTATGGGTGTTTTTATAACGCTATAAATTTCCGTCCAAATAAATTATATCTTAAA
Source organism: Latrodectus hesperus (assembly GCA_037975125.1). Taxonomy (NCBI): domain Eukaryota; kingdom Metazoa; phylum Arthropoda; class Arachnida; order Araneae; family Theridiidae; genus Latrodectus; species Latrodectus hesperus. The sequence continues at coordinate 34,350,401 of CM075862.1, forward strand.
AAATTGAAAATAAAAGTATACATACAACTGATCAAGGAGGGTGAAGGAATATTAAGAAACAGATTGTGTGTGAAAAAATAATGGGTAAGGTATTGAAATTTTATGCCCAAAATTCCAAGACTTAAAGACAAAATTATAAAAGAAATGTTTAAAAAAAACTAAATTTTAATAGTATAAATTTGAAAAAAAAGTTGCATTAAATAAGCAACAATAAACATCTAATTAATCAAGATCATCAAATTAGTTAATGATAGTACTTAACAAGAAAAAGTTAGATAAATGTGATAAATGTCCACAACTCTCAGACAATTAAACATGTAATGAGGTAGAAATATATCAACAAGTCAAAATTTCTTTAAACAAAATAATTGATAGATGCTTTGTTTCTTAATCAACAAAGCAGCTTAAAATATTAGATAAACATATTTTGTGTAAAATCTCATCTAAGTTTCCATCAAATGTTACGGTACAGATATTTCCTTTAGCACAAACTCTATATGCTTGAGATAACATCCTTCTTACTGAAAACTTTAAGAAAGCAATTTATTTGGTCTGATTTATACGTCGTAAAAGTAAGTTCATCTGAAATCCAGAAGGAAATATCGTAAAATATTTCTCATGTCTATACATTTATGGCTGATAAATATTGAAGTTGGACGGAGCAATCTCTCTTTTACCAATTTAAAATCTCTCTCGAATTCAGAATAGAAAACGGAAGGAGGCAGAGTTTTTGTTTTCCAGGAAAATACTTTCAATTTTTTATAGTGCATGCATTGTAAGTGGGGGGTCGTAAAAGGCCGCCCAATGGTATTGACCCAGTGGACGTATTTTTACCTAAACAGGCTTCTTTCACCAAAAAGAAAGCGCCTTAAAGTACATTATTAGTAGAAGGAGACAGCTATATCCATTCTTTCTTAAGATAAAGTGGACACACCCAAGAAAATTGGAATGCAGTATAGCGGACACTACAGAAAACACCTTTGTTTAATTCTTCCCCCCCCTTCGCTAAGGTCATAATTACTGTTTAGTAAATTAGATAATTCTCAAACCGATGGAGTAGAATTTGTTTAATTGTACCATTAAATGTAAATGAATCTTCAATTAACATAAGATTACATTTTTCAAACTTTCGAATCAATAAGGTTGAATTTCCAGAAAGAACTCATTTCTTTAATAACCTAGTGAGGTGTAATTATTTGTAAAATTAAAACTATTAAATATATATACATATATAAAGTGATTTTTTCCAAATACCAGAATAGATAGTTAAAATAAATCTCCTCAATTTTTTCAGAGTTTACACAACTCAACTTATTTAAAAAGGAAAACAAGCTTGGAGTTAGCCATGATAATAGAGACATACATCCAGAACTTAAACTTATTTTTAAATTCTGTATAGAGACGTGTATGAATAATTTTTTAGTAATTATGTTTTGCATAATTACTATAAATCGGTCACAACGCTATTATCGTGAATATATTTATATCATAATTGTGTATAACAAATAAATATTTCATTTTCTTCTTAACATTCAAACGGCATTCATAAGGTATTTGGATTTTACAGAACTCAAAGCATGAGGTTTCTAAGAAAACTTCTCGGACATAAAGAGTGGTTTTTGTTTATTGTAAAAAAGAAAACTCTCAAGCACTAACTCTGAATTAAATTACTGGAGCTGGAGTTTTTCTGGAGAAACTACTGCAGCAAACAGAATAACAGCATTACTTTCCAGTTGCTAATCTGTATTAGGGAAGCCTGGTGGCTTTTCAAGCTCCCAAGGTATAAAATAGAGTTTCGATCTTCTGGCTGGGTAAGGTTGACTCAACCTTTCATCTCTTCAGTGGGTCGATAAACTTGAGAACCAAGCATGCTTGGGAACTAAACAATGGGGGTTTCGCATTAGGATGACAACCTAATAGGGACATACGCTTCGCACCCCAGGGCCTCTCGGTTAAGAAAACAGAGATGGCGTTGCAGGCCTTCGCCAACATGGGCTGTCGTGCCACAGAGTTTAGTTTAGTAATCTATATTAAGAGCAAATTCTTTTGTTTCAAAATCTATTTTCAAGGTGATAAGATTTCTTGTTGTGTATAAGAGTTCATAAGAGAACAACGTCAAAAAATGTAGAATATTTATATATATTTTCAAAACAATTGCATAAATTTGTTTTTAGTTTCTTATTGTTTTTACTCACATGCAACTTATATTTTTATCTTTCTCTTGCAATTTGATTCCATGTTGAATATGTGTCAAAATTTCTTAATTCATTACATATTGCATCTGTAATTTAGTTCATTCCATTAAACTTTCAAGTGTCAGAACTAATTCGATAAAAAATGTCAGTCACTGCACCATTTCATAAAATCACTTCATTTCTAGCTATATTTTGAATACCTTTCCCACTTTCAAAATCAGATTCAAGTTATTATTTTCACCAAAATTCCCGCCAAAGTCTATTTCGAGTTGATTGCGTTATCTACAAGTTCTCTCCCTAGAGGGAGAAAAAAATGAAATATAAGAAAGCTATTTTGATCTTCCACCCATAAAAATCAAAGTGTAATTTCAAACTAACCATGAAACCGTGGTGAATTTACTGGGGACTCACTCTTTCAGAGGAAATTCTCGCAGCGGAATCCAGAGTACAGCCTCAGGGCAAGAGTGACGTCATGAATCCTTTGTTTCAAGCGACTCAAAATCCTTTCAATAAAGAAGGGCATAGGGTGGAAAAGGGGGCAAAAAGAGCAGAATTAAGAGCTGGCACACGAGAGAGTAAATCAAGAGGAGAACGGAGTCCTTACTCCGTGCTTTTGTCTGTCTAATCATTCTCTTGGGTAAAGAAGATCTTTGCCCCCAATTTCTTCATCCTTGTTGATCTCACCCTTTATCTTCCTGTTACACAGTATTTTTTCCACGAGGATTAATTCCGCATTGGGTATAAATACTGAGAAATGAAAGAGCTCTACAGTGGTAAGTTCTTTAGGGACATCAATGGAGAAAAATGTCGAATGGTTAGTTGGAAATGAATTTGGATTATTGTGATGGAGGCCATTTTGTGTATGCATTATAGTAGTAAGCAAATAAAATCAATTGTTCTTAGCTGGTGCTAAGATAAGTGCTTTGTTTTATAAAATAAAACGTATAAATTTAATTCAGTAATATGTAACAGAATATGCAATAATCAACAAGCTTTTCTAAGTACAGAAAATAAAAAAGTACTCGAATTCTTATGAATTTTTACAAAAAAATCGTCAAAGTCAATTATTTAAACACTAATTATAAAAGTATGTGATCCTTATCATAAGCGAAGAAAAAATAAAAATAATCATTATTAAATGTTCAAAATGTCCACACTTTTTAGTATAAATTTTTGAGTATATTTTTAGAAATACTCTTTGCTAGGGTATTTATATACCTTTAACATTTCATATCACTTCTTGCTTCGAAATTATTTTCTTATCATGTTTTAAAAAGCTAAAGAAAATTCAAAATTCATAAATTAAAGAAAAGAACCAAGAATGCTCAGATTTAATGGATATATATAAATACAATGGTAGTCTTAATTTTTTAAATAATGTTCAGGTGTAACAGTTATCCAAATATAACTCGTACTAAGTTCTAACAAATGATTCAATTTAATAGATGTTCAAATGTAACAGATAATCAGATATAATAAGTTCTCAAATATAACAGATGCTTAAATGTAACAGGTATAGCAAGTATTCATAACTAACGATTGGTCAGATGTTCTTGAAAATGGAACGGATTATAGCAAAATAAAGCAGGATATGATGTCACCTAAGTGCACGAGTTTTGCACATCCACAAACACAATTAGATGAAACACCGGAAAAATTGTTTTGATATTTTAATATCAGTTCTTTTTGAAGAAATTTCAAGAATCATTGGCGATGAAAACATAGCTTCTGCTTCTAACTGCCTCAAGATAAATGTAAATGCAAATAATTTCAATCGAGTTGTGTCATTTAATTTGCAATGAAGAAAAAAATAGTTGAGGGATTTTTAGATTTAATAACTGAACAATATAATGCACAAAAATGCAAAGAATAAAATTTAATCTTTAAAGTTGCAAGCATAAAATTAAAAAAAATAATGAAAATGGTAAAAATAGTAAAAAATTAGATCAATTTTTTATTTAATTTAAGGAATAAAAAACTTTTAAGATACATCGTATTCTTTCTTATGTATTCACTGCATTCTCTTAGAATATTTATCATTTTTAATTAATATTAAACATATTTATATTTAAAGATTCAATCAGCGTGATTACTGATTCGTAAAAAATAATGGGAATTATTAAATAATCTAGAGAAACGTTTTTAGTAGTGCAGATTTCCATTAACTAAGTGTAACTCAATATTTAAGTAGTTGCAATGTGTGCATCAATGTCAGCTAAAGAGTTATGAAATAGCAGTGACTTAAGTTTTGGCGTTATTTGGTTTGCTTATTTCTCCAGTTACATTTTACACACGATCATACACACAGTTTGCTGTTTGAGAGTTAATTAAACCATAATCTACAGTTGAAAGTGGATTCCTAAGCCTTAAAAATATCAAAGAGTAAAGCAGCATTCGAAGCCATGAACTGTTTAGCTGAACAAGTTACTAACTGGGATACAACTCCAAGGATATATTTAACCACAGTTTTAAACATCAACGGAAAGAGTATAGTATCCATTAATTCCTTGAGTTCAAACACAGGAGTGGCAGATAGAAGAAAGCAAAGTGCAACATTATAAGACACAGGAGAAAGAGATGAAACTAAATTTATACTTTCTATAATACATATCATAAATATTGTTTAATTGCTACACTATTTGCTTTTAAGATTTTCTTATTAATAAAGAAATCTATACACAATTTAATTTAACTACATATATATTAACAACATATAAATATCCTACATAATTCTCATCTCAATATTTCAAACTAGAGGGCTGGTTTTTCATGTGACACTATTTTGTGAATTTTTGTTGTAACACATCTTACTTATCTTTAAGTTATGAAAAACTCGTATGTACAAATTGTGGCCACACAAGAACTGGAATTTAAAAGTTAAATTAAATGGAAAAACAAATTTAATTTATCGTCATGTCGTAGAAAATTAAGTAGCCAAAAAAGTATTTTATAATCAACAAAAGTTACAACACTATAAAACTTTTATTTTTCTTACAGACACTGAATTTATAATAGCATCTTACGCTGATAAAAAGGCTTTTCTGCTGCGCATAAACTAATGTAATTCCTCTTATTTTATGCAAATGAGTTCATTTCAGGCATAATTCAAATTCTTATGGCACGCGTATCTATAAGTTTTGATCAAAGGCACAGTAAATTTTGGAAGAAAATGTTTTATTTGAAAGTTTAAGAGCTTTTTGTAAGAAACAATTTGCACTATTTACATTTTTTATTACACTGTGTATCTTAGAATAAATTTTATCTCTGGATTTAAGCCAGTCATGTTTGATAAAATAAATAATATATTTTATTTCTTTTGTATCTCTAATGCTTACTCATAATTTTCAAAATATAAAAAAAAATAAATACATTCATATTTGAGTCATTTGAAGATTTTGATTTGTCACCTGCAAAAACAGAAGTGTATGTTCTAATTACAGAAGGCACCAGTATCTCTTTTAAAGCCAGCAATGATAAATGTGAACGAATGGTAAAAAAACTAATTCAAATATATTCTTTTAATTTTAAAAAATTAGCTATAAACATACATATAAGAGTTCATAATAAAACAGTGTAATTGTTTTATTGCATGCGACTTTGCATTGTGGATAACTTTACAGCTGAGCAAAAGAGCTGTAAAAAGTTGAGCGGCATGCACATTGGTCAAAGCGACTGCCTGGAAACCTTGAGATTTTTAAATAGGACTTAATTATCCATCAAAAATTTCTTTCAGGTAGTCAAAATATTGAACATGGCAAAACATTCACACCAATCTTATGGCTATCCAATTAGAAGAGAAAAGGAAATGGTCTATCCGTTTCCAAAAGTTGATGAGATATTTGAATTTTTTAAGCATAAAGATTTTAAAATCTAAACTTCCAAAGAAATATAATTTGTGCAATTCAAGAATATAATATTGCAACTAGTTTTTACAAGATCCAGTGGCATAGATGCCGTAAAATTCAGGATGCCAAATTCTGAGTTTGGTGAATTTTGGTGGATTTTCTTATGTATCTGGCAACTTGGTTTTTATTACGTTATAGATATGGAGACATATAAAAATTATGCAGAAAATTCCATTTTGGCAACCCTAGTATCTACGTCATGTGCATCCACTTTTGAAAATATCAAAATAACGTGATCTGTCGTGCATCGCGCACGTTACCATACAGCATCTTGGAAATATTTCTTCATCGCTTTCAAAATTCAGAATTGGGAATACTGGATTATACGACATCTGTGCCGTATAATTTGATGATTGTTTTTCTGGATGATATTAATGATAAATACAATCAATATTCTGCAATCAATATAATTTGAGGTTTATTTGTAACTTGAATCTTAAACATAGCATATAATTGTACTAAAATACTTCTAGTATTTATTTTAATTTTGAAAATAAAATGAAAATTCTAATCTTAAGATCTTAGCTTTGATTCAGAATGGTGAAAATGCTTCCAGTTAATGAATTACACTAAAAATAAGCATTGTATTCTTTATTTGAGAAATAAACTAAATAATTAAATTTTTAGTTATTGTAAAATGCCTTGCGAAATTAAGTGCACAAATTTGATATTATTTGTAATTTTTAACTTATTCATAAATTATTATTGCTATATTAACATTGCATAGTATTTTTAAATAAAATTCCGCTACATAAATATAAAAGTTATTTAATCATATACCCAATTTATATATAAAATAGAGAAGCATTCCCACAACTTAGAGTGTTACTAATTTTTAATACACTTCTTGATAAAATTTATGCTTCCCACAATCTAAAACTTTGAAAATCGCTTCTTCTGACTGGGTCAACAGTTTATTCAAGACTACTAGCAAATACATTAGGAAATTTATATTTATGATTTTTTTAATAATTTTAATCAGTATTTAACTAAATTATAGCCCACTGAAGTGTGTTATAAACTGGTTTTATAATAAATATTAAAAATTTTAATTATGTAATTATTATAAATATTAATCTATAATATTTTATACAAAGATATAATTGGTTATGCAGAATTCAAAATTTTTTTGTAGATGTTATATTCTTAATCAATCAAATGACAATAATTTTTAATTTATTTAATTTTTCCGTTATAAATTAATGCACATATAATTCAATAAGAAATTAAAAAAACATGAACAATAATGAAACCTCATCCATCGTTCTTGAAATATGAGTTTCCTTTTCCATACTTTATTGCTAACGAGACCCGAGGAATTGGAGACGATTGCGTCCAGTGAATGAGACTTGCCGGATCTTGTACCAGATATCCGATTAGTATCCAATGACAACAGATCGGAAGTACTCAACTTCCGGTCCAGACTCCTTATCCGGGAGATATTAATACTCATACAATAGACTTAACTAGGGGAAGTCTGGATTCGAAAATGACGTAAAGACTCAAGATAACAATCGAAAATAAAGTTGAATGTGTTTTCGAATAAAATTGAGCAGTTTTATTTAATTCGTCAGCACAAAGTGTTTTCATAATAATCCTTTTCAGAAGGTTATAATAATAATGTATAAAGTTCATACTAAAACATAGATATTCTTTTCTATTTGAAAAGAAAATTCAAATTAATTATAGATTTTTACGTGATATTAATTATAAATAAAACATATATTTTCATTGGAATTTATTACAAATTATCCAGTTTTTTCATATCATGAAATAGGAACAACTACAGCAAAACATATTTCAACCACAAAAGACATATTTCCTTTTAATTATACACATAATTATAATGCAGCACTGTAAAATAAAATGGAAAGAATATTCAAATCTTTCAAAATCTGACTTTAGTCCGGAAAATTTAAAAAAAAAATAACATTCCTCTTTTTTCCTAGCGATATATTTGACAAGTTTATAGAAAATCTCCGAAGTTATAGTTTATAGAAATAGAAGAAGAGAACCTGTAACCCTTAGAGAGCGAATCCCCAAGGTGGTTTTCCAGTGGGTGGTGGTAGAAGAGAAATAAAATACCTCCCGAGGCAATGGCAAACCGCTTTATGACATGAGGGGTCTAGAAACTGCACAGGAGTTCCAATGGATCCCAGGCATCTCTTCAGCTGCTGCCATGACACTCTTTATACCGAAATAGCTGAAGATGTGGCATTGCTCCAATGCCATAGTTCCCATATGACTTGTGTGTTTTTTACCTTTTCTCTTTGAACTTGTCACACGACAACATAGAAAACCCTAAATAAATTTAAGGATTCCTCTTGTTTTATAAAGAGAGGATGACACACACATTATTCTGCGGAAGAAGATCTGGATTCAAACTCAGCCCATTTTAAAACATGAGAAAAGCGTCAGGATTTTTGTTTTTTTGTATGCGCATATGTCGAAAAAGGTGCTGTCGAGTTTCCCAGATTTCTTATCTTGTGACATGAAGATATTGTCCCTTACCTAGGGATAGTCTTCACAGAAAACATTTAACATGCTGTGGATATAAAAATCTATAACAACTTTCATTTTTTCAGTTATCTATTACGAGTTAACCAACTAAAAGCTATTTTGGGTTGCTTTTTTTAGTTTTTATTTATTTATTTTTGGATATTAATGTTATTTGAGGTGAATCTAAAAGCTTAGATATGATGGATGCATGAATAATTCATATATGTAATATTGCAAAATCTTCCTTCTTATAGTCTAAGTCGTGTTATTTTTAGAATATTAGATCCAAAAAAATAGACATCTTACTAAGCAATGAAAGAAGCATTTTATCCCTTCAGTTTTTAAAAACATCTTTGAAAATCAAAATAAACGAAATTATTGTTATCAGATTAATTTATTTAAATTGAGTGTTTACACAGAAATAATAACGGGCACTTCGCATCTATAATGAACATTTTAAATATAGACCCAGGGCATCGACCTTCCGTCAGGAAGGGCTGAGTTCGATTCCCAATGACACCAAAGACCCAACGAGTGCTTGCGATATTCGTGCTTGTTATGAATGTAGAATCGAAAGTCCTGTGGACGGCCGTTGAGCAGTTAGCATGGGTGTAATAGTCTGGGGAGTATTTCTTCCCCCTCCAGATCAAAGTCAAAATTGATGGAGTGGATCGTCTGGTGGTGCCATCTATCGGAAGAGTCTTAAAACAAAGTCGTACTTTTACCTTTGTGGCGCCCTGATTAAAAGAAAGACGCAGCTTTCTTCCCTAACTTCGCATAGCCGTCGGCTAGCGAGCTTCGCTTATCCAAGTGTCATAAGTAACAACAAATATAGAGCCTGTTCCCTGATTAGCTACAGAAATCGCTATAATAAATTACATTAACTGTCTCTTTAGTCAAAAAAATTTGAAAGAAGTCATTATTATTCGGTGTTTTTTCTTATAAGACTGACTAAATATTTTACATTGGACTTATTAATTATTTACAACATAAGCGCATTTTTTCTCCGAATAAAAGCAATAAATAGTCATTAGAGAATTTTTTTATGAAAATTCACAACAAAATCAACCATGCATTTTAAACAAGATTCAAAAAGGACTAACATTCTTTTTTAGATTTTTTAGAAATTCAGTGAGTAAATAGATAAAATATTAAATTTTTAAAAAAAAAACAGAACTGCCGTAATCTTTTCAGCTGGCACAAGATGTATTTCGAACTAAAAAAAGACCAAGTGACAAAAAAAGTTGTTTTTCCAGATAAGTTTCAAAATGTTATTTTTTTTTCCCAGCTATTTGTAATTCAATACTTTTGCGAAAATAAATAAAAATGAAAGGAATATTTAATAACAGATTTCGAATTGTTTATTTATAATTCTTCAGCTAAGCACTGAGAAATAGCAAAAATAAGGACAGCAATAGGTATTTATGCTGAAGACAATAATTTCGAGTAATTTTAATTAACACTCACGTACACTCTTCAAAAAATGTGAAATATAGTTAAGAGTTAAAACTATATTAAGTTACTTGTTAATGAAGAGGATATAACTTAAGATAATAAAAACTAAGTTATATATTGTACAAACTTCATAAAAGATTTTTCGTGATTACATATAAATGCTTAAGAAAAGATATTTTCATTAACACTGGATAATAACGAAAACTGAACTGCTCATTTTAATTAATGAAAAGTTAAAAGACAAAATTACACAGGATTTTCATAGATTTCAAATAAAAAAAAATTTTTTTTAAAAATTATTTAACTTCACATAATATATATATATATATATATATATATATATATATATATATATATATATATATATATATATATACATTCATACATATATATATAGATAGATAGATAGACAGATGAGATATAACCTCTATAAACATTTATTAAATAAATTATTCAATTATTCCCATTTAAATACTTCTTTGTATTTGTTACGAATATATCCTAAATACTATTTCAAAAAATTTTCGTATGGTATATTAGAGACGTAAATACAAATCAAACAATAAAAAGGAAATTTTTAAATATCCAAAGAAAATTATGTTCTTTTTTAAATTAAAGCTTCAGTTTTCTTTTAATTAAAGATGCAGAATGCAACATTAAATTCCATTCAAAGCAAATAGTCCGCAAATGATTTTCAGCCTAGTAAACATTTATATTTACACCATTAATAATTCCGATGGAAAAGAAAATTTTGAACATAATGCGCGAATTAATCCTAAAATACGCCTCCAGTAAGCGATTTCATTTGAATCAGAAATTGCTAACAATTTTGGAACTATTTTAAAAGTAAAATAAGGATTATATATAAGAAGTGAAAAGAATGATGGCATAGGTGTTTAGGGCAAAAAGTGTGCATTATTTAAGAGTTTTTATATTACGAAACGATACTTAAATATTTCGTCATGCAATGAAAAAAATAATACGGAGTTTAATTATTTTAAAATAATTTCAATACGTAAATATTAATGTAATGTAAATAGACTGTCTCACTCAACTGTTATTGGCACAGATTTTTTTTTCTCAAATTTGAATTTAAAATAAATGTATTTGATTAGAAATATTTATAGAAAGGGTTAATCTTTGAAGTCTAGTACTTTGTGGATAATCTTTAAAAAACAATTGATTTTTTATTCATTGAGATTATTTCCTTTAATGCAAATAAAATTAAATCTTTAAAACATTAAAAAATATTTATTTTTCTATAGTATTTCATTACATTTAAAAATCAAGCAGCACATTTAGAATGGTATTGGATTTATTCTTTGTATACATTAATTAAATACATTAGCTCCAAAAATTATTACATGGAAAGTTCGTTGCATTAATTATGGTAACTTAAATAACCATTCCGTAAATAAAAATAAGAAATGCTTATAAACTTTGTAATGCATATATTGCATTGTTGACATTAATGAAATCATACTTTAAATTATCTGTTTATTATACTCAAAATAAGTCAGAACTTATTCGGAATATTATTGAGTTAAGTCACTCCTATAAATAAATATTAGCTAAAACTAAATTATAAGCACAAAAAATATAAAATTAATATTATCATATAATTCACACATCTCAGGTTAGAATAAAAAAAAGTTATAAAAATTTTATTAAGCTCATTTTCAACTGAATAAAATATCTTCGCACAATGACTTTCAGTTAAGTTTTCATTGTTTAAAACTGGATACATAAATGTACACTCAATTATTTTATGAATAATTTTATTAACTTAATTTCTTTATTCAGTCAAATGAAAATGACATGCTACATTTTGAAATGTGTAAAGAATACTACAATTTATTTAATTAATTTTAATAGACTTAATATTTCCCTTTTATAATCATTTGTTTTTAAACTAAATAAATAAATATTAATTCCACATATTAACTCTAACCCGCATTTATTTCCTTATTTCCAGAATAAAATAATAAATTGAATAATTAATTCAGCCGTCTCACTTAAACCAAACTGGTACATTAAACAGTATTAGTTGTGGTTTCCATAGAATAAAACTCTGTTTACGAATAAAGTAATAATGATGGTATGGATATTATGTTATCGATAAAATCATATTTATATCTTTTTATTATCAATAGATAAATGAAATTTAAAATAAACTTCAAGAAATTTATTTAAGATATACTAACTTAAATTAATTATACGTAATTCTCTCTCTCTCTTATTTTTTTATTTAATATTTAAAAAAAGTATTTTATTAATTAATTCTATTATATGATCTAATTGAAGCGAACCTCCATTAAATTTAAATTTTTGCGTGATTACCTTAATTGAGTTTATATTTTTTGATGAGAAGAACACGCACGTAAAAATTTTAATATCAGAGCACTGCTGTATAAGTAGGCGCCCAAATTAAATGCAATACGTGACTTTTTTAGGAATATTCAATTATATCCGAATAAAAACATAGTAATGATGAGAGAAAACAGGTGGGAACTAGGAAAGATTTATCTTTTTTATTTTAATAAGCATTTATAAGTTTTGATTTCTTTATTATGTTTCCTAAAAAAAAATTCTGTTTAAAAATGGAAGTAAAAATACATCCTATAAATTGTGCATTGATTAAATAAATACTAAGAAAGAATTTTATTTCCATAATCCTAGAGGAGGGATTATCTTTATCGTAACTCAATTGGAGAATTGTTCATCCTGTACCGAATAACTCATTTCATTCAATAAACATTGATTTAACGAAGTATATTATTAATAATTTCTTAAAAGCGTTTTCACTTTAAATTAAAATTTTTATATTAAGAAATTGTTTTAAAAAATGCTTTAGTTACATTTTTTGCAAATCATTTTTGATAAATCCCTAATTTATTTGTCCTTTAATTACGATTTTCCGTACTCCTTATTTTTGTAATATTTTCTGGTTGCATTTTAAAGAGATTATATTTCTTCACTGAGAGTTACTACAAATTAGTTTAATTATATAATTTCACACAGTTATCAGTTTATAATAAAAAGCCTCCATCATGATGATGATTTTATCGATCTCCAAATATCAAAAATAATACAAAACTTTGCAAAACGAGTATAATAATAGTGGCTTCTGAAAATAAATTGTCTTATCAAAAACTTAAAACAAATGAATATTTCCTCACATTAACTTCTCTAACACCAGACAGCTGAGCTGGTAGCTGAATGGTTAACAATTAGTAAAAAATTCTTTGGTTTGACTTTCATCTTGGCGTATGAATTTAAATTATACATGTGGTTTTGTTTAAACCTCTCTATATTTCTGAGTAGTTTTTGGTTTTACCAATCTTGGTTTTACTATTTGCAGTGTTTGATAAACGCAAGCAGTTCTTTCACGATGAAATTGCAAACACGGTAGTGATAGACGATAAACCTGAAGAATGCCACTTAAATGTAAACAATGTGGGAATAACTAGACGCATTTTATAGGGGACATTGTTGACTATTTTATTGTTAAGGGGATTCTTAATTGAATTGGATTAAGTATTTAACAGATGTTCATTAAATCAAGAGAGACTATTATTAAGTTGGAGAATAAGTTCGTAGCGTATTTTACCAAAGACTTTTATTTAAACAAAAAACAATAATTATATCAATAAGTTAATCAGATATACATTTGCCGTTGCTGTTTACAACCTCTTCCCACTTCTCGATCCAATTGCTGATGCCGTTCCGCCCAAAATCGCCTGGTCTGGTGTCAAAGCAGTTGTTGAGTCAGTTTCTAAGGACCTCTTGGTGCACTGAGAAATGCTCGAAAAGAATGCCACAGTTATCCTCCACGACAACGCCAGGCCCCATGTTACACAAGTCGTCAAAGCCGCCGTCGAAGAGCTCGAATGAGAGGTCCCTCAGCATCCGTCGTATTCTCCGGACCTTGCACCGACCAATTACTATCTTTTCCGCTCCTTGTCAAATCATATGAAGGGCCTTACTTTCGATAACAAAGAGGTCCTTAAAAATAGGCTCAACAACTTCTTTGACATCAGACCAGGCGATTTTTGGTGGAACGGCATCAACAAACTGGTTGAGAGGTGGGAAGAGGTTGTAAACAGCAACGGCGAATATATAATTGATTAACTTATTGATATATGTAATTATTGTTTTTTGTTTAAATAAAAGTCTTTGGGAAAAACGCTACGAACTTATTTTTCTTAATCTAATATTTATGTATGATCGTGGTTATTCTTCAGTAAAATTCAGTTATTTCTTAATATAAGAAAGTTAAGACAGTTAAAAATAAAAATTTATTTCTCTTCAAGTACTCAAATTGTATTTCTATTTTCCGCTTTTTTTACATTTTTTGTGACATGCGAATATGCCTCACTAATTATGAAAATTCTTAACCGAAAGCAGTGAATTTTTGAAAAGCTGTACGACAGCTTCCAATCAATTATAGATGCATCTCGTGCTGTCAAAAGACTTTATTATGATTACAATTTACAATCATTTCCGCAAAATTGCATAACTTCATAGATGAATTGAATTAAGTATTTAACAGATGTCATCCTTTGGAAAAGAAAAAATATATTTAACTAACCATAAGAGCGAAATGAATTATTTTTTTGACAAATGAAATGTAATGAAATATTTTTTCGTCAAACTGAAATTTCAAAAGAAAATTTGCATGAAGAAATAATGATTTACTGTAAGAAGTAAATTTTAACATACGCTGAAATGAAGTAAATATCAAATATGAAAAACATTATATGTAATAAAAAAAAAAGAAATTATTTTCAGAAAAATTTACCGAGCATATTTCAAGAAAACCAATTTACTTACAAAATTTTCAACTATCAATTACACTAAATAATGAATAAATCATAAGAAATAATGAATTTGACCAGAAAATTTGTTGGTAAATTCTTTATCAACTCCACAAACTTACTTGCTTTACATCGAAAATGGTGAATACAATACTATCAATAATAACATATTTGACGTGAATGAGAACATTTGGAATGTCGATTAAGGTCAAAAGTAGTAAAATCCGAAAGGAGAATTATTTTTATTTATTTATTTATCTGTACAATGTCGGGAAATGACCGTCTCATTTCATAAATAATTCTAACTCAGAAATTAACTAGAAAAAGCATAACTAATGAAAGGAATATTTTTAGGAATTTTTTTTTACTTTAAGCTTAAGTGCAATGCATTATAACATAAAATTCATCAAACACACATTTGCAATCCTTATTTAGTAATTTCTGTTGAGAATTTCAGTTTAAATTCCAGAGTAATTGTAGGCATTCATGATAGCACAGAAATTCGAATATATCTAAGCCTAGAAATTTCACCACACCTAAATAATTTAGGTAGTTAACTAGAGCATAATTGATTTAAAATTGAAGTAATATAAATTTCTATACTAAGTATTAAAAGAACTCAAAAGAAATAATTCACATTCGTAGCTCAAAATGATTGAAATTTTTTTAAATTCAATTAAACTTTACTAAAACGACTTAAACAAACTCAACATGGCTATCAGATAACAGTAAAACATCTGTGTTTTGATATAAAATATCATATATTGGTTTCCTCAAAGTATATAATATACAAATTTATAAATCCTCATGTAATTGAATTTTTACGACTTTTGTTTTTGTACGCACATTTATTTGAATTAATTTATTAAAAAAAATAGTAGAAATAGGAAAACGTAAATTTGATGTATAATATTAAAGAATTCATTTTAAAAAAAAAATGAAGTTAAAAAAAACATTTCATGAGTTTTTATTTCAGATTCTTATTATGTATATCGATTAATCGCAAATATCGAAACAAATCGTATAGCGGAATTCAGGAAAAGGAGCATGCAGATAGCGATTAACAGATTGAATCTATGATTAATCCAAAGAATTGGTAACTAAAAAAATATTTAGTAGCATTTTTAAAAAAAAATTGGAAATAAAATGCCTGATAGTGAAGCTCGTATCTCATTCAAATGGATTTGATGTAAAAAAAACTTAGTTTTATTTTTTATTCGTAATTTTTAAAAAAAAATGATTACTTTTCAAAAGCATATAAAAAAGTGAAGGTTTTTCTTGAAGGTAAGTGTATATGCAGATCGTGTACAGATCATGAAATCATTAAAGTTGAGCAATTTCACAAAGAAACAGTGCATAATAGATACGCGGACCCTAAATTAATTTGAATTAACCAGAATCAATTTGCTAAAATCCGTCCTTATAGGAAGGCGATCGCCATAAAGAGTGATTGCCCAGGATAGAATTATGTAACGTTAAACTATTAAAACCGTACACAACAGAAATAGGCGTGACTTGCGGCAGTAAGAGACGTTACTCGATATCAGAGGTAATGGTTGTATGTTTCTGAAAAACAAAGCGTTTTTGAGATTATTAGCCCTGACTTCTCCATAAGAGAGTACAATAATCCTCCAATCCAAGATAGGATCATCCTGAACTCTAGGCGCTGCTAATCTGCTAGCATCCAGACCAGATACGACATTCGCGCCGACATTGTGGGCATAAAAGACAGATATCTTAAAATGAATTGATAGTATAACTCCATCTCAACCAAGAAGCTTGAGACAGTGGAAGGATCCATGGGCGGTACTTAAGAGGTTGCAAAACATTGAACAGCAGACGCTTGCGCTTGGCCCAAGCAAGTATGTGCTGTTCAATGGTTCAATGTAGCAAGTGTCTGCTGTCCAATGTAACAAGTGTCTGCTGTCCAATGTAGCAAGTGTCTGCTGTCCAATGTAGCAAGTGTCTGCAGTCCAATGTAGCAAGCGTCTGCTGTCCAGTAAAGCAAGTGTCTGCAGTCCAATGTAGCAAGTGTCTGCTGTCCAATGTAGCAAGCGTCTGCTGTCCAATGTAGCAAGCGTCTGCTGTCCAATGTTGCAAGCATCTGCTCTTCAATGTAGCAAGTGTCTGCTGTTCAATGTAGCAAGTAGCTGCTATTCAATTTATCAAGTGTCTGCTGTTCAGTAGCTTGGGCTTGTCCCACAATCATAAAATTAAACCTCATACTTGTGCATTTCTACAGCCTTTGTTTAAGCAATACGTTTATTGCAGCAAACATTGCAACTAGTACTATGCGCAGATTTTTTTTATTGATCGATATATTTTTAGAACTACAAGCTTTCTGATTTAAAAACGTTTGGTATCATCCAGATGACTATAAGAACCCCCATACAAAATCTGAATGGAATTAGTCGTTTTGTTTTCTAAAAAGCCACATTATGTCTTTAGAAAAATATGGAAGGCTGAACTTTAAACAACTGATACGGGCTTTATATCATGCAAGCAGCACAGTAGAAATGTGCAGCGAGCGGATATAACATACATTGGCTAGAAAAATTCAATCATTTGTAAACTTCGTATGTAGAAATTTGATTACAAAGTTACTAAATATTTAAATTGATTATAGATGTATTCAATTTAAGTATTATAATCGCAATATTTTAAATTTAATACTATTTAAGACTTTAATACATAAACATATTTCTATAAATGTTTGTTTTTAAAAATAAACGCCTGTATAAAATTTTTAATTTTTGATAAAGTATTATTTGGTAAAATAACATATAAACATTACATTATATTATAAGAAATGGACACATAATTTTATTTTCAGTTTATTGCATAAAGTAAAATAAGACTTCTTAAAATATTCTAAAATATAAGGCATTTCTTTCACAAGTTATTAATACACAGGTACTAGAATCCCTTCTGTAAATATTTGAAGAGGATTTTGATTTATCTTTTCAAATTTTCCACTGAATTACGATATATTATTTTAAATAAAAGGAAAATAATAAATCATTTAAGATGAATGTTTTAATTTTAAATTTTTACAAATAAAACCATATTTATTTAAGAATCATTTCTATCAAAATATTTATTTTCTAGAATAAAGGTTAGAAATAATTTAAAACAAATCTCAATGCTGAAATATAACTTTTAAAAAATATATCTTCTATTTACTAAAAATGTAAGCCACTCTCTTTAAATTTATTAATATTTAAATATGCTTCAAGCTTTTTTATATACATAGTTATTGCGGTGTGTATTTGTAAATATGAAAAATTTGTTGAATTTTATATATCTAGACACAAATTTTCTAATAAATTTCTTTTAGGATTCTTATTCTTAGGACATGAGGAAAATATCAATATATTTCTTTTATTCTCATGCATAAAGAATGAATAACTGGACTAAAAATATTTCTCTCTTCATGCAAATAATCTAGTACACTAGTCGCAAGTGCTTCCATGTCAAGAGTACCATAAGTCCTAGGCATGGGGACAGAATCTCCATATTAAAAATACATAGTACCTTTTTTAGAAGAAACTATTAAAATAGAACGAACACCGAAATAGAACAAATGCATAAGCAACTACCCTTGAAGAAGAAAAACATATACTCATGTAAATTAACTCAAAATCAAATTCAGTGTTTAATAAATTACACATAATTTAATAGTACTGTTTTTAGAAATGCACAAATTGATATTTCTTAATAATTTTACTTTCAAAAATGAACATTCATAATCAGTGAATGCGAACGCTACAAAAAGTAAATTTTATTGAAAACATAATACCTTTACGCTTGGAGCATCTTTTATAAATAAAATATTCAATCCTCAAAACTATTCTGTCTATCAAAATAAATTGAAGTCATTTATATAATATGCATTTTAAGATCAGGCGCATGTTCTGCCATCAATTACAGTAAGTGGAAAATAGTAATAGTTTAGGGGCTACCAGAAATGCTGGTAAACTCTTTATCAACACCGTAAACTGTCTTGCTTGATATCAAAAATGGTGAATGTAGTACCATTAATAACAGCATAGTTGACGTGAAAAGAATTTTTCGCGTGGCTATTAAGGTCAAAAAATGAAAAAGAAGAGTGAAAAAATATTTTCCACAATACTGAGGTAAAAGTAAATGGGGTATTTTTCAAATTCTAACTAAGTGATCAAAATGAAAAATTTAACTATTGACAAGAAGTATTTATAGGATGTTGAGCGACCAAAGAACTTCAGCTAGTGTATTATACCAAAAAATTTACAAAATGCCAATAATGAATATTTAGTAATGCCTATTTGAATATTATTTCAATTTTATGTGCAGTTTTGGTCTTCTATCATTATAATAAATAGCAAGATAAAATTAAGCCATATAGAAAGATTGTTAGAATAACTATTTAAAAATTGAAACTGAGAGAAGATTATTTTTAAAGATAAGTCAATATTTTTAAATATTGACTTATATAAAAGATTTTAAAATGAAATCGTTATAATATGTTATTAAAGTTTGTTAAATTAAACTTAAATTTTATAAAAATGATATGAATTAGATTAATAGTATATAAAAATTTTCTATAAATTGTAAATATTGATAAAAGTCATCTTTTTACTTTCTTTGAGAATATATACTACAATAATTAATCACTTAATAACAAAAACGTTAATCAATAAGTGCATTAAAAATCTGAACAGCAAAATGCAGTTATATTTTATTTAAGACATTCGCTGAGTACAAAACCAATAGTTCATAAAGTCTGAAACTCTTAGATATCTAATATTAAAATGAAACTTCCAATTTTCAAAAAATTAATATTTAGAGTTCATTTTTAACATTCATTTCATTAATTATACATAAGCGGTTTACTAAATCGTTATGCTTATTTTATTATTATATCTAAGCGACGGAAAGGTAAAAGATGCTCTTAAAATACATTCATTTGAATTTTATGAAGAAATACCGTAGGCTGATGAAAATAGGCTCCAACATAGTTGAAGTCGTCACTAAGGAAGAAAATGTCACCAATGAAGATTTTTTTATGTACATTCAAAAGCACATGACGCGCGCACGTAGAGAGAAATTTAGCAAATTAGTATGCTAAATTTCACACAAATGTTTTCGAAACTTTTAAACTGTGCTTTCTATTACGATTCGAAATATTATTCATTATAAAGAGTTTTATGGCGTATAGCTTATATAATGCGAAAACTACCAAATATCATAACATACTTATCAGACATTTTTCTTAAAAAAATTCCAAATTCCAGAGTTAAAAAGTGAAATTTTTCGCGAGAACCAAGAAACAGGTAACCAACAGGTGCTAATCGAATTTTGTTCATAGTATTTTGTGTTGAAAAAAATATTATATTCATTTCTAGTTACAAAATATGTAATTAACAAAAGGAATGTATGGTATTGGAGGTTTGATTAAAATATTTATGCATATTGTTTTTTTCATTGTTTAATATGTCATTTTATCGTTACTCCTTACTCTCAAGTGATAATTTGATCTAAGTCCATAGTTTATAGGGGATTCAAAGTTATTATATGCATCGGTACTCGAAATGCGAATCTTGCTCCTGAACTTATGAAAGTGAGTCAATCTGGAGGCGGGACATTCAGTTACAAAGTCCATATATGGACTCATGAATCTGTGTACTATCATAAGGTATAAATAATCGATTTACATATGGGGTGGGTTTTAATTTTCAACTTTGGATAATATAAGATTCATCATTATTCAAGTAACACCTCAAATCAAAATAATATTTACTTTTCAAAGAAGAATGTGCTACTAATTCAAGCCAAATGATTGAGTCGAATTATAGATTGAATCAAATCGGAATAATGGAGGAAATAGTTTTGAAGAGTGACAACACCTGACTCCAGTAAATTATTTTCTCAAAATCCCGAAAATATCGTGGCTATACGAATTTTATAATATTTAAATAGGATCCAGTTTTCTGTATACAGCGCTTACATCGTAAGCACTGAACACATTTTTACCTTAAGATTAACACATTCAAATACATATAATTTATAACTCCAGTATAAGTAACTGCATTTAATTGAGTGTGAATTCTTAATTTGAAATTTAAATAACTTAAAAAAATACCAATTGTTTTAAAATAGAAAAAATAATTATCAATCATTATGAGACATTCTATTGTTATAAAAGTAAAATCCTTATGAAGTTTATAAAATATGTCTTTATGAAGAGTGTTTTAATATATTGATAAAAGAGGTATGCAATATTTTTCTATGCATGTAGATTTATCTTTCAATCTATGCATTAGTATATATATATATAATTATTATTATCAATCAAAAAAGGTAAAAAGAGAATTAGAATTTATTCTTTGAAAAACTTTAAACTAATATTTGTTTCATATAAATGTCACACAAAGTACTAGATATAAGACTATAACATATTTTTATTGAAAAAATGTTTATTATTTGTAAAAAGATAAGAGTTATATAAGTTATACAAACGCTCTATTTCATTTTTACAGTTAACTCAAAAACTTGAATCCTTTCACTGAAGCGATCTTCCTTCGAAAAATTTCTTTATCGCTACGTTTGAAATTTTTTTGACATCGATTCTCTTGATAATTTCAAGAAAGTTCATAAGATTTAAAATACATACAAATATACAGAAAATTTCTTCCTCTCTGTCCTACTTAAAAGAGTATGACTTAATAATAGCTTATATAATTCTATATAAATGTTGAAAGCTAATTTTAAAAAATTATAATATGATTTAATCCAGTGTGTCCATAAAAAAAGCAAATAAACATATCATTTATTTATGAATCCTCCAACAGATAAAAAGTTATCAAAACCTGACTTTCATTATTTTAATTCAATGTATTTACAGTAGCACATTTTAAAATATTTGTAAAATTATAAAAAAATTATATATATATATATATATATATATATATATATAATATTAAATTTAAGAATTTAAGATAAAAGTTAAACTAATAGAATAAGAGTTCTTTTTGCTAACGTAACCTCTTTAATACAATTCTAAATTTATTCATTATTTCATGTTCATTTATTTTAGCCCTATACTGAAGTGCTAAAAAAAGTGAAAGTGAATTCCTAAGACTTTTCTTAAACATTTAACAACCCTGTAGTATCTTTTATATAAAGCCCCTTCAGTAAGAAACAGTACACAGATGTTTGTTAACCACGGTAAGGGTCACACTTGTGTTACAGATGGACAATATTTAACTTTATTTCAACTCTTCTTTAAATAAATGTATTTGGAATATCTATGTATCTGTGTCTTGCATTTTCTACCTCAACACTCTGCTGCACACTTGCTACTAAATTATGAATTATTTGTTACATTCAAAAATTATCTTATAATTGTTTCTTTAATTAATACAATTTGATTCATGAACTTTAGGTATTACACTATTTAAAAATAACAAATTAATAAAACTAAAATCAAAATTAAAAGTTACTTAAAGCACTAGGTATTATTGTATTATCGTTGTAAATTATGAGAAACAATTATCCATATCGCATTAAAGCTTTAAAATCTATTACAAAATCAATTTTGAGACCAGAAATCTAAAAATCCATCTTTTGTAGCAAAACCTTTATCTGGAAGCGTAATGAGACTATAGAGCAGCATCCATTTTCCTCTTTAGGACAGTTAAAACGCCATCAAAACTACATTTAAATAAAACTAGTAAAGTAGAAAGATTAAATTT
The DNA here is from genome assembly GCA_037975125.1 of Latrodectus hesperus. NCBI lineage: Eukaryota > Metazoa > Arthropoda > Arachnida > Araneae > Theridiidae > Latrodectus > Latrodectus hesperus. Next base: position 34,373,005 of record CM075862.1, read on the forward strand.
AATGACGTGGTAAAACGGGAAACTTTTATGATATATTGACATAAATTATGTAAATGTTAACTGAATAGGAAAATAGTGCAGAAATTTTCTTTACCCCCCTTACTAACGTGAATTGTCAATTTCGTCAACATGACAAGTAATATAAGGGATTCCCATTTTATATGACAACTTATAAGCCAAAAGAATTACATTTCAGTTTCTTTATTTGAGAAAAAAAGATGACGAGAGAAATGATTGATGAGATGTTAGACTCATAAAGGTTTTTGTGCTTCACACTTTCTTAAATGTTTTTAAACTTTTATTCAGAGAATAAGCAGATAAATAGATTCGAAAAATGTAATTATTTGATTCTCATGAAGATCATTTATTTCTATTGTAGTATTTGCAACAATATAAAGTAAGTGATACTTTACTTTTCATTGGTAGATTTTGATGAAATTAACAATATATATATGTATGCTTGTCAAATATGTATAAAAATATTTAATTATCTTTTAAGTAATATATTAATGTATATATAGCACGTAACTATTGTAGTTAAAAGGGTTATAAAATGAACATAAGTATCGTTAAGGAAAAAGTTAGAGTATTTAATCTTTACAAACAATTAGAAATTTAAATGAATATTCATATTCCATGATCACACAAGATTCAGGAATTGCAAACTGCATTTTAATAACATTTTCATGGCTGTAGTAAAGAGCAGCAAGAAATAAATACCTGAAAATACTGTAAAAAATTATATAAATATTTATATATTACGTACAATAAATGTTTCATTAAATTATGTGTAATACTTATTACACGACAATATTTTAATTATATAAAACATAGATAAATATTTATATTATTTTATTTTTTGATAATTAATTGCATAAATAATGTTTTGTATATTTAGAACATTATATTTAAAATGAATGCTTCTAAATTTTTTTGAGTTTTTTTTTCTCACTAACTTCAATGTTTTGTTCTTAGTATGAGTGTTTATAAAGTACAACCATACATTTTTATCTTCTTTGAAATGTATAATTATCTTCAAACTATTTCTTCATTTTATTTGGCTTTAAAATAGGAAATGTATTTTATGATTAATAAATAGAATTTCTCGTTAAACTAAATTTGCAAACTCGCCCTAGCAAATTATCCATGGCACTATGAAAAAAATAATTATTTTTTTGAAATTTTAAAGGGTTAAATTATAAAATGAATTTATCAATATAAAAATGGGGAGAAAACTACATTTCTCAAATTATGAACGATTAATATTTTTTAAAAATATATTAATTTCTGCCCTTATATTAACAAAGTGCAGACAATTAGAATACTCGTCTTTGAATAGTCAGAAGAATTACATTACTAATTAATACACTTTATCTTTGTGTAATAAGTATATATGAAATAAGTTATAATCTTATTAAACAAAGAATATATCTCATTATATTTTTATTAATATTGATATATAATAAGGAAAACTCAGGTTGAAAAATACATGAAAATGCAACATAAGTGAGATCAAATATTGATCCTCATAACATAAACATTCATATATATATCTATATAAAATAGTAAATTAATAGTGCATTTAACGTAATTTATTGTTACTTAATAATTACCATTATTTTTGCTGACCATGCCTTTTGCAATAAAAAAAGTCAACACTCATTTACAATTCCTCAATATAGAGGTCAGATTGAGCCTTTCATTTTAAAAACATTTATTTATATTATATTTCATAATTTTGAGAGCACGGTTTTTGAAGTAGAAGATCCTCAATTGAACTTATGATGATGCAGATTGCACTTTGGTTTTCAAAATGCATATTTATAAAAATGACTTTTTAAAATTTTCTAAAGTGTCATTTTGCAAACAAATGAAAACAATTCACTAATTAATACTGATAATACTTTATGAATGTTGAGCACAATAGATATTTCAAGTTATAATCTTCTGCTATTGTCTTAGCAACAACGCTATGTCATTAACATTCCAGAGATAAATTAGAATTCTGACGTGCATTTATAATGATCAATATTATGAGATCAGAACAATTCAATTTCAAATTAAAAACATTGACGATAGGAAAAGGTTAAACACGGCTTCTCATTTTAATAATCCTTCAATGATGGTGGAAAAAAATTTAGAAAATCAGATTAGAATTTTCACGATTCGAAAAAGCGAGGAGAAATCTCTTTCCTTCGATAGAAACGTCGGGAGCTTTCCATGACATCCAGGGTCATTTTCCTAGAGTTCAAGTCACTGGTCATTCGATGCATTGACCATGGTATCTCAAGTGATAATCTCAGATGATTCGGTAGGAATGGACAGTTTCCAAATGTAACTGAAGAAGAATAATCTGGTCACTTCCTTTTCCTTAAAAGAAATGGAGATAGACTGCTTCCCAAGAAAAGCATTTTCTGAAGAAGCAGCCTTCTATAAAAACAGCAATACAAAGAAGAAGAAAAATCTGTAAAAATAACCTTCCATTCCACTTAGTCTCGGACACTAAAGAAATAAGATTATTGTAGTTCTTTTTCTGTTCCACACCCTAAAGGAGTGATAGGTGCAGCAAGGATTTCAAGAATTTGAGAAAATAAGAGAAAGGAACTACAATGAGGAAAAGTAAAAAAAAACTGTCATGAGATTCGATCGAATTTTTTGAAAGTGCAATTGTGAAAAAAACGGATAAATGTGCTGTTTTAAATTCTTGAACTTTAGGGAAAAAAATAAGCGAGGAAAATGAACAGAAAACTCATACAGATAAAGAAAAGCAATTTTCACCAAGCGAATGCTGCTTTCTTTGTTTCTTTTTGACAAAAGCGGCATTCGAAATAAGGCAATCTGCATAAAAAATTCAACTCAAAACAAATGTTGTTTTCGAGCTGTTTATTGAAATGTTTTGAAATAAAAAAGAGACGTAAATATAATACATTTTTATGCCTACAGCGAACGAATTTACAATTTATAAATGGAAAACAAACAATGTAAATTTAGCAAAATTCTATCCGAAAACAAGTATTAAAATAAGAAGGAAATAGTTATTTAAACATAAAGATTATTCTATTACTTTAATAATTTTAAACGTGAATTGGACGAAATTAAGGTTTTATGAGAAAGCTCCACTAAAATCGATCAATAATTATCATATTTGAAAATTTCCATTAATTAAAAGCTATAATTAAAATTAAAAATGATTGAGTTGTTTTAGCACAAAATAAAAATGTTTAAAATTTCTGATTTTCGGGCTTATATAGTTTCTTATTCAACCATTTGTATTGAACTAGATTTAGAATTAAATCTGTTTTTAATTTTTAATCCCAATGAAGAAGTACTTGGCACGAAAATTTCGTATTAGTATATTAATTTATGCTTCATTATATAACTGGACATTACGTAACAGACAACCTAACTTCCTAATGCCATTTATTACATTCATTACCTGACATTTATTGCCATTCATTACCCTCACTCTAAAATGAGTGATCCTACTTCCAATCCCAAGAAGACCTGACATAAAATTTGCAAGTAATTTAAAAATGCAATTTAATACAATAGTAGTGCAACATAAAACATTCTGGAAATTCTGAAATTAAGACATTTATTCAATATCTAAAATTTTAAAGTATAAAAAAAATTGACTTCATAAGCTAGAAATAAAAATTTACAACTTAATTTCCCAAAGATAAACTATATATAAATAATTTTAAACTGATAAAGGGGGAAGGATTCTCGCTATAATCCGAGGATTTAAGCTTCATAATCGATTGTGTCATCATCTATTCAATGAAAAAAAGCTCCATATCCTTTCTTTGAATTCGCTTTAAGAGGCTGAAACAGCTGATAAAGAAAACAATGGAGGCTAAGGGCTGAGGTGTTGCCAAAACTGAATACATAAATAATTACTAGGAAAGTAGAGTTCATTCTGTTAAAATTTGACGTCAAAAGAAAATAAGAAGCTACAGTTTTGCTTTTTGTTCCGAAATAAAGTCTTTCATCAACATGACGTACCAGTTGTTTATCCTTGTAAAGCAAGTAATTTCAATTCAAAAATATTAAAAAAAGGCTTAACAAATCTTAACGATCATCTCTGATAATAAATAAGAGAGCAAATTTATAAAACCTTTCATAAAATATTAATGCCTTACATTTAATTTCTTTTTAAATCAACACATTTTACAACTCTAAACATTATTTTTGAACACAAAAGAAACCTGACAAACAAAATAACATGAATACTTAATTTAACATATAAAAAATATGTTAGAATGAAACACATATATTCTTTTGAAAGATGAAAAAGAAATTTAAAATTTTGGCAAGATTAATTAAACTGGAGAAATAAATTAATCGAATCAAGAAATTTTGTATGTTTAAACTATGAAAGTGCTGATAATAATTTAACAAAAATCAAATGGAAATTTGAGTGAAAAGTATGTCTTTTGAAAAGTATTATCTTTGAAAAGTATTGTGCGGGATTTTCTGTCAAAGGTCTGATGCACTTCAATGTTTAACGATTCAAAAAATACTAAATATATATTTTAACTAACATTAATTGTTAGATTTTAAAATGTTATATAGTCTTTTTTTACTAAGACTTGCACATGTGCGACTTTTGCAGCAAAAAAGAATATCAATACGGTAGCCATGATTATTAGGTTTTTAATCTAAGAATCAGGTCACAAGTATCCGACACTTTTCTTTGGTAATAGAAATGCCTTTTATACCTCTTAAAATCACAGATTCCAGCCTTATTAAACTAGGTGATCCGGCTACAAAATAAACTGATTTTTCAATGAAATGTTAAGCACCAACAATTGGAAAATGATATTTTCAGCAACTAAAATCAGGTAGGACGATATTTACAAAAAAATAAATAAACGAGAAAAGCAAATACTCTATGCACACTTTCATATTGAACAAAAATATTAAAACTAAGAACTATAATAGACATTTTGTAGTTTAATGATTAATTTAACTTAAATTAGTAAACACGTTTGGAAACACAACAATATATTGATAAATATTTGACGAAACAAAAATATATTGAATGAACAATATTTGTACTATTTTGATAATAATCATTGATCTAGCAGTGCTAAATTTCACCACCAGATGTCACTACTTTCAATATAAATTATTTTAACATTAATATACTTTATTAATCTCAAAATTATTTTAGAAAAAGAAGAAAATTAATATCTTAGAAATCATATGGCACGTAAAACTCGTGCTTAGATGTACGATTTATGATAACAACCATTTCTTAAAATGATTCTGTTGAAGAATTTCAACAAAACCCCATTTTTTTGTGTTTCGCGTAAGTAGGAATGCATTCTGCTCTATTAAACTATTTCGCCACTCTAACAAGATTCCCACATCCAATTCGTCTGTAATATAATTCATTTTGACAAGCAAACATCTCCAACAAATGGAAATCAAGGCCTCAAGGTAATCTAAAATTTGAATTGTGAGCGGTAGGGAACATAACAATACGCATAAATCACAAGAGAGATGAGATTCCTAGGCGCCATTTTCTTTTCTCAACAGCCCTTCAAAGGGGGGAAGAAAGAGTCCCTTTCCACGGAGTCGCTGACTGAAATATGAAAGCATCCAAGCTGCTACTGAAGCAGTTTTCTGATAAAAATCAGTGATTTATTGAAATTTAGTTGCTAATGATTTTTCCGTTTTGTTTTTAATGGATCATTTATTTCGGTTTTAGGTAAGGGAAGAACTGTAAATCACTCCGCATTCGTATCTACCGGAATCGGGAAAAGCAAGTAAGAATTTCATACACCATGCGTGTATTAAAGACATTTATCAAGGAATGTAGAAGGGGCTATTTTTCTCCGCACATCAACTGAGGTTATTACAGGGACGCTGGAAAATGGTGGGTGAAATAGACCAGGGTGTAACCATCGTGGTTTTAAGGGAACGATTTCCTCTAGTTTTTGTAAGAGAAATAAACATGTAAAATATTCCATCCTAAGTTCCATAAAAAAATTAATTAATTGCATATTTATAAGAATAAAAGATTTCCCAATAAATTGCTGACATAAGTTTTTTAAGCAAATCTATTTAAGCAAATATTTGCTTACTTTATTTAAGTAAGGATTTACTTATCTTTATCGAAGCAAAAGCTTTTTGTTTATATAAAAAATAAAACTATTCTTCTATGATATTATAGAGTGTCTTTTTTATTATAGCTTAAGAATGATATACTTAAATCCACCATATGGTGAAATAAAAAATTATTTTACAAAAATACAAAAAAATTAATTAAATCACAGTTTTTATTTTGGTATAAAAACTTACGACGTTATATGAAGCATTATGTAAGCATATCACTTTTTTTAAGAAATATATGAAATAATTTGAGATCATTTTTATGGAATGTTTTTGCTTAATTCTGAGTCATTATTAAAAGCAAATGTCAAACAAAGTAGGATTTAGAAAAGTAATTTCTTGAGTGCATCTCTCTTTCTCTTAGCAAAAATTAAATAAATCATATTTCATTAACATCTCAGATGGCTAAAATTTCACAATAACAAGCCATTAAGAAATTACTTATTTCAAAACCACAACTACACTACCGAATATAAGAATATTCATGAATAATTATTTATAATAATCATTGACAAATAGTAAATTTCCATTCGACCATTTGTAAAATTACAAAACTATATTATTTCAATTGCAAAAAAATCTCAGAAAGTTTCACGTAACCGTAAACGGCTTCTTCCAATTAAGAATGCATTTAATCTCTTTGAAAACTTGTGTTATGAATCAAATGTATAAATTGAATTTTTCCATATACACATTCATTATAATAATAGATTGATCGACATGAGCAAACATGGATTTAAAGAAAATGAAAGTAACCCATCAAATTAAGTTTGATATCATCAAATATACAGTCACGTGTCCCATTCGTAATGAATTACACAAAAATTTCATGACCTATTTTGAATGTCAATCACGATATAAATGATTCGGTGTTTTGTAAAATATATTTCTTTGCGTCACAAAATTTACGTCATTTATAATTACATATGCGTTCACTTGCTATAGGAAAAATCATATATTAAGCTTTGCGGTTACATTTTATTATTACTCAGTATTGTTATCTAGCATGCATTATTTGCAGTTTTTATGAAAAGAATTTAATGAAGTAAAAGATATTCGTTCAATAAGAAATCGTATGATACTTTTCCAGTTCTTTTAGTTTTTAATAAGCGTTCAATTAAAAATAGTGTCAGACATTTCCAGTTCTTTTAGTTTTTAATACGTGATAGATATTGATAAATACAATACATTTCGTTAGTCAATTAATCGCACAGTATATGTTTTTATATACTTAGTGTAAGCTTTATTGATAAATTTCATTTTCAAATTTCATAAATCTATAAATTCTCTATTTTAACGCTTAAAAATATTTACAAAAAAGGCATTTTAAAAATAATTTGCTTTTATTAATAATTTAAATAATTTATGTGTTTTTATATACTTAGTGTAAGCTTTATTGATAAATTTCCTTTTCAAATTTCATAAATCTATAAATTCTCTATTTTAACGCTTAAAAATATTTACAAAAAAGGCATTTTATAAATAATTTACTTTTTAAAAAGGGATTATCAAAACACTTGTCTAGGAAATAAATAATGGTCAAATATAAATTTGTATCGTATATTATATACAAACAAAACTTCTTAAATTAATATCTTTAACTCTTTCCAACATCGAAATATTTTACTTAAGATATGGTAATAAATTATATTTTGTTTAAAAGTTCTAAATATTCACAAAATGAGCATTTAATAAACAAATAATTAATAATATTATTTGGTTTACATAAATTACTTTACAACAGTACTTCCGGTTATATCTTTGAAGATTATTTTGCTTTAAATTATATTGCGTTTAAATAATTATGTCACTTTTAATTAGCTGAAACTTCTTTACCACGAACAAAATAAATGCATTAAAATGTTAAGCAAAATATACAGTATCATAAAAATAAATAATGAAAAATATTAATGTTTTAGCAAGAATTCAATAATTAGAAAAACAGTAGTATTTAAGAATTTTTAAAAATGTTAAGGTTAAAGATAAAAATATCCTCAATCCTTTATTCCTTATATGCATTGACACATCTTCATTTCAATAAATTTTTCCTTAAACTATAAAAAAATAAAATTCTTATAATAAGCTTATATAAGAAAAACTAAAACAATAACTAAGCATTTTATGAATAAATTACTCATTACTAAATACAATTAATAAACTAATTTAATATTACTGAATTTAAAATTCTTTCAATAATTATATTAATTAATAAGAAAAATCTTCGGAATAATTAAGCTTTTATTATTTAATTAAGTGATTATAATTTTCATAACTCTAAGAAATTTAGTAAAAAAAAATTTGTTTATTTCAATTAGCATTTTTAGCCATAAGAGGAGGGTTTTCTAATTTGAAGTATTTTAAGATATTTATGCTTAAAAGTAAAGGAAAATAATATATCGTTTTAAAAATAATGAAAAATATCTTTAAAGCCAAATAAATTGTATTTATAATTAACCGTTCTGTAATGAATTCGACGTTAAGAAATATGAATGATACATACTAATGAAATCAATAAAAGCTGCATTAAGTGAAGTAAAAATCAGTTAACATATTAAGTAGCTGTCATGAAATTTGTGCGAGTGTATTTTGACAAAAACCACACACATTTTTCATACAAACCGTATTACAACTACAAATTCAGGTAAAAGTATGATATATCCCGCCAAGAAATTTCTCGCCAAATCTAGCGTCCTTTATTTTGATTATTGTGTTGATTTTCGAGTTTTTTAAGGTTGTTTTTTTATTTTATTTTCTTTATTTTTATTTATTTTTTGCTTATTACGTCATTCTTCCGTCATATATATGCTTCTTTTTTGATGTAGCAACATTGTTTGAATTTTTTGTTCAGCGTTTGAATTTGGTGAACCCGTTCCTTGAACACATGCTTTTGGAACGAGGATTTGGAAATTTCACATTCCAAAAGCATGTGTTCCGCTTGACGACGAAAAAAGTATCAAAGGCCCCCAACTGGGGGATATATCTTCTTTGTTTCCAAATTTAGATAGGTTTGGTTTGTTTGTCGCTCAACGGTCATTTTCTGCACTCGAGGGCTAATTAGACTGGGACTTACGGTTTAAAGTGGATTCCAAACCACTACAAGCATCCACACCCAAGGTGAGATTCGAAACCACGAACTGTTGAACCGAAGGCAAGAGAGCTAACCATTAGGCTGCCAGCTCGGCCTTAAATTTAGATAAAAATATGAGCAAAAGAACATATAATGAATACTTACTTTTTGAAACATCTAACAGGAGTGGAAAATATGAATGGTACAAATTTATTATTCATTAAAAATACGGTTTTTAATATTTTTGCTTGCGAAAGTAACTAACTCAGTTTATCATTTTTCTAAACATATACTTAATCTTTTTAAAATCTGTTTAAATCTGACTGCTCTTTGACTACTTTGTTAATTTTTCGGCAAAGATGGAATTAATGCTTTGATTTTTTTAGGGATAGTCAAATAAATTAGATTTTAATAATAATTTATTTAATAATAAATAAAAATTTAGTAATAAAAATAATGAAATAGATTTAATAATAAAAAGTAATAAATTTTAATAAATAAAAAAGATAATAATAAAAAAGATTTTAATAAAATTTAATAAATTAGATTTAATTATAATTTAATAATTAATAACAGTGCCGTATTTTCAAAAAGTATGCTGATTAATTTCAAATTGGATAGACTCAAACTAAACTTAATATCTAATTTTTGAGAAATAACGAAATGAGAATCTCTCTAACAAAAAATACGATGTCAAATTATAATCAGAAAAAATTCAAATATTCATTAGTAGTATATAATAAAAGAATAGATATTAATAACTGATATTTAAATAAAGAGAATAAAGTAATTTTCATAATATATATAATGTATAATAGTTTTTTTTTCTCCATTTAAAATTTAATTTATGTACCTTTTTCCTAAATTTAATGTAAAAGTTAGCGCATTACATTCTAATACTTGGTTCCTTTAGTAATTTAGATTAATTTTTTTTATAAATATATGCAAAAACATAACAAAGTAATCATAAAATATGCTGAATGAGAGTTAAGTGGTGTTATATTCAAGATATTTTAGTTATGTGAAATTTAATGACTTGCTCTGAGAATTTATTAGTGACTCTAGGTCTCAGCCATAAAATTTTGTTCTGAATTTATGATAGATGAGCTGTCAATAAAACTAAAACACTTACTTACCAAAGAGCAATCATAAAATAAATTTTAACGACGGTTTTATCTTGCACGTAATTTAAAGTGTCAGTCTCCTTTAATTGAGATCGTAGGAAATCATGTGAACACGTAAATCAAGTATAATCTTTAACATTATTTTTTGCAATTTCATTCAACAGCTATCATAAATGCAATTATCATAAATTATCTTTAACATTATTTTTTGTAATTATAAACCAATCCAACATTTAAGTAAAAATTACCCTCTTTGATAAAGTTCTACGGATAGTAAGTATACAAATTGGAATTTTTTTTCTAAAATTCTTCGAATCTTATAACTGTGTTATATAAATACTTGCGTATAAAAATTATACCTCAAAATACAGAGGGCTTAATATAATCTAACAAATAATATACAAATTCATAAATTTTAAGAAATCAGTAAATTTTAATATTGATTTGTATGTGATAGAAATATCGTTTTCATAAAAGTAAAATTTTCTGATAGATGAAAAATTAGTTATTTGCTCCAACACAGGTTATTTGATGTAAACCCTGTGAAAAAAGTTATTTAAAATCCTATAAAATGCAAATTGAAAATTTACAGCATTTTTGTACTCTAAAATTACAAAAAACGTGAAAATATGTTTTCGTAATTAATCAAATGCAGCTTTTAAGGGAAATTTGAAATTTTGTTACGTGCCCTTTCGTAATGAAATTCGAATAAGTGTTTTTTTCAAGGAAAAAATATCCCTTTACAAACACAAACATTAAAAAAAATTATCGAATCATATTTAAATGATTTCATTCTTAATTCACATAAAATTCTACGATTTTATGAAACGTTCTGAGTTATATATAAATACAAATGTATGCAATGTCGAGAAATTGTACACCTTTTATTTAGAAATAACTTAATTGGTTTTCATAATAAATCTGAGAGAATGTTCGTTATCAGTGTCTTTTCATTTTTAATATGTATCGAGATTTATTTAAATTCAATAATAACAATAAGGAGTACTTCAAAATGTCTTACATTGAAAAAGAAACGTTTTCTATTTCAATTATGTATTTTAATGCATTTCACTTTTAAATTCATTTCTTAATACTTTTAACAAAAATGGCGATAAAAGAGTCCTTTTTTTCATTTACAAAAAACATGCGAAGCAGTAATATTCCTTAAAAGCGTCTCTTTCAGCTTCTCTTGCTAAATCATGCGCTGAAACGTCTTTTCTTTATACAAAGGTTCCGAGATTTGAATAATGGATAGAATTCTAAAAGTGCACTTACAATAGCAGCTTTTACTTTTTTCATAAATAATAATGCTTCAACTTTTTAGTAAAAAATTCATGTTACGTAAAGGAAATATATTGATGTAGAGCTTTGACTGTTAATTTTTGATCATAAATAACACTTATAGAAGAATCTAAAATGTATTACAAAGTATTACATCACAAAATGTTTTAAAAACAATTGATGTCACTATTGTGCATAAAGGCTTGATACTTCAAAAGGAAAAGAGAATTTTAAGCAAGTATAAATTCAATTAAACTAGATGCAAATTGAATTATTTTGCATCTAGTTTAATTCAGTATAATGTTTTAATGTACGCAGACTCGATTAAAAATATCTATGCATCACAAACATGCTTTATAAAAATTATTGTTTTATTATAATTTCAAAAAAGTCCATTTATCGATCAATATTAAACATTTTTACATTTTAAAATTTTCTATTTAGCAATTAAAATTATTAAAAAGTATGCGTAATCAAAAGCAATGTAATATTATCATTTAATCTGAGCATAAATTTACAATACCCATGTGCATAACTTTATAGCTTCAAAATAAACTTACTATTATAGATTGTTGATAACTACTACGCATTGCTCAATAAGGCATAAAAATATTTCATATATTAAAACTACCCTATTTTTTGCACAGTTTTTCAATTGCAAGAAAAAAAAATTACAAATAATACCCCATGCATTATAATATTATATATAATATTGTAAAATACTTACTAACATACATCTTTTCGACTTGAATAATGAAGATATATATTACAGTACTCTGAAGTTAATGCTTGGAAATATGATCATCTACTCTATTATTCTGGCTGACCGATTGGCTGGGTGGTTAGCGTTCCTGACACCTGAGCTGTTGGTCCCGGGTTCGAATCCCGGTTCGGGCAGGGATGTTTCTTTCCTTCTCTGTGTTTTTCTGTCCTTTCTTCTGTGATGTTTTATGAATGTGCCCGCTGGGTACCCGCTACTCGCCTCCGTGACTTGGTTCACAGGTGCCCACTGGGTAACGAGAAATGAGTAGCAGTCTCTGGCCTTGTGGCATAGGGTTCAAACCCTCTTGTGCCCGCCATTGGAAAAAAAAACTCTATTATTCTGTTATAAAAGGCTTCAAGGTATGGAAGACTCTGTAAAGGTGTAATCAAACTCTTTTTATTCATTGATCAGAGATTAGAGTATTTCAGGATCTCAAAGCGATTTAAATATGCGCAAGATCTAATCTGTTAGTGCGGTGAGGAGAGATGTGTGCCAGTTCAGAAGTCGACCTCTTTACTTAACCATGATTCTAAATTGTCAAACACTTAATGATAGTGGAACTAAATCCACTCATCAAGCTTCATAGTCTAAAAATCTTAAAGATAGCCTATTACCAAACATCAATCAATATTAGATACTTTTTTCTGTTATCGGGAGCGGATTCAGCTATCATCACAGTCTCAGTATTTGGTGGAAAATTTGTATAATTATATATCCCCAAAATTTTACAGTTTTCACAGCCACGATGTAAATTCTACTGAAGTTATTTTTGAAAAATGTTATTCCAATAAGAAAAAAATTGCAACTAAATGTAAATTTCTTTGCGATTTTAGTAAAACATTTGGCGCCTCTCTGGTTTCGATAGTAGATAAGTGTCAGTGACTGCATCATATATGTAATTCTATAAATGATTTGCCTACCTTATGCATTCTTCATGCATACCTATGTTCCGCGAAATACCGTTATAGAGAATTTTTTTTATTTAATTGTATTGCCAATTTAAAATCCCACAGTTTGCACAAATTAATATTTGATTGGAGTTGTAACAGTTTTCCAAATTAACTTTTATTGTCAGTCATCATTATCTTCAATGAATATTTGCAAGATGGTTCCAGTACTTTAAACTCACTAAACCGGTTCGTGCATTAAAAAAAAATAATAATTTAAAAAGAAAATTTTTTCAATGTTGGCGTAAGCAAGACATTAGTGTCAATATTTAAAAGAGGTTTTTTACAAATATTGCAATTATTAATTTAGAATTGTATTAATTAATGAAATTTTTAAAAAATTAAATCGTCCTTGCCGATTTAAATTGGCACAGGTGCCGTATCATCTAGGATGCCAAATTCTGAGATTGGCGAATTTTTGACGGATTTTCTTATGTATCTGGCAACCTCGTTTTTATTACATCATACATAGGGGGACCTATAAAAATTATGTAGAAAATTCTATTTTGGTAACCCTAGTATTTTCGTCATCGCACACGTCACGATACGTCATCTTGGCAACATTTCTTCATCACCAAAAAAATTCAGAATTTGGAATCATGGATTATACGGCACCTGTGCCTTTAAATTAAACATAAAGAGGCTGTTTTATATTGTCTTTTTCATTTTTGCGTTTTCTGCTGTTCTATTGTCCGTGTGTTAATGGCTTGAATCAATGGAAAGCGGCTTCACAAGCTCATGCTTTGGTCTTTATATAAGAAATCATTTTATTAACAAAATGAACCTCGACACTATTATCAGACATTCAATGGTGAACTTCGCCTTGTTTGCTGCCGTTCGAAGAATGCGATTTGAAAAGTCGGATTTTTGACATCGTCTCAATACGATGTGAAGTGGAGGAAACATCTGACGTCATGGATATTTTAAACTAACGAGAATTGTAATAAAGCGATGTAGCCATGATTTCTACTGAAACCAAAACAAAAAAACAACCACTTTAGGGTTAAAAAACAACCGTGGAGTCCAAACTTCTAAGGTTATGTATTTCGAATGGGGTTATCATAGGAGATAATTCTGTAAACCTATAAATATTGCAAGAACTCCCCTTCATACATTATCAAGTAGCATTTAGATTCATGCAGTATGCAGCATGAGGTTACCCACACTAATAAAAAATATGATTCAATCGAGTGCTTTGAAGTGTACCATGCAGCACTCCATGAATGAAACCGAATCCCTCGCGACAACAAAGTGAAGCATCATTTGCAGGGGGTAGTGTTTAGGAAGGTGAACACATTCTCCCTCTCTGGGTTGAGGATGTGTCCACGTTCATCTGTGACCGCTGATGTGATTTAGATGTGGAGAGGCCGATGCCAGCTCAGGTATGATCTCGTCAGCTGACCGAGATTCAAAATTACCAGGAGCGTATTATAGTGTTAACGGATTTATAATACCAGGAGTGTATTATAAATCCGTTAACATTAAGGCACGGTTCGCAACCCACCTGCACTGAAATGCTATGTATGATAACAAATGTATGACAAATTTAATTATTTATATAATGCTTTGTAAACAGGGGATGCATTATTTTACTTTTTATCCTATGACGTTTCCGTTAATATTCTAAATAATACATTTTTCGTTGAAAATCAAAAACTCTCAATTATATATTGAGAGTTTTTGATTTTTTAAAAAAAAATATGAACATCCTTTCTTTTTACATTAAGAAAATGTAATTATTTAATCCATAAAGACACCGTAGGGTAATAAAAACATTAAAAATTTCTTAAATACCTCATGAATCATTAGGATTACAAAATAATAATTTTTTTCCCTTCAATAGCTTTTTCATAGGTATAATCACTGGTAACTGTTGTTACACATAAGAACATTTTCTTATCTTCATTAGAACACTTCATTTATAACGGAATAAAAAAATATCGATATTACACTTCATGAGAAAAAATCTTTAGCTTATAAACTATAAATGTCAATCTAACAGACAAAATAAATTAAAAATACTTTATTGCAATAAGTAGAATTTTTAAACACAGTCTTAGAAATAATGCTAGAAATAATACTTTAAATATGAGAAATGAATCGATAATTTTGTTTTTATTTAAACAAATCTTATTATTATCATAATTTTATGTTAACAATATTTGTTAAACGAATGCGTACACGTTTTATTTATATTATTTATAATTTTTTAATAAAAAATGTTTTCCTTTACATTTTTCAAAAGAAAATGCACATGTAATTTAAAATGCAGTTTATACTAAATTATTTATAAATAGAATATTTTATTTCAAATTATTTCTTCTACATTCAACACCATTTTTCTAGTAATACAATGCCAGAATCTTTCTCAGAATTTATGAATCCAACAGTTATTAAATTAATTATTTCAAAAATCGGAATTTAAAACTCATCTTCAATCAGAATTCTAATAAAAATATAGTTGGTAAAAATAATTTAAAATACAGCTTATTAAACTTACATAAAATAAATTATTCAAAATTTCGTTTACAATTATTTTAATTTAATAGTTGAAAATCCAATCCATTTATTTACAATAAAATGTAAATACATAATATAATGTATTTTACAATAAAATTCATCATTTGATAAAAAGACAGCTTGAGAAAATTTATCGAATTTATTAAATTGAATAGTAAGAATATATTTTCGTTCTCAAAAGTACCTTACAAAATATAATTTAATGCAATTTATAAGCATAGTAAATTATTTGATAGTATTTTTACATAAATATATTTTCCAATTTAATATTAAAAGTGAATTTATTTTAATCATAATGTGGAAAATATATGACTATCGAAAACATCCTCAGGTGAACGAGAGTCTTGGAATTTATTATAAATAAATATAAGTTATATGAATACATGTATTTTCTGAAAATGTAATTTAAGACATAATTTATAAGAAAAATGTTATTTAAGAATAGATTTTTTCTAATAAATACTTTTATCTAATAATACAAAATTAAAAAAACAAAATATTTTATCCAAAATGATTGAAATTAAGATTATTAAAATCATCATGTGATGAAAGAGTATCAGAGAACTTACATATAAACAAATAAAGAATAATAATCAATTTCCTTCATAAAAGAATGAAATTAAAATTATAATTAATTAAAATATTTACAAATTTAATGTATTATTGAATACATTTTTGTTTACATAAAATTTTTTATTTAATATTTAAAATTATTTCTAGTTTAATCACAAGCAATTGAATTGTTATTAGTTATATTATTTGATAAAATATATAAATCTTGAAATTCATCTTATAATAAAGGAGTAAAATAATCCTATAAAAAAGATTTTTTTTTCTAAAAATTGAAATTTAAAATACAATCTAATAGAAAATTTAAAAGCAGAATACTTGATTTGAAATTATTTCTCCTTTGTAAATACTTTTCTAATTTAACTTTAAAAACTTCGATGATTTGGATCCCAATGTTGGATATGGTTATGAAATTTAACATCAAAAAATAAATGAAAAGTCTGAAAATGATATTTATAATAGAAATGAGTCCATCATTAAATTTCGTAGCCACTATGATTTCTGCCTCCAAATATTCAATTCACTGTGACCATTTTTCACGCTCAGATTCCCATTCCCAATGTGGCAACAGTTTTGAAACCGAATATACAACAGCATGCCGCAACGTCTTTACTATCTCAAAATGGGAAAATCCCCATTCCACAGTTAATACCTGGACGAGACACTAATTAATTTGCCATCGCCACCGAAGCATGTTGCGGACGCCCTCTGGTGCGTGGGACACGCGAGATAAGCAGGCGGTGTCATAAACTATTGCAGAATTCTCAAATGTCCCAGAAATTTCGCTTCAGAAATTCGCCAGCGATAGGTACTCTAGCGAGAGGTTTGAGGTCATAGAATCGAGAAAATCACTCAAATGTTATTATTGGCTCGAATTATAAATTGAATTGATAATAAATTCATAGTGTATTATATCTGTGGTGAAGCAAACAAAGCGGTTGTAGCTATATTTTAAAAAAACAGAAAAGATAAGTGAGTTCCATTTCACTGAAACTGATGAAGATTATTTTATAAAGTAGATGTAATGCAAACTTTCGCGTATATATTGAGAAATATTTAAAGATGTGAGTTTAGTGTGTATTTTAATGATTCTAGTTAAATTTAATAGCTACAGCACATACATTAATGCTCTAAATTTAAAACTTTAAAATTGTAACACTATTTACTAATTTCCAGTAAATATTCACTGTAGGAATTTACTCGCATATCATCTATATGTATGTATATAAGCTCTTCTTGAGTGCATCGATATATAACACCCCATTCTTATTTAAAATATTATATAAATATTTAAAGATAATTTTTATTCCTAATACATAATAACGATACATTTATTCTGTTTAAATCATTATTATAGACTGTAATAAGCGATGCATAGGATCCAGAGAGTTGTGATATTAATAAACAAATAAGTTGGTCAATATAAATATAACATTTCACTTTTGAATTTCTAATATTAGATTAAAAATAAATGTTTGATTAAATTATTTAATCTTTTTATAATAATTATAAGATAATATGAATTTACATTTAAAGTCATGTATAGAAGTCATTTTTTTCAAAATGAAAGTATAATTCCAAGTTATATTTGAGTTAGCATTTTTAAAAACTCACTTTAACCGTTTTCTATGATTATAGAATCTAATCATAAAACTGTACTTTCAAAATATAGTATGAATTTAATTTACATTTCAATGGACCTAATAATAAACAAAAAGTAGATGCCTGGTGTATAAATGCCTTGAGGACAAGAATGTTAACTAATACATGCAATCATAATTTGAAATGCAAAAATAAATTGTGGAAAACTTATGTATCATCAACAGATTATAACTAAAATATTGATTACATGCAAAATAATCCACAGAACATTTTTTTGCAAAATACTAGTATAATAATTTTTCCTAGGCTATCGATAAAATCATTAGAATTACAATATATTTGTAAAGACACCCTTTCCAGAGATATTTTGTCAACAATCAAAAGTACACAACAAATCGACTTTGATTGAACAAAAAAAAAATCCATACATAGAAAAAGCAAAATCGTGCAAAGAACTACCTTAGCATTTTCTCAGGGTACAAAATAAATCTTACGTAAATATCAGACTACAATTATTCACAAGAACACAAAAAATTAAAAAAAAATTGAACTATAAAACATCACGAATACTCGATAATATTTCTGTAATTTTACAAAATATACCGAAGAGAGATTGATAGCTAAACTTAATAGTAATTCACATCAATGTGTTAAAATATTTAAAGAAATGAAAAACATTTTTAAAACCAAATTCAAATTCTTTCTTTTTCCTAAGCATTTACTATTGGTAACATAGCAGTTGCACACGAAAAACCAATTGCTATTTGTATATTTAGTTCAATAGCACGCCACTTTTTCCATCCCATCTTTCCATTTAGAAATGTATGTTCTTAATACGTCACTTCCGGAGACAAGGCAATCCATTTCTGTTTCATTTCTCGCTCAAGCAGGCGTTCGGGGCTTCAAACTGTTTACAAAGCTGTCACCTTTTTTTTGACACGTTAGTCTTAAGTGTCAAACTCTTCGCCTCGAAAGGGCGATTAAGTACTTTTTTGTGAGAAATCGATTATTTTAAGTGTTTGAAAGTAAGCGATATCGCTTTCAGGTTAGTTCACACCCATTTACATCTTTTAGATTTACTTTTTTTTTAGAAGTATCTCAAAGGAAATAAGTTAAAAGCAGGAGTCCCCGATAAAATGCATTTTAAGAGTGAATTCGATAAGTATTAAAGCAGTAAATACAAAAATAGAAAGGGATATATCCTAAGAAATAAAGCTGTTATTCTTGCTTAAGCTTTAGGTAAGAGATGGCAAAGTGGTTAAACAGGGAGATGATCTGAAATCATTCTCAAAGACAGAAAATTGCTTCCTGTGTTTTGAAAAAAGAAACAAGTACTGAATGTATAAAAAAATACTCTGAAAAGATTTCTGTAAAGCAGTCAATTATAAGTAAAATAAGTATATCTAAGCAATTCAGTGGCTTAGCTCAACATTAGAAAGTGAAACCTGCTAACTAAGAGGAAAAATGGAGTACAATCATGTTGTTTGTTTCTGATTACAAGCTGCGCCATCTATTGAGTGACCATTACCTCATCACATCTTTTTTACAAAATTTTTAATACTAAATATTATTTCATACAGGGTGTCCCGAAACGACCGATAAACTCTGCACAGCTAGATTCCTTGTTAGGAGTACATAAAAACTTCCCAACGAAGCGTTTCTGTACGATTAATAGCTGACGAGAAAAATACGAAATACAAAGTATGACGTCACTGTCGGTGTTAGAAAAAAACATTTTATTGGACATATCAACTACAGTATTTGCACATCTTTCCAGACGATAAAGTTTAAAACGCTCTCAGCGCATATCGCGTCATGCATGCGCGCGCGCCATGTAATGACGTCAAGCCGCCGTTGAACTGGTATTTAAAGGCTGCATCTTGCAGCTACCGGTAGTCTTCGTATGGTGGCCAGGTATTCCGTTCGTGACTACTGCGACATGTACTTGATGTAAGGCTGATGTAATGGAAATGCCTTTGGTTCTAACATGATGGGGTTAGGGCGCATGTACGTGGTTGGCTGGATATGGAATACCCCGGCCGCTGGATCGGACGTGAGGGTTCGGTTCTATGTCCGCCAGATCTTACACCGTTGGATTTTTTCTTATGAGGCCATCTCAAGGAACTGGTGTATCGAGACGTAGTGCCAACACCAATGGACTTAGTTGCTCGTCTGCACGCTGCTTATACTTCGGTGGACCCCGCGATGCTGCAACTTGTGATGACAGCCATTCCACGGCGTGCTCAAGCCTGCCTCGACATTCAAGGCGGACACTTTGAACATCTGCTTTACATTGTGCCTATACTGCTGTTGATATGTTCAATAAAGTGTTTTTTTCTTGCACCAGAAGTGACATCATACTTTGCTTTTCGTATTTTTCTCGTCAACTATGGATCGTACAGAAACGCATCTTTGAGCAATCTTTATGTGCTACCAACGAGGAATCTAGCTGTGCAGAGTTTATGCGGTCGTTTTGGGACACTTGTATAAAGAAATCTTTCATAAATGCCCTGCTAGAGTAAATCAGTTATGCATTTTTAAAAATAAAGAAAATTATATGTACGCAAATGTAATAATATCTCATTCACAAAATGATATATTTAATATGCCATATGAGCGACTTACCTTTTGTAGACGCAATAATAAATCAGAAAAATGTATAATAATGTAAATGCTGCGAAAATTACATATTCGAGCTGATATATGCGATCCTAATTTGAAATGCTTGAGCAAGTTGTAACAAAGCTGTTTAAGATCGCCGCTTTGTAAGTGAAATATTATATACGTAGTCTCCCATTATATACATAATAACTCACAAAATTGTCACAAGCAGGGAATAAATCTTCTCCCTAAATGATCGATTCAAAGTGGAGGATTATAACAGCTTTCTCAACATGCTAATACTTGTCAGGTGATATTTTGGCAACAGGCCAATTAAGGCAATTTATTCCTGTCTTTGCATATAATATTTCAACTAGTCTCACGTTGCATTCAGATAATTTATCAGGAATTATCTCAGCGATTATCTTTTATAAACATTAAAAATATTTTAAATTGTGTATTGGTACAAAGGAAATTTAAAATTGATTGTTATTGTTAAATTGTAGAATTTAAACGGAATTATTTTCTTTTTTTCAATACTTTAGAAATACTATATTTCAATTTACATTTTACAACTTGCATCATTTATTCACTCAATATAGATAGATACACATAATTTGACTTTTATATATTCTTAATATTTTATATATGGAAATTTAATTTATAAGATAACGAAATATTTTTTTGTGTTTGTGGCCAATTAAAAGAAAACATTCTCATTTTGTATGCATTTTCTTAATAATTAGAAAATTTTTATTTTAAAAAAAATTGAAATTAAAGTGTACAGAGTAATTAGTTAACTTCATTTCTTCTATGAATATAAATCCCATAAATTTTGAAAAAAATAATTAAAACTGATTATAAATCAAATAGCTATTTTCATGACAATAAATGAAATAAATTTAAAAAAACTATTTATAGAATCAAATTAATAAAGGAATAAAAACCCATCTCATAAATTCGAAAAAATTAAATAGAATTGGGAATTTAGTTTGCAAGATCCTAAAATTTAAATTTTTTTTTAAATATTTCAATTACAAAATTCCATTAAAAACTTTAACTATTAAGTCTAAAATAAAAATATATATTTTCTCAAATTATGTCATTAAATTGGAAGCTAACATAATTATTAAATAAAATGTAGATTTGAATGGAAGTCACATTTTCATAATAAAATAATAGTTGAGTAACTAATATTGAACATGCATTACTTTCTTCGACATAGTTAATTATATTTTGCTAAAAAAATAACTTTTATAAAATAGTAAAGATATTCATTACTTATTAAAACTAACTCTATCATTACTAGTTGTATCTTTTAATTCATTAAAATATTAAAGGAAAATGTAGCTTCACTATGCAAAATTTAAATTAAAATTCTGCCGATTGCAACTAAAAAAACAATTAATTCTCAGTTAAAATTAATAAAAAATCCAGATTGCAATTAGAATATTAAAATCCAAAAAAAAAACCTTAAATTGATAACTGTACACAACCCATTAACTATCACTTGTCAATTAATATATTCCTCTATAGCTACATTGTATATTTAAATAAGAACATGAGAAATCTCCTATCACATGCTTTACTTTATACACCTCTGAAAACGCAGGAAAAAAATGAGCTGACACCCTGTAACGAAAATAAATTTGATTACTTAAGTTATGAATTCTAAGAACATGATTGTTTATTCTTAGCTCATTAAAATTCAAGAGAGCGATTATTGGCGGTTAGAACATTTTACTATATTTATATTAAAGGATCAAATAATTCTCGAAGTGATTATTTTAGAAGCTATTGAGATATACCTAGATGGGATTTAAGGCTATTGATTTAATGGAGGGAGGGTTTGAAACCGAGGGAATTTTATGTCGAACAAACTTTCCGGGCGTAAATAAGTCCATATTAACCTTCGTGAGAAAATCTCTGTTTGCTAGATGGGCGATGTCTTATAAAAAGTCTTGGTAAGTGGCAGATATCTCCTGGCAAAAATAATTTAGGGGAAAAAATTGCAAAAAAGTCTCGCGGGAGAGGCTTATTATATCAAAAGGAGAACCCAGACAGCAAGAGATTACGCTATCACTAAGTGAATGAGATGTCTTAATAAAGTTATCTTCGAAAGCCCGTCATAAAATGGAGTATTTATTTGCTGTTATATAACTCAGGATGTACAAGTGTATTATGTAGACACACTAAACAACTAAAACATTTCATCTTGTAATCAGTTCACTTTCTTTCGGCTGTAAACTGGTTACTAGTCAGCGAAAGGTGCATAAAATAGTTGATTCTTGAAGAATATTATCTATCCACTTGGTACACCATAAGTTCCTCATAATTCCGGAAAAATATCTTAATTCATTTAAAAGTAACAGATTTAAAGCTCTTTCTCTCTCTCTCTCTCCATATATATTATCATTTGGGCTATATTATCAATGTGCTTTTCGTTTCATTTAAGGTGGTGCTTTCTTTTCTTGAATATGAACGTATCTGATCTTTTTATTCAGCTATAAAGTGTTCTTCTATTTACTTGTGTGAAGCCAGACAAGTCTTGTGCTTTTCCAATGCTTCCATGCATTTTTTTAAGTTCTTAAAAGATTTTTCCTTGTTTACGTAGAGTCAAATTTTTAATACTGCCAATCTTTAATTTCCTGTGCCTCTTTAGATTTTTAAAGAAGTTAGGAATAGCGTTTGGACTGATATGTAGGTGCTTTGCAATTTCTCTTAGATATTTGCCCACATCTTTACATGCCACAATTTAGCCTTTTTGAAATTCACTTAAAGGTTTCCCACTAGCCATTTTAACTAGAAAAAAAATTGAGGATTTTTTTCAACAGAATATATTTTTTGAAAGAAAGACAGATTAAAAGAGCAATGTTTTCTACTTATTAAAGTGCTATAGATTCCAAAATGAGAGTATTTTTGTAGGTATCATTTTACTTTTTTCACAGGTCAAAAATCATTAAGTACTATTTTCTTAGTAGTAGATAAAACTCATTTACTGAAAACAGAAGAAAAATTAGTTTAATAAAATAAAAATTACATTAATTGCGCTGAGATTTAACGCATAATTTATGAAATATGATTGTCTTCCTACTTTTTTTCAATAGTGTATTGTAAATATTAAGGAAAAAATACTTTAAGTAAAGCTTAAAACAAGAAATTATTGCTTAAAGAAGAAAAGTAAAGTGAAAAGAAAATCAATTTGATTTTTCTAAATTGTTTTAGACACTCAAATTTCCATAAAGAAAGAAATAAGAAGAAAAAGAACAGTTTTTAAATCTGGGAAAATGAAAAATTGTTTCGCCAAAAGTTTTTAATTAGGTATTTATAAATATTTTTATTAAAAATATCTTTTACATAATATTTTATCTAAACTATTATGTAAATATTTGTATACATGAAAGGGGAAAAATGAAGTCATCAAATTGAAACTGATTGTAAATGATATAATATTTAGTTCATGTAAGAATATAAATAAAATTAAATGTCTTGAAATATTATCCATAAATATTCATTCATAAATCAATTTGCATAGAAATATAATATTGCCTATAAATTGCATTTATAATAAAATAATGATGCATTTCTTAAAATTTTTAAGTTTAACTCAAACTTCAGCTAATTTGTTATTTAGATATTCAACTTGGAACTTCACCGACACCGAGTGTTAAAATAATAGAATAAAGTGTTTTATGTAACCCCCAAGAAAACTATAAATGAAGCTAAATATTGTTTTATAATTTGAATATTCTATGTGTACATTTAATTTAATATATTTCCACGAAATCAGGAGTATCTCTGAAATCACATGGAATCGTAGGATTTAATTTTGATGTACTGGATCAAAAAATGTAGCATAAACAAGCGTTAAACAGTTTTCTGTAAAATTATTTAACCCATAATAAAAAAATAGATTCTCTGTAATTTTAAAAATGAAAAATACCAATTCATCACATTAAAATGAATATTCATACAGAGCATCTTTAAAATAATAATCACAAAACTCAAATAAGGATTCTTTTAAGAAATAAATACAAAATGTTGAATACAATGTTTTGAATTGTGAAGATTGTGTACAAAATGAGACAAAACTGTAGGAATTTCTTTTTATAATTGTCCTTGTGATTGGTACATTATTCTAGTTTGTGGTCAGCACAAATATCCAGTATCATAAGATGTGAACAAATACTTGTAATTTGTTTAACACGCCATAACATTCTCTTATGTTTGTATTTATATGTTAATAAAAGTAAATAACAATTACATGTGTGTAGAAATTCTTAATTATGGTAAAAACCTCTATACTTTAATGGCTAATTAGTTAGTTTGACGATCAAGGGTCATTTTTTAGAAACAAGATCAGGATTTTTGAGTGTAAGTGAGAACTAAAAAGCGTAAAAGTGCCTATCCGAAATGGAAATTAAATCCAGAAAATTGTTGGCTTCATGACAAGTACACCAACCATTCGGATACCAGCTTGTCAACCTATACTTTAAAATATATTTTCTAGTATTCTTTGCCAAATATCTGCTTATATTTCTATACTTTGGCGTCTCTTTACTGCTAATAATGGCATCATTGATCTAGACTTTTCTACAAATGAAGATCTAATGATAATATAGCCCAAAAAGTTCCAGAAAAATATTAAAATGCTTCCACAACACATTTCCTATGCATATTTAGTTGCAAGTGTTATCGATTCCATTCTATTTGTCAGATGACGAGTGAGTAGCTTAGGTGGGGAAGGAAGAAGTTCTTATAATTTTTTACTAATATTTAAAGATTTATTTACAAATAGGATTTTATTTACAGACTTACTTTAAGGTAGCTCCTTCATAGTGAGCTCCTTTACACAATCTCCTCTCTCAATTACTTCAACATCTCTCTCAACATGACATATTAAGCACTGCCATCTAGTGGCCACTCATTTTTTTAAGTAATAATACAGCTTGATGTTAATACACACAAGATATTTTATCATTGTTTATACCTATAACACTACATGTTCATTTCTAGTGTATATTGGGGAATATTTCCGATGCAACCGCTAGCATTGTTGATAGTATGCTCACTTAATAACGTTTCTCATTCTATTATCACATTCAAAGATTTTGAAATACTTCAGGGTAAAAATAAGATTTAAATAACAACCTGTAATGTATGAGGCATCAAAACAATCTAGATCAGTACTCAAGATAAATTTGCATCATTCACTCAAAATACCAAGTCGCATTCTTTGGAGAAATCCAAATTTTTTTTCTTTGTGACATATTATACAAAAAATCATCGTGATGTTCAACAACAAAGTATCTTAAAAATATGTTTAATGATATACACTAAAACATTTAAACTGCTAATTTTGTCATATTTATAGCCTGACAATATTGGTTTTTATGTATTTTGGATCTTATTAATCTACTGATTCCAATATCCAAAAGGTCAGAATATTAAAACCGACTTGCGCAAACTATGATCTTGTGAGTAACTGATCTGCTATTTCTGCATAAATGTAATCACTATTAGAAATTCTTCATGTCTTCAGAATCAAATCTCATAATTGTTTGGAAAAAAATCTCATAAATTGCTTTACATGTAAGTAAGAGAAAATTTGACGTCCTGTAGAAGAGAGACAATGCAATTAAATTCTCTCAACATTAGTGAGTTTTATACCTGATTTTGTTAAACTCTCTTATACATTTCCTATTGAATCCCATAATTTTTATTCTGTTTCACTAAATTTTTTTACATTATAAGAAAAACCCCAACAGAAAAATTCAGAATTTAATTTACTAAAAAACATGAGAGGAAATCAAAAATTTTTAGTTCAATATAAGTATTTTTCCAAGCAAATTAAATTTACGCATAAATATCGCATTAGATATTTAAGAACCACTCTCTATTATAATATATGGTTCATATAGTAGTAACATTTTCTCTAAGATTTTGTAGTAAAAGAAGTGAAAAGGAGATTACTTGCAGAAGAACCTAACCTGAATCCTGAAAAATCTTTGTTCCTACACAAAGTAGCTTCCTTCCTGCGAAAAAGAAGTCACTTACAAGAAGAACGAGATCTAAATAAAATTCGATGGAGTGCCACTTTGGATAAATGCAGTAGAACGTGTGATTCGTAATTTTGTCTAAAAAGATATCGAAAAGCGCCCTCTAGAGGATTACTGTGAGAACAACGAAATCTGGGATATAAGACTCATTTCCATTTTTGCAAAGAGAAAAGCGTGGAGAATAAAAGAAGATAGCACTTGAGAACACAATTCTGTTTAAGCGAACATTATACATCTAGATTTAACATGTTTAAGGATGAATAGTTTATACAATATTTAAACAATAGGACATAAAATTATAGAATAAATATTTCTTGGTTAACTTCACTAATAAAAGATGTTCCAATGTTTGTTATATTGCCTATCATTTTGACTAATGGTTACAAAATTTAAATAATGAAATTGAAAATCGTATGATATTTAATATGATTTTGTATGCTGAAAAATAACAATTCAATATTTAACTTTTAAACGGGGCCGAAATAGGACTTTCTCCAATTTTCGAAATATTTTTATCTTGTCAAATACCAATATTCTCTTCTGCTACTTGATAAATTAAAAATTAGTTTTACCTAAGGAGTAAAAAGGAAGATTGCTAGTCTATAAGTGTTTTAATAATTGTGAATTATTTTGAATTATTTTTGCCTCATAATTTTTAATTTTTACAAGTGCAAATAGATGATTTTTTAGAATATTTTTTTAAATTCACATCTAACATACAACTTAAAGTCAATTACAAGTAGATATTTAATATTTAGATGATTTAATATTTGGAAATTACAAGTAGATAATTAATATTTAGATTTAATATTTAATATTTAGATATTTATTTAGATATTTAGACCTTTATAAAAATATCTGGAGATAAATATTTTGCGATAAATTATTTTATTGTATATATCTTACGCAGATTGAATATAAGGAAAAAGGTTTTTGATTTAAAGAACTGAATTCTATTTAAAAACAAGGCAAATTATTAACAAAAAATTCCAGAAAATGTGGCATACAAATACTTTCATAATACGTTTTTCAAAAATAAAAAAAAAACAAGTATAAGGAAACATAAAAGCACATAATATGTTTTTAAGTGCTTAAAAGGGGGAATTGTATTTCCAGCGAATGGTTTTGTGGGAATCTCTCTCTCAACAGGCCTATTTCCGCTTTCGTTAAATATTTTATGATGTTAAAAGTGATTGAGCAGCTCGTGAAAGACCGTGCATAAAAGTCGCTGGCAATCTCTTCGGGGAAATGGCACAGTTCCAGGACAGAGAAAACCAACATTGCGATGTATTACTTAATTTCAAAGGAGTTTTGACATAAGCTATTTGGCTCTGGTATTCATTGAATACCATAGAAACAAATAAAAAAGAATGAATTAAGTTTTGAATAAAGAGAAAATGCCAAAAAAAATGAATTAAATAGTTAAATTTCTACTAATTCATGGTGTTTGCTTAGATTTGGTAAATTATTTATGCAAATAGTTTCATTAACCTTATAAAATAATTTTTATCGTTTTCAGGAAAATATTATATGCGTCTTTTCTTATATAATCAGCAAATAGTTAATGATTTGCAGTTATAAAATAGATCTTTAAAGGTTCATTTACGCTGTAAATCAATGCAAACCCTGCAGAGCATAATGTTAGGCTTAGCATAAATTATTAAAAAACTGATACTAAATAAAAAAATAATAATAATAGATTTACTGATGGATAATTCCTTAAATAATCTAATTTATTTAGTTATGATTGGAAGTGTTAGAATATTTTGAAATTGAAATATTTATGAAAATATCAAACGACAGAATTTCAAAGTAATTATTTTTTTTCGTTAATCTTTAAAGCCTAACCAAAATGTGTTCTATGCGATTTCTTAATTTTCCATTCTATTAAATCGTATTTTATCATATTTAATAGACTGAATATCACGTTTAATATACTGACCTGTAGATGACCTGGCGGAAAAATTGCAAGCATTTTCTACGATAGCGGCCGAACTAGGAGATTAATCTGTGATATATTTTCACCTTCTTATAAGGTAAATAAGAATGAGCTTTCCGTTTTCGCGAAGTGAGAATAAGTATGCAAATTACTGTATGTCGTGTTTGAGACACAGGTCAGTCAAGTGTAGGAATATCAATTGCTATAAAAGCAAGTGCACTGCACCCATTCATCAATCGTAACTCGTATAGCAGCAAAGAGAAATGAATGTGTCGAAGGAGCTTGTTCGGTGTTGTTTGCAGTACGACTTCAAAGTGGCTTATCAGCTGCTGCATCAAGTCGGCGAATATGTTAAGTGTTTGGGGTACATTGCTATGAACAGGGGATTGCAAGCATTGGCAAAGCATTGGCCTTACAAATTCAGGCCAGGTGATTTGTCCCTCTGTTATGAAGCAGGTGTCTGGTGCATTAATGGTCAAGTGGATGAACATGAGTTACTATCAACTGCAGAAACGATCACTGCGGACCTGTACTTGCAGTAACTGGATCATGTGCTGAAGGCATTGCAACAGAAGGAGCCAGCACTGGTTTACCGTAAGGTTGCATTGTTCTTGTCCTATAAGGGGAGGCCGCATGTCGTGCAGATGGTCATAACCTTACAGCGACTTAGTTGAGAGACTTTGTGTCATCCTCCTTACTGACCTGACTTCATCAGATTGCCATATTTTCCATTCCCTGAAAAGTCATCTTCGCGGAAAATATCTTCACCAATGAAGCAGACTTGCGCCAAGCACTCACGGATTTCTTTGAGTCCAAAACCCCCAAGTCTTACCGACAGGGGATTGCACAACTGAAGAGATGTTGGCAGAAGGTGCTGGATGCCGATGGTGATTACTTTGAGGACAATAATAAGCTACACTTTCTGTGGGTCAAGATCTTTTGGGTCATTAAAAAGAGCAAGGACTTTCTTGTTTAAATTGCATTTCTGTTGTAAGAAGTTCGCGAAGCATATTATATGTTAATATATAACGTAATATGTTCACACAAAAACATTTTATATAAACAATAAAAAATACCATTATTATCTACCTTCTTCATTTTTATGCTCAAAAATTGTATAGAATTACATTATTTAAGATGAAATTCGCTGAAACGGGAAATAACTTTATTAAACTAATCTCATTTACATTACATACAAAATATATACAATAGCGTTTAATCTATCAAGAAGATATAACTTCCAAAAACCTTAAAAACCCTACATTCTATTTTAATTATTTCAATATTATACATGGCAACAGAAAAGCTTCCTCTTAAAATATTTCAAGAATTTTGATAACCAAGCAAATAAAATTGTAAATACTTAAATAATTAAAATTACAAATTATGTTTAAAAATTACATTAATTGCAATCAGTTATATGAAAATGTAAGTAGGTATATCATAAAGTATCATGAATATGAAAATTACAGAAAAAAATGAACGAGAAATTGCTAACACTGTCCTCAAATAAAAAAAGGCTTAAAATATCATATAAAAATATTTATTTAAAACATCGAGTTATTACGGAGAAAACCAAACACAAATAAGAAACATACCCTAATTATGTTCAATCTGAGAACTTGGTTTCACCAAAAACATAAAATATTACAACCAATATCTTTTTTCAATCCTTCACAATATTGGATTATCGATTAAAGCAAGCTTAAACATATCCACACGGGAAAAGAAAATATAAAACAGATGCACATATAACAAACAGTTATGGTATGTGTTTCTCTCTTCAACTGTTTCCCAAAAAATACAGAAATCATCGAAATATTTACAAAATTTTCGAAAACTGGAATTCTCATTTCGATTTCAAATCGGAGAAGGAGGCAGAATATATAATCGAAAAATGAGGAACAACACAGAATTGGAGCATTAGAATTTCCTAAGAATGTAGGATAACATCGAAATATAGGTGCATAGAAATATTTTCACAAAAAAGCAGATCTATCTCAGAGCGAAGTTATTCCCCGTGTGAATTCTCAAGCTCTCAACAATACCCGAGACATCCATAAAATGAAAAGGAAAAATATTCAGTGTTAACGCCATCCGAATATATTTGTGCGGGTGTCGAAAGAGGAAACTATATACGTATGCAATTGAATACACATAAAAAAACTTTGTATATATATACTTGGGACTGTAAATGTTTGTCTGAGTAAATATATATCATTGTAGCAAGGTTAGGCTTGAGCAGAGGAAAAATATTATCACTGGCTTGTTGAATAACCGTTTATCTCAAGACGTTATTCTTATCAGAAAGAAGTGCTAATGAAAGTATATGTAGTCTGAATAGATAACTACATCTTATGTTCGATCTTAGAATAGATCATTTGTTGTAGAATTTTCGTTCAAGGGCCAATCTTGGTGGTGTTTTTTTTACTTCAGTTTGATTGATACCAATTTGATTTCAAACTCGTGGTTAAAAAAGGACAGATTTCTTGATATTTGTACTTTTCTACAATCCTTTAGAGTAACTGAGTATTTAAAAACTTGATGCGCGAATTCGAAATAAAGCTCGTATGACCATCAAAATTTTGATGACATCTTTAAAGAAAAATATACCACCCAATTGTGATAAAAACCTGTATCAAATCAGTCTGTTCATTGTGGTTTATGTATGTCCTTAACAATTGTGTTGTTTCGTCAACAAGTTATATTTTCTATCATAAAAAACACGAACATATTATTTGATTTTAAGTACATAGATCACATTAAAATTTCAATCGAAATCATATGACGTTTCTGTAAAACAAAGCATACACACTCTTTATGTACCTAAGATGTTGACATAAGAGTGAACAAATTATTCCAGCAGTATTCAATTCTGTCATCCATACAGATATTAAATAAAGCTTCCGTTTCTAAACTTAGTGGCAAAAATAAGAACTATTTATGTGTAACAAGAAACATTTTGATTTAGAATGAATTCCGTTGCTTTGAGATTAAAATGATCGTATGATATTAATTCTAGGAAATAAGTTTCCCGAAATTTTAACTGTACTTTTAGAACTATTTGTGCTAAGAATACTATTATAACAATCAAGAAAATTCTGAATAATTAACCTCAATAAGTCACATAAAATCATTTTAAAAAATAAAATGAAACAAGTCACTAATAAAATATTTTGTGGCGTAAGTTTGGTAATTGCTTACATGTATTGTAAGCAAAAAAAAAATTTTTTTTACAACATTTTTTTATTTTCTTTACCAATAGTGATCACACTAAGTTCAAAATAATGAATATTTAATAATACATTTATAACAGTTAAGCTTATATTTCACGAGGTGAATAGCAAAGAAGATTCATTTTTCATTTCATTGTTGAAATGTATACGTTTACGGTTTTACGTGACCTCATACGAAAATATAACCCAATTGATATAAATTGTAATTTAATATAAGAAATCATTTGCTTCAAAAATTTTATATTTTTCTATATAATATGTTCTTAACATGTATCACAGAAATAAAATATGAAAATTTTCCTTCAAAAGAATGTTTAATTCTCAAAAAAATATCAGAATATTAAATAAAAATATATAACTACGGGGTGAACAAATTTAATTGAATTTATTCCTTTTCGCATATCTGTTCACATAAATTAAGACAGTTAACATCAATTTTTAAAAAAAATAATCAAATGTATTCCATTTAGTTAATGTGTTTTAAATAATATATAATCGTCATTCGGGAGCGTATGCAATATGTTTTCAATTTCTGTTATTAATTCAGAACAAAATAATAATGATAATTTTAGTTTAAATAACATAAGCAATGCTTGATGAATGCATATATACTACAAAAAACAATAACATTTTCTTCAAAGTTATAAACATTATTTAAATACATTTTTTTTGTAAAGAATAAGTTCTTTCATTACTAATCTGCTTTTGCAAAGGCAAGTAAATTTATTTTTTCTCATTTCGGAATACTAAATTAGATGCACCATTTTTTTTAATCTTAAATACACACAAAGCAACTGAAAAAAAAGTTAATCAACTGGAATTTTCAGAAAGAAATTTTGAGCATTAGATAGTTAATTCGGTTTACTTTCTCTTCGTGAAATTTAAATAGCTTTGAAGTTGAGACAAAGACGCAAAAACTTTAGTTTCTAATTAAAGGGAAACGCAAAATTAAATTAAACTTGTTCTTACAATTGTAATTTGTTTAGATTGCATTTAAAAAGCATTGCAAATAAGGAATAAAGAAAACTAAAAGCAATTCGTGCATGTTTGCATAAAATTTATGAAGCGAATATTAATTACACATTTTTATAAAGTGGAACAGTAAAACTAAATTTTAATTTAAAATTCTTGTAGGAGATATGGATTTAGTAATGCTTTGTTTTAATTTATAAAACATTTTAATCTAAACACTCCTTTAATTAATATATTTTAAATAAAGCGAATTTGAAATTCCATTTATTTTTTTACATTTCAGATAGTTAAAATTTGTACGAGGAATGAATTCATATGCAATATCACCTTATTATTTAATTAAAGGAATTAATTTGTATTTATACACAGAAAAGGTATTAAAATAATAATATAGACGTTTTCTTTCTTGTATTAACAACAAAGATTACGTTTCATCTGTTATATAAAATATACATACAGCTTCATACTTGACCGAAAATGTTTATTATAAACTAAAAAGTTATTTAATTTATAAATTCATAAATATAAATTAAAAATGAAGCAAAATTATTTTGAGTTTTATCAATAATGTTGTTGCATATTTTGAAATGATGTTAATCATTAAAACGCTTTAATTTAACATTTCCTTTTTTAAAAAAACTTATATTGTCTCCAAAAATATCTTATAGATCACTTTTTCACTTTTAGATCAATTATCTAAGGATGTTAATAAAAAACTTTTATATTATAGTAAAAGTGTTAAAATGCATATTACTGAAATCGAAATGCTTAAAATAAGTATCAATATAAAAAATTTGGTGTAAATTTTCTCCGAGACAGACGATTTATTACATTTAAAAGATTTCTCTTTCAAAAAAAAATCATGCTTTCAAATTCTCGCCATCAATAATAACCTGTCAACCCACCAATTAAATTAGATGGTGCCTATCATAAAGTAATTTAAAGACAGCTCTTACGATTATCTTTCCCACCTACATTATTCCACGGGATAAAAAAATAAACCTTCCCTTATATAAATCAAGAAATCATCCAAAAAAGCTTAAGGCCAAATATCTGAAATTATCTCCAAATGGTCAAAGTATGACTATCAAGCCCAAACGAAGAAAGATTTTTATCTTATTCTTTCTTTCGGATACAAATTACAGAATGAAATACTAATGTCGGAAATATATATTCTCGTTCTGACGGACTAAAGGAATGGTAACATTTAATAAATCGCGGAGTGGAATATGTTTCGAATGCAAATGGATCGCAAAAAGAATCATCCTTTACAATATGATAAGGATAAATAACAGTTGTCTCTGATGACCCAATCTCGGAATTTGTACCAGCAGCAATTGCGGAAATGGTTTCTGAATTGAATACTGACAAAATATAAATGAATTCATAAACTGAATGAATGGGTTCAAATACGTATTATCTTCGATGAAATATCTGAAATATAAAAGAATTTATAGCGTTTTTATTCTGAAAGATAGCACGTTTGTCCTTGAGTTTATTCAATTCATGCTTACTATATGGTAATATATCAACTTTGTAAATTATCTTTAACTTTTATTTGCAACTCATTGCTATTATTGATTTTATGAATCGCATTTCATTTATGATGTTATGACTAAATAAATATATGTATGCATATAAATGTACAAGTATATAATAATGTATTAAAATTTCTAAGCATGTGTGGTATTGGCTTATATTTTATAAATTTTAACACTAATATTATCTTATAAAGATTTCCAATCACAATTTCAAAATTTTTAAATAAATTAAAAAAAATTAAATAGTTAATATTTTTTAATATATTTTAAGAAAATATATTTATAAGAACAAAGCACAAACTGTTTTTATTAAATAGCAGCAAAATATTTCTGGTAAGTTAGTTTAAATAATTTATTTAAATAACAAATAATTGTTAACAAAGAAAATCTGAAAAATGGGTGTGATATCTGTGTGTGTGTGAATATACAAAACACTCATATAAAAACAATTTTTTTAATCTGCTGACATCTTTCTCTCTCATGAGATTAATGAGTATTTCTATTGACGAGAAAATATATATTCTTTTAACAATATAAATACTCATTAATCGATTTAAATTTTTAAAATATATAGGTAATTAATTATCAATATATTTTAGAATATTATTATATATGGATAATTAATATTATCCAATTTATATAAATGTTTAAAATATATGGACAATTAATTATCCGTTCTTCTAAGATCTAGACTGGATAAATAAACTAATTTAAACTTCTAATTAGACGTTTATACTGTTTATTAATATGAAAAAATATAGTGCACAGGTTCTGTAAAATTAAAATATAAAATGTGTTTTATTTTAATATTCCAGTAGATTGAATAAACATATTTATTCAAAATTAACATTAATTTCAATTATGGATATTAATGTAAATTTTTCCCCTATACAAGTAAAATCGGTACCTGATAATTTCAGTAAATCTCTATCATTTACTATCAAATATGTTTTTCAACGTAAGCACATTAAATTCAGGAATAATCAAAATTAAGCTAAAAACCCATTCTTAGGATTTTAATGTTTCTCATAAATTGTTTTTAGTTTAATAAGAAATTGATAAAATTCAGAATATTTTTTATTTTGAATGGAATTATTTTATTTCGAAACTAAGGAAAATTATTTAGTTATTTTAGAACAGAAATATCAATTTAAGTTTTTATAAAATTAGCTTTCCGTGAGAGTTTTACAGAATTTTAAGAGATGTTCTATTAATTTTTTAAACAGTGTATAATTATTAAAATGCAAATCATTATGATTCTTGTTTGCGTAATATAACTTGAAGGTGTAAATAAGAATCAGTAATGAATAGATAGTTGGTAATAGAACTTGAAGGTGATAAGAATTGTAAGAATAGAAGTTGATAGAATTGAAGGTGAAAAGAATAGTTCAACAACTTAACTCATTTCATACATGTTATATTTTTATTTAATGTATTATAAAAGTAATTATATAGTAGTATGCAACAAATATATTTTTTAAATAACATTACTATTGCAACAACAATTAATTTAATTTAAATTAAAATTTATAATGCTTATATGTAGGATCTAGAAAACCACAATAGTAGAATATATTTATTCATTCTTAGCAATGTATTCATAGTTTTTTAATCAACGAATTTTAAAATTTTACGTTAGAATTTTTTGTTTCTTTTAAGCAAATTAAAATACAAGAACTACAATTTTTAAATTTCAGTAAACATTGAATTGAAATACGTGATACAATGTTTAGAATAACTTAAATTTAAGCTAAAAGACAACAGAATTCAAAAATGACTTTAAAAAAAATTAGTATATTTGAGGTGAAAATGAAGTTTGTAAATAAATATTATGCTCCTTATTTTAAGTATGTTTAAATTTTTGTAAGGCTGTGTAGAAACCAGTATCACATTTTTTGCTATAATACAAAGGCAAGTTCTTAATGAAATAATTTATTAGATATGCTTTAGAGAGATTTAAATGATTGTGCAAAAACAATTGTAAAATATATGATAAAACTGTTCCTCAAAATATATGACAAATTTACAAATATTCTTTGAAAAATAACCATGAAAATGATTATAATGTGAAGCCAATACAAAAATTTCAGAATTAAATATTTTTCAATTTATTTTTATAGGATAAAATAAATTATTCTGATTCAAATGCAAAGAAATCCGCTTATTTTTCAGTTCATACCTTACAAAATTATATTTATCATGTATCACGTAACTTAGATCAAAATTTTAAGAAGAGATATGTAACCTAAAATTAACATCATGTCAGAAAAAACAAGTATAAGGAATTGTTAGAATCTGCATCTCTTTTTATAATGAAGAAATATACCTGTTTAAATACAAAATATGGAAACACATTATAAAATAGTTATTATAATATCTTCCATGAATAAATTACAAATAAATTTATTCATGGAAGAGTTAATAATATTTATCTCCATAATTTACGAAACAATAAGAATAATAATTTTAATATTACTAAAATTTTTGCAGAGACGTAATACATTGCAGAGACGTTATTTTAATTCTATTTTTTAGTTAAGTCATTTATGATAGATACTATAATTTTGATATTAAAAACTATCATTATTAGAGACTATTATTTTGATATCAGATGATAGATTATTTACTGCAACACACACTCCTACATATGTTGTTGTTGTTCCTTATTCCACTTGATCTAGTACAATCTAGACTAAGTGCTAGTAGATCGTTCGCCCAGAGAAAGTCCCAAACCAGCGCAGGGTTTTCAAAAGATCTCTCTTCTCCAAACCCAGACAGGAGAGCAGATGGTCCGGAGAAGCTTGGTGGAAATTACACCTGAGGCATACAGGGAGCACTTTCTGACCCTGAACGAATGTAAGGGTGCGAGTATGTCCAATAATGAGCCTGGTAATGGTGGTTTGCAATTTCCTATTGCCCTTCAGCTCCAGGGCAGCCCCAGGATGGTTTTGTTCGTACCAGTCGTGAATAGACTCGTACATATACACACACGCATGCGACACACACACACACACGCACGCGCATACACACTCTTATTTTTCACTCTAACCTTAGCATTTTTAGACATGTATCTCATGTACTTGTCCATTAAACATTAATAGAAGGTAAGTAATTAGTTTGTATCAAATAAAAAAATATATATTCACAAAATAAAATTTCAGAGCACCAACTTATTTAAAGAGCCAATTCTTAAAAGTATATGACTAATGTGATCTATGCTAATATCTATTATATAATTAAAATTTATTATACAGAAGAATTTAAAGTATTTTAGAAAGATTTTAGGTAAAAATAAAAATTTCATACATTAAGATTTAAGAAACCAAAAAATAATTCCCAAAAATACTTCTTATTTAGTTATAAGGTCATTTTTGAAATTTAGCAACATCATTTATATATTTAAATTATTTAAATTAAAAAAAAAATTTGCATTAAACCTTTTTTGTCAAATTTTTAAGTTATCACAAATTGATGTATAAAATATATCTTTTGTTTAATTCAAAAGATATCATTCCAACATTGTATATGCTTTGTTTGGATTAAAATGAACGAAATTCAATTCAAATACAAAATAATATTTTTTTAATAAACGTCCAGAAAAATCTTAAAAATTTGTTTTTATTTTTCTTATAATCTAATATTTGAATCATAAACTATTTAAGTATTTATATCCTTTCATATGTTGCGAAAAATAGATAATGTCAGAAAATAGCTCATTTTTATCTCTCATGACAAAATAAGTGTACACGAGATATATGGGAACAACGAATCCAAATCTTAGCTAAATCCAAAAGTATCTCTAAAAAATATGTCTTATTTTAACTTTATAAGGAATGTCTGTTAGATGCTGCCAGGAGAAGGAAAATCTTAACAATATAATACACCTTTGAAAGTAAAATAGTGTATTTTCTGTATTCAGCAACTAATAAATCGGATTTGTAACTCATAAATTCAGAAAATGTTTCTTCGTCATATATTTACGTCGTTTCAAAAGCTTATTTGCGAGTTTATCTCTTTTGATCCAATCTTCGCAGTCAGATTCCAAAATTTATTTTATAAATCGCGTGCTTGCAAGAATTTTCGCAATTTTTTTATTGTAACTATTTTGTAAGGAAGTGCTTATGCAGTTCTTTTTTTATTTGCTTCTCACAACACTAAAGAAAGCATTTTCGTAAAAGAGAAAAAAAATCAAGGAATCGTATAATGTTTGGAAATTTTTCACATCAAAAGAAAACCATTCTAATATATTTCCTATGAAGAAATAAATGTCTTTTACATACCTTGTAAAAGGATATTTAAAATAACATTTCTCAGAAGAAATATGAATGTTGAGTAAAATAGTCTTACCTGTAAAGAGAAAAAATAAGATTATGCAGTTTTTAATATTACATAGTTTTAATATTACACTCTTAAATGAAAAGATTTTGGTTACAGAAAAAACAAATGAATATTTAACTGGTATGTAAAAATAAAAAAAAAACGAGATTTGTAAAAAACGAGGAGTTAATGTAAAAAAACTTTATGTATGTAAAAAATTATGTAAAAAACGTAATTATTATGTAAAAAGCGTGAGGTTAAAAAAAAGAAATTTATTTTTAAAAATAACTAATGTCCCTACCGCAAAATGGATTGTCATGAATTATAAAACACCTTAAAACATTCCACAATTCATTATTTTAATATTTAAAATTTATAAGAGTAAGTTACAATGTAAACAATTAATAGCTTTTTACGCTAGCAGTTTTCTTTTTGAAATAAATTCCATGGATTGTATATTGAGCTATATCAAATTAAGACATTTGGTAACACATTAATTAAAATTTGCGAAACTTCAAAACAAAGTTAATGTAGCAAAATATATGGAATAAATGGCGCACTATAAATTGGATATAAAGGATTGTTAATATGGTACATAATTCCAGTTTAATAAAAAGTTATTAGAAAAATACTATATTCATTATCGGTTACTTTGGTGATTGATAGTGAATATTATATGCATAATTTGTTGGAAACTTTGTTATTTTTATTCAAACTTTCCAAAGTAGAAGCAGGTTAGTAGCATGCTTTCTGGGATAAAAAGTTCTAGGTTCAATCCTAAATATTGTTGGACAAGAAAAGCTGAATGTTGCATTTCTGATTTTTATTTAAATATCTGCCGAAGCTTACTAAATTTTCTGGATTTTTACCTTTGCTGTAGACCCTTTTGGAAAGATCACCTGGAAAATATTCTCCAAGGAAAAGATGCGCACTGTTCATTAAAATTAATCTAAGAAACGTTCTGGCATTTGCATGCAAACTACGGGAAAACAAAACGTCTTCACTTCTTCCGCGCCGTTCCCACAAACACGAAGTTCATCGGCTACGATATCAAAACGAGGTAAATATAACTGAAATTCCCGTAGCCATTAATACTTGAGCCAGTATAAAATCTGGTGAGAAGTATTTATATTCCAGACTCTGCGCAAACCTGTTGGAAAAGATCTTCAAGTCCACCGTGACTTCATAATTATATTGATGTTGTTATCTTGATGGACGAAGAGTTCATTAAAATTTATTCGTAAAATACATTTAAAATTGTTATTATGGTAACATGTTGCATAAGAATATCATAATAATGGATAATTCATATGTGAAACCAAGATCAGTAAGCAATTATTATAACAAAATATATGTTTGAAAATGCAAATTAATGAATTTAATTATATATATATATATATATATATATATATATATATATATATATATATATATATATATATATATATATATATATATATATATATATATATATATATATATATATAGATAGATATATAGATATATAGATAGATAGATAGATAGATAGATAGATAGATAGATAGATAGATAGATAGATAGATAGATAGATAGATAGATAGATAGATAGATAGATAGATAGATAGATAGATAGATAGATAGATAGATAGATAGATAGATAGATAGATAGATAGATAGATAGATAGATAGATAGATAGATAGATAGATAGATAGATAGATAGATAGATAGATAGATAGATAGATAGATAGATAGATAGATAGATAGATAGATAGATAGATAGATAGATAGATAGATAGATAGATAGATAGATAGATAGATAG
Source organism: Latrodectus hesperus (assembly GCA_037975125.1). Classification (NCBI taxonomy): domain Eukaryota; kingdom Metazoa; phylum Arthropoda; class Arachnida; order Araneae; family Theridiidae; genus Latrodectus; species Latrodectus hesperus. Next base: position 34,413,464 of record CM075862.1, read on the forward strand.
ATAGATAGATAGATAGATAGATAGATAGATAGATAGATAGATAGATAGATAGATAGATAGATAGATAGATAGATAGATAGATAGATAGATAGATAGATAGATAGATAGATAGATAGATAGATAGATAGATAGATAGATAGATAGATAGATAGATAGATAGATAGATAGATAGATAGATAGATAGATAGATAGATAGATAGATAGATAGATAGATAGATAGATAGATAGATAGATAGATAGATAGATAGATAGATAGATAGATAGATAGATAGATAGATAGATAGATAGATAGATAGATAGATAGATAGATAGATAGATAGATAGATAGATAGATAGATAGATAGATAGATAGATAGATAGATAGATAGATAGATAGATAGATAGATAGATAGATAGATAGATAGATAGATAGATAGATAGATAGATAGATAGATAGATAGATAGATAGATAGATAGATAGATAGATAGATAGATAGATAGATAGATAGATAGATAGATAGATAGATAGATAGACTAAACTGCATATCAATTGAGAAAGTTAAAGTAAACTATAATGGAATTTTTTTATTTTAAGAATTTTAATTAGAAACAATGAAAATGTTGTGTTAGATAATTTTTTAAACATAAACATAAATAATTATTCAAAGTTATTTTGCAGTTCTTTGAAATGTTACACAAATAAACATTCGTATGAAAAGTGTTTTGTTATAGTGCAATTTCCAGCTTAATTACAGTTTTAAAAAATTTAAAGGAAATAACACATTTTTAATTTTTTATGTTAATTTTTATGTTATACATTTTTGGTAAAATAATGTAAGCTAAACTTTTATATAATTACCCAATTTTTCATTAAATGAAAATTACATTCTCAAAAATCCTTACCAAAAGCCAAATGTCACAAAAAGGATTTCAAATTTACTATTAATGGTAAATATCAGTAATGATCTATGTAAAGAAAAATATTATAAGTTCCTATCTAAGTATTAAAAAATAAAAATTATTTGTAGATCAGCTTTTTATTTTTTTATTAAATAGCAAAATGTTTGTAAGCATTTTAAAATTAAAAATATATAAAAACACATTTTTTAAGAAATAACTTTTATTAATAAAATTAAAATTTGAAAACCAGTATTTAAACTTTATATTGATATTTGATAATCCTTTTATAAATTATGTAAATTTTCTTTACAAGGAATTTTCAAATAATTTTTTCTTTTCCCCTAAGGCAGCTATAACTTAATCCTAGGTTTAAATACAATCGAACGTATTATATGATATGTTATTAAGGAACAATTATATTTCAAATGATCTATTTGCACTATTATAGTTACAGCCTCTGGCTTTATATTTTCACTCTAGACTATAAAATAAATGACAAAACACCGCCATTGTCAAATATTCTCACTTAAATATGAAATAGAAATAATAACAAGATAAAAATTAAAAATGGCCTAAAAGCTAATGTTAAATCTTATTCGTATGCATAATTTGAAAATTAATAAATTTTTATATCCACGAATCTAATTTAATAAATACAGTGTCTATTTCTATATTTTATGAGTTTGAAACTGAAACACAATTTTAACTGTTTAAGAAATTCTTCAGTATGAAAAAAATTATGACAAATAAACATCCATATATAATTTAATGTTTAAACTTTTAAATTAGAAATATACATTTTAAATACAAAAAGAGAAATTAAATGGTTTTAAATTTTCGCAAAAATATACCTATTTTTTAATCACTGCAGATGATATTTAATAAAAATCAGAGATTAAATTTTACTTTATATTTCATTTGTTTATAGCACACAATTTAGAAGTAATTTAAATATCCATTATCAAAGTTGCCTTTTTATGCATCAAATCTTAAGATAACAGCCTAATGTAATACGATTATACTTTTTTATATCATATGACATTATATTTTCTTGTATTATTTATTTGTTTAAGCATACGTTTATTTTAATTTTTCGATTAATAATGATAATAGTTGCTTACATATAAATTTCTTAAATAAATATAATTATGAATTTTGAAAAATATATAAAAGTAATCTGTAGTAATTAAAGATTAGATAGTAATTAAAGATTAATCTTACAAAAATAATGATAATAAATATAAAAATAAATTGAGAACAAAAATGTAAACAAAAAAGAAAAAACTGCAACAACAATTTTAAAGCTTCCGAAAACCATGGCATATTTTTCTAATAAAGTAGGACATTTTTCTCAATATAATAAAAATTCGAACATTCTTTTTTATGCAAAATATTACAAAGAATTCCGTCAAAGCTTCTCTTAACTGAGAAAAATGCTTTATGCGTAAAATTATTAATGTAACACAATATATCACACCATTTTCATTATAGTTTTGGTTCCAAGTAATAGATAAGGGCAAACGATTATTAACGAAAAACATTATTTCCAGTTTTGAAAAATGGCGCAGGTCTGTCTGTTCGATGCGAGCACAATACGTGATCAAAACGCTCCGGAATCCGAAACCCATTTCCCAGAACTTTCTGAAATAAGGCAATAAAAATAATTTTCAATATCTAAAAGGTCCTTAATTGCAGTTTCACCATTCGCTAGTGGTATTTCAGTTCAAAATTAATTACCTAGAATGTACCGGCTTTTATTCGGCTTTTCACTGGTGAAATGAAGCAACAAACCCGAAATTATTTTTCTAATCTACAAGTTGCTCTGTTCTTCATTTCCGGTGGCAACAGCGAAAGAAGAATTTCTCTTTTGTTCTTTTGGAGCAGAAAAGAAGTCTTTTTCTAATTAAAGACAAAGTAGGAGTTGTGGCGAAGAGACAAGGGTGGGAATTGAAATCATTCTAAAAGCTTTCCAGGCCGAATACTTGCGGTTAATTTTTTGTGGACTTGTCAAATAAGAATTCTGTCCTCGTCTTTAATTAAAAGAATTTTATTTATTCTTCATTCGATTTAATTCTTGAAATCTTAATTCCGCAGTGTATCGGTTAACCCTAAAGATGATGAAACTCATTTCATAATTCCCACTTGAATAAAGTGGATTTTATTTCATTACTGAAAAATTTAAAGCAATTGGAGAATTGTAGAGTAATGGAAGAACGTAATTATAAATAAGTAAATTTATTTATAATTATGCTCTCTAATTACTCTTTCAGCCAGGAACTTTTGCTTTAGAAAACATTGTTCAACTTTTGCTCGAAAGATATTAATTATTCCTTTAAAAGATACTGGAAAAAAATTTGTGCTCTCCCCATATGAAACTAAAGAGTTTAATTTTGTTCCCCAAAGATACTTTTTACATAGTCTTTGTTTGTTTATGATGATCCGCTGGTGTGGATGTTTAACGGAAGGGGCACTTGAAATATACTTTCACTAGTTATACAAATGATTTTGAATTTTATCGTATAAATTTTAGTTTGAATTCTACACTACTGTTAATAGGCCATTGAGTAAATCTGATTCTATGAGAATAAATACACTTCTCTGATAATATCTCCAGAAATCAAACCAGAAGTAAGAAATAGATTTTTGGTGACAGTCTTGGAGAGCATGTGTACATCCTAAATTGTACCCAGACTGTTAAAGTTAAAATACTTTCGTAATTTTGGATTCGTATAGGAGACTGGATTCACATCTGAAATATTTTTATTTTTTATTTTCCACTCTTAAAATTAACGACACATTCACTGAATGTTCAGAATTCTGAATTTTCAAGTCAACATTTCGTGAGTTCACCCCATTTTCGTGCATAGATGCTTTTAATCAAATGCTTTAAAATCAATTATAAAATATAAGTCTCAGTCGAAAAAACATTTTATGTAATAAAGCATGGCAAACCAAGCAAACAATTCTGAACTTTTACACTTCACCAGAAGAATTAACCTATTAACTGAATCTTTATCAGAGTGTCAATCTTAAGATGTTTCATTATCGAATCCACAAAAGTTTCAATTTCAGTAATCAGCAGCCTTAGGGAATTATAGTGTCTCTTTTCCTAATCAGGATGTTTGTGAATTGGGTTAATATTTGGTATCAACTAAATATTTTTCATAAATATTATTAGCCATCACACATACGACAGCTTTTAAATAAGTACTTTGACGATTTCACCGATTTAATGTTGTGTGCACTTCACTGATCTAAAACATTTTTTCTCTTTATAATTATATCAACTCTTGATATTTATCGCCAATTTATCTTCAAGAGAATGCCCGCATGTCAGTTTTTGTGCTTGTTTTATTATTCTAATATATAAAAAACAAATGCGATTAAATTTAATACAAATTTTATATCATTAAATAAGAATAATTGTTAATATTAATTAAATATTATACTTTTAAGAACCTAATGAATTAAATGTTGAATTTTAAACACAACTTAGTTTAAGCAAATAGGATTATTTTAAAGTTTGAAGAATAAAATAAAAATTATATTACTTTAAATAAAGAAGGAATTTACCATTTTTTAATAAATTAAATATTACTTTTGCTGATGGATTTATTTTAATTTGTAAGTAAAATTGATTATTTTATATAATTGAAGAATAATGTTAATATAATAAAGTAAAATTTTCTTATTATTTTAATATTAATATATATTATTTTAATAATTAAAAAAACAGATCGAACTTAAAATCAATAATCATATTTAATCAATAAATGCTTATTTTATTGTTCTAATGTATAAAAATAATACAATGCGTTCATAATTACTTATTGTATTTGAAATTCATCAATAAATCACAGAACAAATTAGCGAAAATACTTTGTAATTTTATTTTTAAATATACGAACTCAACCTTATATTATAGTATAATAAATTTTATCATTTATAAGTCTAAGTGTTTGAAATTGGTAAGGAATGTTATATTCTTAAACGGGCATTAAATGAAAAAAATAATTCTATTCATGGAAACATTATAACACAGGAATCCAGAAAATGCCTAGTCTGACATATCATACATTTCCTTTCCTTTGGAAACTTTCCAAAAGAAAAATAATCCAATTAGAAGAGGAATTTATAAAAATATATTTAATACAATAAATACTTCATTTCAAACTAAATATCCCGGAACATAAATTTAGCAGTTGTCAGCAAATAATGCTTAAAAAAATTGTATGCCAAAATAAAAGTATTTCATCTTGTCAAATAAATGATTTTAGGGATAAAAGCGCTATTAACGTTAAATAAATGTTTCTGGGGACAACTTTTTCGTGTTAAAATGTCCTGCAGAGGAAACACACATTACTAAAATGTAACATGAAACAGAAGTGTGCCAAATTTTCCAGCCCGTTGTGTTTGAATCTAAGTCTAACAAAGAAACTGGACTTTAGATTTTTCACCAATAGACCTTTGAGACAGTATAGAGAATTAACTTCATTTTTTGCCTTTTTATAGCTTTTTCAAATAAAAAATGACATTAAAAAATATTTTAACATAAGCAGTGTTAAAGTAAAAGAAGATCATTATTTATTAATTATTAGTAAATTCAATAATTTATAGTTTAATTAAAAATATTACATGAATTTGCATTGTAAATTTAACAAGATTTATTTCCCATAAAAATTCACAAGTAAAATTATAAATTTCAATACTATATTACACAAATAGTAAATCAAATTAAATGGAAAATCCTAATTCTCCTATTTGTAAGATTGGAAGTAGTCAACTCTAAAAGTATTTTACCTTTTCTCAAAAATATAAATTCAAGTTCGAAAATTAAACAAAAATATGATTTAAGAAAATATTTTAACATTCAATATAGGACTAAACAACAATGAAAAGTAACATAAAAATTCAATGCGTCATTAAAATTTTTCAATTCTGTGTAAAAGAAATGCTAAAATAAAAACTATAATATGGGTATTTTACAACAAAACTAATATAAAAACGGGAAATTTTCAACAAAAATGTATTAAATTTTGCATAAATCTTTTAAAATTCAGTTTCTACGGAAGAATATAATTATAATATGATCAAAGTATATACCTCTATTTATTTTCCTAATATTAATAAATGAAATCAGTAACTATGACAAATTAATGATCATTTTCAGGAAATTATAAAAATTGATTTCTATCATAAGTTACCATTCGCAAATTAAAGCAGCATATAGGGTATTTTTCATGGTGTATTACCCCAGATTAAAGTTATGTGACTCTAATCAACATCATGCTAATGATTGATAAAAATAAAATTAATAAGTAAAATTTAGGTAAATAAAAGACATTTTTAAATGACTTGCTTTTTATTGGAGTAGTTATTAAATTCTTTAATGACATTTTTGATTTTAAAAGTCCTTGATTGCATTTCATATAAATATTCGAATAAACAGAAAAGGTGAAAAATTCGGATATTCGAATTCTAAAGGTTTTCCATAATTATAAGATTCGTATATTTTCCAGACTCTCATTTCAAGATAAAGCCTTTGGAAAATCAACTCATTTAAGTATTAAAGAATAAATGAAAACTTCGTATAACATCCATTGCATTATTTAACTTTTAAGAAGCTTATGAATGTTTTATTTTGCACATTATTTGTAATGTTCACAATAAATCATTTGTTCCTTATAACTGTTGGAAAACAGTACATGTCTACCACATACAAGGACAATAACTTCATGCATATATATATATATATATATATATATATATATATATATATATATATATATATATATATATATATATATATCTTCTGACTATTCATACTATTATGTTAAATTATGAAAAATTATAAACCGGTGGCATAGCACATTGTCTTGTAGCGCCATTTTTTGTGTGTAAATAAATTTCTATAAATTTTCTTCATTTATTAAAACATGACTATTTGCTGTCTATGATTGATTTACAATGACGCGAGATCCAAATTAATGTCATAAAAAAGCAGCCCATAATGTTATGGAATCATCAGTAGCTTTTACAGGTTTGCCGATAGCTTGACTTTTGGACATGTTTGACCTTCAATGCACTTTAAGTGCACTGTTTCATCGTAAACCGTGTTTCATAAATAAAACGTCTATTCAACCATCTAGGATCTAATCAGTAACTTTAATATAACATCCAATTATAGCAAAGAATGTGCAACTATTCTTTTTTCAGTTAATAATTATGAATGAAGCCTCATACGTCATATTAAACCAGAATGATGTTTTCGTTTATTAACGAAGACACGTCAGTTTTACTTACCATACTGAGTGTTGAAGATACAACTGGTTATAATACGTAGAAGTCATTGATCCTGATCATTAACATCTTATCTTATACAGTCACTGTATTTACCGGTACTGTGTGCAATTATTTATTTTCGCACATCTTCAACATCAAGGACTGATGAAATCTCGAACATTTTTGATATTGAATGTTTTATACAACTCATTCTAATAAGCCTTCTGCTTTCAATTTCTCTTATTTGTAATTCTGCGTCAATTATTAATAACTTGAATATTAGTGTAAATCCAAAAAGCTAATTACAAACATACAAATAGCTAATTACCTACAATTGTAAGTAATTAGCTATTTGTATATCATAAAATATCTTTTTTTTAACATTTTAAGATGTATGCAAATATATGTATATATGTGTGTATCCATTTATACTATAATTGCTTAAAGCGACTTAATTTACTGTTTCTTTATTCCATAATGGAATTATTATTGAAATTTCTGAGGCAAAATAAATTTAGTTCCCATCGATTGGCAACCAGAAATATAAACTGTGTGTCAACTCTTATGGATTCAAAGTGAGTAGTGAAAAATCTATATGCCTGAATTTAATGTTACAAATTATGTCCTATTCTTTCATATTTTGTACTATTTTTACGTTATGTTCTGTTTTACTATCTATATTGTGTAATAAATTGCTTTCAGAGCTAGTCGTCGTTGCTTTTATAACAAGAATAGTTAAAATTTTATTTTTTATTTCTCTTGTTGTATCCTTGTAATTATTTCTTTTGTCCAATATATTGAAAACTCAGTATTTGTCTTTTCTTGTTTGTGATTTTTTGAACCATTATAGAAATAATTTCGAAGTGCATATTTTTTCTATTTTTTTCCTGATAACATAGGAAAAAACTTTTATTCACCTCCATTTTAAAGAAATTTCTTTTTATTTTGAATTTTTTACTTGTTCATTCTGACAGAATTTTTTTCAAATAATAATATATGTATGTATTGACACACACACACACACACACACACACATACACACACACACACACACACACACATATCACATCATATATATACATATATATATATATATATATATATATATATATATATATATATATATATATATGTACACATACATACATATATATAATATATTCAGCATATCCACTAACTTTCCTTGTTACCTTCTTAATTTCGGAACAGGTGCTGCTATTTTTATAAACGTGGTATCTAGGTATAGTAAATCGGATATGTTCCACTAAAAAGTGAATTACATAGTTGTAGAGCGTTATCGATTTAGTTCGAAATGACACCTCATTGACATGGATGGGGAGAATAGAATGGTTAAAACATGCATTTGTATTTTCGTGATTTCTTACACTGTAACGTCACCAAATGTGAACAGAGGGATAAAATATTATTTTTCGGGCTAAACACGACACCGCAATGTAGCACTGTGGTATTGCTTGTGATTCTTAGTCCAAATCACTCTGGTTCAAACCCAAAGAGCTGCAAACTTGTACTGATATCAATTTCAACTCAACGTAACTTGCAATTAATGTTCGAAACTGTTGCAGTATGAAAATACGTAAGAAAAATCATACCTGTTAACTTGATATCACAAGAGGCATTCTTTTAGGTTTCTATTATGTTGAAGGTCATGGGGGGCCATGGAGCGATTTTCCAAAGGTGAGTATTGGGAAATGATTTTATTGTACGGTGAGTGTGAACGCAAGGCCTGCAGATCAGCAGCAAGGGTGTACCTGAAACATTTCCCTGCAGGCCCACATCCTTCTTATCAAACCATCCCATCTGTTGCAAAGCATTTAAGGAAGACAAGCTGCTTGACTGTCAAGCTCGATCTGGCAGAGCAGCAAAGATAGGAAGGAAAGTTCGACCAGATGAGGTTCTAGCATACCCCTAAATGCAGTACAAGTTAGTTCAGTGAACTCTGTGACTTCTCAAAAAGTCGGGTTGAGAAAATCCTACAAGAATCATGCGCTCACTGACCAATGCCTCAGCAGGTTTTATTGTACAGGGATGTTGAGTGAAGCTATTCATGACGCATGTCCGTTATGAATCAGATACAGGTCCAGCCAACATTCTCGGCAGGTGTATTGTGGACGGACGAGGCACGCCTTTCATGGACGGGCATGTACAATAGACAACACACTCATTGCAAGGCTCTAGAAAATGATAGATATTTTACCAATATTTGACATGAAGTGTTGCAATTTACAGTAACAAGTTGATTAGTTTTACGATGATACCTTAACAGGTGCAGAGTATTTACAACTGCTGCAGAATGTAATTCCCAAATTTGTGGATAATCTGCCGGTGTCTAATCTTAGGAATGTATGGTGTGAACATGACGGACCACCTGCTCACAAGACACGGAAGCAGTACATCTTCATGGAATTCGGTAACTAAATGGGAATGCCAGTTTTGAAGAATGGCTTCTACGTTTGCCTGATCTGACTCCAGTGGGCTTTTTTCTGTGGGAATACCTAAAACAGCAGGTACATACGACCCCTCCTCAAACATTAAAGGACCTTAAACACCACATTATAGACGCTTGTACTAGCGTGTCATCCTCTATGCTCCAACGCGTGTAATGTGAGACTCAAACGGGAATCCAATGTCCAATGCAGCAAACGGTACGAAGTTTGAATATCTTAAATAAAGTTTTATTGTTATAAATAATTGTTTTCTTCTTTCTTTGATTGTTTCTCACCTTTGCACAGAAGAGATTCTTGAAAACACAAATGCGCGTTTTAACTATTTTATTCTTCACATCCATGTCGATGAAGTGCCTTTTCGTATTAAATCGATAACGCTCAACAACTTTGTTATTCACTTTTTACCCTGCCTCGTACCATTTTCGAGATACGAAAATGGTACCCATGGAAAGCACTTTTGTAACTCTGCAATTTTCCACCAGGTGGAGCTGTGAGTGGCCTCATTCGGTAGCGCATATCCGATTTATTCTACCTAGACACCAGGTTTATAAAAATAGCAGCAGCCGTTTCGAAATTAAGAGGGTGAAAAGGGACTTTAGTGGGCATCCTTTATATTGATTACTATCATATACTAAAAATAAATATCATTACAACATCGATAATTTGAGAACCTATTTACCTTGTTGTCTCGTAAGTAAATTAATAAGTAAAATAAAACTTGGTAAGATAGAAAAAAAATCAGAAAAGTGATTTTATACAAAAACATTTTTTGTAAAAAAAACGTTTTGAGAGAACTTTGTACAAACTTTGGCGTAACATTTTCCACAAAACTGGGAATGTTTATCGTTACGCGCAAAATTGTTCAAAAGCATGACAGCGTGAATTCTCAGTTGACCTTTATAAAAAATTAAACATCGGTTGCTCTAAGTAGAATTATCAGCTGTTCTGCAAGCAGAAGACTGTTTTTCTGTATAAATTATTCTATTGTACCTGGGAGACAATGTTGTTTTCTTTTGCAATCTTCAATATAAACAGGCTTCCAATCTTATCCCTCCTTTTACAACGAAAGCGATGCAATTCCCTTAGGGAACCAGAGCATGAAAAAGTTAAGCCACCGAAAAACAGCCATTCAAAGTTTACGCTTGAACATGCAAATGGAAGCGATGCAAACAGCATTAAAAATAAAAAAATATGAATCTTAAATGTGTTATAAAAATGCAAAGGAAAAACGCTTAGTTTTGTGTTACTCATCTTCATAAAATATTCATGAAAACAGTCTCAAGTAGGAATCCAGAAAAAGAATATATTTAAAAAATAAGCATCACATGTCTCCATAAAAACTTCCATTGCAAATTGAAGCAGAAATTAGAAGCTGAATATTTTGCTAAAAAATAGATAAAAAAGATCTACACAGGCTGACTTCAGTTACTAAAGCGTGTTAAAATGTTTGAAGATATAACATAGATGTATATACACATACAAATATATGTTATTTAATAACCATGAATTGCAGATGCATATTTTAAATTGTGAAAATGCTTTACAGGAGACACTAAATAATTTACATTAATGTATTTTTTGAGGGGAAAACTTAATTTTATGCGAATTATGTGAATTATTAATACATACAATCTTATAAAATTTTATATATATTTTGCCTTAATATTATTTTATGCAATTAACAAAGACATATATTAGGTTAGGGAATAAGTTCGTAGCGTTTTTGCCACAAAGACTCTTATATATATAAAAAAATTATTCAACAAGTTAATCAATTATATATTCACCGCGTTGTTGTTTACAATCTCATCACACCTCTCGACCCATTTGTTGATGCCGTTCCGCCAAAAATCACCTGGTCTGGTGTCAAAGAAGTTGTTGAGCCAGTTTTTAAGGACCTTTTTGTTATCGAAGGTAACAATCTTCATATGGTTTGACAAACAGCGGAAAAGATCGCAATCGGTCGGTGCAATGTCCGGAGAATAAGGCGGATGCTGAGGACCTCCCATTCAAGCTCTTGGAGTGTAGCTTTGACGACTTGTGCAACATGTGGCCTGGCGTTGTCGAGTATGGCTTGACCATGTCGATCAGGTCTTTTCAGTAGAATAGCCTCATTCCCGCGGTGTAGCTGGGCAACGTAGAGCTCTTTGTTGACTGTGGCATTCTTTTCGAGCATTTCCCACCATTTTTAAGCACCAAGAGGTCCTTAAAAACTGGCTCAACAACTTCTTTGACATCAGGCCAGGCGATTTTTGGTGGAACGACATCAACAAATTGGTCCAGAGGTGGGAAGAGGTTGTAAACAGGAACGGCGAATATATAATTGATTAACTTATTGATATAATTATTGCTTTTTGTTTAAATAAAAGTCTTTGGTAAAAACGCTACGAACTTATTCCCCAACCTTGTAATTACTTAAAACGAAATGATTTCATGCAAAAAAAGCATGCTTTTCCTTATTGAAAAAATAAAATTTAATTAATTGAATTAATGCAAAACACAGTTATAGAAAAAAAATTTTTAATCCATCAATATTTATGTGAGCGTTTAATGTGGTTATTAATCAAGAGCCACAAACTAATTTAAATTTAAATAATTTTGGATTCCCTTATGAAAATGATTTCCATCAAGAAGGGGCTTTAAAATATCTAAAGTTAAAATTAATCCTAAAATAGAAAGAAGAAGGTAGCCATTTTCTTTTCCAAACAGCTCAAAAACTGTGGAAGAAACGATCTTAGGAACCTTAGGTGAAGTGAAACAGATTCACGAAACAGCAAACAGAAATTTAAGAAAAGATTTTGGCAACACTTCTTAGGTGCAAAGGAAAAGAAGAAAAGAGGCCATGTGAAGGAAGAAAATAGTTTATATGTGAACCTTTATTCTTCAAGAAAGGAAATGTTTAGTTTTCAGAGCTTTTCTGAAGTTTTCCTAAGATTTTTTTTTCTTTTTTTTTTCTCTTAGAACAAATTGTTAAGACAAAGAAGTACTAGTATTGGAAAACTAAAATTTTAAGTACCAGAAAAAAATCAATAGAATTAATAGATGAACATCCAAGGCATTGTCTTCGCAAAGAAATCAAAATTCAGAATAAATATTTCAGATTTATTTAAATTTTATGATTTCCTGTTTCAGTACCACAGTCAATTGAATTCATTTACAAACAAAGCAGGTAAATTGATGTTGTTGTTGCACCAGCATACTTCCCTGTACCTAGCCCTTATTTAAATTGATGTTTTAGAAAAACAGATTTTAAAATGAATAAGCCTTTTATATTTTCTACGAAGTAAAAAAATTTAACTTAAGGATTCTTCTTATATATGCATTCATTAAAACCTTAGTAATTTAGTTATAAATTCATTTAGATATATATAAATTCATAAAGATATATTTAAAATATTGAGCATACATTAGGCACTTTAAAAATGTTCAAAAACAAGAGAAATCGAATAAGAGACCTAGACCAAAAAAATGTCCTTAATTTAAATGGAACTCATTTGCTTAGGGGTCTTAAATTTAGAAATATTAAACGGTTGAATCCTAATAGAAAGAACTCACAATCTTGCCACGAGTGATTTTGACTGGCGATAATTGTGGCTTGTGTCAATTTCGATAATCTTACTTCGATACACTAGATATAATAAAACAAACTATTTCTGGAATTTCGTTCTGGCTTGGCGATTTTTTTCAGTTTGTCGCCAAAGGTGTGGGCTCTAATAGGATTTTATCATATCAAGCTTATACCATCGCAAGCGCATCAGAAAATATCATTAAATATTTGCAACATTTGCTATTCTTCATTTATTATAATTGAAATGAAAGTGGCAACAAACTGATATATGTTTGGTTTAATCAAAAAAGTGAAAAAATTGAAAGTGCCAGAACAATTAAAAATAAATTTAGTATTACTAGATTTGTAAATGTCAATGCTCTTAATATTATTTATCAACAGCAGTTTTGAATACATATGCTAACAATCTTTATAAATACTCAATTTCACTCGAAACCGATAAGAGGAATTCAAAATTATAAAAGCAGCAAAGCCTGCATCAATTTCTTACAGATTTTTAACTTGAATTTTATCTTAACACAAAAAGAATCTGTTATTCTATAATAATATATCGGTTATTTCTATTTAAAATATAAAACAAATGTAAACTGATTCATACAAAGTTACAATTCATTTACAATGATGTCTAAAGCACTCTAAATATATCGAATAATTCAACGCAAATATAATAAAAATATTTTATTTCTTAAATTATGCACATAATATCTCAATCTTTACTCTCTCTCTCTCTCTCTCTCTCTCACACACACACACACACACACACACACACACACACACACACACACACACACACACACACACGTGTGTGTGATCACATGACACATCAAACATTCAAAATGCACACATCATTCATTTTCAGGTATATATATATATATATATATATATATATATATACCTGAAAAAATAAATGGATGGTAATGCATTTTGAAAAATATTTTTAAAAAATAAAAAATTAAAATAAATTCTTAGTTTATAGAAAAATTTTTAAAAAAGATTTATTTATCGTAGTTTATTGAGCATTTCAGTACAGAGAGTGAACAAAAAGTTCTGCAAACACAAAAGTAGAAATTAATAGTAATTAACGAAATTGATTTTTTGAGAAATTCAAAGTCTTTACCATAACTCATATTTTGTAATTTGTTTTTCTAATAGTTGAAAACGGAAAAAAGACGCTGCAAGTTTTAAGCAAAAAAATATGGATGTTGTTTCCTCGCAAATAAATTCAAAATGAAATCAATTTTCCACTTTGAAATGATTGTTAAAAGAAAATCATTGGACAAAATATTACGCAATTTGGTAAAGATATCTCCTGTTAATTATTACTAAATTTTATGAATTTTGTAATAGTTAACAGGAAGTCAGCAGAATCTACTTTTTACAAAAAAGTTCTAATATTCACCATCATAAAAAGAAAAACGATATAACTATAATATTTATTCAAAATTTTTACATCACAAGTTTATTTAACGATATAAATCTATTTTTCCACTTTTTATTTATTTAACATTGTCATTTGCAACCTATTAAAAAGTCTAATTATATTTTGCTAGTTTCCCTTCACCAGTGAGTTTAAAGTAGGATTATAATTATTAAAATGATGTATTCTAACAGAACATTTTGTTTCTTATTACAATTTTAGTTTTATTGATAACTTAATTTTTTTTCTATTTTTGTAATTAAAAAAAAATAATTCACTTAAAAGACTTTAATAACTAACCAATGTAAAAAAATTAATTAAAAGTTTTCAATAAATGAAATCGATTTATAATAAAAAGTGAATAACAAGGGGTAAAGTCTCAAGCCATTAGAATCTGATAACAAATTAGGTAATAAATTACTTTGACCATCTCTAACGAAATTATCAGTTAATGTGTTGCAGAAAGAGATAAATCTCATAAAAAGAAAACGAAGAAACAATTGAAATTTTAAATATACCATGTGAATTCCTCTTAAAATTTCAGAGCTTCAACTGAGATTACAAATAGTTCAAACAAGTTGATATGACAAAAGAAGCGTGACATTATCTATCTAGATTTCATATGTAATGAAGTATTATACGAGTGCAGTAAACATCTAAATCATCGAAACAATCCACTATGGTCAACATAATTATTAATTCCATATTACTTTCTTACTTTTTAAAATATATTTTGCATAATGTGTGTGTGTTTTTAATGTCCCTTTTCTTAATTGTACTTTAACATTACATTTTAGGGAGACAGTAACGCTCTCTCTCGTTTAGAAAAATCAGGACTCAATGGATCTCATTTTTAATCACAATATTAAGGGCATAAATGGTATTCTTAATGTAAATGACATATTATTATTATTATTAAGAACATTAACACATTTCAATAATTTTAAATGTTATTGTTCATTCAAAATTTGTTGAGCAAAACATTTTTATTACATTACATATTATAATTATTTAATACTATGCTATATATTCTAATACTTTTTATCAAGATGTTTTTTGTGGAGAATTATTAAAAATAAAAGTAGCACAATCAATGACATTTTTCAATTACATTATTTAGCAGTTTCTATTATTCTGGAAAATAACTAAAAATCAGTATCCAAATGATCCAGTTTTAAATTAAAGTACCCGAACACGTTCAGTGCAATTTTTTTTAAATACACTGCATAATACATTGTTACCATTTTTCTTATTGAGTTTTAAATAACATTCATATTGAGTTACTAATATTTGATATATGCCAATATTATTTTTCAGAAATGTTAAATAGGTATACAATTTGAAGCATTTTTTTAAAAACTTAAAAAATGCTACATCAAAAACTATTAAACATACTTGAAGAAAATATATACTAAATAATCTATATGTTATTATCTAGAGCATGTACTAAAATTTTAAGTTTTTGTTAAAAAATAAAAAAATTAGGGCCAGTTGAGTATTTAAACTGAAATTTTAGCCAAATTTTCTATTCTTATTCGAATAACAGTCCATATAATTTGAGAAATATTTAAATTATTAAAATTCTTTTAGTACATTCTCTAGAAACAATATATAGATAAAACTCATCAAATTTCACAAATATGTTATGAAAAAAATTTGAATTATCATTTTTGAAGTGTGCAAATTATAATCAAAAACCAGTTCAGAGAAAATCGCATTTAAAAATTAAAGTATTGTGTCTTTATAAGAAACTCTCATATTTGATTTTTTATTTGATTTGCTGATTGATTTCCTAAAAAGTAATAATTTTATATATCTTTTAAAAGCTTACTATATTTATATTTGAAAATTAAACACTGTTTAAACTAATTTCAAACATCATTCTGAGATTTTAAACGCCCACTTCCTGTGCTTTAAATGTCCACTTCTGGTTTCCCAATCTTTACGAAATCCTTCGTATCTCGAAATCTAAATAACGTAGAGACGAAAACAAACCAAATTAAACTTCTTATTTAACGAAAGAATAAAAAAAATTTTTTATTTTTGTTTGAAAACGTATTTAACGTGTACAAGTACCTTAAGACGAAAAATAAAGGAATGATACTCCTGACTGTATGGTAAATAATGTTATAAAATCATTCAAATGTATGAAAATATTTCAGTTCCACGAAAACTTCTCAAAGGGTTTGAGTTCAAATTATAATTTTCGATACTGCGCTGCAAAAGTATATGATCGATGGGAAAAATGGACTAATTTAATGTTTTTTACATAACATTGTAAGCCTTGTTTAAATGTTTTTCAAATTAGAAATAATGGACTCACATTTAATAACCAAAAATTATTACATTCAAAAATTCATAAAGAACTCATTTGTACATTTATTTCAAAAATAATTTCAAATGAAAATATTTTTCAGTGTAGTAAATAGTTCATTAAAATTAAGCTTCAAATACAACGACTTTCAGGACTTGATGAAAATGGATTAGGCAGCAATCCATAGTATTCAGTTATACAATTAAATACTTTCAGATGAATCACTTTAACTTTATCACACATCATCCCTTTATGATGATGAAAATGTATTAGGTAGCAATCCATTATATTCAATTAATTGTATTTCAGGATTAATTGCTTTTTGTGTATTAAGAATAAATATGTATGTTTCACTTAAGCTTTGAATGAAAGGTAAAACAAATTCCAATCAAAAATTATTCATTAAAATAATGAAAACTTTTTTAAATTCAATTTGACATTAATTAATGAATCTATTTATTTGTAAATAGCTTTATTTAGAGAAAAATAATTGCTATATAATTGAGGAATATAACCGATCAATTCATCTTTTATGATGTCTTTTTCATCAGTCAACAATTTCATTTGAAAAAAAATGCCTCTATTCAGTGTACGGGAATAGATTTCAAAAACAAAAATGAAGTATTGTATAATTTACCAGAAACTTGAAAAATGTACTAAATATATACATTTATTAATAATAAATCGCTAAAACTATAATAAAGAAGCAACAGGTAGTATTTTTCTCCCATATTTATAGTCAAAAATTAGTACATAAATTATCAGTCCTTGCTAAGTAATTAGGCTCAAATTTAAAAACTGAGCAGCTAAATTTAATTAAAATAAATAACGAAACAAAACTAATTAAGACATGAAAATCGAGATTAAAAAATGAGGAATCTAAATTTTGAAGACATGCTTACTTAATATTAATGATATACAAGCAGGTAATCGTATCATTAAGTGTATTCTTCTTGTCACCGAAGCATAATTGTCCGCACGATAAAAAATACGCCATCCCTTTGGTATACCACATTGTACTTTATCAGTCTTAACACACTTATTTATCTTAATTCATTTCCTAGTTCACAGCTTACAAACAAATCACGGAAAAGACGAAGATTTATTTAAAACAATAATTCAAACAAATTAACTTTTTTTTATATCTTGCTAAAGAATGTTTTAGAATGAGATGAAAATTGCCGAACCAACCCTTACGTCAAGTGGGGGATGATGAGGAATAAATAATTAGAGAACAAGAAACCTTTCCATCTGAGACTTAATTGAAGTCATTAATATTTTAAGCCATCAAAATTAATTACTCTTCTTCCTCATTACTTTTTGAGAATATTTCTTTCTTTTTTACTTAATTGTCCTGTCTAATCCTATTCAAATCATCTTCGTGGTCAGAATATTTTTTCATCGAGAAAGAAAAAAAAAACTAAATTGGAAAAGTAGCATCTTCATTAAAGAATTATTTTAGTATTCATCGATTTTTTAAAAAAAAATAACAGTTAAATATAACGCTACGAGTGCATTTCAATCCTCTATATAGAATGAATTAATTTCAATAAATTATTTATTATTATGTTAAATAATTGATAAATATTTATTGGAATTAAAAACTACAACTTACAAATCATGTGAATTTTGTATAAGAATAAATACATAAAGATGAAATGGTAAATGTTTTTAACAGAGTGGTGAGACAAAATAAAACATTATGATGATTTTATTGAATAAAGCATCTTTATGTATAAAATAACACACTACTCTATTCATGGTGGGGGAATATTGCTGCTCACAAAGATCAAAAATAATAAGACAAATGTTTTAAAAATTTAACAAAAAAATAAGTAAAAAAATCTGTGGAATAAAAATATTATCATATATATTATAACAATCGTGGTTGTTTGAATAAATTTTTTGCAGTATTTTTAATTTAATCAAATTTGGTACATACGGCATCTGTACCTGAGGTGGTACAGATGCCCTATAATCCAAGATGCCAAATTCTGAATTTTATTGGCCATGAAGAAATGTTGCCAAAATGACGTACTGTGACGTACACGATGACGTAATTACTAGGGTTGCCGAAACAGAATTTTCTGCATAATTTTTATAAGTCTCCATATCTATAACGTAATAAAAGACAGGTTAACAGATACATAAGAAAATTCACCAAAACATCACCAAACTCAGAATTTGGCATCCTAAATTATACAGCATCTGGGCCAATTTTTTATGTTTTAGTAAAATTTTAAGAAATAAATAATTGGAAGACGAGTTTTTGTATAGCGATTTATAGTAACAGTAAAAATCTTTGAAAGCAGATTCCAATAAGTTTGAATTTGTAAATGTTGAAGGCAAAATTAAAAGCATAATATATATATATATATATATATATATATATATATGTATATATATATATATATATATATATATATATATATATATATATATATATATATATATATATATATATATATATATATATATATATATATATATATATATATATATATATACACTGTTAAATTATAGTGGATGGAGAAGAATATCATTTCTTGAGATCAGTTGCAAATTTACAGCAAAAAATTAAAAAGTGAATGTAAGAAATTAATATCGAAAAAAAAAATATTTCTTCCAACATACAAAATCAATTAATAAACTACTCAATTCAATATTAAAAAGAGGAAAAAATCGTCAGATAAGCTCAGAGGAAAACGAAATTCCATTCTGAAATTCAAGTTTCTGAATATGTACAAAATCGGGTAATCAATCTGAGAACGATCGATAAAAATCATCGACTTCCGGTTGATTCGAACGAGTGATACAGAAGGGAAGACGGATCACTCATAACTTATATCTCTTTCAAATTTCGATGCAGGACAGGATATCGGGAAATCGATAATTGCAATCCCAGATTCATGCCATTTAAACGCGTCTGCAAATATCCGAGCGACAGGAAAAGAAAGAAGTCTTTTAGCTGCCATTTGACTGGACATCCAGACAACATCAATTCCCAGAAGATGTTGAAGACTCTTATTGGATATTGGTTCTCGTATCAGTTGCCGCTGGAGACAGCGGTTAAGCAATAAAAAGCGGGACAGGAAATTTAAGTGGCGAAACCAGAATCCATAGAGGTTTCGATGACCAACCAAACTCAAAAACATCTAAAATAACTGATGGAGGAGAATCGAAGTCAGAAGAGAATGTTATTGCATTTACGCAAAAATAAATAGCGCTCCTTTCGTTTCTAAAAATCTAAAAACTTAAACATTTTTAAATGGAATGTAGAGAGTTTGTGATTCTATTTTCTAGATCATATAAAAGAGTCACGAGTGAAATTACGCAACAATAACACAAAGTCGAATAATAAAAAGACTTAGGCATAGCAAATAGTTTTAGTAATGACTTTGGTACCCATAATTCTAAAAATTACAAGAATATTCTATTTTTTAAAAATTGCATACGCTCTAATTTATTTTTATACAGAGGAAAGTTTTTATTTTGTATTCATTTTTATGATTCCCGTAGCATGAATTACTATATTTCAAAACATTAGTAAAAAACACACAAATTTTAAAAAATTCATTTCTATACTTAAAAGAAATTTAAATGTATACAAGAATAACAGTGCCTACTTTAAATGACTTCTTTTTGAGATTACGTTGCACATATACTATCATTAGCATTTTGCGTTAATGAGAAATAATAAGACTATATATAATTTTATAAAAATTATAATGGTTATTATTAACATTTTTTGTATCAAACCCACTTTAAGCGGATTTTTAATTTAATACATATGTTTTAGAAATAAAATATGACTACAAAATTTTTAAATGTTTAACTTAAACACCTTTCACAATTAAAAACACGATTACAAACAAAAATAATTCGGATTTGTAACCATTTTAATATTAATATTGTAATTATGTTTGATTAATATTATGAAAGTTTTTAAAACATTTGTATTTAAATACTCCTCTCAATATGAGAATAATATTATGAAAATATTAGGTTGAAGAATAAGTTCGTAGCGTTTTTACCAAAGACATTTATTTAAACAAAAAGCAATAATTATATCAATAACTTAATCAATTATAAATTTGTCGTTGTTTTGTTGATTCCGTTCCGCCAAAAACCGCCTGGTCTGGTGTCAAAGAAATTGATGAGTCAGTTTTTAAGGACCTCTTGGTGCACTGGGAAATGCTCGAAAAGAATGCCACAGTCAACAAGGAGCTCTACATTGCCCAGCTACACCGCGTGAATGAGGCTATTCGATTGAAAAGACCTGATCGACATGGTCAAACCATACTCGACAACGCCAGTCCCCATGTTGCACAAGTCGTCAAAGCCGCACTCCAAGAGCTTGAATGGGAGGTCCTTCAGCATCCGCCGTATTCTCCGGACCAGGAAACCAACCAATTACCATCTTTTCCGCTCCTTGTCAAACCATATGAAGGGCGGTCTTTAAACAAAGAGGTCTTTAAAAACAGGCTCAACAACTTTTTGGCACCAGACCAGGTGATTTTTGGCGGAACGGCATCAACAAATTGGTTGAGAGGTGGGAAGAGGTGGTGAACAGCAACGGCGAATATATAATTGATTAACTTATTGATATACGTAAGTACTGTTTTTTGTTTAAATCGAAGTCTTTAGTAAAATCGCTTCGAACTTATTCCCCAATCTAATAATCTAAGCAAATCTTAATAAAATTTCAGTTCGGACAATATAATAGTCATTCAAAAATCAAAACAGTTATTTCAAATAATTAATTTTTACGAATCGATGGAAGTATGCGAGCATTAACTTCATGAAACACTCAATCTTTTGAAACTTCTGCATGATACTTCTTACAGAATATACATGTTTCATGCACAAAGATTTCAAGTGAAAATTAAGAAAATTTGTGAATACAAAAATGTCATCCTATAATTAATGAGCATCTACGTTAAAAACTGTTGAAACGAATTATAAGTTATAATTTTAAATCATGTTACAAGATAGAGAATAATTTTGTATCTAGTTATTTTATTTCCTGTCTACTATGGAATTCAATTTCTTAAATTTTCGAATTATTTTAATACTTCGCGCTAATAATAATTCATCAGAACTATATAATTGGCCATATTCAAAATCAAATATAAATATAACAATTTTGTGAATAGCATGTTTATAAATCACAATTCTTTTAAGTTCATGGAATACCTTCCCAAGTGTTAGCTGCTATTAAAACCAACTTAAGCGACAGAATAATTTATCGAACCTCTCTGAAAAATAGTATCCAGAGATAATGATGATAATTTTATGAGAAAAGGGAACAATAATATGTATTGCCTAACAGCGACTGAATATAATTTAATTCAGGACTATTTTATTTTCGAATAGAGTGCGTTGTTATTTCAATTTTTAAAATTTTTAACTGAAAACATTTAAAAATTTATTCATTGACGAATAAATATCAATTTTTCATAGAATATATTTCATAAAAATTTAAAATAAAATTTAATCATGGAATCTAAAAAGTGCTCTTATCTCATGTAATCAAAGCTTTTTGGGTATCTAAATATTTAAATATCCAATATTTAATAAAAGCATTGCATGAAATTAAAAAAATTGTTATATAATGATACTATTCATAAAATGATTACATATATATTATTTACAATATATTTATATTTACAAAATTCACAATATCGAAACTTTTACGAAATTTCTCAAAAAAAAATAGCAATTCGAGAAAAAATATTTTTATTCATACACTTCTTTTTTATTTCACCTTCCAACAATTATTTAATGAAATAATTTCACTCTTCACGAAATATGAGCTGATACAAATTATAAATCATGCAAAAATTCAAATAACGCTAGTTAGTGTCTCAACGGTCATTTTTTTGGACACAAGCGCACATTAGACCGGGACTACGGCTTAAAATGGATTCCGAGCCACTACAAACATCCATGCCCATGGTGGGATTCGAACCCCCGAACTGTTGAACCGAAGGCAAGAGCGCTAACCATTCGGCTGCCAGCTCGGCTCACATAACACTAAAAACAGCTTCAATTATATCCTCTAAAATTATTTTAAAACAGAATTAAGGAAAAATAGTCAAAACTACAAGAAAATTTAATTACTCAATGAAACTTAAAGTAGAGGGTATAAGCTGCCAAAATATATATTAGGAAGATTTTAATTTTCGCGAATTTATCCATTTCTTTGAAATTTTCTCTTGGTAATACCTTAGATATTACACAACACGAAGAAATACTTAACAATAAAGATTCAAGCATTTCATACTTGCCTTAAACAATGCTAAATGGCAAATGTGTGATGATTAAATGCTTCTCTTTCTACAATACTCTAAAGATTTAGAGAAGAAATTTTGGAAAAGAGAATCCATCATTTCCTTTAATATCTTAACTATATTTTTTAATCATCCATTTCATTCCCTGTATTCATTTCCAGCCTGCAGGATAAGATCAAAGGGAAACAGATGGCCCTCCTTTTAATTGGGCATTTCTGATATGAGGAGGGATTTCGAGGCAAGTTATCCTTTGTTTGTCGGGAAGTTTAATAAAAGGTAGGGCAATTATTTGCTCTTGTGTCGCCGACATCAGCTGCCGAGCGTTGGTAAGATCTGATGGAAGGATTTATTTATTTCACTTTCTCTGTCTTTCCCATTACCTTTTACGGTTTGATGAAAATCTCCTTTCCCCCCCACTTTTTTTCTCTTTCATTAAATAAAACTTTATTAGTCCTTACATCGTTTCAGTTCAATTTTTCATTTTGTATCTTTGACAAAATTAAACTAATTCTGCATAAGCGATATTTTGAATTGTTACAAATTTGTTTTATTTAATTAAAGACTTTTATTTAATTAAAAACAATAATTATATCAATAATTTAATCAATTATATATTTGCCGTTGCTTACAGTCTCTTCCTACCTTTTGACCCATTTGTTGTTGTCATTCCGCCAAAAATCGGTTGGTCTGGTGTCAAAGAGGTTGTTGATACAGTTTTTAAGGACCTCTTTGTTATCGAAAGTAACGCTCTTCATATGGTTTGACAAGGAGCGGAAAAGATGGTAATCGGTCGGTGCAAGGTCCGGAGAATACGATGGATGCTGAAGAACCTCTCATTCAAGCTTTTGGAGTGCGGCTTTGATGACTTGTGCAACAGGGGGCCTGGCGTTGTCGTGAAGGAGTAAGGTTTGACCTTGTCGATCAGGTCCATCTAAGATTAATTCAGTTCAGAGCTAAAAGTTCCTCCTTTTATGATGTAACTGAAATAAATTTCTTTGATTCATAAATTTGTGATGAATGTAAATATAACTTGCAGCTTTTTGAAGTCATTAGTCTTCTAAGAATTTAAATCAGACATTCTCGAAGAAGATAAGAAACTTTAATGAGATTTTTAAGTCATTCTTACATGTTTTTTTTTTTTCACATTCGGTCTTCTTCTAATTACGATGTTTATTCTAACCACATCTCCCCACTCTAAATTCATTTCCATTTTAATTCCAATTATTTTAAATCATTCTGAATTTTTCATTTAAATATAATGTTAACATTTATTAGTAAAAAATATATACCAAGTATTATGCTGTTTAGAAAATAAAATTTTTGTACAGTTTTCTGAAATGAGGTAATTTTTCAAATGCTGATTTAGTAGATGAATTGAGATAGATGCGTTACTGATTATCTCTTCTTTTTGAAGAATTTTTCTTCTTTTTTAAAAATTTTTTAATATCTCTTTTTTTTGAAGAGATATTAAAAAATTTTTTAATTAGTGAATACATTTTTTGTTACAATTTTTTTGGAATTATTTTTAAATCATAAATTTAAGAGATTAAATAACAAAGTGTGCAATTGTGAAGTTATTAAAATATATAAAAAAACAGTGAACAATCTTTAATGAACTAGCTAAAAAATATGGTGCTCTTAGAAAGAAACTCTTGTGTTTCTTTTTTTAAATGAAACCGTTCTGTTTATTATAAAAAACATCATTTTTAACAACTCAAATTATAATAGTCGTGAGTTATTTTCATAAAGAATAAGATTTTTTTTAATTTCTGACTTGGCAACTTGATTGCGATGGATTATTTCTTCTCTTTGATAAAAATTAGATTTGAATTTTTTATCAAATAAAATTTTAATCGTTACATTAAATTTCTCGTTTTGCGATTATTACGAAATAAATTCTTCTAAATAATAAGATTTTAATAAAAAAAATTAGACAAATTCATTTCCTTCATTACTACCAAACTCTCGTAAAAGGTATGAGAGAAAAAAAAAACGTTTCTTGTTTAAAGTTAAAATATTTTTCTTTTACTTACTAGAAAAATATGTGGAAGTTTTTCTTATACTCTAAATCTTAAAACAGCATCGAATGACAGAAAGTCGTTAATTCAGTGCCCTTTGGACAGTAAGGTGCCATATCTACCTTGGCGATCTTTTCGATGTTTGAAAAAATCTTTACTTTTATTCCGTTTTTCTTTCTCACGTAACTCGTTTATCACTGTTAACGACACAAGTTCAATTTTAACAGGAGAGACTCATTTCGAGATTATTTTGGCAGTATTTTTCTTCGCTGGGTTCCCGTTGTTCCTGGTTAGTCTTCATTCTGGTTGGCTATCTTGAAAAGGACGACGCCAACTTCTTCCACTGGGACAACTAATAGGTCGTATTTTAAGGTCAACAAAGAAAAGTTTCAGTAAAGTTTTAGATAGGGCAAAGTGGAAACTAACTCGGCAAGGAAACCATTTCAAGAAATTAATGTGACAAGAGCAGAGAGTTATTCAGTTTAACCAACGTTAAAGTATTTTCAGTTCTCCCAATTGCAGTGAAATAGAAATGTAATTGAATTCACTTATGTTATAAATGTATACAAATGAAAAGATGCCATGTTATATTTGTTTAATTTTTATATGAAATAAACTAATAAACCGGAAATTCATTTCTAATTATTTTGTATAAGTTCTGTTATAATATTTCACTTAGTGTATGTTACAGTCACATTTCAGTAAAAAATCAAAGTTTAACAAGGAATATTACGTAATAGAGAAATATGCTTCAAAATGCGTTCCTTTTAGTTAATATTTTTCATACCATTTAATAAATTAAGTGGAAAAATTAAAATACAACATGGAAAAAAATGTAAGTGAAAGATTTGTTTAATATTTACAACAGTACATGAATAAATTAATTTCAGCAGCAAAATAATAATTTAAATGCGATAAAAAATACTATTTTTCAGCTGATAGGAATGATTGATCTATATGAATTCATGGAAAAGTTTAAAATCTTCATCAATTCCAAAAGGATTATGGTTCAAATCAAAAACAGTTGCTATTGTGGATAATAATATATAGTATGAATAGTACAATATGCATCTTTATTCTTAATGTTAAAACAAGCATTTACGAGCAGGGTATTAATAAACTTGTTGAAGGTAAGATATACAATCTTGGGATATATTTATAAAAATAATCATGTGCCCAGCTCACATATAGCAAATGGTTTCCGAAATACAGTATTTTTTTAGGTTCCAAATATATTCCATTATTGGTATTGCGAGATAATACAGGTCAAAATATTTGATGACACTAATGTTTCGATGATCTATAGAAACAATCCTGCAAAATAATTATACTCCGTTAATATGATGTGACTGCAGAGTACCTAAGACCCGAAGAATTAAAAATAGATCTTTTACAAATAACGTATTGTATCACTATAAAATTTGACCGCATGAGTTGTCATACAATAACAGCACCTGATCACAACACCATTTTTGATATATCTGTTACTCAATAAAATTTGGTCACGGTTCTTTCAGAAGTAGATGTGCTAACAGTCCCTGTAATTTTGATCTTGAGTTCGTTGTCCATACACCTACATCTATGCCTCAATAATTGAGTTTTGAAGCTCAAGAAACCAAAGCAATTCGGACAGGTGGTTAAAAACAAATTCGCTTCCAATTAGCAGTTGAAAATGAATATTAGAGGAAAAAAAGTAGCAGGTTTAGTTAAAAATTTGACATTCTAAATTAGATTATGTTACTGTAATAAGTTTCAAGCGACTTATTCCTATCAACTGAACCTGCTAAACACAGTCAGTCACTCGCGCCGCACAATTTTGAAATATGGTCAAATAGTGAAGTAGTCGGCACTTGATTTGGAATACTCCTCTATATGTCACTTTACACGGAGAGGAGAAATTGCTACTCTATATAGAATATGTATAAGCCGTACGATGATCTTGATTTGAATCGGGGATCAAACCCTCTACCTCCTGAGGCCGAAATGGATGCCTTCCTCCACCATGCTATCGTGGCATCTGAAAGAATTTAACCTAATGGCTGAAACTTTTTTTCTGTTAGAAGTTAATTTTACCAAAATTTATATCTAATTTAGCCATTGTATCAGAGAAGGATTAAATAATATTTTTCCCAATAAAATTCAAACATTTTAAATAAAAGAAATCTAATAATTAGCATGCAGAAATTTAAACCAAAATGAAAATAATGTAAATTATTTTATGTTTAAGCTAATACACTCGTACTGAAATTTTAAGTGCAAATATTTTATAGAAGGTAGGCAATTTATTTCTAAATTCAAATTCATTGGAAAGTTTATATGCTATTGCAGTGTCGCTGAAGAGTCTTATACCATCAATATTAGCATGAAATTAAATTACTACGATCATTTTCGGTATTAATTTGCTTAAAAGAAAAATTTAATGATAATAGCATAATAATATAATCATTTTGTATTTATGTTCGTGTTAAATGTTTGAATATTTACCACAATTCTATTTCAAAATAAATTTATTATTTTCAATTATTTCAAGATCATAGATTACCAGATTCAAAATACATAATTTTCATATGAAAAAAGAACATTTACTATATTTCTAACATTTATACCAAAATCAAAATGATATATTAATATTTTTAGAACACGGTATGCTAATTTTAGAATTTCTCTAACATTTTAAGAACGCAATAAGTGACATATTGAAATTTTATCAAATTATTATTTGTTAATTTCTTCCAAATAAAAAAGCATTTAATTTTCAATATTATTTCTGGAAAAAATGGAATCTATATATATACGCGATGAAAATATTCTTTTGTTTTCAGTAAGTAAACGAAGTTTCTGGTATATTTGTATTGATTTCACAACATCCTAAGATCTTCCAAGAAAACAGGTTTCTAGCTATTATTTCTAATAATTCTATCTAAGAAGTTTTCTTTTAATTTTTATTTCCATCCATTTTTCAAAGAATTGTTCTTTTAACTACATTTCCTATTAGTTCTTCTAAAGAAAAGTGCTTTTTCCAGTTAGTGCCTTTAATAGTTTTTAAAAGAAGTATTCCTTTAATTATTGACAATTCTAGAAAAATTGTTCTTTTATTCACAGCTTTTAATATTTTTTTAAAAAATTTGTTCTAGTCACTATTTTAGAAAAATTCTTTCAAAAAACCATTGTTTTAGTCATTGATTTTAACAGTGCCTGTAAGGAACTTTGGAAATTTTTGATGGAAAAAAACTAAGAAATAACATCGAAATCAAAAGACATCATACTGAAATTTAACTACTTGATAGATTTATTAAGATGAACAATCTGCTCTCTGATCATCAAAAACTATAGATCTTCTCATGGCTTAAATATGTTATCAAACTGAAATCATGTATCTTCACATGGATCAACGACCTGCCTTTTGTAGTTGAGTGAGTAGCTGTTGGAATGAATCCACAGATAACATTTTTAAAGCAAGAACTCTTAGAAAAATAAAAATTAAAAAGCAGCTACAAAGTGTCTACATATGGTTATAGTACAGAAGCCTGTTGAAGTAATGCTTTTCATTATTTAATTTCCATGTTGAATGGCATAATTATAGTCTGTGTATCAATATTATACATTTCAAACAAATATGATTCATCTTACAATTATATGCAACACTCTTCTTTCGACATGATAGGAAATTTATGATAATTATATATATATATATATATATATATATATATATATATATATATATGCTAACCTTCAGTAGTAGATAAATACATTAATGCCTTTATATTGACTATAACTTACATCGATTTCATTTTAATTTGATGGATTTCTTATGTTATCTTTCTGATAAGTTCAATTGATTTACTTGATACAATCTGAATTTTATGAGAATTAAAAAAAAACATAGCAAATACAATCATTTATTACGCAAATCGTTTTTAAAAATTTACAATCTTAACAAAAAAAATTTCTTAACATTTTATAATTATCCTAAAATTTAAAAAAAAACTTATCATAAAAATCTACTCGTCACATCTATGGACTAAGGACCTTTTTTTCACATTTGGATTCTTTATATGTCTATATTTATTATTGATTTTATCAGTAATACTTTCGTTACATTTTGTAATAATGTATCAATTTAATTATGAAACAAAAGTTGTAATAAAATAAACAGTGTTAAGAAATAAATAATGAACAATTTTCAAATCTGTTGAAGGATAACATCTGAATCTAAATGTCTTTCACAAAATATATCGCGTAAAGAAAGCCAATTAAAATAGCGATTCATGGATTTATTGTGATGAAAGAAACCCTTTAGAAATTAGTCGCTTTTGGCAGGATGCAAAATATTTAAATTAGAAACTAAATTTCTATGTCAATAAAGATGAATGGAATACGAATTACATATCAAATATAAAAAAAATAACAACTCGTTAAAAGTTGCTTACAGATAGCTTTGTGGATTATTTTTTTCATATATATAACCCACAAAAAACACAAATTTAACATACAAATTATCTTCGAAACCAGATAATGAATCACATCTCATTAATATGTCGTGGTAATTTACGATAGGGTATGCTCCAGTGACAATTTCAGATCCAATCTATCACATCACCGTGGATATATTTCTTGCTGTTTACACGGTAGCAACACAGTAAATCTTATCTAAGACATAAATTCATTTAAATGAATATTTTAAGGAAATTAACCCTTATTTTCCACTGAATCACAGGACTAAGAGTGTAACCAAATCCGCAAAGCACGCTGGAATATAAATAGGAAGTAAATTATTAGAGAACAAGAAACCTTCCCCCGTCAGAATTGATGGAGGCCATTAATGCTTTAAGCCGCACAAATTAATCACTTGCAACCCCAATTGCTCGACAAGAACCGTTGCCACTTTTTTTTCACCTAATTGTACTGTCGTAATCTTGATCAAATTCAATCACTGAAAAGAGATATTCTTCCTCTAGAAAGAAATATTATCGAATGCCAAAAGTTAAGAATTTAGTAGCATTCTATCTGAATATTGCGTTATAGATGAGTCAAGATGTTTGCAGATAGTTTTGTGGATATTCCTCCCCTATTGGTTTATTTTTTTTCTCTTTATGCACGAAAACCGCGCTTAATCAAGCATTTATGAAAGAAATATAAATGCTCATTTAAGAGTTTTTATATAACTAGTACTAATATTTTAGCACAATATATTTAAACGATATAATTTTACAAAATTTAATCGGGCATTCAACAATATTTTACAATACCTCGTTCAAGTATATTTTTCATTTGCTTTATAATATTTTTTTATTTTACCTTATGTTATTTTTGTATTTAATCCAGATGTACATGAACTATATTTTGTTTTATTATGTAAAAATTTTATATTATTTTAAATAAAATTTTCAAAATTTCGAAATAACTGGTAAGGCTCTCAGAAGTTAATAACAAGGGTGTCTGCTTTTGTCAACTGCCAACAAGAAATGAGCGATGTTATTTTAAGGAACCATTAAAATAGCATCGTTAAAGGATGTGAATTCAAAAATATAAAGTAATGCAGCAAAAAATGTTTAATATTTCCTTAATTTTTTTAAAGCGATTACTATAAATCATGACAAAATCAATAAAGCTGAAATCACTTACAAATTCAAGTGGTATAATTTCACTGTGATTTTTCTTTACTCACCTTTACCTACCCGTGATCTTTCAATTTTTTTTTATTTTCTCTATATTAATCTCTCATTTTGTTCTGAAAGTTAAGTATTTCAGTAAAACATTAGCTATCCAACAAAAAGTTAAAATTACAAATTCAGTGGTTAACATTCTGAAAATGACTTTAAAAAATTTTAATAGAGCGATTAATAAT
Organism: Latrodectus hesperus; assembly: GCA_037975125.1. NCBI lineage: Eukaryota > Metazoa > Arthropoda > Arachnida > Araneae > Theridiidae > Latrodectus > Latrodectus hesperus. Next base: position 34,444,548 of record CM075862.1, read on the forward strand.
TTAATTCTGAAACATGCATAAATGCATAAAATTGTAACGATAAATAACATTTGAATATTTAAAGTGAACAAAAATCGGTAAATATTTGTTATCATAAGAAACAGTTTGGATGTGGCAAAGAAAGTACATGAATAAGATCTTCTTAACCTAAAAATTTAATATATAAAGCTAAACAGTTATATATCTTTAAAATGATCTTTTTAAAAGTGAATCAGGCGAAATTCGATAAATATGTACCACTAAATTTCTAATAATACAGAAAAATTATAAAGACTTAGTAGAAAATCATAAATCTGCGTCTTGCTAAAAATCATGACAAACATGACTGGCTGGCTTACTTTATCAGGGTGTCTGCCATGACTACTGACGCATGAGCTAAAGGGATTTAAATTTATGAAACATGAAGCGATGCCACTAAGCACCCACCAATAAAATGCATCAATACTTTGATTAACAATCAATCAATCAAAATTGTAAAGTTTTGCGAGCCAATTACTTGGTCGTCTCTATAATTGCGTTACAAAACGGAATTCACTCTTAGTTAGAGTATCGATAATACCACGATGAATTATTGCAGACACTTCCATTAACATCTAACTATTTTTTTCTTATTTATCATCCAATGAGTCCAAAATGGAAATTGTTGAGCAGATATCACAACACCAATACAAAATTAAACCAATGGAAATGTAAGTCAAATGTGTTGAAACATTAAAGATGTCTGGTATGAAAGATAGCTCAGAAATAGATCTTTCAACTCTTGAGATCTTATAACTCATTCGATTTTCGACGCAAGCTAGAGTATCGATAAATCGATAGCTGCAACCTCGGATGCTCATAGCTTTTAAGATTAAATTGCAATTCTTTGGTATTCTAGGGAAGATTCGTTCGTTGCCTTTTGACTAGACATTCAGGCAACATAAATTATCACAAGGCGTCAATATTTGTTGAGGAGAGAGAGAAAATATCTTACACCGTGTTATATATATATATATATATATATATATATATATATATATATATATATATATATATATATATATATATATATATATATATATGCCTGAATGTCTAGTCAAAAGGCAACGAACGAATCTTCCCTAGAATATATATATATATATCACTTCTCACTAAAACTGTTGATTGTGTAATAAATCGGAAAGAAAGAATTTCAAAAAAATTAATAACTTATTCAAAGATTTTCGTGAACGAGCAAACATATCCAAGTAGTAAAAGCCTCATAACATTTATTATACGATATAAATCACTTTGTAACTACTTAAGAGTAAACTAATTTCAATTCCTAGAACACAGAAATTTAAAAAAAATTCTAATTTTGGATACTTCTTTCTTTAAACATGAAATTACACTTGATCCAAAGAAAACAAGTTTTGTACACTACATAATTTCTTACCAGAAAAATATCCTATTGTGGATTATTTTCTAAATACTAGATATACTTAGAATTTCTGATTCTTTTTGACGTTAAATAAATCATAACATGACAGATATATAAGAATTTATGGCATCTCTCCGTAGAATAACTTCTTCTCTAACAAAGAGTGAAATATTCCAGAGATAGCTGTTCTTTTTGTCGTTTGAAAAGCTGTGGCAAAATTAATAATTATTAAGAATTTCTTAATCAAGTGAGAATCTTTTCTTTATCTTTTGCATTGTTTCACAGCTAGAGATAAATTGGGTTTTATTTCTTGGGTATTCTCAAATCACATAATATAATATAGTAGGATCTTTTTCATTTGAAGATTATTAAAAGACCTAACTTATAAAAGGAAGGTATAAAAAACACCAGTAATAAAAAGGCCCTAGTGATTATAACCACGTTAACCAACATACAGGGTTAGCAAGAAATAAGTTTCCCACTTCAGAGGGCTGTAGAATACGTTCTATTTGTCCAAATGAAATAAAATTTGAACTACAGATAATTCAAATGATGCGCTTGACATTTATCAAAAAAATAAATAGTACAAAATTTTACCGATAGATGGCGCTGTAATACACATAAAACATTTGATATGCTTTATAAATGTTAAGTAATAATAATAAAATAGTAGCAGTACATCTGTTAAACATGCCCCCCTTCATTTTCAACAATGTGCTCTAATTGCAGAACCATATTTTCGACAGCAGACCGGAGTGAGTCTGTCGGAATATCAAGGAGATGGCGCTGAATGCTGTCCTTCAGATCTGGTACAGATGCTGGCCTTTTACGGTAGACATTGTCCTTCAAAAAATCCCACAACCAAAAGTCGCAGGGGGTGATATCCGGCGAACGAGGAGGCCATGCCGTAGGGAAATGACGGCTGATAACCCGTGCTTCAGTAATATGCTGTGTTAGCAGTTGCTTTACACGACGATCAATATGAGGAGGTGCGCCATTCTACATGAAAATGATGTCCTGAAGGCATCCACGCTGCTGAAGTTGTGGGATTAAAAAATCCCTCAGCATATCTTGGTACCGTTGTCCTGTGATCGAACAGGTTTTGATTCCATTTGCAGTTATCCCTTCAAAAAAATACGATCCAATCACAAAAGTAGCCGTAAACCCACACCATACTGTCACTTTTTCAGGATGCAAGGGTTTTTCCTGGATAGCGCGAGGGTTTTCCGCTGCCCAAATTCGACAATTGTGGGTGTTGACGTGCCCATTAAGTTGAAAGTGGGCTTCTTCAGTCCACAGAATATTCCATGGCCAAGTGACGTCAACCACCATTCGAGCAAAGAACTGAAGTGCGAAAGTTTTACGAACCTCTGAGTCCCCGTCCTGAAACAACTGCAGAGGATTGATTTTGTAGGGATAAAAATGCAAAATCCACCGTAAGATTTTTCGTACAGGGGAATACGGCATATCCAATACACGGGAAACAACTGGCACACTCACACTAACATCCGGCGACTGATTGCTGGCTTCAACGTCCGCGGTAGCCACATTTTAGACGCTAGAAGACTGGATTGGCTTTCGTCCTCTACCGGGAAGAATTGCAAGTTGTCCAGTTCTTTCAAATTTCTGCATCATCTTGCATAACGCACATGGAGACACTGGACCTCTTCGTATCTGCATCATACGGCGAAATTCTTTTACAGCTGCAATGGAGTTCTACTGGTTCTAGTAGAACAATTTTACAAGTAGCGCTTTTTCTTGTAAAGACGGCATGTTGTGCAGAGAAGTAACTAATGCTCGTTCAGAATCCGCCTTCTTTTTACCCAAAGATAATGCTAATAGGCTTGCGCTGTAAAGCAAATAACTTTTCACATTTTCAGTATATGCAAATAAGTAATATTAATATTACAGCGCCATCTATCGTCGAAATTTTGTACTATTTTTTTTAAATAAATGTCAAGCGCATCATTTGAATTATCTGTAGTTCAAATTTTATCTCATTTAGACTATTAGAACGTATTCTACAGCCCTCTGAAGTGGGAAACTTATTTCTTGCTAACCCTGTATTTGCCAGAATCTGGCTTAAAAGTGCTATTCAAATTCTTTGTGGACGCAGGCCAAACACATGAGATTTCCATCTTCAGACAATGAATATTTTGAATCTATTTTATTAATATTCTTAATTTAAATCAATCTTTATTTTAGAAATTATGTAACATTAAATGATATCGGATATTTCAGACAACCTCTCTACTCTCTATGCACTTATAAAATTTAAGTATAAGCTCTAGATAAAACGTTTTATTTTGTTGAATTAAGAAATACAAGACAAAAGTTCGAGTTTTGGAAACTTTATAATAAATTAAAGGAATGATCCTTAACAACAACTTTAAGCCTGATTTTAACTGTAAATAGTCAAAAAACTAAAATAAGGATGGTGTTTGGTATTTTTATTTCACAATATATACTTATATATCCCACTTTTCTAATAGATTCACTTAGTTTATTATTTTGATTTTTTAAGCAATTTTTTCAAGGTGTCTTTACTACAGTAATCATAAAAGTTTTATTACTTAGAATAACTATTGACACAGTTTTTGGTATTCCATTTTTTAAATATTTCTTAAATTCTAAGATACAGAGAATCTGAAAAAAACTTTTATTCTTTCATTATTATTCTATTATTTTACTGCATATTTCATAGATAATTAAAAAGATTCTTCATTTTATTAAGTTTCATTCTTAATTTTGTTTATGCAAATATAAGAAAGAAACTAGAAATTTTCAATTAAATATCAATACCAGAGAGATAACAGGAAAATAACAATATAATGCACCATAGCTACATTAATTTTGTTATTTCTTTATTACATTTAAGTGATATGTTCATATATTTACATTATATAACGATAAACACACACACAAAGATAAAAAAGATAAATAAGAATAGATTACTTCTTGAGTCAAGGAATTTTTTAAATACAATCAGAATATACAAAAATGTATTTGGCAGAATACGCCAAAATACGAATATATAAAACATCATTAATTATCTCATAAATAAGAACATATATTTCCATTATTGCAAATCACACATGACACGAATTAGATTATTTTCTCACCGCCCACTTCCTTTGATGCATCTCAATAGAATGATCTGATTGGTTAGCTTAATTTACAATAAGCTCTTCTTGTAAGTGTAAAAGAATATCACGTCATAATAATTGGCAGTAAAATAGAAAAAGATGGAAAACAGCTCTTAAATAAACATTTAAAGAATAATTCTACGTGTAACGATAAAATACTTTCAAAATTCATATTCTTTCAACACAACAGCAAGGAAAGATAATAAAGAAAAGAAACACACACACAATATTTCTCTTTTTAATTGGCAACATTTGCACTGGATAGAAGTCTAGAACGAGTTTCCTTTGTTTACTGGGTGGTTTAATAAAAGGTATGGCTGACACAAGCATTTGCTCTTTCTCAGAAACATAGCCTGCACGGCCGAGATTAAAGCTGAGCTGGGAGTGGTTTTATTTGTCTGTTTTTGCTCTGCTTTGATCGCTCCAGCCTTTCTACTCTCGACTTAGATGTTCAGATATTTCTTCTCATCGCTTTCCTTTTTGTTTGGAAAACCATGTTTGTTGCGAAGTTTGTCTCGCCATAACATTTCTTCAGTTTGGTTTGCTTTTCATAAGCTTAATCGCGTCCATAGAAATGGAATGTTTTAATGGCTTCCCACTTTTTTTTTGTTTGCGAGATTTTTCTTCTTCTAAATATCTAGTAATAAATCTGAACTTAGTAAGCTTTGAGAATTTTGTCCTGTTTATGCTTTAGTTTATTACTTCGACAACGTTTTGATACAATCTATTATGCTTTGACTTATATTTATTATATTATTATACTAATTATATTATATAACAAATGAAGCAGCTAAATAAGTAGTTTGATATCTTCAAGTTATGTGTAATTATTCTCTAATTTTGTAAGAAATTAATTATTATTTTAAAAACTAATTATTAACTACAACAAGCTTTGAAAAAAATAAAAAATAAAGGAAATAAAGATTTTTGTTTGAGACCTTGTTGCCATGATTGTTATTTGTTGCTAAAAATCACACACACGTATAACTAATAACTTTAAAATGGTATAAATTTGTGCGTAAATGCATACATTTAAATTGCTACCCTATATTCAATGACTTAATTAATAAGAGCAAATAATAAGCTGTACTTCATAAATACCACGTAAATTGTAGTAAAAAATTTCCCCCATGTAGATTTAAAAATTTAAAGTATAGGTTTTTTATTAACTACAATGACGCCATTTTCAGTGCTTCTTCATAAATGTGCTCTCTACAGAATAAAAGCAATGCAAAATCTGACTATTATTTCAATTTTGGAAAAAAAAGTGGTATATATTCCCCAGTTAACATATTAAAGTATAATAAAATGCAAAAGATTAACATAAAAATGTAATATTAAATAACAGAAACATAACAGATTAATGTAACCACTAAACAAGTAATAACTCATTCTTCAAAAATTTCGTATTACTTTTTCAGTATTTAATTTTAAATAAATAATAACGAGATACTATGTGACAGATACATTATTCAATATATTAGACACTATTATAGATATTACAGGTATACCATATTCTGCAGAATATTTGGAAATTCCAAGGAAAAGAACAACGAAAATCATTCTAAAAATTTTAGATATGTTATTCTTTTAATAGAATGTTTATTATTCGATTTTTTTTTGATAAGCAGAATTAAATTATCAATCGATACGTGCACAAGCGAGGTATCGATTATTTGTTAGATTTAGTTAAACTCTACATTTTAATAGAAAAAATAGAAGACATATCATTTATTTCTCTTTTTAAACTTCGATTTAATTCAGAACATCGATTAATCGATAGTAACGCAATCATTAATTCATAGCATTTCAGCGAAAATGCAATCACCAGGGAAAGGGAAAAAGAACCTTTTTCAGCTATTGTTAAGCGGACATCTAGACAACATCATTCTCCAAGGATGTCAAAGTATGTTATTGGATAATGGTCCACGTATCAATTCTCTTTGGAGACTACAGTTTAAGTAAGGAATAAGGTAACATAAAAAGGAATGTTTAAGTGTTTATCAGCATTCCAGACGCTTTCATTAACCAATCAGAGTCGCTACAAATTAACATAATGAGAAATAGCCGAAAAAATTCAATACAATTACTTGCGGAGTATAAATAATTGTCGTTGGAACCTAAAAGTCCGTATAAGATTTGTCGTATTTTCGAGAAACTCTTCTTGAGAAAAAAGTGACCGCAAAAATCATGTATATTGAATCACACTTAAAAATGTTAACGTTTGTTTAATAAAAATTAAGTTACAATTTAACTTCTACCAACTGGGACATGTTAAATTAATTTAATGTCTATTATTTAGGCATTTTTCTCCTTTATGCTCAATTTTTCACATGTAGACTATAAGAATTTATTTCAGTGAAGTTTTATATATTTTCTATAACTATATACATATTTTTTTATTGTATTTCTAGGAAACTTCTTAAATCTCTTATATACGTTTCTGAAGGGCAAAAAGAAAATGGATTTTTGGAGGTCATTTAAAAAGCAGAAATTTGTAAGCCAATAATGCTTTTCTTCATTTGATAGATTTCCGACGGCAACCCAAACAAGCATAGCTCTCGTTTTAAAATTTCCTTTCTTTTTCCTTATCAATGTGGGAGAATTGTCGAATGCTTGTCAGTTAAAATTTCAGGAAAGCTTAATCTACATGACCTGGTCAACTAAAACATAAGACTGCAATTCTTTCTTCTTGTATTATCCTTTAATTGGGTTCGAATGTTTATTTTAAAGTTCAGACAAGGATGTCTGTCAACTTTAGAATAAATGAAGAAAATTGACACTAATATCTAACAAAAGAAAATCCTTTTTTTTAAAAAGATTAAATTAAACTATCTTAGGTAGAAAATGTATTTTTAACTGAATCTATTCTAAAGCAATATTATGAAATATCAGAAAATAAATGAAAAATATTTTCAAAAAAAAACTTGATAACTACTGAGTTTTCTGGTTGTAATTATAATCAGTGTTCACGCGTAAAAACAAGAAATTACTAACGAATTCAAAATTAATCAAAGTCGCTGTAATTATTGAAAGTATTACCTTAACATTATTGATTTTTAAATTTATTCTGTCTATATATATATATATATATATATATATATATATATATATATATATATATATATATATATATATACATATATATATATATATATATATATATATATTCTGTTTGATTTGAAAATTAAATTGAGATAAATTTATCACAATTTAACTTTCAAACCTTAAGTTCATATTCATTTGTTATAAAAATTTTATTTATCAGGAAATTTAATAAAATGCATAATTGCTGCATGTTTTATTTCTCTGATAATATAAATTGACATTCTTATCTAAAGTTGGATTGTTGATTCTTCTCATATATTTCAATTATTTTCACTGCTATCATTTTTTAAATTTTATATCAATTGCTTTTATATAAAATTCAAAAGCAGTAATAGTCCATAAGTTTTCTCCAGATTTAAAAATGGACGAACACAAACATTACTCTAAGCCTTACTTAAGGTGTGATCTTTCTTGTAAAAACTAAAATTTATTTTTACTATGATTTTTGTTTTCTCATAATCAAGCATAACACTTTCATACCTAAATAAATGGGAACTTTTTATTATTATTATTATTATTTTGGAAAATTTTTTTATAAATCACATACTCAATCATAATAATAAAAACATCAGTGTAATAAATTTAGATAACAACAATCAGAGTGATTTTAAAAAAACTGATTACCTATTATACAACTTTATAAATTTTCACCACAAATAGTTCTTCAGAAGAAGCTCATAGTTTTCAAAAAACATTTATGTAATAACATATTAAATCATAATTATATAGCAAATAGAACTTAAATAACTTATTTTTTGACTTGAGAAAAAGTTGACTAGTCGGAATTTAAACGTGAAGTCCATTCACTAAATACGAGTCTTCAATGATAAAAGAAAATACAATATATAGAAATCATCAAGAAAATGAATTAAAGTGCATAGAAAGAATGAGTAATTATTCATGTAATTATACTGATTTTAAAACTTTATCATGTAGATTTAGCTCAACAAAGCCAAAATTCTAAAACTGAAAGTATTAACAACACACAAGTTTATCATTACAAATATCTTCCCAGTATCTTCTAATTTCCCTCTACTCTTCCTCGCAATCTATTAAATTATGTATGCACTCTTCATGACATCGCCACGCTTAACCCTTATCAAGAAATATCACATCAAGTAACACACCCACGGATCGGAGAAAGGCTATTTTTAAGGCTTGTTTATGCACACAAGATGCCCCTACTTAACAATATACAACGTCAGGAACTCTCTCACGTTGATCGCTCATTTGCATTGCGCTGATCGCCGGCAGAGGGCCAAATTCATGTTGAAACATGTCTTTAAATCCCCCAACGCGGTAATTTGTGCCCGAGGATAAAATAAAGGCTTGACCCTCATGTAAATTAAGTGCCTTACTGGGTAATTTAAAATTGACCCTGGAACAAACGGCTGCTGAATGTATCCATTTAATTAGGTCTTGATCCGGGGTGATAAATTTGAATTTACGTCAAATTTAGAGGCTCGAACTTAAAAAATGATGCAATTTGTCCATATTGATTGGATCAAGGATTAAATTCAAATATTTAGAATATAAAATAACAAATGATGGCTTTGTTTGAAGAATAGATTCAGACTTCTAAATTATGTACTTCATTCAGTTTTAATTATACAAAACAGATTTGATTGTTAAATTTATTTACCCTATGTTATATGTTAAATTTGTCAGATCTAGTATAATGATGTAAATTCACAATTATTCTAAAACAGATGATAAGGAAAATTGCTATACTAGTGGAATAGACAAAATACGAATAACTAACTCAATTTTCAAAGAACATGTTAAATGTGAGCAATTAATATATAGTGAAGTGCGCATGAGTATTATTAATATTGAACTCTAATGAAGTATATATATTTGTCAACAGCAATAAAAAAAGCTTCGTCAAATCTACATTCCTTAATAATAAGAAATTTTAATTAATAAAATGAGAAAAGATACAACTATATTTTCCTAATTAATTTCTTTTAATATAATCTAATAAATCATATCAGCTACAAGTTTAGCCTAGGTAAAACAAATGATTAATCAAAATTAAAATACAAAAACTATTTGTCGTGCCACAGTTTTGATTACGGATAAAAAGCTATACTTGCAAAATATATTGCATATAGAAATATATATTATTTTGTATATAATATATTTTTCTTTAACTAATATTAAACCTACATTTACTAAAAAGATGTGCACAGATAAGATTTTTTAACGAATTCCAAAATAAGTAGCACAATATATGTTACAGCATATTGTTTCTTCAAAATTTAATTTAGTATGGAACATATTTTCCCGAAATAAATAGTCTTTTTACAGTACGACAGATGTAACTAGTTTTTTTTTTTTCGAAGATTTTCAATACGTCCGGGAATTGTGACTCATAGTGTGTGTGTGTGTGTGAGAGAGAGAGAGAGAGAGAATACTTTAGTATGTTTGTTGATACTGCATATAAAAATAAAAGGTATTCAGAAATAATTGAGCTAATCAATTTAGATAATCATCTATATAATTTATTGATGTAAGCTTTTTTGGTTGATGGAAAAGACAATGCAATGAGCCTTATGCTACTCAGACTTAATCATATAATTATATATATATATATATATATATATATATATATATATATATATATATATATATATATATATATATATATATATATATATAGAAAGAGAGAGAAGAACAAAGAATTTTTAATTCGGATATTTGAACATGTCTTCAATTGTTGGGAATAAAATATTCTGCTCATGCCACAAATACCGATAAACTTGCCTGATCATGTTTCATGAAAAATCTAAGACTTGCCATCGGTCATGTATAACTGATAAACCATAAGGTGGGAGCTTATATCCCTAATTGAGTCTGTATTCTTTGGCCAAAGCGATGAGTTCCAAAGCACTTTTTATGGTTTTCACTTGCGACGACTTTACAAACGCTATATTTGAGTTGAATAAAAAAAATTGAGTAAAATTATTGGGTTGCTAGAAGGCTCATGTCTGATGTCGCCACGGCCTGGCGTAGGTAGAAGAACGTATGTTGTATGCATAAATGTCAGCACCATCTGTTATAAGTATTGCTGTAAAATTTCAAACTTATATTATAAATTGTGCTATGAGTTCGCTTAGAAAGTCTTGCTATAAACAATGATAAGAAGATGGTTTATAGGTAAAAATATTTTAGATGATCCTTGTTTACACAATAACAATTTTATAATTCCTGTAACCCTTCTAAATATACCCGAATTCCGGCTTGTTTAACAAAATTAAAGTAATTATTGCAATTTTTGTATTCCTTTGTTCATATATTAGAGAGGAAGCATTGTATATGTCTATTAGTTGAATTTACTGGCATAAATCCGCAAATACTTTAATGACAAAATCAACATACTAAATTTAAGAGACATAAGCAGGGTTCTTCTATCCAACAAACATCAGGAAATGAAATTCCCCTCAATAACACCAAGCTGCTCATTAAGAAAAAGATGAAGAACATTGCCTTAAGTCAATTCTCAGAGATACACTAACAAGACCTGGTGGAATAATCTTCAATTTATCCCTAAGTTGTCTAAAGGCAGGGCTGTTGCCGAGTTTCGTTTGGCCACCGGGCATGGCTGCTTTCTTCAACACCTGTGTAGAACCAACAACATAGTCCAAGAACCTTTCTTCAGGCTCTGCGATCTTCGGGAGGAGATGGACGTACACCACCTTCGTCGCAGTCCAGCAGTATCCGGACCTTCCTTGTGCGATCGCTACTGGCGTGCTCGAGACATCCTCAGCGCTTTTGGACTTTTCTGTGTTCACTTGTCTACTTATTCTTTCTGTATTTGTGGCACAGTGGTCTTTGTAAACGCCGCCACATTGTAAATAAAAATAAATTTAAGAGACCTAATTTCAGAAATGTAAAAATAAATAACTTATAATATTAGTATAGTAATTTTTATCAAAAGTTTTATATCTTGAAAAGCAATAATGAACAGGATAATTTATCTCTATTAATGTAAAATTTTGGTTCTTGAAAATTGCTTAAGCTTCGTACCTGTCCACTAATTAAATTTATTTTTAGAAAATAAAATAAATCTGAAAGAATTTTAATTTAAAATGTTTTCAGACTTTTTTTTCATGACATACAAAATTAAATCCTACGTACTAAATTCGAGGTACCTAAAAGAAATAACTTGAAAACATTCCAGGTAATTAGCAAAATAGTATTTTCATTATTAAAACATTTCACTTTGTAAAACGGCAAGCAAAAGAGAAAGTAAGCTCATTGATCTCACAAACGCCAACGTCATTCGGAAATTTGTGTTTATTTGTCAACTTATTTGAATTTACTTTTTAACTTGCTTGATACATTTTTAAGAGATAAAAATCCTTTAAAAGAATAAAATCAAACACACTAAGTTCAAACGACAGAAATTCGTTACACATAAAGCTGGATGAATCACAGTGGAACAGACTTCTGTGATTGAATGGCTTCACTTTGTAGAATGGTAAGTGACAAGAAAAGCAAACGCATCCATCTCAATATAACCGATCTTTTCCCTGGTTTGGATAAAATTTGATTCAACGAAAGTAAAAAAAAATACAGAAGCATCGATCACAGTAAGTTTCCCGACACGATATTTCATTCTTCCACTTGCTTGAGGAAAAAGCAAACAGTGTGTGCTATTCATCAGCATCTAAAACAGCAGCAAAATGGCAGAGAATCATAAATTCAGCACTCCCCCGCGTGGCATATCTGCATACCGATCTCATCGGCGTTTCCAGGTATAACAGAGGACCTATTTTATTCTTGCTTACTTGCGCCTTGTGTGTGCAACTCGTTCATCACTCCTAACGACACGAGATCTTTTTTATGGGTTCCACTCCCTGTATTTCCTGGAAGTTTTTCTTTTCGCAGATCCCTTTGACTGGACCTGTTTCATTCTAGGTGATTGCGACGAAATCTATGGCCGGAAACTTATTTTTTTCCTTACTGGGATAGTCAATAGATCTTTTTTTTTAAGACCATGGTTTTGATTTTTCTGGAAAATTTCAGGTAAGACAAACTGGAAACTCAATCAGCAAGAAAATCTAAGGTAAATATTAAAATAACTGAAGATATAGAGGGAAATTTTATTTTTAAGAACCACACATACGCAGTATTTATAAAAAATAACAAGTCTATTAAGAGTATCTGACACTTTACTGGTTATAAAATCATTAAACAATGCAGATATAAACCAACGTATGATATTTGTAAAATAATTTATACATTTTTTCACGGTGTAAAGGTCATCAAACTATGTTTTTTTTTTATCATTTTTTTGAATGGCTGTTTTTGTTAACATATTAATTAAAGACAATTTCATTTTCAAGTGTGAATATTTGGCACAGATGCTGTATAATCCAGGATGTCAAATTCTGAGTTTTGTGAATTTTTTGGTAGATTTTCTTATGTATCTGACTACCTGGTTTTTATTACGTCATATAAGATGCTCATATAAGAATTATGTGGAAAAGTATATTTTGGTAACCCTTGTATTTATTCGTCATCGCGCACGTCACAATACGCCATCCTAGCAACATTTCTTCATCGCCAAAAAAATTCAGAATTTGGCCTCCTGCATAATACGGCATCTGTGCCGAATATTTTCTTCATCGTTTGCGTTGACGATTTTACAGGAATATCGATTACATCAGATTTCTTAGTTGCTCATATCATCTGATTTTTTTAACACATCGGGACTGTTATATATTAAGCGTTCATAAAAATCATTGAAAAAGAAAACAACAGAAATCATATTATATATTAATACACCTTTTCTTAACCTAATGATAAGTAGTCAATATTGTACAGTTTTTAAAGATTCTTTTTTGTTTTAAATATAATTGGAGTTTCTTATTAATATATAATAAACACAATTATTTAAATTCAACTGATTGTAAGTCGAAGTCAATTAATAATCGAGATTAATACTTTTTAAATTTTTGACACTACAGCAAAAAAATATATACATTTTATAAAACATGAAAAATTTACTTATTCCTTTTCCCAAATACAGAAAAAAAAAGAAAATTTCTGATTCTTAATTACTTGTAAAAGGGAATAAATATATTCATATTATACTTAACATTCTTGTACGAAAATATATTAAGGGAATTTTTAATTATGAAATTAAAAAAGATTGGATTATCCAGAAAAGCTTCCTATAGGGTATAGATAAACTCTTAATTTTATTTTCAATAGCTCCAACATTTTATTCCACATTATTATGTTACTCAATATCCAATAAAAATATCGAGTGACAATAAAAACACTGTTAATATATTATCTTTCGATAGTTATTAATAATAATTTATTATAAGATTTTCCATTGGGTGTTATTTTTCTTTTATATAAATAAAATCCTTCTAAGATTATAGTTGTAAGTATTATGTTCAGAAATCGAAACATACCAGAGTATTATTAGGCTTCGCAAAATGCTCCTCCCATATAACTTCAAAGTGACAATTTTAATTAGGAAATTAAGTGCTGAATGATTTATATAAAAAATTTACTGAATGACAATTAAATTAATATAAGCTAATACATACATAACTGTGTGGGGAGACCCCGCACTGTACCTTAAGGCATTAAAACTGTGTTTACAAACAGGTAACAAGTAGTTACAATGCATTTTAAAGGACTTTAAGCCCTGTTAAAAATCAGGCAACAGCATCAAATAATTTCTCTCATTTAAAAACAAAATTTAACATAATGACACATATAACAATCAGTGAAGAATATTAGCTAATGAACAAATCCGTACTCTAATATTCATTTATTAATTTTCTTGTCAAAACGCAGTTATTCAAACAATTTATTTCCCCCTAACATTAACTGTATGAAAATATGATACTCATTCCAATAAAGGAATATGTCATTATATTGCAAAATGAGTGATAAACATAAAACCGCTTTTATATTCTATAAATCCTATAACAGATTATTTTCTTTGGAAGATAATGTATTATTATGTGTTAAAAAAGTTTTTTTTATTTTATTGGACTCTCAGGAAAATTATGGGACTAACTTTTTTTTTAATTTCTATTATCTTAACTTTAATTAACGTGTAACAATGGATATTTAAATTCTAATTTTGCTAACACATAAATTTTATTCATGTGAAAAATAAAAATCGGTAATATTTTTGTAAAAACAATCCTGTTTATATATATATATATATATATATATATATATATATATATATATATATATATATATATATATATATATATATATATATATATATATATATATATATATATATTGTTTGTATATATATGTATTCAAATATTTTCATTTGTATACATAGTTGCTGCACGATTTATATATATACATATATTGTGAAGTTCTCCTGCCAAAGAGATCCTTAATAATGTATCACAGCCTCAGTGTAATTGAATTTATACTAATTTTAATTGCATAATAGTTAAAAGGATATTTGTCATAACTCCCTCGTGAGTTTAATAAAGCCTTTCGTTCTGCTCCCAACTCACGTGTCGCTGATCACGCTCCCACAACTCCCAGGCGGGCAAGGGGTCTGCCGCACCATTAATAAGATTTGTAACGCCCACTTCAGCGTTGCTTCCTCTTTGATGTAAATCAAACTGCACTTTTTTTTATGTGTTCTCTCCTCTTAATTCCATACTCCACGGTCACCCAAGACGACCCTGCCATCATTATGCCTTTAATTATCCCACCCATTTTCTGCGAGCTCATCAATCCACTGAGAAAGGCAAGAACAGCACGGTTACAGTGAGCGTATTCCTGTTTATTTTTGTTCCTCGTCTCATTAGTATTTTTAAAACAATGCGGCTCTAAAACAGGAAAACGAAACAAGTAGAGAATTGTTTTTTTAAAGCAATAATGAGATAGATCGATGAATGATAGCTCTCAAAAAATGTATCCATTATGTGTGAATTAGGCCAAAATACAGCAACATGTGTGTATGAACAGCCCATGTAATATAGAAAGTCACGGGACACTAATTCATGACTTTTCTCATTTGACACAAACTCTTTACAATGTACTTCTTTTGTTCGATAAATAAACGACCCTTTAATATGAAATTTGAATGGAATAAATATCTGATTTGGATTATTAACTTCATCTCTTACAGATCAATATACTATCAACTTAAGACCCTATAAAATGTATTTCAATTACATTTGGATGCCTCAAATGTGTTATCTTTTCAGTAATAAGATATTTAAAAACTAAATATTTGAAGAAATAGAAAACTGTGTTCAAAATGCTTAAGTCATATGAGAAGTAACAGTAAGTACATACACATATTACGATTTTTTTTTCCTTCAAAAGTTTTGTCGTCTGTATTTTGCGATAAGCCCTTACATTGAGATATGGTATTAAATTAGCTCCATTGAAAATTGTAGTCATATATTAGAAATATTAAGGATTTTGCATAATTTCATATACTGAGAAAATTTCAGAATATATTTTAAGAATAAATAAATGAAAATAGCAATTACTTATCTCATATTAATTAAATAAATTCAATTTATTCAAATTTAAGTAGGATTATATTATTAAATTTAAGTAGGAAAAAAATAGGATTATATTTTGATACTGTTAAATAACGACGTCCAGTTTTAGCTGTTATGAAAAATAATCAATGATACTTTTAATAATAAGAATTTATATTTATCCATCAGCTTACGAACAGAAATATCAAACATGTCACTCTAAATTATTTAAAATATAATTTTCAGCAATAAAAATTTGTATAAAATCTAAAACTAGATGTATTTGTTCAAATGTTTTTTTTAGCATTTTAGTATACTTTTAAAGAAATATACTTAATTTTCAAAAAAATATTTTTCAGTAACATCATTAATTTTTCAGTGAAAATAAATTTTTAGGAAACAATTTAAAATTTATAGTTACATAAACCTTAACATATATTTATAAAATTAAATCGGAAAAAGGAGCTCAAACATTTCTACACTTTAAACATATAAGAACTTCTGCAATTCAAATAACCTTTAAGAACTTTGCATGCATGGAGAGTTGATAGTATTTTAAAAATCCGGAAATTACTTTTAAAGCAGAAATCGAAGATATATATGCTCGTTTAAAAAATAGATAATCGAAAAAGTAGCCAAGATTGAAGGAAGAATTCGATTGTAAAATGAACTTTGTGTTACATTCACAAAATGTCGTATTTCTACTCTATAATTTGAAAAAGAAATATAATAATTTGTAATACAATTTTCTTCACATTGTTTTTACTGGCACTAGTAAACAATTTACCAACAATATTTTAAATTCATAAAGTTATTTATAAAACAGAATCTTAACTTTATTGCTTTATCAGTTTAACCTATGTACTTTAAGAAATAACACACACACACACACACACACACACACACACACACACACACACACACACATACACACACACACATACACACACACACACATATATATATATATATATATATATATATATATATATATATATATATAATATTAAATAATATTAAAAGTAATATTGTGTATATATTTTTATGCATACAATTTGAAAACTTTCAAAAGAAATTAATAAGTGAATTATAATTGATATAAAATTAATTCAAATTCCCTTCAATTTATTTCAGAGATCACACTTAAAAATGTAAACATTTAATCTGGCCATCATCAATGCATAATCGAATAATCACTGATCGATATATCGCGCGCGTCTGATAACTATCACACAAAACAGCTTTAGACATAAGTGCCGTATAATCCATGATTCCTTTTCTCCATAATTCTTATAGGTATCTATATGTATGACGTCATAAAAACGAGGTTGCCAGATATATAAGAAATTCCGCCAAAAAATCGCCAATCTCAGAATTTGGCATCCTGTATTATACGGCACCTGTGTCCAGCTTCGACTCCTATTCGGCAAATAGTATATCAATGTCGAAATGAAATTTAAAAACACTAATAAATAATTTTTTGCTTACGAATTATTTTTTAATTGTCAAGAAAATTCAAATATATGATTTATCAATTAAATTCTGGTGTAATTGAGTTCAAGTGTAATTAAAAATGAAAAAGCACTGTGCTGCCAGATATACTGTGTTAATATTTCGCTTCAATTCAAATGAAGTAAAAAAAATGCAAAAGCATGAGAATAAAAACTAAATGAGCCAATTATTAATTATCGTTGGCAACAATATATTTACTATTTTTTAAAAGTATATCTAATTAAAATACATGCATTCTGTTAGTATATTTATACTCGAAATCAAAAATATTTAAGTTTTTATGAAACAACGAAAAAGATTTCTTTTTTAATTTCTTTACATTATTACAAAATTTTAAATTAATTTTGCTCTATCTAAAATTCAAAAAATTATATATTTTTTAAATTTTAAAAATGCTTTAGCTTTTTTAAACACAATTGAATTAGTAAATAATATTAGCACTGCGAAAATCGACAGAGATTTTTCAGAAATTAAAAATTTATATAACACATATAAAGAATAAACGTTAAAAAAGTGCACAAATATTTATTTAGTACCAACTTGTAAAATAAACATAACCTGTCTTTGTTACAAACCGAAAAAATTACTGTTTAAATTTCTTAATTGGCTTAAAAATGAAAGACGCTAGAATTTGTCGAATGACAAGCAAATATCGTAAAATCAAACAATATTTGTCACATAGTAAAGGAAAATTCAACAAACATCCGTTTTTTTTTTTTTTTTTTACCTCGAGTATCATTTTTCAGATTATTGAATTAAAGTATTCCCTCGATAAGCCAAATTTTCCTGGATTCCTCAAATACAGTTTGCATTAGTGATTTTGTTGAGTTCCAAATTGATAAACTATAAAGACAAACGAATTCCCTCGACGATACAGTAGCTTCTTTATTCGTTTTATAAAATTTGAATCTACAGCAAAATAGATTTCAACATTTTATTCTTTGCCATACTCTTTATGATATGTTGATCATGGCATGTTCACTCTGTCTAGGGAATACTATGTGTATTTTCATATTTATTTTGTGAAGAAAATGTATTATATTTTTAATCATATTTATTATAATAGCTGCAGTTTACATTTAAAAGACAATACTTTAGATAATTTTCCCCTCATTTATGGTATAATTTTTAAAAAGATTTACACTATTTGCTCATAAAAATAATTTTTCCTGTTATTTAGCATTAAAGAAAATTGAAATTAAAATTTACTTAAATTTATATCGCGAGTATCTTGACACAAATTTATATCCGGAGCATCTTGAAGCATTATAGACTAATAAATTTGTAAATATATTGAATCAGTGAAAAAATTTTAAAATACAAATTGTTCTTATGGCCTATAATCCTATGTTAAAATCAATATTTATTAGAAATAATAAATAACAATATACATAAATTTACTATGTAAATAATAACTTTATTTATGTAAAATAAAAATTGCGTATATTGTGTTAGTTTAATCAAATCGAAGTTAAACAAAAGTGAAACATTAAATTTAGATGACACTGATTTTAAATATGAATAAAAAGTACCCAATTTCTTTTGAGAATCCAGAATTAATTCACCAATGTTTTTTTTAATTTTTCCTTTAAACTATTTTATTAATCTTATATTCAAATTTAAACTTTCACGTTAATCGCAAATTAATTTTTACGTTAGATAAAAAAATAAATTTTTTAAATAGAGTTGAATCGTGGATCATCCTTTTTCTTTTTAAAAGAAAATATTTTCAGCAATTTAACGAAAAACAGTTAGTGACATAAGAGCTTAATGAATGTACTAGGCAGAAAAAACAAAGATAAGCAAAGAGAACCATAAAAAAGGAATAAAATTTAAAAAAGGACAAATATTTATCTTTACTATCATCAATTGTTTAACTACTTTAAATATTTCTATACATATTCTATTAATAAGGACTACTTTATAATACAAGATATTAGAAATAATATTGCCTGGCAGCTTGATTGGGTCAATTAAAAAGAATTCATATGATTATAATTGAACTTTAAATGAAGTCATAAATGGTACTTTGCCATCTCGTGTTTTGATTCATATGAGGAAGCCTATATCTTAATTACTTCATACTAATATCATTTTGAAAATCTTATCTTCAGGTATTTTCTCACAATTACACTACTTACTTGTGCATAATAGCAAATTTTGATGTTAATTACGATGCCAAAGAACAAATTAAAATAATTATTACCATCTACTTCTTAGGATACTTTATTTTTATCTGCTTACCACAATAATACCATTAAGAGAATGTGCTGTTAATTTATAAATTTTATTTAATTCTAAAAACTATATTCTTTACGATTAAAAATTATGTTTTTTTTATAATAGCTAAGCACACTTCCTCTCAAAAATCCATGAAAAATTTTTCTGTCAACTAATGTATTTTCTCTTTTAGCTTTCCATGCGTCTTTACTATAGAGTTTACCCTATACATTTCATTTATGGGACTTTTAACTTCAAATTTACCATTTGACTGATGAGATTTTTATCTTAGACAACGATTGCTTAAAATTTCTCCATTAAATACTATTAAATTCGAATCATTGTACAAATAGAGTAATTACACTGCCTTTCTTCAAGAACTTGATTCTGAAAATATGATTTTCACTACAAATTCAATCAAACTTACTGATGGCGATTATAGCCTATTTAACAATAAGAGAGCAATTAGAACCAGTGGGAAACAATCAGCAATTGCTCAATGTTCTAGACTTTTTTCCATTATTTAAATGAAGACAGTGATTCGTAACGAACTTAAGAAGTCGTTATCAAGTCCAGCGAAAAATAAAACTTGAATAAGAAAGGAAGATGTGCAGTTAAATATCTCAAAAACATAAAGAAAAGTCATTAGCATAAATGGAGACAGGACGTTTTCAAGACATTTGAGTAAATAACATTTTGTGTCTTGATTTCGGTGGATTGAAGTGGGCATTAAAACGCCTCATATTTTAACGGTTTAAGAGAAAAAATGGCCATTTATAAGTTTTCCAAAAAAAAAAAAATACCATATTTAACAGTTTTGATAAAATAAACAGCTACCGCTCAAACTAGATATCTTTCACTAACACAGTTCTAAATTAAAAATTTAAATCCTATAATTAACCATTCCTTAAAAACTTTTCAACGTATGTGTGTGTTTGCTGTATTTAAAACATTAGTAAATGTATAAATCTGTTATGACTGGGATGTAAGTCTTTTGTAACTGCATTGTTTAATTTGTTATAAAAATATTTAAGCCTTTGCCTCACATATAATTACTTTATGTTTTATATATTAAGTTAAGTTACATATATTTATATTAGTTAAGTTAATCCTCACAAATATAAATTTAAAATAAATAATTACTTTATTTATCTTACATTTATATTAAAAAAATGAATAGTAATTTGTTGTTAAAAATAAATTAAGCAGATTGAATATTACAAGTGGATGACTACTAGTCCAAAAGAGAATTGATAATTTCACAGATATAAAAAAACTACTTCCATCTTAAGAACTAACGGAATAATTTCCTTAATGGAAGTAAAGTTTCAGAAGAGTTAGGCATTTTACGACACAATATCTTAGATTCATTATCTTCCTATTAAAAGGACTTTCAAATTAGTTAACATAACTTCACATAATTAATATTAATACATATAGGAACTTTATAGGTCTGTAATTCCTTACCAGACATACTTATAGTTAAACATACGTTCCGAGCATTAGGTTATGTGATTAATTGTTTTTTAATAATTTATATAAATATAGATTAAAAAAATTATTTTTGTACCACCGACTGTTTTATAAAAAATATTACAAAGTTAAACAAAATTGTAATTTATATCCTTTGGAAAATTTAAAACTCTAAGTAGATTAAGTAATTTTCTTTTCTCTTACAATTCAAAGCACAACAATGAATTATTAAAAAATGAAAATAAAAAATAGCTGTTTAAAATATTTAGTGAACCACAATACTCTATCGACATTTAAAATAGTTCTTTTATTTTAAAGCTGAAGTTAATAAATCAAATGTGCGGATTAAGAAGGTTGAAATTTCTTACCCATTAAACAGTTTGGAAATTTAAAGTTTGGAAGATGACTGCTGGAATATCAGAAAGTATAGATGAATATTTTATTTCTTTTTTCAACATATTGAATGTCTCATCTAATTTAAAAATTATTCGAATTTAATGTTATCTGTAAATGAGAAAATTTAAGGATTTATCGAAAGAGAGAGAGGAAAAAATAAGGAATTAAGTTTTACAGATGATCGATTGGTATTCAACAACGAAATAAATCTATTCTTTTCAAAGAAATTGAAACCCAGAATACCAAGAGGAAAAAGAAACACTAATTATTTTAAAAAAAGCTCAATTAAAATTGGTTTAACTGAAATTTTAATGCAGCTTTTGTTTTGAAGAAAACTTAGTCATTGTTACATTAAATTCGTGTTATATTGTGCGAGCTACTTCATGTGTGTGACCTAGATCCTACAACATGAACATTTATTTTACCAGGATTCTAAAGCAAAGAAGAAATATTTAAATCTATATTCATCCAGAATTTCCTCAATTATTATATCAAGTATCAGAAAACATAATGACTGAATTGCAAAACACACAAAAAGTTATTTCCTTGAATGAAATAGAATTTGTTTCGCGTGTAAAATTGGAGAAAATATCAAAGCGAACAGTTTTTCAACACATACATTGTTCTACATAAAGAACAATTATAGCACTATTATGCTTTAAATTATAGTGCTATGAAAAAAAGTTATAAGGTCGGATAAATATTATAAATCCTTTTATTACTTCCAAAATCAAGGATTACAGTAAAAGTCAACTGAAAAGATTTTCTCTCATTTCAGTTTCTTTGCCAATTCAAAGATTCATTTTTTGTCTTTTAAAAAGCTCAATTTTTAACATTAACCAATTCATTTAGAATATTATATTGTTCAATATGAAACATCAATGATAAGAATTTTATGTATTAGAGATTAGAGAAATGCATATAGTAAAATAAATAAACTACAATTCCTTTTCTTACGTCTAAAATCATTAAACAGAATGAAGATTGACAGCACTATGATATATATATATATATATATATATATATATATATATATATATATATATATATATATATATATATATATATATATATATATATATATATATATATATATATATATATTGTTCTCTATGAAATGACAATTATGGGAATATCATCTCTTGATGAACATTCCAAGGATATCCTTTGGTGAACGAACCCTAAGAATATAATTCCTAAATTGTTTGTTCTCGAATAAATTAAAATTCTCACTCTTACATCTAAAGTCCTGAAATAGAATGAAAGTTTATTGGTGAACACCTATATGACATATATTTTCAAAATGAAATGCGACTGTCTGGAATATTAAACGAATAAATTCCAAAGATATTCCTTGGTGAATAGTCAAAAGAATATTGGTTAGTTGTTATTTGTTCGGATAAACTAAGATTTCTTTTCTTCCCTGCAAAGTAATGAAATGGTGATGATTGTAGAAAGTAAAGTAATGATTAGTACAAAGTAAATTAATGATTGGTACAAGGTAAACTAATTATTGGTAAAGTAAACTAATGATTGGTACAAAGTAGAGTAATGGTTAGTAAAGTCGTATGACATATTTTCCATCATATAATGCCAATGACAGGAATATTATTCTATGATGTGAAAATTATAAGGATATTATCCCTTGGTGAATAAGTCAAGAGAGCATTATCCCTTTCTTATTCGTTTAGTTAAAATACATTTCCTTTTTTCTCAATTCAAATCATAAAATAGTACGAAAGATTTTAGTTGGATAGCTGTATGATATGAGTTATTCGGAATTAAATACCACAGTTAGGAATGTCTTCTCCTGGTGATCGTTTCAATCACAAAGTTAACTGCAATAATTAAAAAGAACACCTCTTCACTTAAAATTGATATTAATAACTTTACTCCATAGATTGATGACAGACAATTTTCAATAAGAAGGACAGTTTTAAGTACTACATCTATAAAATCTAGAACAAAATTTGAATCTTTGGACTTCAAAGAAAATCGTCTGAATAATAGAATATGAGATCGAAAATAGTAAATTGTTTATGAGACACACTTTAAAGTTTTTGTTTTGCTTTGTTTATAATATTGGGAAGCATCTTACTTATAATTATTTTATAATTTATTTTACTATCGTTTTGAAACAGTTTTTATAACTTTCAATAATGTTTGAGAATCTAAAGCTTGAAAATCTTTCCGAGTTGGCGAACGTTGAGCACAAGAAATTCATAAGCGTCACTATAACAAAGTTATGATGATTTTTAATTTTAGCCAACATTTTATTAAATGCTAAACTATAGTGTGTCCGTAAAAGAATGTCCGGGTTTCAAATTGTAATAGTATCAGCTGTAATCGTTCGACAGTTGTGGTTGAAAGTGACGAATAAAGAATAACTCCAACAGTTCGCTACATCATTTTCACAGTTGCAGCATCATCTATTGAAAATGGCGACTTCTGAGCGTAAAGCGTTTTGTGTTCTACAATTTGCTAAGAGTGATTCGGTAATTGCCGTTCAACGTGCGTTCCGATTAAAGTTTAAATGCTATCCCCCATGTGACAAAAATATCCGCCGATGGTACCCACAATTCGAAACGACCGGATGTCTTTGTAAAGGTAAAAGCCCGGGAAGACCCAAAGTTTATATAGAGAATGTGGAACGTGTCGAATAATCTTACCGTCGTAGTCCGCAGAAATCTGTTCGGAAAGCGAGTCGTGAATTGCAGTTGCCAAGGACGACAGTCTGGACGATTTTTTAAAAAAATTTACACTTGCGTCCATACTGATTACAGTTAGTACAGCAATTAAAGCCAAATGATTGTGCAGTACGATTTCGTTTTGCATGTGAAGTTCTTGAACGGCACAATGGCTTTCTGCATTATGTTGTGTTCAGTGATGAGTCGACGCTTCATACAAGTGGGAAGGTAAATACCCATAATGTTCGTATATGTGGTTCAGAAAATCCTCATCAACTTGTACAACACGACAGAGATTCTCCAAAAATAAACGTTTTCTGTGCTGTTTCACGACAAGTGTAAGGACCATTTTTTTTCCAGGAAGCTACAGTAACAGGGGTTTCTTATCTGGATATGCTACAACAATGGCTCTTTCACCAATTAGTAGAAAGTGAACCTGCAAATTTTATTTGGCAACAAGATGGAGCCCCTCCTCATCGGAGTCTCTTCGTGCGAGATTGGTTAAACGTCGAAGTCCCTGACCGTTGGATTGGGCGACACGATTCAGACGACAGAGTTCTGTTACCCTGGCTGCCTCGTTCATTTGACGTGGCTTGTGATTTCTTCCTTTGGGGCTTCGTAAAAGATTGGGTCTACGTTCCACCCCTACCCCACGATTTACCAACCTTGAAAGATAGAATTGCACAGGCTGTTGCTTCTGTTACCCCGCACTTGCTGCAGACAGTATGGGAAGAATTGCATTTTCGTTTGGATGTGTGCCGTATCACTAAAGGCGTAAACATTGAGCACTTATAGGAAAAACTAGGATAGTTCATGTATGATTCATAGTTCCTTCAATTTCATGTATGATTTGTTATATTTAGTATAAAATAAACTCTTGTAAAAAATTAAAATTTCAAACTATTTTAGTTTTAAATATAACTGTACATTTCACAAGGAAGTAACAACGATTATTACAATGAAATTTACTTAATGAATTTTGTTTGCATTCATTATTCGTCATCCTTGAAATCAGTTTTAATTGCATAAGAATTTTTTCTACTTAATATTTGTCTTGTTTGATTTTCATTTCATTATTTTAAGTAACCATTTCTAGTACTAAATTATTTGGTGCATAAAACTTGCCCTACATTATTAACATAAACAATAGATTGGTTAAATTATTGTATCCGAATATTAAAACAGAAGCTTTATTAAAGTAAAACTAAATTGATAATTATTAAACACATGCAAAATTTACTGTCTTACAAATCTAGAGGTACACTAACGCATGAAAAATGAAAATCAAAAACAAAACCCCTTTTTTTAAATCATATTAAACATAATTTAACAAGCACTTATTTCCCATGACTCTCATATACTATGCAGTTACTTATAGTTTGTAGACACATAAAAGACGATTTAATTCACAATTCTAATACTAGTTAAAAAAAGAATCTAACTATTTTAATAGTTAAACCTCAAGTAAAGGGATGATATTTTTGTTTCAAAAGTCTTTACTTCAAAATAAATACTTATTTAAATGTTCTCAGCTCATGGAATCTCTGAAGTCATTATATATGCTAAGAAAATTTCAGGGAAGCACTTAGCGGTATTAAGTGAGATAGAAAGTTATTTATCAAAGGGAGCCGGTGCAACAACGCTCTATTCCTCATAAGCTGTAATCCTATTTTCTCAGAATATGAGATGCTTAAGAGGATTAAAAGAATTCAAAATATGCCAAGCAAAAATCTTTTTTTTTTCTCAACTACCTTTAAAAAGAAATAAGTAAAAAAATATTTAAATGAGATGCAGTAAGCGGTTGCATCAGAAATATATTTAACAATTTTTTTGTGTCAAAAACTCGGAAACTATATATTTTCTAAGCAAAAACTTAAAATTTATTTCAACTGCTAAGCATTAAATACTATGTTCAAAAATGAATATGTAACAAATCTTATTAATTTAATTTGCTTTCAGTAAGCTTACAAGAGAAGGTGCGAGATTAAGAAACGTGTAAGAATATTTTGATTATTACAGAAACTAAACACTATTGATAAATAATAAAAATCAAAAATAGTTGTTTCATATATCATAACTTAAATTGTTTACTAGTGAGAAATATGTTTTGTAGGTCACAGTAAATTTAAGGTTATTATTATTATTACTAAGGTTAAAAAATATTTTATTTAATGGAAAAAAATATTATTTTTCAGATACATTTGTTATTTATAAGATAATTTTCTAAGTTAATAAGAAATATAATTTGATATTTTGTTTCTATAAGACATTATCGAAAAACATCTGATTTCGTAGACATAAAAAAGCAGAAAAAATGTTTTTTAAAGACTAAACGAATTTTTGACAAAATTTATTAAATAAAACACGTTCTAAACTGTTTCTATTTTTGTCAGATTACCTTTTGCATATAATCTTGATTACCTTTTGCATTGATGAATTAATCTTCTATAGAAAAATCTTATTCCACTTTTGAATAAGAAATGCTTATCTTTATCGGGAAGCTAAAAGACAAATATTTATCAAAAAGGATATTCTTCTATTTTTTTATTTTGCAAGCGAAAGTGTTAGTCAGTAAGATTTTCAAAGAACTGATTCTATGTTTATAAAAACTTCAGTATTTCGTCTTTAACTTAATATTATACTGAATTTAATGTTTACATCAACTGCGCTCATTATTTTTTAAGAACCGAGGCACACATTATCTGGGTTGATACTGGTATCAAATTATTAATATTTTTCATCATTACCAATATCATTTTCACGAAACTTGAGTAAGAAAAACATTTTATATTATGGAGATTAGGTACTTTATATTTTTCATTATTAATGATGTTCATTCTCAAATAACCTTAATATGCAATAACCTAATGTTGTACTAGAGTATATCTACTTATATAAAAATGTTAGGTACTACTTATATAAAAATCGTTACATCGCATTTTTGTTTCCGTTAAGAAGAAACAAATTATTCCAACAATCATTACAAATCGTTTATCAAGTTTTGTAAAAACATCATGATAATATGTATATATAAACAATATACTGAAAAATAAAAATTACAAAAATATGTAGTTGATCATTGCATGCTTATTGTATTAACCTTAAAGTGATTTAATCCCAATAATTTTTATATAGACTTGTTATTATTTTTCATTAAATTTTATTTTAATCAGAAAAATTTATAATTTTGTTTACGCAACTCTGTGGATAAATTAATTTCTTTCCAATTAACCTGGTAGATAAAATTTTATTAAATAAAATATATGCACTAGACACGCTGATATTTGACTGTACCCGAATTCTGACCTCAAGGCTGGAAAATATATTCAAATTCGCGAGACGATTGAATTACATTTCAATTGCTAAAATTTTCTTAAAAACGAAGCCTTTCTCTTAAAATTAAAAGAAGTAAAATTGCATAAGAGTAATTAAAACAAACTCAATAACTAAATAGCCAATACCAAATCTGTGAAAATTAAATGTGACTAAATCGTATTATCTTATGAATACTTGTCACAACAATTGTTTTATAAACTATGGGAAAGCACTTTTTAAGATTTTATATATGCTTTCTTGTGCATTTCAATACTTTTTACAAGATCAAATAGAATAGAATATTTTGCCACCAGTATATTTGGCGTAGAGAAAAATACAATATATTTTGTCAAAAAAAAGTTTAGAATATTATTCTCGATGATAGTAAAAATATTCAAAATTTATTCTGATTAACATTTGCATTAATTTAGTCTACTTAACATTTAATAAAAATATCTAAAATTTTGCTTGAAAATTAATAAAAATGACCAATAAAATATGATATTATAAGATATAATTAATAGATAATGTAAAAGTGCATAAACCGAAAATATGTTATTAATGACTATTTTTCACACACTTTAATCGTAAAATTTGATGCTATATTGTGTATATCCTAAAAATTAAAAATGGCTGCAAAGTTGTATAACAAAACTATGTTTCACTTTACGAGAGGACTTATACAATCAGCTGTATTTCCATGTCCCATAGAAATTTGAAAACTCCCAATCACATACTCCGACAGGTTGTTGTCGCACCAGCATGCTTCCCTATACCTAACCCTGAGTCAGGGCTCTACCAGTTACATAGAAGCAGCAGGATTAAGTCTTCGTGATTTTGAAGCAGGGACCAAGCATTTATTATAAAACAAATTAAAGACCCCCAATACTTGGCCTGTCTCCCCATGAGGTATCATTTCACTTGGAGGACATTACGATCACGACCAGTTTTAACGTGCCCTAGCCGCTATCAGTGAATACGATGTATCTTCAATAAAGCCGGAATTTGAACTCACTATCTTCCGATAATCAGAATGATGATAATGGGATTTGAACTCACTATCTTCCGATAATGAGAATGACGCCCTAACCAACCAGCCTTCCGCGGCTTTTACCCCTACATGTATACACACAGAAAACAGTGAAACCCTATAGTCGAGAACTCTTTTTATATAATAATTCATTGAAATATAACCTCCTTTTCCCAAATTAAAGCTGACAATTTTTTCACGACTTTTACTACTTTTTACTACTTTTTTATTTTCGGCTACAATAAAATTGGATTGCTTATTTCTTAAAATTTCGTTCCACATTTTCAGTTTTCTTTTTATATCACGACCACCAAAAGAAGATACGTCTTTTATAAATGTTTTACTCATTTGTCAAATGTATTTATGGATTTTGTAATTAATGTAAAAAATATTTGATGATTTCACTTTACCATACATCCATTCGCAAATATTTGCTCAATTATTCTTTGTTTACTTTTATATTATGTATTACTCTACGTGATACATTTTCAAGTCACGCTATGAGATGTCATTTAACAGTCTAAGAAGTATACGCTCCGGCCTTTAATGAAATTCTTGGCTTGTCAAAATAATGTAAGCACTTTCATCAATGATACCTCCCTATTATCAAATATGCAAAAAACATCTTTAATTATAGTATCTGCTTACCTACATATTTAAATTCAATAGTTTTAAAAAAATGATAGAATGCTTTTTTTCGAATATGTATGTTAATAACAATCTAAAACAAATTAGAGCTACTCAATTAAGAAACAAACACAAAATTTCTGAAAGTGCTCAGAGATTCTTAATTTTCTTCTTTGGGAATTCTCTTCAAATGCAAATTCCGGTAAATATCTTGTAAGGGGGGATTAATAGTGGGTCGTAACACATTAAATCTGAAATTACACCGTGTGATTTTATCAAGTTCCAGCAAATACCGCCATTTGCCGAAGAGCATTCATTAAGGCGAATAGTCCACTTCGCTTCAGAAAATCACATTGTCCGATGTACTCGAGGGACAGGTAAGTACGCGTGGTGGGTCCATCATTACCTCATTGGCCTCTATCGGGGTGATGGCCATTAAGGGCCACGCGTGTCCAAATCTCTAAATAATGCACCTCCTTTGCTTCGATGAGCAGATAACGGTAACCGTGGACATCAATATTGGACATCGAAGGAGACGTTCGAAATCGATGGCGAGTGCTTTTGTGGAATCCGATAAAGGAAGCACAATAACGCCTATAATGATCTTCTGTTGGAACCTTCCAAAGTTGTTTGTTCTCGCCTGATCGATGGGAACGACATGAAACAAATTTTGAATGCGTTATTTATCTTGAGAACTGAATTTTTTATTGCTTTCACTTTGATAAACAGCGACATCTATTGGCAAAATAAGCACTGAATACAAAGATATTTATTTCACAGTTAAGCAAGCCAGTAAGAGAAGACTGTTCCCTTTACGAGGTTTAGTAGATTAGACTAAAAATATACAAACTTATTTTTACTAAGACAAAAATGTAGCGCAGAAAATATATTTTGTATACATATTTTACGACAAAAATGTAGTACAAAAAACGAACATTAGCTAAATTTAACTAATTAATGTTAAATTAAAATATTGTGTGAAGCGTCATTTCAATTACATTTTATTGAATTTCGAGAGCATATTTTAAGTTTTCAATTCTATCCAAACAAATTCAAAAACAAAATAGAGTGTTACAATTTGTGTTCTTCATATTTTCCGAAAAATTTAAGTGTTATAAATCAGGATATTCAATTATTATGTTCTCAACTCGCACTTCTTTGCATTAAATATGTTATATATTGCCATTCCAAATAGCGAACAACAAATGGTTATATATTTCCTTAAAGCCCTGCTTGCTGTTAAGCTATTTGTTCAATATGAAATAGAGACCCCTTTCAGGGACTTTACCAGATTATGTACATATAAGTAATTTTGGGAGAACATTTTCTTTGGTGTGATTAGTTTCTTAAAATGTCAGGAAACTCATATAATTTGCTAATCTCCCAAAGTGGTTTATGTGTGTTAAGAGCTCTTCATCCAATTCATCAAATCTCACCATTGTTTGCGGAAGTAATGTCTTTCGCAGTCCAGATTTTATTATAGTTGGCATTTTTCGTCTTTGTTTAACTTGCTAAGCATATAACTCAGCTAATTTAGGAGACTTAATTTACCATTTCACGTACATTACTTTCAGCAAAAGCAACTTCTGAATTTCTTTGTGGAAATAAGTTAGTTGTTTCAAACGCTTTTAATATGTAAGACTTCAATATATAACAATACCGTTAATAAATTGTCAATTTAGCGAAATTCTTAGATAAGAAATTCTAAGGTCTATAAGTCTGAAATCTCTTGTGTTACATGCTTCCTGAAAAAAATTATAAAGTTTTCGAAAGGTAAAATGGTATGGTGATTTTAAAATGAAATAATATTTCATTCAAGTAATAATCGATTCTATTAGAATATACACTGGTTAATGAAGAAAAGGTCTGATAGCTATTATGCGGTAACATAACAATCACATTTAAATTTAAAAGTGTTGATCTGTTTCAAAGAGTTTTTTTAATATATTAATGCACAGTTTCATAGTAGTTTGGTGATAGAACCGAAGTCCCGAGTTCAATTCCAGTCCATCTTGTATCAATGCATTATCAAGAAAATTCCATCGGTTCTTACAGATGACAGGACCATGTTTATGAGTGTAAAGTCAGAGGTTCGATTTCAGCTATTGTTAAAAAATGGCAGATACATATTGCGTTTTAATTTTTTGCTTAACATCAATCGTAATTGTTGCTAAAAAGTTTCTGGTTCCATCGATTACGACAACTGAATAAAGTCCATTACCAATTATTCCCAGAAGTTGATTCTCAATATGTGTTCAAACGCCTTACAGACTTTAGTCTAGCTGACCGTTATGACAATGGCATAGGCTTACTATAGCTTAGAAGCGGGATTCCTTTTTTCAGTATAGGAGATCCCAGGTTGTACCATCTATTGTTGTACAATGGATGATAAAGGCTGCATTCAAGTATTTTTGTATGCACATTTGTCTGAGTAGATACTGGGAAGATTTCATGATTTTTTTTTCTTATGACTCATAAGTACTATTCGATATCCATGACATCTCACAGAAAACGGAAAATTGCAGATATCGAAAAAGGCTTATGACAGCTTCCACTCCCTAGGTTATCCAGAACGGTGTTTCGACTGCATCAATAAGAACTACGACTGCTCTATAGTGTTAAGTTTATTTTGTGAAAGTATAATATATATTTTTACCATTATATATACTTATATATATATATATATATATATATATATATATATATATATATATATATATATATATATATATATATATATATACATATATATATACACAGCTTAAAACAATTAAAGGATATTGCGGTTTTAGGTGGATCTTGTGGCTGGGAAACCTTTTAGCTGATTGGTACGTGGTCGACAGGCGTAGTAGGTTATATGAGAATAAATTACACATGTTTGGCAGAAAAAAATGCATTTTATTGCGCATTTGTGTACAAAAGGAAAAAAACACAATTTGTGCATATGAGAAAAAAAGAATAAGAAAAGGTATTGTCTTCAAAGAAAGTCATAATCAGTAGGGGTATGGTTTCCACGAACAGCCAGCAACGTTGCACACTTTTGAGGCATGGAGACAATGAGGCTATTAACCACGAATTGGGGTATTCTGTCCCACTCTTCCAGAAGAGCTCTTTCCAGTTCTTGGAGAGTTTGTGGGGGTGGTTGGTGGCCAGCAAGTCGTCTTCCTAGAGCGTCCCAAACGTGCTCTATTGGATTCATGTCTGGAGAACAAGCTGACCATTCCATTCTTACGATTCCTTCCTTGAAAAGGAAATTCACCACCAGGTAAGCACGATGAGGCCTGCAGTTATCTTCCATTAAAATGAAGTCATCTCCGATTGCTGCAGCGTTAGGGACATTAATAGGTCTGAGGATCTCATCCCTATATCGGCGACCAGTCAGAGGTCCATCTCGAATGATCTAGAGGTCTGCGCGCCCGTCAATGGAGATGCCACCATACACCAACACTCCTCCACTACCAAATCTGACACTTTCGTGCACGAACGCTGGATTATTTCTACTGCCACGGTCCTTCCAGATGAAAATACGCCTATTATCAAGATGAACAAAAAAACGGGACTCGTTAGAAAAAAGAACATTGCTCCACATTTCTCCTCCATTTCATATGCTCTGTTGCCCACTCCCTGTGGTCGCGACGATGCCTTGATGATAGTTTAACACATACCATAGATCGGCGAGCATACAGACCTACACCATAGAGCCGGTTTCGGACAGTCTAAATTGAAACCATGGTGTCAGCAGCCGAGCGAAGGTGTTGTTGGAGAAGAGTAACGTTCATATTTCGGTGTCTCCGAGTCGTTAACACTAAATAATGATCTTCATTGGGCGTTTTTGCCCGTCTACGACCTTGCCCTGGTCTTCGGCCTGCACTTCCAGGCTCAAAAAATGGTTCCAGATCCTGGAAATCACACTTTGTAACACTCCAATGGCTTGCGCTAATCTGGCTTGAGGTTAGTAGGTTAGAGGGGGCGCTAATCTGCCCCCTTCTAACCTACCAACAACTCTCCAAGCTTCAGAATCGGTCAAATTACTTCGCTGAGACATCGTACTCATCGAAACAAATCAAGTCACTGAATACCGATCATCCTTGTATTCATTGTCTTTTATTCAGTTGAGAGTCAAATTTCATTCACTGCCACTGAAGTGACGTTTTTGACGTCGAACTGAAAATTAGCATACTCCACAGTTTGAAAATAAGAAAATTTTTCATTTGTGATTCTCTTCTTCCCTTTTCAGCAAAAGAAATTTCGTTTATATCTTTATTTTATGTAAAACTTACAATATCCTTATATATATATATATATATATATATATATATATATATATATTAGGTTGGGGAATACGTTCGTAGCGTTTTTACCAGACTTTTATTTAAACAAAAAATAATTATATCAATAAGTTAATCAATTATATATTCGCCGTTGCTGTTTGCAACCTCTTCCCACCTCTAGACCCATTTGTTGATACCGTTCCTCCAAAAATCACCTGGTCTGGTGCTAAAGAAGTTATTGAGCCAGTTTTTAAGGACTTCATGGTGCACTGGGAAATGCTCGAAAAGAATGCCACAGTCAACAAGGAGATCTACATCGCGTGAATGAGGCTATTCGACTGAAAAGACCTGATCGACATGGTCAAACCATACTCCTTCACGACAACGCCAGGCCCCATGTTGCATAAATCGTCAAAGCCGCACTCCAAGAGCTCGAATAGGAGGTCCTTCAAAATCCACCGTATTCTCCGGACTTTGCACCAACCGATTACCTTCTTTTCCGCTCCTTGTCAAACCATATCAAGGGAGGTTTTTAAACAAAGAGGTCTTTAAAAACAGGCTCAACAACTTCTTTGGTACCAGACAAGGCGATTTTTGGCGAAACGGCATCAACAAATGGGTCGAGAGGTGGGAAGAGGTTGTAAACAGCAACGGCGAATATATAATTAATTAACTTATTGATATAATTACTGTTTTTTGTTTAAATAAAAGTCTTTAGTAAAAACGCTACGTACTTATTCCCCAACCTTATATATTATACTTTTATATATGATTATTATTTATAAAAGTAAAGTATAAAAGTGATTATTATTTATAATGATTATTATTTATAAAAGTATAATATATGTTTTATCAACTACGCATTAGATATTGTTCATTTTAAGTTTTAAAAAATGTTTTCACCATAAAATAAATTTCAGAGTCTATTTATCTTTATAAATGGTGATAAGATGAAGCTAAAAACTCTAAAAAAATTTCCTTCAATGACTTCCTGTCAATAAATATATTAAAGACTTTGTTACGAACTTTTAATAACATTGCATTAAATTGCAAACCTGCCATTTAATGTGACGACGTATGGAAATTTAATCTAAAAACAATTGATTCGTGGAATTTTAAGAGGCTTAAGAATCTAGTTTTACTGTGAATATTATTTTTTAAAGCATTAGTTTTTTTATTTCTTATTTATAGATATAATGAATATTTTTGGCCTTAAGAGAAATTTTAAAAAATCTTAATTATTTTCCCAAAAATAAAAGAATGACTTAATAAACTTAATGCATTTATTTAATTAATTGTTCTTACTTCATTTAATAATAAAAATTAAAGAATGAGTAATTAAATTAATACGTTTGAAATTAACAATTTTTGTATTTTTATGTAACTGATAGGAAACTTTTAAATTATTTTTAGCTATGGATTAGAATTGTATAAATATTGAGCGTCACTTTTTCAAATAAACAACCTTTGTTTAGCACTTCCTTTAAACTCTTACAAAGCGAAATGAGTAAAAAAAAATTTTAAAATACATATGAAGACTGAAGCAAAATATAAAACTCCTTTAAGGTTATTTTATCTGTTGTCCCGAACCTAAACTTTAAAATAATAATAATAATTTCATTGCCTTCAAAAATGTAAATTTTCTGAAACAGCAAAAATCCAATTTATACCTCAAATGTAATGACGAAGTTCAATCAATTTTACCAATTTATAACAGATCCAACCCAAATGTAAGGCTCTTACAAATTCATGACTGGGAATTGATTTTGATAATAAGAACTTCGGCGTTATTAACAAACTCCGAAACTAAGTGAAATCTATTCCAATGAATTTATATTGGGATTTTCCTTAACAGGACTTTCCAGCTATAGACACTGCTCCTTCACTCAATTCTTAATGAGGGCAGAGAGAAAGCCTTAAGAGAACGGCGCTCGGTCATCTTCACAAAGTAATAACCTGAAATTGTAGATTAAGGCTTAGCTGGAAGAGTATCACAACTGCTTAATAAAGGAGGATAATATTGTAATTTGTAACACCGCTGTTATCCGTGTTGTTAAGGTGGGAGGGGGCACTATATATATACCGATATGGATTTTAGAGATAATTGGGATAGATGTAATGAAGTTTGATAATTATGATGATGGATAATAGCAGTCAAGTTCTAGATGATTGTCAGCTAGTATTAACGTGAGATTATTGTCACCGGTGAAAGATTAAGTAAAACGTTCAATTAAAGCAATTATCTAATTTATCAAAAAAAATTTAGAACAGCAGCTCTAGTATTTCAACAATATACTGCCTAACACAATCTGTTTGCTATTGGTTTCCTTAAAATGTATGGCAATGATTTAAAGTTATTCACTAAAATTATGTTTTTAACCGCATTAACACATTTAATTTTACAAGTTAAACCCTAAGGATTTCAAAAATTTCGCTGTATCTCTAACATATTATAAATCAAAATTTTTAAGTAAAAAAATAAAAGAAATACATTTTATTAATTATCATGGCATAAATAACGAATGACTAATAATTAATTTAATAAATTAAAATAAACCAAGAAATTATCCTTTATTTAAATTATAACCAAATAACTGTTATAAAAACTAGGAAAATATATTTATAAAATAGTTGCAGGTACTAATAAATTAATGGTTGAATAAAGGACAATTTTTTAACCATAAAATGGTTGTTTCCTTCGTTATAGATGAGATCCTGAGTACGCCACTTTATTACGATTCTCATTGGTTTAAAATATCCATGACGTCAGATAACGTTTCATCCACACGTCATGGTTTGTCACATTATCATGGTTTAGGTTGACATTGCGCGCTATTTCATGTCACCTTTAGTTCGTATTCACGGCACTGTGACAGCCCAGCGTTACGCGGATGATATGTTGCGGCCGGTGACTTCGGGGGTGCCCAATGCCCTTTATCAGCAGGATAATGCCCGACCACACATTGCTCGCATCAGCCAACATGCCCTTCAAGGTGTACAGCTGCTTTTCCTTGCCATAGTGCTGCCAGATCTCTCCCCAGACGAACACGTTTGGGATATTATTAGACGCCATTTGACACTGTCTCATTCAGAAGCCACACTTGGGCAAATGGTTGATAGGGAGTGGAGAGCCGTTCGTACTCTCATTGATTCTGTGCCTAGACGTGTTGCTTCGTGTATCGCCGGTGGTCCTACAACCTATATAGGATGACCTATTTTCTTTGCTTCTTACATTAGCTGTAACAGCAACGACAGATGTTTCTGATATCGAATGCCTTTGCAACTTCAATATTAGCATAAAAAGCTGCTTGAATAAATTAACTACATTTAACACCATTACAGATTTGAAGATAATGCTGATGCCGTTATTTGCAAAACAGTGTCTGATTTCCATACTTTTCTCAGTGACATATTAATGCAAATTATTACAGAGTACTTTTATAAAATATTACAATAATCTTGTTTAGCATTTAAAATGAAATAAAGTATTTATCATTTAATAAAATCAAGCATATATTAGTGAGAAAAAAAACTGTTAACTTTCCTTACAGACTTTCCTCTCTCACTAAATATTTTTAATAAAGTGATTATAAATTTAAATAATATTATAAATATAATATATTTAATCTGATTTATCTGAATTCAACTAATGTTTTTGACATCAAAATTTATTTCAAATTTCATCAAAATTGATTGTAGGACAACATACTACAAATATAATTGAACACCTAGTGTTTTATTTTATTAAGTCCTTCTTTTCCTATAGTTTATTTAATAATATTTTGGAGTATTCATATGTGAGAATGTGTAATTTTCTCTTTTAATACTAAAACTTTCCCACTTTTGTTTTTCCTTAGAAAAATATTCATTAAGATCTTAATAAAAAGTTAAAAATGAAAGAAAGGAAAATTAAATATTCTTGAACTATATTTGCATAATAATTCAACAGGGAAATATAAACCATGTCAAATAATTTAAAGCTGACATCTTTTTTTTTGACAAAATTTTGCTATTATATAAAAGCACCGTTTACTTTAGTTTTGTTGTTGCATATTTCTTTATATTATATCAATTTTGATGCCCGAACAAAAAGGAAATTATAAATATTTTATTATTTCTAAGAAGGTAGATACAAATATGCGCTCTATACAGCTTAAATAATTCTCCCGGGCTCATGTGTACATAACAGTGATATATATATAACATTTTTAATAAACATTTTAGCGTTAAAGTAAACAATGTCCATAGGCTATTCATATGATAAAATCATTTATATTTAAACAAACAAAGAAATAACAATGTCTTAGAATATTTAAACAAGCGAATTATATAAAAAAATTATAGCGCATTCAATTGCATAAAATATGTAAATATTTTCGTATACAAAAACTCTTTCATATTTTGCTTACGAAAGTTTAATAATCCCATTTTCTGTAATTAGATGTTAATACAAGCTTAAATAAATTCAATTTAAAAGTTCGACAACAGATTTTTACAAAAGAAAATATATTACAATATTTTCCTATTTCTTACAAAACAAGAAATAAAAATATAGAGTATGCGACTATATAGCCCCAAGGCATTTTCAAGGTTAGTAAACAAGATTAAGAATAGTCTGGAATAAATTTATAAAAAAAATAAAAGAGAAACACTAACACAGGATCCGGAATAACCTATAAAATAAATGTAATCTAATGAAGTACGAAATTACAAATTAAATTACCGAATTTATACGAAATATTTCGCGCTGACAGGAAAAAACCGTTTTAAGTAAAGAAAATATAACATAAAAGAGTTCTTAATATAAGTTTCAGCTAGAAAAGTGAAGTTCGGATAAAATTTTTATTTTCTGCTTGTAAGTGGTATTTTCGAAAAGGAAAAAAAAACGCCTTTAGCCACTCTAGAATTCGCTGATGGACCTGCATGGTTAATGGAATTAAATTTTTTAATTTTGTTTAATATAGTTCTCATAAAGAGAATGATAAATTAAATAATGCGTGTGTTTGCTTTTAAAGCCCGCAGAGAAAATATGTTGTAGTTGTATAATGCCCGGCTATTAGGATGCTTAACCTTTTAGCTTTATAAAGGGCGAAATGATGTCACCTTATATAGTGGGACACGCAGTGCGTATGTCATAATAGACCCAAAATTGGGTCTTCGTAATTTAGAAGCTGGGACCAAGCAGAAGATCCCGAATGCTTGGCTGCCATTTCCAGAGGTATCATTTCACGTGGAGGACATTGCGACCACTATCAGTTTTAACGTGACCCAGCCGCCATTGATGAACGCGACGGGCCTTCGAGTGGGTCGGGATTCGAATTCACCACTGAGCTATGTTTAAAACTGGAAGTAGTCGCAATGTCCTCCAAGTGAAATGATACCTCTAGGAATGACAGGCCAAATTTTGTAGGCTTTCTGCTTGAGCCCTGCTTTAAAATCATGAAGACTCCACCCTACTGCTTCTATATAACTGGTAGAGCCCAACTTAGGGCTAGATACAAGGAAGCATGCTGGTGCAACAAAAACAACATACGTTTATTGGCTTTAGAAAATAATTGTCTTGTTTTTCTGGCAAAGATAGTATTCATCACTGAACCAGAAAATCATCTTATTCTATAATAAAAGTTTTTTTTATCCTTTATTTAAATTTTAGTTTCTTTTTGTTTGGAACATTAACATATATCTTCTAATCCCCCCCCCCAAAAATTAACATTTTCTGATTAAATGCTTGCCATACAATGACATAAATTAAAGATATTAAATTAAATGATGATTAAATTGTCTTACAAATTCATTTCAAACAAGCAACATTTGAGTACCATGACTCCAGACACAAAATGAGGCTATTAAAGTACTTCCTAACAATTTGACAGTTTAAATAAATAATCATTCAACCAGAAATGTTCCTAATAACCGAACATGAAAAGATTTTGGCAAACTCAACAGTCTCCATTAGTGATAATAGGGTTTAGAGACTTTTTCACGAATTGGTAGTGCCAACTATAATCTATTATGACCTTTTGTCGCCAGACGCTTGCTGTCTCAGAGCAACTTACACTATTTTTTTCTTGATCTTTGACAATTTTGCAAAACATTCTCCAAATAGCATTCTAATTTACGAGGATGCTTCCTTTAATAGATATCTAGTACTCATCAAGAAGTTTGGCACAAAAATACGTTTTCAACATCATAATATATGCTCAGTTTAATTTAATAATTCTTAGTTGTTTTACTACATTTCATATAAATTAAAATTTGATGTCTAAGTGGATTATACTTAGAAGTAATTACTAAGGATTTTCGAAAGTAAATTACTTGTAATGTTCAGATAAGTCAAGGAATAAATTCAAAAATTTACAAATGCAAAAAAGTGATAAAATAATAGTTAAAACTTAATGTTTTGAGAAATATTTTTTCTTAATAATAAATACACACAAGAAAATAACTTTAAACATCGAATATCAAAGTTTGCATAGTAATTAAATATTTTTAACTATTTAACAGAAATATTCATAGTAATTAAATATTTCAGTCCATTACCAAAACAAAAAAATACAATATTATTCTACGTTAAATTTTTAGAGCAAATATAATTCCCAGCTTTCCCAAAGAGCATTTAGACTTCCTTTACTTTAGATATAAAATATTAAACATATTTTATATAAATAAAAGGAAACATTATTTATATCAGTGAATATTTTTTCAGCTGCGCACGCGCGCACACACGCACACAAGTTATATTCTCAAAAATATCTTCCATATACGAAATTTACATTTTTACTGAAATACATAAGAATTACTTATTCATGGGTATTTACATAAAACTGCCATTCTGTATAATTTTTAAAACTTACATCTACATATTTCTTAAAAGTTCTGCATCAGACTACCAGACAAGTTTTATGGCTAAAACAAAATGAATAGGGATAACTTTCTAGGTGGGTAATTTTTTACCTGAGAATTTAGGGAACTATTTTCAAGTTATTTCAAATGATAAAAATGTTTAAATAAATTTCGCACATATTGTCAAAACGAGATTAAGGTAAACTGCGAAAGTAGCTGTTTTGGGAAATTACTTCCCTAAGTAAAAGTAGTGCGATAATGTTGTAACTTTAAGAGAATTTATGGCAGACGATTGCATGGTTAAAAATCTGGGTTATCGTTTGGCTGAAGAGGATTTTAATACTTGGATATAAACGAGTAACGGTTTTTTTTAAGATAATGCACATTTTCTCTCTGATAAGTCAACATAAAATAAAAGGATTAAAATTATAATTAACTGTGAATCTGGGAAATTCATACATTTCGAAATCTATACAATAATAAGGAATAGTTTGTAAGATATTGTTCAAAATATATATGCAACTGCTTTTGAAAACGAAATCAAAACATGGAGCTGGTACATTCAGAATAACGATAAGGCAAAGCAGAAAAACGAAATTAAGGAAAATAACGCAAGTTCTTTAAATGATAGATAAATAAATATAGTGATAAGAAAAATTACATAGACTCGCGTATTAAACTAAGACCTGGAAAGCACTAGATATACAAATCTAGTTTATATTGGGTTAACCGAACATATGTGCAATATAATTGGCTGACGCAATATTTATATAATGGAATGAAATACATATGAAAAATCGAAAACACTAAATGGCCGATAAAACCATTATATTTTTGTATTAGTAATTGCGTCAATTATATTCCAATATTTGACTGAAAATTTCAAATATCGCACAAATAGAAAATCGCATTAAAAGAACTTTTTAAGAAAATTGAGTGCATATATTAAAATTTATTGAGCATTTTTCACAAAAGATTATAATTTCTATAGTTAATTATTAAT
Source organism: Latrodectus hesperus (assembly GCA_037975125.1). Taxonomy (NCBI): domain Eukaryota; kingdom Metazoa; phylum Arthropoda; class Arachnida; order Araneae; family Theridiidae; genus Latrodectus; species Latrodectus hesperus. The sequence continues at coordinate 34,486,079 of CM075862.1, forward strand.
TATATTTAATGAGCACTATTTAAAGAATCCTAATTAATAAGTGATCTATAGTAACTATTATTTAATAACGTTATTTAAAAATTACTAAAAACACTTATTAACAATTATTAGAATTTGGGACTTTTCCATCGACGGTAAATCTCTCCTCAGTATTGGACAAAAAACTCAAACCACAAATATAGCAGCTGAAATATTTATAATACAGTTAAAGCGAATCCAAATAAAATATATCGAAAACATTTTTTTCTATCGACACAAATTTTTCTATCTTTGATAAAAATTCGAGTGACATTAACTGTGCAAACATTTTTCTTGTTAATTTAGTAAAAAAATTCATATTAAATAAAATTTATAAATAACCGATTTTATTCGATTTTTTAGAAATTTTATCAAAATGTGTGGCGACAAGACTGATATATAATATATAAATAATTATTTTTTAAGCAATTGGTTAAAAATTAGGCAAACAACTTTTTTCTTTAAAAGAAGTTTCGACTAAATTTTTCATTCAATTACATCTTCATATTTAAAAATAATTATTAGAACTATTTATTTAAAATTAGATTAAAAACCTATTTTAACTTTTCCTAATCTTTAATTCATTTATGAATAAAGTATTCTTTGCTAATAATGAAGTCAGTTCCCTCTTTATTCGATAAACCTTTGTTAAGATAATGGGAAAAGCTTAATATATAAACAAACACTTATTTAAATAATATGAGCAGCTTTAAATTTTTAAATCGTTGAATATTCCAAAAAATTCCAGGATCACATAGAAGTATTAAGCAAGGTAGAAGATTATTTTGCAAAGAAAGTATCACAATTCTCGATCGAACATTTAATGTAGGATCATTAGATTTCCCAAGAGGGCGGCGCGATTCTATTATCTATGAATATTATACAAGGGTTTTATAAGATTAAAGTAGACAAAAATGATCAAACATTAAGGTTTTTTTCTCGTTCCTTACCACGTTTAAAATAGATCCAAGGAAAGAATTATTTTAAACACCCGAAGGAAAATTTAATTAAGTGATTTTTTTTCTGTTTTCTACAAAATTTTATGCAGAAAAAATGAATTTATTTCTAAATTAAAAAAATTATTTCTATCTGTTAAAACGGTGGGAGAAAATCTATAATTTTTCTAGATTTAAACCAGAATTTTTGGAATGAAAAAAATGAAAATCGACAGTAAAAAACTAATTTAAATTTTAAAAGTTTATTTTTAAACAAAGAAAAATGAATGTGCATTAATTAAAAATTGTATGCTTAAATGAATACAAAATTTATATTTTATCAAACGGCAAAAATATCATATTATTTTCGAATTCAGATCCGATATTAATAAATACAAACAACGCGGAAATAGGAAATAAAATGTCAATAGAAAAAGTCAAAAGTACTCAGGTTAGAAAAAAAATATGCTTGAAACAATGTACATCAGGTGTTTCTATTAGGTTGGGGAATAAGTTTGAGCAACCTCTTCCCACCTCTCGACCCATTTGTTGATGCCGTTTCGCCAAAAATCGCCGGGTCTGGTGTCAAAGAAGTTGTTGAGGCAGTTTCTAAGGACTTCTTGGTGCATTGGGAAAGGCTCGAAAAGAATGCCACAGTCCACAAGGAGCTCTACATTGCCCAGCTACACCGCGTGAATGAGGCTATTCGACTGAAAAGACCTGATCGACATGGTCAGACCATACTCCTTCACGACAACGCCAGGCCCCATGTTGCATAAATCGTCAAAGCCACACTCCAAGAGCTCGAATGGGAGGTCCTTCAACATCCACCGTATTCACCGGACCTTGCACCGACCGATTACCATCTTTTCCGTTCCTTGTCAAACCATATGAAGGGCGTTACCTTCGATAACAAAGAGGTCCTTAAAAACTGGCTCAACAAATGGGTCGAGAGGTGGGAAGAGGTTGTAAACAGCAACGGTGAACATGTAATTGATTAACATATTGATATAATTATTGTTTTTTGTTTAAATAAAAGTCTCTGGTAAAAACGCTACGAACATATTTCTTAACCTAATAACTATTCCCCAGTCGGAATACCAAAAAATCTTCCAAGATAATCGCTCCCCTCCCTACCTCATACCACCAATAACTGAGCTAAAAGATCCACTATAATTAATTTCTAGAAATTAAATAAAATTTCTTATAAGAATAAGCCACACGAACTGCATCCCCTTAAGTCTAAAAAAATCAATCTTTCAACAGCAAACGTACGCTGAAAAACACACAGCGAAATTCATTTGAAAATTTTTTTACCCTAGCCTAAGAAGAAACTAAAATATATATTTCTAAGAGCCATTATTCATGGTCGATTCTCTAGGAATGTGGACGTTAGGGTTTCCCTAAATAGCAGGCCATTGGTGCAGAACGTTGTTGAATGTACCTCCACTAAAGATACACTTCGTGAACTTTAATGGCAAGGCCTCGGCGACCTGCTCACGCTGCTTTATGTTGCATTAAACGTCCGCCGATGATGTACGACTTGAACCGAATGCCCAAAATGTGGAAAGGCAGAGACTGAAGTAGTTGCTACCATGTTTTATATATTATTTTCTCCCTACCCATTATTTTAAATGTATGTAATCGTAACTTAAATACACACTACTACAAATTGTTTCATTATATTCATTTTGAATATTCAATTTTAATAGAAAAACTCTTTAAATTACAGTTTCAAATGTTGCATCCATATAAATTATAACGTTATTATATTTTAATAGTTATATTTTTTTCAATTTACCTTTTTTCATGTTTTTTATTCGCAGATTTTGTTATAGTTCTTAAGTTAAAAATTTTTTGCCGAGATAAAAAAAGGAATAGATTTCTGGTTTTCTGCTTCAAAAAATAATAGTTTGTTCTGCTCCAGAGTAGAAGCCTGAAGTTGTGCAAATTCATTTTAAAAAGTAAGTTTCAGTAGAGTTCGCCCGCTTATCCAAAATCCGGATGCAGAGCAAAAAACGAAAATCAATTATCTCGAAAATCTTTAATGTAGATTTTTTTAACCATAAAATGGCTGTTTACTTCTTTACAGTTGAGATCCTGAGTACGCCACTTTATTACGATTCTCATTGGTTTAAAATATCCATGACGTCACATCATATTGCGACAGCGTCGTAAGTCCGACTTGTCGATGAATTTGCTGCCTGCCTTCCAATCACATTCTTTGAGGGGTAGCAAACAAGGCGAAGTTCACCATCACAAATGTCTGAGAATACTGTCGAAGTTAATTTTGTTAATAGAACTATTTCTTATATTAAGACCAAAATATCGATTTGCGAAGCTGTTTTCCATTGATCCAAGCCATTAACGCATGGACAATGGAACAGAAGAAAAAGCAAAATGAAAAAGACAAAACATCCACTCTATGATTATTTTAAATCGGTAGGGAAGATTTAATTTTTTCTATGCTTCACAAATAGGACTCTTTTTCTATACATGACTTTCAATATCAATATTTTAAGAGCATGTTCAAACTTATATAGAGATGTAACAACACAAAATAAAAACTGCTTTTTGATTGAAATTATTAAAATAAATTTGTCTCAAATAATTACATAAATTACTTTAAGCATCTCTTCGCTACAATTTAATATTTAATCATAAATTACTTATGAAAATAAAATTTTATGAATTCTGCAATTATTATAGAGATAAAATATTATTATGCAGTGAATATCACACAAAACGCAGCCAAAGTCTAGGATTAAGCGACAAATGTATTGATATAAATCGATTTCGAAATTAGGAATTTTAGAGTTATTAGCCGAGTTTATAACTGCTCGTCATCCATTTGGAAGATTTTATGTCAGGAATTTCGGTAATGAGATGGCAAAGGGCTCTGCGACTTGAAATGGTAGCCGCTCTTTCCCTCAATTCGTAATGAAGACAGATAAGCAGCGCGAGCAGAATTTGGTCATTTTCATGAGATAATAATCTAGAATTGCAGATTAATTCAGACTTGAGTGGCAAAACGACATGATAAAATAGTTAGGCTCTAAATTATCCTTTCGTTTCAACTTAGACTGTTAAAATAAGACTATTTATAACGATATGTATTAGTGAGTAGGTATATAAGATCCATAAATGAATAGTTTTAAGTGGTATTAATACAAATATATAAAGCTTTCAGAGTGTGAATTAAAACAAATCGTTAAACTTTTCTAATAATATGGATATTGATAACGGAGGAGAAATGTTATTCTGTCATTTTAATCATTGTTAATTTCAGTTCCATTATGTATGGGATAGGGTATACGAGTTAGTGTGATAACTGAAAATTGTTTTGAGGATTTTCAAAACAATCGCAAATTGGCTTCTGTTGGAGCTTATTGTAAGTAGTACTCATATTTATCTTCTGCTAAGCGATAAACTAGGAAATTCGCAAACAATCCAATTAACAGTCATATCTATAAGAAATAAAACATTCTAATGTATTTTACTCATGATATTTAAGTTTCTGTATTTCTTGAAATAATGTTTTCAACTGAGAAAGGAAACACAAAACAAGTCATAAGGTACTTCAGCAAGGACATGCAAGAAAATAAAATCATATTTTTTTTTCGATGTGAAATGGTTGATAATGATATTCCTCTGGTATCGATTATTTTGACATGTTAAATGCGTACTATTTGATGATGGGAAATTTCTGGTAGTCTTTTCTTCTAATATTCGATAAATTACAATGATGAATGAACAGATTTATTAGAAGAAAAATTTCTGACAGTCATACAAAAAATTTCCATATATATATATATATATATATATATATATATATATATATATATATATATATATATATATACACTACTGGCCATTAAAATTGCTACACCAGGAAAGCGGCACACCACACACGTGAAATTTGGTAGAACTTGCTGTGATATGCAAATGATTAGATTTTCAGTGCATTCATACAAAGCAGGCGACAGTAGCGACATCTACAATGTGTATAAAACCAGAGATTTGACAGCAGTTTTCTCATACTCAATTTCTGTTTCAACGTTGTTTTCGGCAAAGAAAGTTGTTGTAATGCCTTGTGTAAGAAGAAGAAATGCCTATCAGCACGTGTCTGACTTTGATAGAGGAAGGATTATAGCCTACCGGGATTGCGGTTTATCGTACCGCAATATTGCTGCTCGCGTCGGTCGAGACCCCATGACTGTTAGCAGAATATGGAATCGATGGGTTCAGAACAATCATACGGAACGTCATGCAGGATTTCAGCGACCCCCCCATCACTAACAGCAGAGAAGACACACATCTTATCCGCATGGTCACAAGGGATCGTACAGCCACGTCACGAACCCTGAGTCGAGAAATGGAGTCATTTGCAAGGCAACAAGTTTCTGCTCGAACAGTTCGACGACGTTTGCAGCAGCATGGATTGTCTGCACGGCGACCATGGCTTCGGCTACCATTGACGCTGCGTCACAGACAGGAGCGCCTTCAATGGTGTGATCAGCGACGGACCTGGACGCGGAAATGGCATCACGTCGTCTTAACAGATGAATCTCTGTTCTGTATACAGGACCATGATGGCCGCATCCGTGTTTGGAGGCATCGTGGAGAACGCGCATTGCCAGCTTGCATTGGACATCACCATACTGACCACTCTGCTGGAGTGATGGCATGGGGTGCCATTGGATACACGTCTCGATCACCTCTTGTTCGCATTACCGGCACTTTGAAAAGCAACCGTTACATTTCCGATGTGTTAAGGCCCGTGGCTCTGCCCTATCTTCCAGGCCTCCCTAATGCTTTGTTTCAACCGGATAATGCACGACCGCATGTTGCCCGTACTGTTCTGAACTTCCTTGATACAGAACAGGTTCGACTGTTACCCTGGCCAGCACGTTCTCCTGATCTGTCACCAATTGAGAACGTGTGGTCAATGGTTGCCGAGTGATTCGCACGCCATCACTCACCATCCACTACTGTCGATGAACTGTGGCATAGTGTTGAAGCTGCATGGACTGAAATCCCCGTATATGCCATATAATCTCTGTTTGACTCCATGCCTAGGCGGATAAATGCTGTTATTGCAGCCAGAGGTGGCTGCTCTGGGTACTGATTTCTCAAGATCTATACATCCTAATTTCCTGTAAATCTAATCACTTGTTTTTTCCACTATAATGTATGTGTCCAATAAATATCATTCTGTTATTTGCATTCCTTCTTGGTGTAGCAATTTTAATGGCCAATAGTGTATATATGCTGTCAAATTTAATTTTAGCATTCATAGTATAAATATCTTAATAATACCAAATTGTCATTATTTATCTTATTATAATTTAACTGAGCTAAATTACAGACATAGCTATTAATTTTGTGAATTTCATTTCCAATTTTCTCATTTTAAACATTAATACAAAAACTCATGTGAAGTTTATTTGCATGACTTAAGAAAAATATGAGGTCTTCATATCTATAGCATTAAGTTATATCCAGTATATATGGATAAAATTACAAAACGGAAACTTTCATTCAGATGAATTATGCATAAACACAGGAGACAATTCCGATATTTAAAGCATAAATCAGAAATAAATAAATTCTAAATTTTCTAAAAAAAAACCTTTCTTTTCTATCTTCTTTACTAGATGAGATATTACTTTATATCACCCTATTTTAACATTTTTTTTTATAAAAATAACACCCGGCATAGATATTAAAAACTGTCATTCCTTATGAAACCAATATCCACATATCACTGTAGATATACCATCAACAGGTCTATAAGTCTAGATTTAAAATCAAAACAAATGCTGCGTCAGTCTAAAGCTAGGTTTTTATGCTTCTTTTACCAGAGATGAGCACAGCTATTAACGGTTTTCCAACCGACTCAGGCAGTCTTTGCACGATTTCTTCAGCGAAAATAATGAGAATAGTTTTGAGTATTTTAGAGAAGAGGGATGTGTACTTACTCCCAGGGGAGCCATATCAAAAGCATGATTTTCCGCTGACGCGCTTTCAGATAGAAAATCGCAGAAAGGAGAAAAAAAGTAGAGATTCATATGAATGAGTTTTACTAAATTCTTATCTTTATATATATTTTCTGTGAAATCCGTGGTGGAATCATCGAAAGGCTTAGAAGAAAATGAAGTGCGGCCACAGGTGATGATTTGCCGCCTTTAGAATGATGCGTGTAGATCGAGAAAAGATTTTCATTTCAAACTTTGAAATATGCATAAGCTTTGACTTTGTCACGTATTAAATGAGAGCATACAGATGTGTTGTCTCTTTGGAACTCTCCAGAACTGTGAGTTTCGTAAAGTTCAAAATGGAAGGCATTAGTTGCAATATAAATATTGTACGACAATTTTGTTTTTAAAATTATAAGACCTCAAGTAAATATATTAGATCATGGTAGTTTTATGGGGAAAAAATAATGACTCGTGTCCAGAAGGCAACGGGTTTGATACCTTATCCCTCTGAAAACTTTTGTTCTATGTATATCAAATGGCCATTGTGGCGAGAATGCTACAAATTCAAAAGTCGACCGGCTGTGAAAAGCACTAAACCGATATTCAAAAATCATGAGGGGTTGGTTGTAATTTGCAGCTTCAATCCAGAAATGAAACTAGCCGAAAATATATTACAATAACCTAACCGCCCAAATGTAATATAGTAAGGAGTAGTTTCTTCGTAAATGTATAACAACAGTCTACTCGCTCAAATGTAATACAAGGAGTAGTTTCTTCGTAAATATATAACAATAATCTACCCGCCCAAATGTAATACAAGGAGTAGTTTCTTCGTAAATATATAACAATAATCTACCCGCCCAAATGTAATACAAGGAGTAGTTTCTTCGTAAATATATAACAATAATCTACCCGCCCAAATGTAATACAAGGAGTAGTTTCTTCGTAAATATATAACAATAATCTACCCGCCAAATGTAATACAAGGAGTAGTTTCTTCGTAAATATATAACAATAATCTACCCGCCAAATGTAATACAAGGAGTAGTTTCTTCGTAAATATATAACAATAATCTACCCGCCAAATGTAATACAAGGAGTAGTTTCTTCGTAAATATATAACAATAATCTACCCGCCAAATGTAATACAAGGAGTAGTTTCTTCGTAAATATATAACAATAATCTACCCGCCAAATGTAATACAAGGAGTAGTTTCTTCGTAAATATATAACAATAATCTACCCACCCAAATGTAATACAAGGAGTAGTTTCTTCGTAAATATATAACAATAATCTACCCGCCCAAATGTTATACAAGTAGTTTCTTCGTAAATATGTAACAATAACCGACCCGCCCAAATGTAATACAAGTAGTTTCTTCGTAAATATATAACAATAATCTACCCGCCAAATGTAATAAATAAAAATAAGAATTGCAAAATTGCAAAGGAACGGCATTAAAAAAAAGAAACTATTAATTTTGCATTATTTGATGACCTAAACTTATTTAATATTTCATTTCACATCTGTTTACAAAGATTACAACACTTGCTATGGAAATCATAAAGTACATCAAGATAAACAAGGCCTTCGTAGTCTCAAAGGAATTAGTATAACTGGCACTTGTCTGCAAATTTAGTTAGTTCGGTACCAGAACCAGCTGAAAGCTATTTGCTGAACGTTACCTATCCACGTTAAGCAATAAGGCCGCAGGGACCTAGTTGGTTAGAGTGGCGTTCTCAATACTGGAAGGCAGGGAGTTCGAATCTCTCGATTTAACCGATAATCCAAAAAAAGCAGGTGGAGCAGGTAAAATAAACCTGACTCATAATATTCTCCCGGTGAAATGATACCTCTGGGGGCAGCAGGTTAAGTATTAGGGGTCTTCTACTTGGTCCATGTATCTAAATTATGAAGACTCCCATTCAGCCGCTTCCACCTGGCAGGTAGAGACCAACTCTGGGCTAGTTTGCCGGTGCACATTAAATATTCATACTGTCGTTGTTATTGCACCAGCATGCTTTCCTGTACCTAGCCCTGAGTTGGGCTCTACCTGTTAGATAGAAGCAGCCGAGTGGACTCTTCGTGATTTTGAAGCAGGGACCAAGCAGAAGACCCCTAATACTTGGCCTGCCACTCCCAGAGGTATCATTTCACTTGGAGGACATTGCGACCACGCCCAGTTTTAACATGCCCCAGCGGACATTCATGAACGCAATGGATATTCGGTTAAGCCGGGATTCGAACTCACTACTTTCCGAAAATGAGAACGATGCCCTAAGTAATCAGACCACCACACATTTATATTCGTACCGCATAACATCTCATTTTTAATAGATTGAAAAGAACTATAACTCAAAATTACAAGTTGAATGACTGAGTCATTCAGCTGTGGGCGGCCGTGGTGGGCTGGTTGGTTAGGCAACATCAGAAAGTAGTGAGTTCGAATCCCGGATGACGGAAGATCCGACGTAGGTGGTCGCAATGTCCTCCAAGTGAAATGATACCTCTGGGGTGGCAGGCCAAGTATTAGGGGTCTTCTGCTTGGTCCCTGCTTCAAAATCAAGAAGGCTCCACCCTATCTAATTGGTAGAACCCAACTGAAGTCTAGGTACAAGGAAGCATGCTGGTGCAACAACAAACTGTGTAAAAAAATATAGTGAGTCGGAAACGTAATGCAATATTGCAATGTAACATAAATATATTTGATTCCACACATTATTCGTAGTTTGCGAAAAGAAGTATTACAGCGTCATCTCTAATTCACGTACTATAAATAGACAATTATAATAATGCTCACCTGTTTCCTGTTTGGATTTTTCACCGTTTCGAACTGTGTATCCATTTATTTGACGGTTAAACATTTGATTTTTCCTGCGTGAAACAAGCGGGGAAACCCAATTATCTGTGAACTGGCAGGAAACTCACTAGCATACTTCATAAAAGTGTGCCTTTTCTCAAAACATAAAAAAAAAATGCATTCAATGACTGTCTTTGCACTTATAAAATACGTTTGCAGCATCCAGCAGCAGGAGGAAGTGAATGCCTTTTTAATGAGAAACATATTCGTATTGTTCGGTATTTTTAGAGCGAACAGATGTTTCAAATCAACATTATAGAACATTTTTCCTCATAAAAGTGTTAGAAAGAATGGCGAGCAGTGGTTTTATTCGCAGAAAAATGTTCTCGGTAAATGTTTGTGAAAGTTTTGGCAGAATTCAGACTTATGTTATAAATTCATATTTTTAAAACATAATTTCAACTTCCAATTACCTAGGAGCGGTTAATCCTTGATATTTAAATTCTGTAAAAAAGACTTCAATCCGTAATCGAAATGTTTTAATGCAAAAAAGAAGAAAAAATTGATTTATTTTGGGAGCGAGAGAAAAATAGTAAATACATATAAATTCTTAAACTTGAGTAAAAATATTTACATTTCACAAATAATGAATACCTTCATAGTACCTATTATATGTATAGATTTTTGAACGCATATTTATATTGATTTGTTCACCTTTTCTCGAAATTTTTTTATGGTTTATCTACGAATACTGTGTAAATCAGTTCCACAAATAAACGGGAATAAAAATAACAAGTGCCTTAAAAGTATAAACTGAAATATTTATTTAAGATAAGTGTTCTGAGCTTATTGATCCCTCACAAAATTACATTTTATTTGCCAAATGAGAATCATCAAAATGCTAACTAAGATTCATTGTTTTTTGACAAAAAAATTGCTTCAAGTGCTGGTATCAAAAATAAATTAAATCATTGAAGAAAAAATTGTCAAATTTAAGTCTCCTCTATCTACAAACAGAAACCATTTGCATTAAGAACTTTAAGAGCTTTTTTCTCAGCACTCACACATTCCCAGAAGGTGACTTGTCCATCTCAGCTTCATGTATTTAATCCAATCAGCTTCAGGTGTTTAACAATGTGATCATCTTCAAAAATATTTTTTTTTCTTCCAGGTATTATTTTCTAAAAACACCATAAAAAATAATTCTAAGTACTTTCTTCTCGAAGATCGCCAGTGATTTTTAGATCATAGTCCTTATATTCCACGCCAGTGAAGTATAGGTTAAAATTGATCTTATTAACACCTAAAGTAACAGAATTCTTGTTCTTCTCTTTATTCGATTGGATTTCAGAAAAGGTCTTCAACCGAAAAAAAGAACAATTATTTGCGGTATTCAGGATTAATATTGTCGCGACGATAGAAATAACTACATGGTTAAACAGAATAATATTTGGATTTATTAGAACTTAAGATACTGACACAAGAACAGAACGGAGAACTGGCTTAAACTGAAGAGACTTGCCTTTTATACACAAGCAGAATACTCGGAAAACATCTAGCTCGAACAGTAAGGAAAATTCTGTAATCTTCTTACAGTTCCAGTCTATGGATTAAGTAAACTGCTGGGATTTGAACCACGACGAACAGATCTGAAGTCCGATGATCTACCGACTAAGCTACATGGAATGACAGCAGACGATGTCAAACTTTCTTTATGGAGCATTGTGAAAGCAAACCATATCAATATTTCTTTGGACAGCAATATATTTTTTTCATAGTTAATCTCAGAACCCAAATACACAGATGTTCAGGTGTAAATTATACTTTATAATACGTAATAAAAGAAAAATACATAACCAAATAGTGAAATTTTAACGGATTAAAAGTGAATATATATATATATATATATATATATATATATATATATATATATATATATATATATATATATATATATATATATATATATATATATACATATATATATATATATATATATATATATATATATATATATATATATATATATATATATATATAGTATTTATATTACAGTATATTACAGTTCGATACTCACAATTGCAGGTATCAGAATAAAATCGGTACATTTACATTTAATTGAAAATAATTCCATCAAAATTTAAAACAAAATCTTATAAATATATAGTACTTTTATTTTTAAAAAAATTATGATGAGATTTTTCACTTTTTCTAAAATTAAAAAGCAGTCTGTTATGAAAAAAATCACTTCACCTTTTCTATTTCATAAAAAAAAACTTAATGCTGCCATCTTTCAGTAATATTAAATATTTTCATATGGATTAGTATTGTGGCTTTATTTCATGACACTAAATATAATACATAAAAAAGATTTCAGCAGAAAAAATCAAGCAAATTTTTGCTGTCATTTTTATAATTTATTACACTTTTATTACTTATGGTGATATTATGTAAAAAAAAAAAAAAATCGTTCGGCGAAAAGTATGACACGGGAAATAAGTAATTAATTATAAAATAAAAGAAATTTTATGCGTTAAAATGCAAAATTAATGAGTAAAATATTCTTAATGTGTTGAAAAAAATACTTAATGAGTAATTATAAGAATAGAGCTGTGAATAATGAATACTGAATAATTAATGAGCAAATCGAAAATAATATATGTTAAAAAGTATTTCGTAAACTTATTTTAAACAGTATTTTTTGCTTACTTTTTGTGGTAATGCAGCTATTCTATCGTTAGGGAAATGTTAGGAAAATATCGAATTAATAAAAAAAAAGATTTTTTCTTTTTTAGATTTTATAAACTAAATATTAGATTTTATGGACTAAACACTTCGCCATTATGATACTTATGATTAGATTAAATCATCAGAGTAAATAAATAAATACTTATGGTTAGACTAAATACAATGAAAAATAATATAATCTCTTTTTTTTCTTATTTATACATTAATATAAGAGACAGTAAGTGTACCAAACGGATATATTCAAATGTTCAGCATTTTGTGAACATAAACTTTGTAGATAATAAACCGTACAAAATATGCAAAATATATCGGGATTCTTTTTTAAATTAAATAAGATATTTTAATCAATGGGGTAAAAGTAAAGTACTAAGATTTTGTATGTAACTGAATTAAAATTCCTTAAACATTTCTTGAGCTAAATTATACATAACATAATTACAAGATTAAATTAATTACTAAATTATATACTACATAATTAATAAATTCACAATTAACAACAACTCGAAAAGTATCTATAAGTGTTGTTAAAACAAAGATGTTATTCATCAGTTATATATAGGTATGTAAAAGTATAAACAATATGTTCTTCGGTACAAGATGCATGTATCACAAGGTACAAGAGACACGGTACAAGGTATAAGATGCATATCATATGTAGACCTAAATAATAAATACTTGATAAAAATGTTATATAACACATGCATATATAATTACAAGAAATGTTTCAATAGTGGTGGATGTTTTCCTTTCAAATCGGCATTAACACAACTCATGGATGAAAATTACTTATTAATAATAGTAAATAACAACCAACAATAATTTTCTGTTTCAACAAAAATTCTAAAAATTCCATAAAAACATGACTATAGAGATATCAACTTAGAACTTTCATTTCCTAGAAAGGATATAATGATAAAAATATGAATTTAAGTGTTATCTATAACATTTAAAAACTTTAAAATCTTAATAAAATATTTTAAAAGATTAATTTAAAAAAATGAGAAAAAATTCCTATAAAAAAGAGCACGAATTTGCATTACAAGATTATAACAATAGCAATAAATAGAATATTTTATAGGAATTTTATTTTATTGATATAGAATCAATGTATCATAAAAAATTGTTAGTAAATTTTGTAAACTTTAAAAATCTGAACTATTAGGAGCTAATTTAAATATTTTAAAAATGTGAAACAATTGCAACACTTGTATCAGCTTAAAAAATAACCTAAAATTGCATTCTAGACTATAATCACCTCAGCTTGAAGAATTTGTTTTTTTCATTTTCCTTTTCTTGATAGAATATAAACATATTGAAAAAGAAAATTGTATCCATATTTCTCTACATTAAAAAACATGAAGATCTTCCATTTTATATGTTAAATGTGACTTTTTTTAAATGTAATATCAATACCACTTTTGCTAAAAAATAACAAGAAAGTTTCTTTACGGAGTAATCATCCACATTCATAGAAATGAATTTCAAAAGTCATGGAAATTTACTTTTATAATTCAGTGTTCTAGATAAAATCTATATATATATATATATAGAATGTGATATGTGCATTCGTTTGAAGAAAATTTTAAAATCCTGATGTCGTTGCAATACAGCAGATCAATTAGATAGTTTATAATAAATGGAGGTTTAAGTAAAAGATAAAAGCAACATCTAGCTCCAATAATATTTACTTTCACAGATGCCGTATAATCCAGGATTCTGAGTTTGGTAATTTTTAGCAGATTTTTGTATGCATCTGCGAACCTGATCTCTATCACGTCATAGATATGAAGACCTATAAGATTTAAACAAAAAATTATATTTTGGCAACCCTAGTATTTACGTCATCGTACACGTCACAATATGTCATCATGGCAACATTACTTTACATCCCCAAAAAAATTTCAGAATTCTGCTTCCTGGATTATACAGCATCTGTGCCCAAAATACTACTAATTTGTGTTAATAACAATAACCATATTAGCATATAAGAATCATTCTTACAGTTTTTATTTTATTGGTTGAATAAACAAATGAAAAGATGTATCCATAAGTTACAAATATTAAAAACTTGAAGCTTTACTATTTTTCAAATTAAAGATAACTTTATTACAAAAATCGAAACATTTCAGTGTTGAAAAAATAATGTATAAAAAGTTTCGTTTTCTAGACAGAATCAATATATAATGAAACAAATGCATTGTTACTATCATAAATTTTAAAATTTTTATATTTTACAATTTTTTTATTAAATGTTGTTTTATAAAATGACATTAAAGCAACACCCATTTCCGCTAAAGGAAGAATACAAAATTTGTATTATGGATTATAACCATAACAACATAACTATAGTAGCAGCAGACGATAACCATAGCAAAAATCATTCTCAGAATTTTCATTTTCTAGATAGAATCAACATATTTTGGAAAAAGAAAAATGTATCCAATCATTGTAAATTTTAAAAACCTGAAGCTCCCTAATCTTTTGTATTAAATGCAACTTTATAAAATGAAGGAATGGCAACACCCATTTCTGCCTAAAAAAGAACACGAAACTGCATTACTAAGTCGGAGCCGCACCCTGAATGTCGTTCTTTTCGTATATCGTAAGCTAAAAAATCGGCGCGCACATTACACAAGATTAAACATCTGCGTTTCAGACACTAGTTAAACGACATTCATCCGATCAACCGTATTGTGCGAATTCGTTCTGACGATTTGGAACTTTTCCAAAACATTTTTTTTTTTTACTTTTCCGCCAGATGCTGAAGCTTCTTTCCTTGAAAAATGTTTGCGTTATTGGCGATAAAAATGGTTAAAGGGTGTGCTTTTTATTTATTCCGACGCAGAAAAATATTCACCACAATAACTATTACCATTTGTGTTCCCTTGGAAATATTTATATCTGAAGATTTCATATTTGCCAATATGATGAGACCGATGGAAAAAATAATTTATTATTAACAATGAAATAAAAAAAGCTGAATTTAGAGAGCTAAAATGTTAGCGTTTTATCGATTACACTTACATCCAAGTTATAACCATAATAGTAAATTGGTTACTTTATCATAGATGGAAGTTAAAACTACAAACAGAAAACTAGAAAAATACTTTGAAAATTTTTTCAGATAATTTCATCAAAATAAACAATTTCTGTTTGTATCAGTAAGCTTTAAATGTATGTACAAGTTAGGAAATTGAGAGAAATGTATCTAATTAAATTTTTTAAAAAATAATTTTTATCTTTCCAATAACGGATTATACAAAGGTAGTCATAAACATGAAAACTAGTATGCTCCTTTAAGCGGACGAAAAACTATTTCAAACATTTGGTTTGTTGGGTATTGTGGAGCAAGATTTAAAAAAGGACTGAAAGGACAGGCTAAGCATTCAAATCTTCAAATAAAAATAGAAACATATTCTTTTAACTTTTTCATGGATAAAAGGTATTAAAAAATATTTTTTCTGAATATAAACAATCCATGAATTATCTTTTAATAAATTTTGAAAGTTAATATTGAACATAAAGTATTTTGCAGCTAATTTTTTTTTTGTGGTGAAAAATCAAAAGTAGTAATCTTAACTAGAAAAATCTTTGGTGTGGAGAAAATTTCCTCCCCCTCCAGATCAATGTCAAAATTGAGGGAGTGAATCCTCTTGTGGTGCCATCTATCGAAGAAGTTTAGAACAAAGTCGTACTTTCACTTTCGTGGCGCTCTGCTTAAACGAAAGACGCACCCTACTGACTTAAATTCGCTTGTCAAGTATAAATTTAAACAACAAAAAATTACCAAAATATTTGGTAATTAATTGAAAAATATTATTTTATTAAGACACGGTTGTTCCATTAAACAACATTTTTGAAGTAGCAAAAGAGCTTTTAAGTACATATTTATCGATATCGAAACCCAATAGAAAAAATTTTAGTTTCTAAATTTTCGTGAAAAAGGTGTGCTAAAGCGTTTTTCAGATAGCTTCGTATTGATTTAAATTTTTTCCATATACCCATCTAATTTCTGAACGTTTATTTAGCTATGTATCAAACTTTCAAGATGAATGAGATAGATGTAATTTTTTAAATAACTTTTGAATAATATCCCGTCTCTTAATATATGTCATTTTCATATTTAGACCAGTTCAGTCTTCGGTTCAATTCACAACATAAATAGAAACTTATTCCTCAATTTCCTGCTTTAAAATTTTCGTATTTGATTTCAGACCCTGATTCAAATCATTCTGGACAACAATTCATTTGGCAAAGCATGGAAAACTTAGAACGGGTCAAAGACAAATGCCTTTCGCATGATGTCCGTATTATATACTTTCCGTGAAGATTGTTCATAGATAACAAATTGCGTTGAAAAGCAGAATATCATGAAATAAAAAACTAACTCTAACAAACATATTTTGTTAAATGAAAATGTCTATTACATAACATGCTACTCATTAATAGTGGAATCGAATTTCTAATGTATCTTTTCAAAGAAAAATCGTTTATATTAATGCCGACAATTATAATTAAATATCATTAGTATCTATATTAAATGAGATATTATATATATTAAGTAAACTTAAAAGCGAAATTAATGGAAATCATTTATTGAAATTGGGAGACTTTCTTTTTTTCTTTTTTTCGTCTGTTTTTAATGCAGAATAATTTAATCGTTTCATTCTCGTTTTGCAATGTATTTCAATTTTATTTAAAATACAAATTTTTTATGAATTTAATAAAACTCATAACTAAAAACGAAATGAAGCTACAAATAAGAAAATGTTAATCAGAAATAAAAATTTATTTCAATGCATTTCAACTTTGTTTTAAAAGTTAATCATTTACTAAAATAAGAATTACAGATGTGTCATATTTACATCATGTGTCATCATTACAGATAAATGCATTTATTTCAAATATACCATATATATATATATATATATATATATATATATATATATATATATATATATATATATATATATGTATATATATATATATATATATATACTTTTTATTAAAACCTCCACAAAATTACTAATATCAGTTGTGAAAAATAACAGTTATTTAAATTTAAATGATTTTAAGTATTCATAAATAATAAATTTATATATCTCCTAAATTTCATTCATCACACCTATTTTCATCATTATATATTTCATCTCATATATTTTTATTCATATATCATAGACATAACCAGAAAGATGGCAATTTTGTATAGAAATTTTCCCCTTTTTTAAGCACTGCGAATATATTTTCATTTTCTATACGCATGAAAGAATTATACTTTTAATACTTTGACATAAATGTATATCTTGAAATCCTGTATCATATAAAGTTGAATGTATAAATTATTTTAAATGCTATTTTGGTGATATACTACGACATAAATTGTGAAAAATATCGTAAAAGCTTACGTAACATCGTTATCGTATTTCCGCGGAGAAAAAAACGAGCCAAAATAAACCATTTTTTATCTTGTCCTGTCAAACATTTTAACCTGTAAAACAATCCATTTATATTCTTATAGGGGGTTAAAAATCTCAAGAAAAGTCGTCTCAAACTATTTAAAGGCAAATGTATTTTTAAGGTAAAATTTCCCTTGGCTTGCGTTAGGAA
This sequence comes from Latrodectus hesperus, assembly GCA_037975125.1. NCBI lineage: Eukaryota > Metazoa > Arthropoda > Arachnida > Araneae > Theridiidae > Latrodectus > Latrodectus hesperus. Next base: position 34,504,169 of record CM075862.1, read on the forward strand.
ATGACGTCCCCGGAATGACATTTTTCAACAAATATTCAAAACAAAAGCGATTTGACTGTTATTTAATTCTGGAAAGTATCAGATAAAAAATTTTAAGTAAGAATTTTACTTGAGTGTTTCGTTTTTTTAAAAATAGAAACTAACTATTTTGATATGTTTTCCCCTCGATATTTCTATTGTGATTTTATAAAATAATTTTGCTTTTTATTTTAAAAATTAACATATAAAATTTTCCACATTCTGATAACAATGTGTTTATTCAGGCCTTTTTAAATGTTTTCTCTGAGATTTACTTAATCACAGTTATAAAGAAAAAAATTCTTGAGATACCACTATTAACAAAAAAAGTGTTATACAAAAGTTTTACAAAGTATTACTTGTAAAAAAAAAATAAAATCCCACAATGGTCTAGTAGCAGAAACGGCATTTTCAAAGAGAAAATTCTCAAGTTAGTTTTCATTCAGTTATAACATCAGGCAGGGTAAAGTCTTAATTTTTTCGGGTTTTCTTACCATTCAAGAAACATGAAAATCTATCTGCATAATACATAATGAGTATGCTTAAAATAACATATGTCCCTTCATCTACAAGTTTATCTACTTCAGAGTCCATTCATAGCCATTACTTTATTTTAAAAAGATCTAAAATAAAAAAGAATAAAAATTCAATCGAATGTGAAAAACAAATTTCAATTCTTTTATGGTATAAGCAAACTGTATTTGCTTCTGACGTACCTTATGTTTTATGCATTAGTTAATGATTTTAATAATAACTAATTACGAAAATATTAAAATTGAGAACGTTAAAATAATAAAAATATTTTAACATCGAAATTCATGCTCAATAGATAACTTCCTTGAATAAAATTAACTTTAAAAGAAAATAAGCAGCAACTTTCAATTATAATGTTCTTTTTTTAATTAAGCACGAAATACTTTTATGATATCTTTCCATTGCAATTTATACGCTCATAAATTCAATTAAGCAGGTCACAATAACAAGGGTATTTATTTATAAGTAATTTAAATATCCATACTAAGAGATAAAGAAATATATACAAAAAAGAAAGGCATTTTCATAATTTTATTTACTTTTGAAACAAACCACACAGGAAAGGAATATACATTTCTTATTCAATACATTTCTTTTATTACTTTTTCAGAAACCTGGCAAAATATATTAAAATTAGAAATTTTAAGCGAAACAACTGCCAATTCTCATTCCAATATTATGCATATGTAAATGTTTATTTATAGCATAAAAACTGCAAATTAAACCACACAAAATTTGATTGCTTTTTAGCATCAATGAATTGACTCTTAATATCATTAATTGAATTTAGAAAAAAGTGATACATGAATATTTATATGTATTTTATTGATATTGCAGTAGTCTGTATAACACACACACACACAACACACACACACACACACACACACACACACACACACACACACACACACACACACACACACACACACACACACACACACACACACACACACACACACACACACACACACACACACACACACACACACACACACACACACACACACACATATATATATATATATATTCCTATATTCTGCAATTTGTACCTTTTTATTGTATATATATATATATATATATATATATATATATATATATATATATATATATATACATATATATATATGAGCCTTTTTAATAAAATGTATGAATTACGCCACTTCTTTGGTGGAATTCCAAGATGTACATTACCAAATATAGTTACGGAATTTGAAACTGACCGATGATGTCATCTCAAGAAACTATTCTCAACCAATTATTGACCAGTTTGCTATGCCTTTCTGAGGGGGTTAAGTTTTTTCGAATTTTGAATTGAGCTCTCATATCGAGCAGACGTGCTACAAATTTTATGTTTGGTCATCACACTGAGAAATGTTCATGTAAAAATAAGATCAATCTTGAAAATCTGCCTCTTTAATAATTCTTAATTTCACCAAGACAAGGAGATAACTACGTAATACACACACAGACAGTCCAGTCACATTAATGTGACCACCTGTTGCAGAGAGGACTGCTGCGAGCCGTGCAGGAATAGATTCAGTTAGGTTCCTGAAGGTATTCACTGGGATGTTGGGCTATGCCGAGTCCAGTGTTGTGGCTATCTGGGCTATATTACGCGAGTGGGGATCCACGACGCGAAGAATGTGATCCAGATGGTCCCACAGATTCTCGATTGGGTTTAAGTCAAATGAATTTTTTGGCCAAGAGAGAGAGTGGTTAACTCATTCTAGTGTTCTTCGAACCACGCACGTTCACTGCCAGAGCTGTATGACACCTCGCAGTGTCCTGCTGGAAAATGCCCTCATCCTGAGGGAAAACAAAGCACTATAAAGAGATGCACATGCTAAAGAAAGACGGACATGGTCAGTAAGGACAAACGCGTACTTGTATAGATCCATCGTGCATTCTACAAAGACGAGTGAACCTAGAGAATACCAGGAAAACATTAGCCAGATCATAATGCTCTCAACTCCAGCTGGACCGTTTCGAGAATGGTACATGTATACATAGTGGTGCTGGTGATTCCCGGACGGTACCTTAAGGTTAACAGGTTTTGGAATACTCGCCCGTCTCCAAATGTCTCGTAATTTTGAACAACGATCAGGTGACAAGGTCACACCTGAGCTGGTACCTTTCTCTCCACATTCCGACAAAGATAGGAAGGTGTTTGTTTTCGGAGGTTTCATGTCGTATACCCAACGTCCACTTGTGCGATACAGCAAATAATCGGAAAACCCTACCTGTCTTCATTCAATGAACACCCAGGTATTATATTCGTGGGAAATCCCAGCCTTCATCGCCCATCAGTCCGCATAGGTACATGAACCAGGCGTCTAATTCCAAGGCCAGCAACGTTAGCTGAACAGTAGTTTGGGAGACATTGTTGTTAGCTCCTTGATTCATCGAAGCGGGTAGTTGCTCAAGTCACACCTCAAATCAAACGCATCTGCGCAGCCGTCTCTCACCTCTATCATCAATAGCTCGTGGTACACTCCACTTGCCACGTCACTGACTTTGGACAGTTCTATTTTGCCATGCACACTATACTTTTACCACGGCGGCAAGTGAATAATTCACAAACTTAGTTGGTTCGAAAATCTTTCTACTCTTGGAACTAAAGCCAATAATCTGGTTCTTTTGGACGTTGGATACACTGCTTCGTTTTTGCATTACACCATCAATTGTAATGTTTTCAGAAGCTCTCTCTCACACACTTTACATATGCTCAACTGCATTGTGTTGCCATCTACTTTCTAAGATTTGTTATTTGACGTCGACATCGGAAGTACGTGATAGTCACATTTATGTGACTGAACTGAATACATAAACAGCAAATCTTTTGAATCAAATAACATGTCTTTTAATTATTATGAATTATTAAAAATATTAATTGTGTGATAGAAGAAAACAATTTTCCATACATTACATTTCTATAATTACGATGTTATATTATTGTTTTTTATTTATATTTTAGTAACCGATGTATCAAATATTATTCTGAAGTTTTACCCATTTTCTTCAGTTGAAATTTTCTTTAGTTAAATAGTTTGAATAAAAAACAGGCTTTATATGCATATTAGTTTTTAATGATGTAACAATAGATAGTCCTTTTCAGAAATAGTTTTATTTCGCACCTAAATTTAAAGATCTCAAAATTTCAAGAGCCGATTTTTTTCTCGCTTCCAATGATTTTTAAGTTAATTCAGATAACATAACTTCTCTGGACACTACAAATACGCCATAAAATATGGTAATATATAAGTTTAATAGCAGAAGTTAAAGAGAGATAATGTAATTTATGAAGTCTTTTTGATACTGGGTGATATAGAATCTGAAGAGTCGCTCTAGTGTTCAAGGTTATCTTGATAAAGTGCTTAATATTAATCAATGTTCAGATATACATAGAAGTCCTATCTATGCACCCAATCAGAATAAATTAGCATGTATACAAATTAGCGCTTTAAAATGAATGTTAAAGCACTTTCTTTTCACAGTGTGAGAGACATATTTTCACTATTTTAGAATTTTACCCGCTATTGTTTAATCTTCCCTATAACCTTTTGCTTATTAAAATGTCTTTGGTTATGCAGTGTTAGACAATAGATGTAACGAACACAAACATATTTCCTACTCATCTGTCTTATAAATTTTAAGTTAGAATGCACTTTTCGATTTATAAAGTCTTTAAAATGTATCAGCATACCATAGTTTCGAAATAGAATTGAAAATTTCCTATTCATCAAACAATTCTTTCAAAAACTGGAAAAGAATATATGCAACTTAAACTCGGAATATCAAAATGTACAATTCTGAAACTGTTATTCAAATTTTTAACCTCTCAAAGTTTGTTGATTGCTCCATATATTGGAGGCTGAATAATGTGTTTGTATATGATAATATTGAATAATTACAGTTTAAGGTTGTCATTTTGAAGCAGATATGAAGCTGAAACCAACCACCGATTAGAAGGATGGGGGAAAGTACTGAGTATCAAATAAATTCTTTTCGTGAAAAGAGAAAAATTCACTCCTCCGCATCTGAATCCACCATGAGATCTCTGATGCAGAATGAAGAATATGCTCTTGAAAAGCTTCACCGTAACAATGAACATGCATTAACTTTTTAAAAGATTCTTTTATTTTTCTCCATCTTGTATTCTATTTTTCTTACCGCAAGCGAAATTCTATGATTCTTTCAGTGTTCTCAAATTTCCAACCTTTTCGCAGAAAGCAAAACAGCTATAAGGAAAATTCATTGTCAGATTTCTCTTCATTCAATTTATTCAACCATTCATTCATTTTCAAATTTCGAACCATTTCCCATTTCATTTATTCAACCAATCATTGTCGATTTTGGAACTATTTCCCATTTCATTTATTCATTGTCAAATTTCCAATTATTTTCTATTCCATTTAATCAACTATTCATTCATTGTCAAATTTTTAACCATTTTCCATTCCACTTATTCAACCATTCATTCATTGTCAAATTTCCAACCATTTCCCATTCCATTTATTTAACCATTCATTGTCAAATTTCCAACCATTTTCCATTCCAAATATTCAACCATTCATTCATTGTCAAATTTCCAAACAGTTTGATTGGAAGTCCAATTTACAGCATTTTGAAATTGTAACTTTAATCACCACAATTACCTTGTCTAGCAAAACAGGAAGACCCATTTTTAGATATCATATTTACATTTAGTGATAAAAATAAATGCAATTAAATAAAATTTATATAAAAAAACATTCTTTTGTAGCTCTATATCTTGAGTAATGAACATTAAAAGAGAACTCAAAATTATGCATGCATCTAAAACGTACAATCTAGAAACTTTCTTTTCGTTCGTTGAACGCGATTTTAATTTTTTTTAATCACGCATACAAAACATGAACTTATAAACTGTGTCTTTGCTTCTTGGCGAGCTACTTGGCCTGTTTAATTATTCAATATCTCGCATAATTGACTTGCTACAAAAATATTTTATGGCTTTATTTATATTATTTAGCACAGTAAATTATTTTATTTGCGATATGAAAAATGTAGAAGGGTTTTTTATTTTAAAACTCTCTCCCTGCCAAATAATCCTTTAATGGTGGTAAGCCTATCAGCTAAGATCTTTTTCCATCGTTGTTAATCTTTCAAAACTAAAATTCATGCGCATGCGCACTGGCGAATATTGCAAATCTTCACCATAGTGCTAAAAAAACCTTTCAACTTTTACGCCTCAAATACGGTTATAGTTAGCAATATCTATCTACACTCTTAGAGCCTGAAGTAGTAAAATCTTTGAATTCCTTTCTTACATTTTAGAAATCAAAATTTTTTTTTATTTTCAGCACTAGGATTTATTTGAATAGTTAGAGTTCTTTTGGGAAATCAATTATATAATAACAAAAGTACGGATTTATGTTTAAATAAAACATAAAAAATTTTACCAAAGAAAAACTCTAAGAAAATTGCAAAAGTAAATAAAAATTGGAGTATATATACTGAATAATTCATTCTATCGCTTAGTTATAAATTTGTGAGAAAAAGTTCTAAGTAATGTGATTCAGTTTTTACCAGCGCCATACGTCAAATAAAAACTTAAGTTTTATTTGATACAATTTATTTTAATACATAATATAATTAATGGAAATAAATAAAGACAAATATTAGTTTTATTTGTAAGCTTAATTGCTTTAATCGATAAAAAATTCAAAGACAAATTTCTATTCTAAAACTATTGAATATAATTTTCATACGAATAATTAAAGCAAATGAATTTATTATACATTTTATATCTTTAGCTATGTCCATAGATATATGCAGCTAAACTTGTTCCTACTGTTTATTTGTAAGGACATATTTCATATATTTTATCAAAATTGTTTAGAAATTACCATTCAAAGAACAATTTTTTTAAATAAGGTCAATTGACCAAATGTCATAATTATTAGATAATCAATATTTTCTTAAATTTATGAATGAAGTTTGAACTATATAATTTGTAAGTTTTTAATATATTTATGACAACTCATGGCCGATTTTAAAATTTTTACAAATTGATGTATGTCTATGGATTTTATTAATAAATTGACTTATCATTACATAAAGTAAATAATTTAAAATTATGAAGGAATTAAATTTTAAAAAATACCACTGATAAAAGCTCTATTTTCTGAACAATGGAAACATAATTGATGAGTTTTCTCTAATCTAATTTCAAACTACTTTGATTAAACTTTATATCGCATATTAAAATGTCATTTTTTTTACTATTTCTACAATTACGTAAGATTCGCATTAAAAAAATCGTAAAATTTCTTCAATTTCTAAAGATTTGATCCCTTGCCAAATATGCCGAATAATCAATAATTTCAATCACTTGGGCAGAGAAATGAAGAATATCATAAAAAAATAAATTAAGATTAAAAAAAATATAAATCAGATCAATGGATCTCATTTCTTTTGCGAGCTTCCATGCTGTGGACAACATCTTGGGCTATATTTTAACTCTACCCCCTACAAAATCCATCAGAAGCATTACTTTTTTTTTTAATTCTGGGTGTATTTTTAGAGAAAAGAAAAACGATCGGTTTCAAATCGAGAGGCAGATAAAGAAAAATGAGTGGAGAACTCTCACAAGAAGAGAAAGAATTGTTCGAGATACTCTGTGCCTATTTATTAAAAACGCTGCTTTCTTTCTTTCTTTTTTTTCTTCTCGTTCCAAGTAGGAAACGTCAGGTTGGATTTGAATTCATTATTCTGGCTTTATTCGAATTCCATCGGTGTCGGCAATAGAACGTGGCGCCGCTTTTGTTATGGTAATGCAAATGAAGAAGCGAAACCCAACATTTCGTAAACACGTTAACGTGGAGAGTATCAGAGAATAGAGAAGCGTATTCCAGAAAACTTGTCTCTTCCGGCACTAAGGAATAAATTTAACTCTTATTTTTGTCCCGGTATAATTTACTTTCAGAGCGACCAACGCTATTAGCTTAAAGGGACTTTCTCTGTGAGAGGAACAATATAATACCTGTAAAGTTTGCTTTCCTGTAAAGAATATTGATCAAATAAAATGCAAATGAAGTCGTGTGTTCTCAGGTTTGTTTCTTAAATCTAATATTTTAGGCAACATGATTTCAACCTCTCGAGTTCAGGTGGAAAAATGATTACGTTAACATTTTATGTAAACTATATTCATGTTGCATATAATAATTTTGTTCCTGATTTAATTTTACCTATTAAATTAAAATGCTTAGAAAGATTTATGGAATGATAAGTGAAAACGGATAGATGTTAATTAAGTAAATCCAGAAATAAACAACAAATAGATTTTATTATGTATTTCGTCTTTGTTTATTTATCACACTTAGGCACTATTTTGCAACAGCGAATGAATAAAAACTGGATTATGCTTTTTATTTGTTTTCTTATAATATCTAAATTGCATTTTAAATTTTGAACAGGACATTGGTAAGCCCACAGTGGCAAGGTTGGTTAGAGGTTCGTTCTCGTTATCGGAAGGTATCCGAATTCCGATTTTACAGAAAATCCATCATGACTCGAGAACGTTAAATAAATCTTAGTCTCAATGTCTTCCGAATGAAATGAGACCTCTGAAGATGGCAGGCTTGAAGGACTTCTGTTGCTTGATGACTGATTCAAAATTATTAAAACTTTCACCAGGCTACTTCCACCTGACAAATAGAACCCAATCCTAGACTTGATATAGGAAAGTATGCTGATACAACAACAAAACATTGACGAAAATAAATGTATTTGTTTAAAAATAAATGACCATCGTAGAGACGTGATATATTTTCTTTATTCATTAATAGCTTTTATAAACGTCACCTTTTATTTTAAATATTAAAAAAAGGTTATATTTTATAAATTTCTGAGGTATGTATACTTCACACCATGGAGTGAACATCCTAAGAACCACTATAAGGCTTTTTCGAAGATCTTTCAGGTATATTTTGTTTTTTGGAAAATGTTTCACAGAGAGGGGTGACATTCTTGTGTCACAAGAGAAAAAAACTTCCAGGTAACCATTCCAGAAGATGGGAGCAAGAAAATCATTTTTATTCCTCATTATTGAAGAAAGAATAAGATCAAATCGAACTTGGGATTTCCACCCTGAAGAGCACAGTCATATTCATATGACAAATTACATGTTCTTGAATTTCAAAACAATATGTCAACTGCAGTAAAAGATATCTTGTAGTATACTTTGACTCTCGAGCAGCAGCAATACAATGGAAAATATACTTCGTAACTCCTCTCTGTTTTAAGCAGATTTAATTTTAGTTAGAATTAAAAGTGCTGCTGACTTTTTCTCAGACATCTCACAGACACACAAGATTTAGCGGACAGCTTTGGTACATTGAGCAATTTATGATATATTAAATTTTATTTTGTAATCAATGTATGTAATAGCCAGCATATGATGCACGTAACACTGTAATGTCACCCCTAAAGAGTCACAAATGTTTCACAGCTTTACTTTCTTTGTTTAGAATTCAGTTCTGCAGAATGTTATAGGACAGCTTATCAATCCATAAAATTTAGCGGATAGGTCCACGAATTTAGTTTATTTCACTTTATTAACTTTATAAATTAATGTTACCCAATACTGTATTTAGACTCTAAAGAGCTCCATACATTGATATAAATGCTTGATACCTTTACGTTATTGTAAATTAATTTTATATTTGCACATTAGTCTGAGACAACTAAAAACATTTTAAGATTAGGTTTCCATTATTTTTCATTATTTATTGCATATAAATTTTATTTTGTTCTTCCGTTTAAGTATTACAAGTATTACCATCCTGTGCTGCACTTTAAGATTTTGTAGCAACTCACAGAGAGTGCATAGATGTTTTCACTTTTGAATGATAAAAACAAAAACCTGCTATATTACTTAATTTTGTGATTTAAGGCACTTGACAACAGGTCTCTTTCAAATATGTCCCATCCAATGGAAATTTCTGATTCGTTCCTTTCTCCTTTGATATATGATGCAGCAGTCCATTACATTTGCATTATAGAAGCAGAAATCTACCATGCACCATGTCAGCCAGATTGCGATGACAATTACGTTAACGATATCTTAAATCGATTGCGCGTTTTTCCTATAGTACACACTCATAATTATTTCAACTTAAATCACGCAATGGTATGGATATATTCTTACAGGAACCCTCTCATGCCACGAATTCGGTGAGGGTATTTAAATTGTTAATTTTTTTCCGAGAAATTCCAGTCTCACGCAACAGTCACGTGACTCTCGGGAAGGGGGGTGCTGAAAGGATATGCAGACATCGCACGATCTCATTAAGTTTTCCGAAATTCCAGTCCGATTTTATTTTGACTCCGGTCTCGTATTGCGAACCGTCATCCTGTCAGGAAGTAATAAGCAAGTTTCCTACACTTGGTAGGTATAAAGTAGTGTTTTGTAATGCAAAACACACCGCACGGTGATGCATTAGGTTTCGTGTAGGAATATTTCAGAAGAGCTTATTAAACAGCGACTCCCATTTTTTTTAATTACTTGCGCGCACTGCTATTGGGAAACGCGCTTAGTCATTTGACAAGTTTTTAATAGCTTACACATTTTAAGTACGTCTGGAATATAGCACTGAATGGTAACAGTAAACCACATGACAAACGGTAATTTATTTAAGAAATAGCGCATGCACTTTTTATCCATATCAAATTTCTCCAAAGCAAACTAGGGTAAAATTATTATAAAAATTAAAATTTTTTTATTGTGAATCTTTTGTGATCACAGCTATGCGCATTGGTTATGTTATGAATGCTCTTAATGCCCAAAAAGTACTACTTTCAAGTTTATTTCTAACTTTATAAAGGAATTTTTGGTGGAAAGAGCTTTCGTTATATTGCAAATTCTTATTTTTAATTTCCAGTCAAGCCTTTTAAGCTTTTGTTTTTAATATTTGTTTACAACAATGTTTTAAAAAATATAAATATTATTTGTAAAACTAAAATTTTTTATAGTTTTACAAAAAGTACAATATAAATTTTTTTGTGGATTTTTCTTATAGTTTTATAAAAAAGTAACATAAAAATATAAAAATCTACCCATTTCGAGAAT